>JAOXOE010000632.1:9133996-9164278 GCA_028565055.1 Phoeniculus purpureus | reverse complement strand
AAAATAATTATCATCATTTATAATTTCGTTTATACCAAGCTCTTTTTTTGCCTCGGTCTTTGTAGAAGATGAAAATAGCAAATGCTCATGGGCTAGCCTGTATTCTTGTTTGTGATGGTTTAGCTCAGTCTTAGACTGAGAAACAGTGGAGACAGTCTAAATCATGGCTTTACGATTGCCTAGAAGAAAGCACACATCCCAACTCTTGTCAGTGAGAAGAAATCATCCTTCATGCTCGTCACATCATTGCAGCCATCTAGAAGTGCAGCATGGCATCAGAGATTCGTTCTTATCTCTGACAACTTGTGGGCTGATGTTCTTGATAATCTCTGAATATAATACCAGCAAAAAGTGTTTCCCTGGGAAGGCTTATCCATTTCTATTTAGCAGTGCTTTTATCTTTTCTGGGTTAAGAGCATGCTGTGGAGAGAGTGTTGAAGACAAAAATCACTGCCAGTATTGCCTAAGGTGGTATGTCTTCTGCTGTCTGATGTCTTGAATTAATTGGAAGAGCCACATAGGCTTTCTAGGCTACCATAAAAACAGGGTGGTCCTGCCAGGGGAAAAAAGATAGCTTCATGAGAGATGGTAGTGCAGCAACTCTTCCCCTTCCACCCAACATTTAAATTCTTTCTCTGTTGTAATGTTTCCTTGTACCAGTCACATGCTGCTTTTTTTCCCCTCTTACTGCTCTGAAAATCATTCTTTGTATGTAATTTAAGTAGTAAGTTGGAATGAAAAATGCCCACAGTTTGACTATGACACTTCCTTGGCAGATATGTAGTACATTTAGGAAAATAACTAAACTGTTTTATCAGAGATTTTCTCCTTGTTGCACCGTTGCCATGAAAGGGGAGTGAGCTCAAGGTTGTGAAAGATCATTCGCAGGTGTCAGTTACAGTAGAAGCTGACTTTATAGTTCATCAATAAGTTTTATGGCAGTCGTTCTGTATCATTGTATAAAGTAGGCAGCGTACATAAAATGTTTATAGTTCTGAAAACAGGATTCTAGTGCTGCTGCCTACTTGGTGCTGTTGAACGTAAGAATCAATCTTGCTGATCTCAAGTTTTCAATATTTTGGTTTTTTTAGGACATCCGTCGTGTTTGAAGTTCTGTCCTGAGTTAACAACTAATGTGAAGGCCTTAAGATGGCAGTGTATTGAGTGCAAGACATGCAGTGCATGCAGGATCCAAGGCAAAAATGCAGTAAGTTAGCCCGTTGAATGTTATCTGACTTTTCATTGTTTGCAGTAGCTCTATACTTAGCACATGTGCAAATAGAAATTGTCAATGTACAACTTCAAACAATGCTGTATTAAGTCTTTTTTTTTTCCTCTTCCTTCCCCTCTCCCCCACCCTCCTTCAGGATAACATGCTTTTTTGTGACTCCTGTGATAGAGGCTTCCACATGGAGTGCTGTGACCCACCACTTTCCCGAATGCCAAAAGGTGGTAATAACTACTTTCATTGAAAGGATTTTTTTCATTGAATGCTTTCTCATTTTAAGTGACTAGCAATTCTTGAACATGCTAGTTTATTTTTGCACTGGTAAGCAGCGTGGTTTCAGTCATGTCAGAGCCAATTCCATTTTGCTTTACATAACATTTTGGTTTTTCTTCCTCAGGAAAATAGTAAAGGTCTGTATATTGAGTAGTTAGTAAATTAGACAAGAAGATCAAGTTTTGCAAAGTTTGTTAAAATGTTTGGTGTGTATCAGAATAACAAAATGTAGAGGTTGGAAGGACCCTCTGGAGATGATCTAGTACAACTGCCCTGCTGCAGGAAATTCACCCAGAGCAAGTTGGACAGTGTTGTGTCCAGCCATGTTCTGAAGATGTCTTGATAAGAAGAGTTCACAACCTCTGTGAGCACCTTGTTTGAAAGTACATGTCCATGCTATACACTGACAGAAAAATCCTTAGAGTGGGTGAAAGAGTCTGCTGCTTCATGCCACTTGTAAAATCAATTTTAAAAAGAAACAAACCACCTGAGTGTTTAAGTTCTTTTCTGCTATCTAGATTTCTGATACATAGACGTAGGCTTTCCCTGTTTAATGTACCCTTAGGTACACTAAAGACTTTTTCCACCTTCCCCACCCTTCCCAAATGCCCAGCCTGATCTGTATTAAATGTTTTCAGATACAATTTTCTTTAGTGCTTTCTAGCCTAGATTGCTTTGTGTAACGCTTATGTAAAGAAGAAAGTTCTAGGGTAATAAAGGAAGGACAAGACAGAATAGAAATTATTCTAAGAAACCATGTGTGCATAATCTTTTTTGAGATTCCTGTTGCACTTTTATTTGGCCTCTACATGAGCATGTTACTTTCAAAAGTTCCTAAGTATGGGTAGAAGTAGAGCACTTTTCTCTGCCCTCTTCCTCTTCCCTGTGTTCTGTTCATTTGTTGTTGTCTTTGCCAAGGTAAATGCTAAGTACACAGACACTGGCAGTACAGTTTAAATAAACTGTGTACAATTCAACACTTTTTTCTTCTGTGTAGGAATGTGGATTTGCCAGGTCTGTAGACCAAAGAAGAAAGGGAGAAAGCTACTTCACGAAAAAGCTGCCCAAATAAGGCGACGATACGCAAAACCTATTGGACGACCGAAAAATAAACTAAAGCAACGAATGTTGTAGGTTTCTCTTGATCTATTTTTAAAAAATGTTTCTGATAATGTAGGTAAGAGTTGATGCTGGTTCAACTACAGTTTTTAACTGTATTTCAGGTTGAGGAAAGTAGGTGATTCTAGTATCTGTTTTTCATCCCAATGGCCATTAACTTCTTAATTATAATGGGTGGTTTTTGTGTCATGTCAAAGGTGATGAAAAAATGTCCTGTAGCTTTTCCAGATCCCATGATTTTTAACTAAGTTTGTACCTATAGCAGATTGTATGGTAATGTATGCTACAGTTATCATTTATGTGTAGCTTCAAATAATAGATGTAATTACAGAATCCATGTCAAGTGGATGATAGCAAGTTGAACAATTTCAGGAGACTGTTCAGCTCAAAGACCTGTTAAAAAGTTGTGTAAAAATGATCTTATTAGATAATATCAACTCTCAAAACCATTCCAAAAAGGAAACTTTGTGAGTTCCACAGAAGCTTGATTTCAGTAGTACTCTGATGAAAAGTACTACTTGAATTCTGGTGTTAAATTGTCGCTGGTTACTAGAGAAAGCAGTTGTAATTCCTCTTGCTTTTTAGAAACATGTTGCTTCAGGAATGTGCTGCAATTCTTTTGGTATCTTAAGCTTGGTTGGAGGATTGTTTTGAGTAGCTTTCAGATGTGGAGTTGACATTAAACCCAGTGTTAAAGAGGAACAGATTTTCTGTTACCTCCAGTAGCGTGCTTCCCTGCATCATGTTTCTATCCAGTTAAAGCTTTCTTCTCCTCCTATTTATCTATTTGGCCATGTCAACTCAGGAACTGAAAAGCTTTCCAACTCTGTCTACTATTCAATCTGTCATCTGTCTGCTACCCAACCATTTTTCTTTATCATCTAAAAACCCATCAGATATTCTTTAGAATTGTATGGTAGCTGTTGATAAACTTTACATTTTCTAAAATGGGGTTTTCTGGAGCAAATGGATCCAACATGTAAAAACAGAAGGAAAAATAGTATTCTATATTAGAATACTATGTGTCTTGCTATAGTCTTTCTCCTCTCTCTCTGCCAGCATCTCTTGTCATGCCTATTTGGTCCTTGTCCTAAAGTCAATGTGTGATTCTCTAGGGAAGTAGTACCGAACAAGGATGAAGTGTGGTGCTACATGAAAGATGTAGTGGCTCATGAAAGCAAGCTGTTGGAGTGGGTGAAATACTCTTTTACCTCTCCATTTTCCTCTTGACTAAATAACTTAAGAATTAGGAGGTCTTGGAAATAGCTATACAACGTTCAAGGTTTTAACTGAAATTCATTGTATGCAGAATAAAAATATTCCATGTGTCTCTAGATGCCCCTCTGGTTTTTATTCTTTGAAAGCTCCTACACCTTCAGCTAGAGGTTAGGGTTCTGATACAGTACTGCTGTCTGCCTTGTCTAAAAACATGTCCCTGATTTGGGTTCCCACAGTGGATTTAGCAGGAATGTCTCTGATTTTGCTTCCTCTCCTTCTTCATACCTGTAAAAAAAAAAAAAAAAAAAGACTGGAAAGGTTTGAAAGGTTTACTCTTAACATTTTGCTAATGAGATGTTGAGCTACCACTTCTAAAATAAATATACTAAAGGATGCAAAAGTTCTCATAACAGTGGATGATGATTATGAATATTTTTGTGAAAATATATTTTTGTAAAAATATTTTCCTTGTGGCATGTGAACCACAGAGCATGTTGGAGTAGTACTTGGGGAGAGTTCTTTGTATTATAAATACTTGCTTTACAGTGGGCACACCTGTATTATTTCAAAGTCTAAAATGCATATAAAACCATAGGGGTTAGGAGATGGGATAAGAAAAGACTCTTCCTCCTCGAATCCTCCTTGAAACCGATTGTCGGATGCAGGAGACAACAGCATCATGTATAGAAGTGTGTGGTCATGTTAAGTACAGGAAGGTTAGCTAATGCCAATTAGTTTTTTTTATGTAGTACAAAGAAAACCTGTCCACTAGTACTGGAAATAATTTTTTGCCTGTTGACCATCTGTAGGAAGCTCTTTGGTCAAATGTGTAGGATTAACTAAACCCAGATGTGCGTTAGCCTCTGTCACTGATGGCTATTCCTGCATCTGGTAGTGGGGATAGTTCTTGTGATGGACATATGCTTATGGCACCACAGGACTTATTAATAGACTTGAGTTTCTGGTTTGTTGCTGTCAGGAGCTAACCAAATGTAAGGATGTGTGATTGGAAAAGGGGCTAGTTCTTAAATCGGTGGGCCTGCGGAGTTCAGTGAACCCAGATGGTAGCCCCAGGCTGTTCCGTCTCTAATTAGAAGTAACCTGTTGGAATTCATTACTTTGGCGTCTCAATTAAGAAAGAAAGAAAAAATCAGTGGAAGAGAATTTTCTGCTGCAAAGTAAATGTGTCAACTTCAAAGAGCAGGATTGAAAAGGGAATGGAATAATTTGATTAAACTATGTCGCTTTATTTGGATTGCAGTTTGTTCCTGATACTTATTTCTTTTACTAGAAATAGTTTTAAACATTCTGTTTCTGTACACTTAAACTATGCTGCTTTTCAGTGTGTCATTGAGCAGTGTTCCTCTCTTGAGACATTAGTGACTGACACGCAGGTGTCACAAATGTTGGCTTTCACTGTGCCCTTTTTCTTCCTAGCATTTAAATAACATTCATCTCTCTGCCTTCTTAACACTTTCAATGTTAAGCCTGATTGGTTTAGAGCTTTTCTGCAAACACTGTTCTATAGTTTTGCTCTTTCTTCTGCTATTTTTGGTTGTGCTGTTTTCAAAATTTACAAAGAAAACAGTTTATTTCTCTAGTTTTGTTGTAAAGCTCCTCATAAACTACCTAATTCTGCTTTCAGCCTTTGGTGGTAATTTTTACTGCTAGTTTTGATGTACATAATCCAATAAGAGTGTGATTAAAAATAGCAGTTTCTTGAGAACCGATTGTGTGGCTTTGAAAGACTAGCAGACTTTCTCCACAGATTAAGCAAATGTAGTCTGAAATCGTTTTGATCCACAGTCTTTTATTAACACTAAATATCTGCTTCTCCTTTCTGTGTACAATAAACTCTGGTGGTGGTGGAGCAGTTACACATTCAAAGTACACTGATAGTTTTTATTCAAAGAAGCACACTTCTGCCATGCCTGAAAGTAGTTTGTGAGGCTGTATACATAGGAAATCTTGCTGTCTCAGCTGTTTCTGTTTATATACGTACTGTGGATTATTTCTTTAAGAGTGGGGGTCAAAAGGAAAAGACATGAAAAGGGGGGGGGGAAAGCAGTTGGACATTATGTCATAATGTGAAATGTATTTCCAAAATGTATATTTTTAAAAATGTCCTTAGATTTTTAAGTACAGTAACATAAATAACTTGTATAACATGTAGTAGTATTTGGTAGTATAGTTATAGATTTTTAATGCTTTTGTTCTCCAAACTTTTGTTTAGGTCTGTAACCAGTGATGAAGGATCCATGAATGCATTCACAGGAAGGGGGTCACCTGGTAGGGGTCAAAAGACTAAAGTCTGTACCACACCTTCATCTGGTCATGCTGCATCTGTGAAGGATTCAAGCAGCAGATTGCCTGTTACAGACCCCACTCGGCCTGGTGCCACCACCAAAATCACCACCACCTCCACCTACATACCTGCCTCTACACTTAAAGTTAACAAGAAAACCAAAGGGCTCATTGATGGCCTTACTAAGTTCTTTACACCATCACCTGATGGTCGCAGATCACGAGGTGAAATAATAGACTTTTCAAAGCACTATCGTCCAAGGAAAAAGGTCTCTCAGAAACAGTCATGCACTTCTCTTGTGTTGGCTACAGGTACCACACAAAAGCTAAAACCTCCACCTTCTTCACTTCTACCCTCAATCCCCATCACTGGTCAGAGCCCCTGTTTGCAAAAATCCAGCACTTCTACTTCTTCTAACTCTCCCCAAAGTTCTTCCAGTCAGTCAAGCATACCGTCCTTTAGTAGCCTTGCTAGCAGCAGTCAGTTAAAGGGGCTCTTTGATGGACTCTCCCATATCTATTCTACTCAGGGACAGTCTCGAAAAAAGGGACACCCGAGCTATGCACCACCCAAGCGTTTGCGTCGTAAACCAGAATTATCTTCTACATCAAAGTCTAATAGCCATTTCTATGGAAGGAAAGAAGTTAAGAGTAGGTTTACTTCTCATGCCTGTACCTCTGGATGGGGTGTATCTAGAGGACATGCTTTTAAAGCAATTGCTCACCTCAAGAGAACAACTTTCCTTAAAAAGCACAGGATTCTAGGCAGATTAAAGTATAAAGTGACCCCTCAGATGGGCACCCCCTCACCAGGGAAGGGGAGCTTGGCAGACGGAAGGATTAAACCTGATCAGGATTATGGTAAGCAAAGGTCAAAGCTCCAACCAAACCTGCGTCCCATCCAAAACAACAACTCTTATATTGTCACATAGGTCTTAGCTATTTCTCTTGTTCTTACTTCACTTTCATACAAAATCAACAAAACTTTGGCCTTTTATCTAATGCTGACTAAATTTCCAGAACGTTTTTTTTCTGACTAATACCACACCACCTTTTTATTATTTTTTGCATCTGTAGTGACACTAGGAGCCCCAGATACCTTCATAATGTTGCTTATGGCTGTGTAGTACCGCATGAGTAGCCACTTTTCATGCTACTTCTCTGTTCTTCCCCTGCCCTTTCTGTGGCAGTAGTGCTGTCATCATGATTATATGCTGTCAGTGCTTATAATGGTGGCCATTTCCATTCATTTCCCTCTGCTCCATTGCTTTTTTCATGAACAATTCCATCCTACTACAGTCTCCACAACACTTGATCTGTACTGCTGTGAACTACTTTTTATAATAATTACTTTTATATGAGGAAAGAAAGTTTTAATGTAGACTCAGCTTTAGTATTGGTCTCCAATTTTTACGGGCAACTTTTTTTCCTCTTATTTTAATTCTACCCTGTTACAGTGTACTGGAATTGATCAGGTAGTGTAGTTCTAGTCATATACTCCATTTCATGAGGTTCAAGGCTAATTTAGTAGAACTGGACTATAAAAGCTTATACAGACAGACAGGCAAGTACAAAAAATAACTCATGCAACAGCAAACTACAAAACAAGAAAGGGGGGAAGGTTTCATTTCTGTTACTTAGGAATCCCAGATTCAGTTAAAATGGGGAGTCGTAACAGCCATAGTTGCTACAATCCTGTTTAGGGCTATCACTTTGGTAAGGCACATGTACCCTTCATGCTTGTGAATAAACTTTTTGCTGACTTTCAATAACAGATACTGAAATCAAACTAAGCATCAAACAAGAAAATACAGATGTGTTTCTGGTGGGAAGCAAGGACACTGTTACACAGGAGGATTTGGAAGTATTTAAGCAGGCTCGAGAACTTTCCCTGGAGGTAAGAATCATGTTGCATAAAGTGTAGCTATTTCTGTAAATAAAATAGTTCATTTTCATATGTCTATTCATGTTGATTTTTAATATATTCCTTTTGATCTAATGTGTCATGCTTGCTACGAATTTGATTTCGGAGTCCCTGTATATACAGTTGCATTCTCCTAGATAAAGAGACATGGCATCACACTGGAATGGGTCAGATGATAATTGACACTTGGGTTAGGTTTTGAAGGATGCAGCTGAGCATTTTGGATGCAAAACTACCACTGATTAAGCACATAGATAAGCATAGCTGACATTCTGGTCAAGACCGAGAGGATGTTGGTGGGTAAGAATGTGCCTGCTGTTTCTCCTCTATAGGTAAAGCAGGCACTGCAAAAAGTCTCCTTTCAGCAAATACTGTTTGGTAGAAAACTGAGTGTATTCAATTTGTAACTGCATCTTACCTAATGATTTAATACACTAGGTTTAAAAGCTGAGTAAGAGCCGGCATTAGGTCGATTGAGTGACCTTATTTTGATTTTATTGTGCCTTACAGAAAATTGGATGTAAAAACACTGGTGAAACAAGTGGGCGATACCCTTCAGTGATTGAGTTTGGAAAATACGAGATTCAGACCTGGTACTCTTCACCGTACCCACAGGAATATGCAAGGTAGCAAATTGTCAGGGTTGTCAGACACTTTTTACTGATTTGATGAGTATAATTTATTTTCTTCCTCTTGTAATTCACAAGTTTTAAAAGCAAATAAGCTTTTAGAATCAAGTGAGAACAAGGATTTGTCCTTTTTTTTCCTACTAGTTGTAATGTAAGATTAAAAAAACCTGGTTTTCCTAGTCCTACATGGACATAATCTTGCTGTGTGTATTGGTGTGGTTTTGTTTCAGGGGGATTTTTTTTGTTTGTTTGTTTTTGAGGTTTTTGATTGGTTGTTTTGTGAATTCTGTTTGGGCTTTTTAACGATTGCAACCAGATACGTACAATTTATGGCCATATAGAACAATCAATACTGGTCATCATCCAGAATTTGTTAACGTATGTTTTCTAGGGATGAGGGCAAAGTCTGAACAATCTAGATAAATAAAGTTAGAATGAGCAAGTTGAGACAACAGCATGACATTTCTGGTGCAGCTCAAAGACAGAGTGCATGAACTAGTTAGTACATGCGAGCAGCAGATCTGAGATGGTTTTTGCATGTGCTGAAAATAAATATTAATTGTTTAGTGGCAGACACAGAGATTTTCACTGCTGTATGTTTACCAAGTTTTACTTCTATCGCAAGCAACCAAATTTCATGGTCTGTTCCAAAATGCCTTTGCACAAAGTTTCTGTAAACTGCCTTTTCTCTCCATTCCTGCTCATTCCTAGATACCGTTATCTAGGATGGTGGATGTGTAACAAATTGGTAATACCAAAATCAAGGGCTAAAAAAGGTGTAGAGAGCACTTTGGTTTCTTCTTATTACCATTGCTTTTAGAGCATTAATTTCAGCTAGTTTTCAATTTCCTCAATTTATATCGTATTGTGAAAGACAAAGTTACCCGTGCCTTCAAGTAAATTGATTCCAGGTAGAGACATAACAATGGGTTATTATTATGAAGCGACAGTGGAATGGCATCTGTAGGAGGTTGTGTGGCTCTTGGCTCTGAGTGTGGTGGGATTTTACATCATGGAACAAAAGATTTAAAACTACTTTTTGTGCTGTTGGTAAACTTTCTTCAAATACTAGAGTAGCGTAAACCATGGCTGTGATCCCAGAATGTGCCAGTAGCTTCAGTGCAGATAAAGACTGTCCTCTGCTATAAAAATTTGCTCCAGAAATCAATTAGTCTGCAGTAGTCGTCCATTGCTTCAGTAATTTGGAAGTGAATAGCCATGAAATTCACAGAAAGGAGTGATTTCGGTAAGGGTTGTCATTGATTGATTGTGTGTTGTCTGAACTGAATACTTTCTGGAGGAGTATGATCGGATGATCATTACCTGTGTCATAAAGATGTTTGGAAGGGAGAGACTTTGCCTGTATGCAAACTATTTGCACGGAGTTCTTTGTCCAAGTAAAGTGATAGTTTAGGTGGAAGTGAAGTGGTACAATCCTGCTACAGTTCACTGTCCCACCCAAGTATTTGGAAGACGGTGGAAAGAAAAAATAATCTTCTAGCCTTTCTCATGTAGCAAATAAGGAAAATTAAAGGGAAGGAGATTTCCTGTGTTCCTCCTTGTCTTCGCTGTGAGAGGGATGAAATTTGAAATACACCTCCAGCACGCCTGCTTTAATGGAGAGCACAGCGAAAGCTTAGGTGGAATGTGGCAACAGGCAAGTACCTGCAATTTCCTGGAGGCTAGACTGCAAAAAGCTGACCATAGTCAATAGGTTCACTGCGTATGAATCTGATTTTTCTTATAAGCCATTGGAAAAGCAAGATATGTATATCTTTAAATGTTAGTCTAATGTTACATTTAATTATTTATTTAAACCTACGCAGCATTTATTTAGGGTACTTTAAGCATGTAGAGCCTTTCACTTTGTGGAAACTTTTTTAAAATTACAGACATTAACCAACTTTTGGCATAAAATATCTTTCTAATTTTCATACAGATTACCAAAGCTTTACCTGTGTGAATTCTGTCTTAAATACATGAAAAGTAAAAACATTTTGTTAAGACACTCAAAGAAATGTGGCTGGTTTCATCCTCCAGCCAATGAAATATACAGAAGAAATGACCTTTCAGTATTTGAGGTAGGTATACCAAAAAAAACCCCTAAATTCCTGAAAGTAACCACTTTGTAGACATTTATGGACTACTTGTAGAATTAGTGAAAACTCTAACGTTCTTAAATAATTCCTTGAGATTCTTCTCATACTGCAAAAACAAGTCCATTTTCCCTGTTTTGTTCCACCCTGACATGCACTATCATTATTCTTAATTTACTTGTGCTTTATGTATTATCCCAAGCCCTTAAGATACTTGCATAGCATGCATCTTAGATGGGGACTGCAGTGGAGGAAGCCCTTTGACTAAATTGCCTTTTACTTCTCAGTGGAAGTACCTCTTGTAGCCATTCATTTCTCACTTTGAGTTTCTTGGGTGTAGAGAGACCCCTGATCATAAGGCCTCCTGTATATAAAAGCATGCAAAATGAGTTTATTATGTATTGTTCTAAAAACACAAATGTAGCTACTAGGTGCTTTTACCTCCATTTTGGATGTTTGAGAAACTTACCTAGAAATATCCCAGCTAGGTGATGGAGTTCAGTCCAACATTTGGCCAGAACACACTGCCTTTAACTTTAAACATCCGGAGTTAGTTGAGCTTGTGCATAAATATTATTTTATAATTAGTATCTTTGGATGCTTTTTTGAAGTTTGAGGGTTTAAGGGAATCTTAGAATATGGAATTCTTGTCTTAAATAGCATACCTGCAGTTATTAAGCCTATGCATTAACCTCTACATTCCTTTTTCTCACAAGTGAGGTGTATTAACAGAAAAGACTACTGGGGTTACTAGGACTTGTTTTGAGGTTGTTTCTCAATAGCACTGTTACATAGGTATATTGATAACGGCCTTTTAATTGCAGGTATCATAGATTCTACTTGAGACATGCTTTTATAAATGACCGTTGTGCTTGGTCATTGCCATTATCTGGTCAGAAAATGACAAATGCACTCTTGAAGTCCTTACTTAAACTAGAACGAGATCTGAATGTTTGATTCGTTTGGTTTTGTACTGTTAAAAAAAACCAACTGGCTGCATTAAGACTGCTTCCTTCCTCTGACTTTGGCAGTTTTTATAAAGACTGTAAGTCTGACAGCAAAAGATTCAAGTTATAAACAGACTTAACTCTTTTCCTATCATGAAACTAAATTGTCCTAGTCAGGCCCAAATAATTCAGATTTTCCCTATTTACCAGTGTTAAGAACTGCACTCCACACAATAGACAAATCTGAGTTTCCAGTTTATTTTCATGACTTAGTGACAACAGATGAATAAAAACTACTGTAAAAAAATAAAATAGAGCTCTGAGACACTATACTACTGAAGGCACCTTGAAATCTGTAATTATGTCCAAATAGTTGGATTTTAATCAGATTTCCAACTAGGAGTACTACTACAGAATAGAAGAATATGCCTTCTTTTTTGGCAATGTCCATACTGTTTGGCTGTGTCTCTGTAAATGAAATACAGTTACTGACTATCAAAGAACATGAGTACAAGAAAACCTTTCCATCAAGAAGATAATTTCAAAAATGCTGCTGCCTTTGAGCCTTCCTTTCCAGGGAGGAACTAATTGATCTAGGAAATGGCATCTGTGTCTGGCTTTTCTGTAGCTGAGTCACAGCTTGACTCTTTACACTCTAACATAGCTAGACTAATTGGAGTTCTTAGCCTGAAAATTTACTTCTCTCGCTCAATAGGACATAGAAGTTTTGTCTTGTCTAATTTATCTAAAATGTTCTTGTGATTGATACATAATTGACAACTCATTCATTTGCCTTACAGCTTCAAGGATTTAACATAATACGCTTCAGTGTTCTAGGTTTGTTTTTCTAATTGTTGTACACCACTGCCTTCTAGCAAACCACAGTTTAATGTAGTTTTGGCTAGTGCATTTTTATAGTCTGTTGGTCATGCTCATTTTCCTTCAAGGAATGATGTGAAACAGAGGGTTGAGTGAGGTGAAGTTACTTTGTTTAATAAATCCAGATACTTGGAGTATACTTGGAAATGCAAAGTGTAGTTAGTTCTAACTGGAGAAATCTTATTTAACAGGAAACTGTAGCATTTATCTTACGAATTTTAATCGGTGTTTTTTCTGTAACACTGTGGTGTTCACATTACTGTATAGAACATGATTGGTTCAATAGACTGTTCTGTCCTAACATGTTGGTGGCATTGGAAATAACTGCATCTGTCTTGCTTTCTAGGTTGATGGAAATGTGAGCAAAATTTACTGTCAGAATCTTTGTTTGTTAGCTAAGCTCTTTCTCGACCACAAAACCTTGTATTATGATGTTGAGCCATTCCTCTTCTATGTTCTTACAAAAAATGATGAGAAAGGCTGCCATTTAGTTGGATATTTCTCTAAGGTAAAAAACAAAGTGCTTTTTTTAAGAAAAGTTGTAATTTACTACTCTCCTTAATAACTTGTGCCAACAGCAGAAAAAAATTCAGAAACTTGAATTTTTCTCTGTAAACCTTAAGTATAATGTGCATTGTCTCAAATACACTTGTACTTTCATGTCTCAAGCTCATACAAATTGAAAAACTTTATATGCATTCGGCCATATGGATGAGATGGGGGGTTTTTGTTGGTTTGGGCCTTTTATTGGTTTGGTTTATTTCCAGAATGTGATTTCAGTTAAAAATTAAATCTTCACTGCCCCAATTTTTGCAATTGTGTATGTAGTCTAACTTCTAGAAGTGCTGGGTATTTGAAATGTTTGTGTCTTCATGGTTTTACTGCTAACAGTTCAGCCTGGCTGTATAGGTGTAAGTGGCCAGCTATGTTCATCTGTCCTGTACAGTCTGATCTAACGCAGTTAGTCATTGCATGGACTGTAAAATGCATTGCCAGTGAATGCCCTCTTTAGAGTCACAGAATCATAGGATATCTTTGGTTGGAAGAGACCTTTTAAGATCAAGTCCAGCCTTTGACCCAGCCCTGACAGATCACTACTAAATCATGTCCCCCAGCATTACAGGTCTGTATTTCCTTTTAAATTCCTCCAGGGATGGTGGCTCCACTGCTGCCCTGGGCTGCCAATTGCAGTGTGTGATTACCTTTTTAATGAAGAAATTCTTCAAAACACCCAGCGTAAAGCTCCCTGTGTGCAGCTTGACCCTATTTCCTTCTGTCCTATCTCTTGTTACCAGAGTCAGTATGTACATTAGTTGTGGTGTTGCTTTAAAGCAAAAAACCCCAACAAAACAACTTTAAAGCAGTAGATGGCTCCTGTGGACAAAAATAATACTTATGAGGATAGTCATGACAAAGATGAACAAAAAAAATGAAGTATGGTTAGATGTGCCTGCAACAAGTAAAGCTTCTGTTGTTGTCCATAATTTGTCCATGAGACATGTGATGAATTGGTACAGTTACTCAGAAATCCAGTACAGTACTTTTCCCCCCAGTATCTCCACCTCCTATCACTTATATAATTTTCTTTCTTAAAGTTGTTTGTATGAAGATACTCATCTAAAGAAGTCTAAAAATTTTGCCAGAGTTTCTGCACATTATACAGCAATCTCTTGGGGACCTGACCAATTCCTTTCAAGGTGTGGACCTTGCTGGGATTAAAGGAGTAATGAGAAGTGTAGGGACAGTTTTTGCTGCCTGTTATGTCAGTGGCATAGAAACCTGTCAGCTCTGTTATAGCCAAGTATTTTCTAGAATTGTTTAAGATACTGCACATGTTAAGGTGAGTTTCTCATGATGTTTGTTTCTTCTTTGGGCAAGGATGCATTTTCTTTCCCTCCTTAACATGCTTTTGGCCAGTTTGTGAGATCTGATGATCATGAAAGTTTAAGCTTAAGCTTAAAACAGAGCAAAGTATTTGCTGAATTGCGTGTGTTCTCAGTGACTGTCTCATCCCCTATTTCTACCACCCTCCCGCTTTTTTCCTTTAAAAACCCAAACAAACAAATGTATGTGTGTACTCTTGCTGGCAGACATGCTCTGGCTTTTCTTACCTGCTTACAAATGTGTCGCTGGGATGTGATTGCCATACTAGCGGCAGCCTTGAGAGTTTGGGAAGTCTGCACAGAGAAAACACCATACTGTATCTTAAAAACTAAGGACCCTTGCAAAATATGTCTTGGGTATCTGCTCTCAGCACTGAATACATGTTTGGGAGCCAGTGTGTTAGCATGTGATCCTGTCAGCGACACCACTGGTCTGGTTTAATACTGTGTGTGGAGAAGCAGTCGGTGGCGTCTTAAACTCTGTGTGTTTGCATACAGTTATGCAACTAACAAACTGACTAACATGTCATCACTTATGCTGACCTGCATATTTTTGCTTTATTTATTTGATCTCCCTCAAAACTAGTTAACGTTGAAATGTTTTGGGGGGGGGTAGGGTAAGCTTTCTTCTGTGTGATCTTTTAAAAGTAGTAAGACTTGAAACCCTGCTCTTTTTTAATTGATAAATGTGGAGGAACCAGAAACATACTATTAGAAGTGCTTACTAGATTAGATTCTTCCTTCTTGAACAATCCATCTAATATTTGCCTTTAGATTCTATGACTTCATTTTGTTTGAAAGAGTTCTGACTTCTGAGCATTCTGCTTTAATTTGTAATCAGATGAGAAGCATTCAGCTTTGAAACAGTTAGTAAGCTTCCATTATAACTACTTAGTTCTATGGGTATGGGGTTCCTCCCCTCCACCCTGTCCCCATATTCATACAGAGAGACGGAAGACAAAATAAAGATGGAAAGCAGCAGGCACTTACAGAAAATAAAACTACACCAGGTGCATGGATACTGCACTCTGGTTTTATGTACTTGACAGAATGGTCAGTGAAGCATGGAAATACTTCCCTTTTCTTAACTTCCTCCTCTTGTACAACACTTATTGTCTAAACAGCGTAATGAAGTATGAGTTTAATTTTTAATTTGCTGAGTAGTTAACAAATTTTAAATTATTTTGAAGGATGTGTTTGATGCTTCCTGCATGTGATTAGGTAAGAAAGTGAGATTATTTGACTTTGGTACTCCGTGCATCTGTTCACCCTATTGGGATACTTTACAAGGGCAGCAGCAGGTGCAAGCGATTGCCCACTTCAGTAGTACTTTGATGTACTTTATCTGTTTCTTCTTTCCACAGGAAAAGCTCTGCCAGCAGAAGTACAATGTCTCTTGCATAATGATTATGCCCCAATACCAAAGGCAAGGATTTGGAAGGTTTCTCATTGATTTCAGTAAGTGAAGTGTTTTATTTACACTTGAGGTACAGGGAGCTGATGACTGTTACAAGAAATTGCAATATGTGAGACTTTATTTAACTTGCTTTGTTGTTTTTATCAATAGTTAATGGGATTTCTGTTGGTATTTACATAGAATAGAAAAGCTCCCTGAAGTGAAAAACTTAATGTTGCTCTGTGGTTGTACTCAGGGAAATTGAGAATGAAGCTCTTAGCGTAATAACTTTGTGAGGTAATATTACTGCTGAATGAATTGTCTAAATTACTTTCCATTACTTGCTCATTAGTGTAAGAGGCAATTATTTGTGATTATAGCTAAAAGGTGTTAGTCCAAGGCATTCTTTACATTCTAGTACGTCTAACTTAGGTTTCATTAGCTAAAAATCTGTTTTAGCTGAAGAATCATCGCACGGAAGGAATGAGTTTTGTTTTCTGTCTTGAAGTTCATTGCTTCCTTAGTGGAAACTGTTACCAAAAAAGGTGTCAGTGCTTACGGCTGTACATGGCTTGCAGCTTTGTTTTGCTGAGTTGTCTAACCTGTTGGAAAGCTTCAGATGCACTTCTTTAAAGATAGATTTGATATTAACCAAAGCTTAAAGCTGCAATGAAACCCAACAGAATTGTCAGAAGAAGCTTCTTGGCTAAGTGTTCTCAGTACTACTGAATTCAGCTTCTTACTGTAATGTAGAGGTAGGATGATGAGGAGTTACTGTATGTGGTTAGATTTGTGTGTGGTTATATTGTACGTGGTTAGTTTTTGCTATTATATTTTTAAATATAATATAGAATTTAAATATAGAATTACATGGCAGTAGCAATAGTTAGGATAATAGTATTCCTGCCCCAGAGATACATGTAAGGAGATGAAAGCGCAAATAACAATACATTGCAGTACAACGGTAGGACAAAGACAGTCATTTGTAACTGTAGAGTTTTCAAGCTCTCTGTCTTGTAGTGTTCCATCCAGAATGACTGCACTACAGCTCATAAAGATCCTGAGTATGTCTCAGACTGGCTCATGATTGTATGGTTTTGTAAGCAGTCTTCCTGTATTCCCCCATGAGTTAGGTAAGAATGCTTTTGGGCCACCATTGAAACGTAGCCATCACTGGAGCAGAACACAAGAGCTGTTCTGTTGTGTACCTTATGCAGCCTTTTAGGAAAAGCAGTACAAAGCACCACATATTTCTGGAACTGTGGAGTGAGCATAACTAGGTAGGAATTTATCTTGTTTTAAGGCTAGGATCTCTTCTTATGAAAGGAGATGGGGAACTCTTACTGAGTACTTCTAAGTCCTCCTAGGCTTTTCCTTTGTTTATTACTCTGTGATATCTTTCAATAAGCATTATTCTGGTTGACTTTGTGGTAAGTGGGTCTACAAAACTGATGGCACATCTATGAGAGATGTGGATTTCACAGAAGGTCTGGAAGTGGATATACTGTGTCTCTCTTACTGTGCCATGTGCTGCTTAATCTGTTAAAAATCAGTAGGGTGTACTGTGCCTCTTATCGTTCAAAAAATCTGGAAGCACATCACGTTGTTTCAGTCATTAGGATTTCTGTGATAATGCAACATAATCTAATGGTATACTTAGGTTAAAGCTTGTCTGATACTATTATTATTCCTTTCATCTTCCCAGATGTGTTTGTATCACAGGTGTAGGCTACAGCTGCATCTGTACACACACTGGGCATAGTCCAGACACCAGCTTTAACTTCTGCTGTAGCTATCAGACTGCCCGCTTTGGCGAGCACTCGGTCAGTCCTTCAGTACCTTTTCACGTTTTTCTGGACAGAGGTTTCTAAGAGAATGGAAAACTATGAGGTGACTGAGAAAGTCTGGCTCTGCAGTGAGAGATGCAACTAAATGAAAAGTAGTGAGAACTGCTTGTGGCTGTGTTTTTTACCTAGGTGTAGAAAGGAAAGTAAAACTTAAATAAAACCTAGGAAAATAAGTCTTACGTCATTTTGCTTAATGAAAGGTTGAATGCCATTAAACGGAGGCAGACATAGCCTTATCTGGACTAGTGAGCCCAAAATCTGTCTAACAAGAAAAAAATGGTCAAAATGAATAGATTACTTTGTTCCTTGGTATTTTGTGTTTCTACCTTCTATACTGTAAATGCCTGACTAACATAAATCTTTGTGCTTCAATCTTTCTCTTCCCTGTGGTCTGCTGAGAATAAGCTGCTCTAACTGGCCTGAGAAGATGGGCTATCAAACCTCTAGTTATTAAAAAAATTGAACAGAGGAGGTTTACCATAGTTTAAAGAGGACTTTTTTGTCAATAACACTGTGTAGATTGCATGTTCTCAAGATTATTGGAAGATAATTCCACATTCAGAGCATAATATTTATGTGAGTTACACGTATGTGTAGCAGTCACTGGTAGCTGTCTTTTTTTTTTTTACAACAGTAACCAAAATAGGTTTTAGGTAAAATTAATAGAAATGTATCTGAGCAAATAATTTCCATAAAATTATAGTTAAAACCACAAAAAGGAAGGTCTCAAGAAATGTGTGTAAGGAGCTGACTGCTCACATTCATTCATGTATACCTAGACACTTGACAGTCAGAAAGGTTGGTAAAACAGCAGCCTGAAGCCAACACACAGTTTCTGCTTTGTTATAGCAGTTTTGTGGAAATGCAGTTTGTAGAAAAGAAGTGAAATGTTCAGGTAATTATAGAGTCTTTTGTCTTGAACTAATTTTATCTTTACAGATGAGTATATGTGGTCGTCCTGGAACTTGGAGGAGAAAGTAAATTATTTTGTTGAAAGGAAAATAGGTATTGGTTTGCTGTACTTTGGTTATATTTCTGACTTTTTTTGCTAACTACATTTAAACCAATCTCTGTTTCAAACAGAAACCGATAAAACTATTACTTCTTGTAGACAATTACTACTATTGTAGTATTGTAGGCTTTTACTACTGTTTGTAGACCCCCAACATAAAGCTTTGTGTAGGGTCTGTCTCTTTGAGAATCTGTAATGTCACATGGGGGAAAAAATACTCTAGAGGGGAGTAGTAGAACTTTTGTGAGAAGTAAGCATGCTGTAAAATGCCCAAGTTCTCTAGCCTGATCAACTTCAGCAAAAATTTAATTTCTACTTTTCTGTTTGTCATGAACCTCATGAGGTTCAACGATGCCAAGTGCAAGGTCCTGCACTTGAGTTGGGGCAATCTTAACTATCAATACAGGCAGGGAAACAATGGAATAGACAGAGCAGCTTGCTGCTCTTGTGTCGTTGGACTCTTGTATCATTTCTTGCATGCAGCTTTTGATGGCAGTTTGCGCTTGTTTCAGAAGATCCACGTTTCCGTGTGCAAGACTGCTTAGGGCTCAGTCATGAAGAAGTAAAGCATTGTGAATTTAGTCCAGTAAATGACTTAAGGCACAAAAGCTGTCTCACAAGCAATAAGAAATGCCAGCAGTTTTGAGACTGTTTTGAAATATGCTGGAAAAGCTGCATTGTATGAAATCTAGGGTAGTCTTCAGGCACAGTTTTAAGGAGACTGAAGAATATCAGATTTTCTACTGGTCTTTAGTGGAATTTTAGTCTGCCTTGACGAAAAAAAAAAACCAGTCTAACCTATAAAATAAGTTATTCTGTGAAATGGAAGAGGTTAATTTCTGCTAAGCTTGAAGATAAACATTAATACAGTTAAAAAGGAAAACTGTTTGTATCTGAATATGCTAAATTCAAACAACATTGTCTCTTCTAGGATCAGCTGGTTATTTCAAACTTCTTCATGGCTCTGATACTTTTAAAGCTCTGTCTTTTGATACAGACAGTTTTGAAACAAGCCATAAATATTACATAAAATATATAAAATAAAAATAAAGTTTCTGGTATATCATTTGGGGCCTCATTTTCTCACTGATCTCCTTTACTATGTTCTGGATTTTGAAGTGTCTTCAGATGGAATAATTAGTGTGGAGCCTTCCATGGCTACTTTTGTTGTGGACACTGATCATGTGGTTCTTCTAGTTCCATCTTCCACATTGTCTTTGTAGTGGTTTGGTGTGTTAAAGGTTGGAAATACATTGCTGTGCCAAAAGATTGATTGCTTAACTTTGTTATCTCTGGTTTCTGCTGTAGTGTTTCCAGCCTTTTTGCTCTAAGTGCGTATTTGGAAACCTGAAATGCAGTGACTTTTTTGAAGCACCGAGTTTGTGCAGCCATCAGAAAAACCCAAGTGGAGCAAAACTTGAAATGAGTCATATGTAGCCTGTCATTTGGGGCTGATAGATATTAGCATTTGAGGAGTTGTCTTCCCTGGTTGGAAGATAAGTAACTTTTTTTAAAATAAAAAGTATGTTGGAACTAGGAGGTAGAGTGAAAATGCTGTCCAGGTTTTTTACAGTGGCTCTAAAAGTATTATATCATGCAGAAGTAATGACAGGTTATTAACTGAAAGTGTAAAGGAGGGGGAAAAGTAGTAAAAAGACATATATTTGCTATTCATTATGGTGAATTCACACAATTTCTTTGCTGTGTGGCCTCAGCTTGTGTCATTCTAAGTGGCTGTGTAGACTTGCCTCGTTTGTAACGGGGGGTGTGTGTTAATAGACTTAAAAATCTGGAAACAGCATCATAGAATCAACAGAATTAGAAAGAACCTCAAGTGATCCTCAAGTACCCTGGCAAAGCAACACTGCCTAAATTGCACAGGACTGCATACAGACAGAATTTCAATATCTCCAGGGAAGGAGATTCCACAGCCTCTCTGAGCAGCCTGTTCCAGGGCTTTGTGACTTGCATTGCAGAGAACCATTTCCTTATTTCTGAATGAAATTTATTGTGTTCCAGCATGTGCCCGTTGCTCCTTATCCTGTCACTGGGCACAGCTGGAATCGGTCTGGCATCATGTTCCCTACAGCCACCCCACAGATATCTATAGGTGTGGATCAGGTCTCCTCTCATTCTTCTCGAGTCTAAACAGTCCCATGTCTCTCAACCTTTCCTCATGAGAGAGATGCTCCAGGCCCCAGTCATCTTTGCCTTCTCTGGACTCTCTAGTAGTTTCGTGTCTCTCTTGAACTGGGGAGACCAAATTTTGACACAGTAGTCTAGATGTGGCCTCACCAGGGCAGAGTAAAGGGGAAAGTATGACCTCTTTAGACTTACTGGCCACACACTTCTTAATGTACCCCAGAATATCACTGGCCAACTTGTCAACAAGGGCATACTGTTGGCTCATGGCCAACTTACTCTCTACCAGGACCAAGATCTTTCTTTTCAAGGCTACTTGCCAGCAGGTCTACCCACAGAAATACAACAAGAACCTTGAACTGAGGAAAACTTGTTATCTATATAATGATTCAGAAATTAAGTTCTGGAAAACAAAACAAACTGAAAAGCAAAAAAAGGCGTAAAGGTGGATGCTATAGCAGAGTAAATCAGAAGACAACAGAGGACTTACGTTCATGTGTGTGACATATAAGTTCTTCTATGCTTATGGAACTGCTGGGTACTCCTGATACCTGTCTACAGTTCACAGTTAAGCCCAACCTGTATTAGACTGTAAGTGGTTGGATTTACTTAGTATGTGTTTGTACAGAATTGGTAGTCTAAATCCCTTAGTCTAGTTGTGGGAAGTAACACATTGTCCAGAAGGTAGTACTTTGGAAAAGCTATTTGAAGAGAATTGGAAGGATTTTTTCTTTGAAAAAAATGCATTAGCAGTTAATCAAATATGGATATGAGCTAGAAATAACACTCGGAAAACCATGTTGCTTGCAGAATGAACTCGTTCTGTAAACATCCCTTACATTATTCTTATTCAAAGTGTGCTGTTAATGCTTGCTGTAAGAAATACTGAAATAGAGCAGAAATACAATCTAGGAATAAACATACTTGAAAAAAAGTTATACCTTGCTATGCTCTCTAAACACAGTTAAGATGAGGATAAATTAGGGCTGGTTTTTTTAAAGATAAAATTTGTTTTAACCAAGAGCATGTCAGCATTCCCCTTCTCTCACAACAGTCCTGAAGAATGGTTTGTTTCCTGCTGAGAGTGTGACAAACAGCAAGAGGGTTTGTCACAAACAGAGGTTGAGGGTGGAGAAGAATAGGAATTTTTTGATAGACTTTGTTGGAAAAAATGTGTTCTCAAGCTAGTTGTACAAAATCAATGCCGCAAGTTTAATGATTGGTATGAAAACAGACCTGTAGTACCTGTAGTGGCCCATATTGACTCATTCTGGTTAGGTTTTTGGGTTTTATCTTCTACTGACTGACTTGTTGTCCTGGGTTAGGAAAATAGATTTTGGGTATCACCTTTCCCTCTTATTCCCCAAATAATATCTGTTATGTTTTAGACTGTAAAAGGAGGCAAAAAACCCCCCTAATAGTTTCTGCTGATGCTGAGGGAGGCTGGACCTATAAAGAGCTATCAGCCTAGGTATTCTTTTTGCTAATGGCCCGTTTGAGTGAAAAATAGCCCTAGCTCCCCCGGAAGCTGGAGGGTTTGGAGCTGAAGATTTCAGTGGGGGACCTTCAAAAGGGGTTTGTGGCCAGTTTAGAGAGGAGTGCCACAGGTGTTCTTACCTACCCTACACCCTAATAAAAGACTGCTAGGGGTGAGCAGCCCTTCTTTTATCCTGGAGCCCTGGGGCAACAAGTAGCTTGTCCAGAGCTTCAGCTTCAGGGTGGGTGAGTGGCCGCTGGCCCCCTTCCCCAAGGCCAGGGCTGAAATGCCACAAGCATGACTTTGCTGCTCACCCAGAGCTAGGCATGGTAGAGGGGGCCAGAGCATGGTGGCAGGACGTTCTGTCCCCTATCTGCTGTGTCAGAGCAGACTGCTCCAGATTATGCCATGCTGACAGAAAAGCCTTTGCCCTGCCCATGCAGCAAAGCAAGCGGGTGCAGTGAGAACCCAGCAATGCTGACTCTTCCCCGCATCAAGCAGAACAGAGCTATTCGGAGCGCTTGCAGGCCTGGGAATGCCAGGTGAGCTAACCTTGAAGAAGAAAAGCCCCAAGACTCTGGAGCAGGGTGTCCATGCTGGCATGCCGCAGCAGTCATCACTGTGTTCTCAACATGTGGCCACCGCTGTCTTGATTTACTGAACAGCAGGAGGAGAAACTGTTTGTTGTAAGCTTGCCACTGAGAAACTGGGAATGCTTGAGTAAGCAGGAGGGTGGACCCTTGAGGGGCATCGGCTTTGTTCAGTTGGTGGAACTGTGTATGCAAGAAGCTGGAAAAGATTTGTTACTCTTAAACCTTTGTCAGAACGTAGGAAAGTCGGGGTTTGAGGTGTGTGTTCTAGGGGTGGTCCTCCGTTTTTGTGCAGTGAGTGTGTTCCTTTCCCCAGGAGATCTGGCCTGAAGCTAAACACTTGCATAACTCTTTGCCCGTTTTTTCATAGAATTACAGAATCACATAATCATTAGGGATTGGAAGGGACCTCGAAAGATCATCTAGTTTCTCTCAGAATGTGTGTAATGGCATTGTGACTGAGTTTCTATTTTGTTTGATTTTACTTGCTTGGGCTTCTCTTCTTTCTGTTCTTAGCTATAGATTTAATAAACCCTTTGGTTTCCCCAAGATGCTTCATTGCCTGGTAAATTCTATCCAAGAGCCCCTTCCAGATCTAGCTGCCTGCCTTTCTGTAGTTTTAACCTGGGACACTTGTGTACTGCAATAAAGAACACTGTGTCAAAGTTCTGGTCGTTTGTGTTTGTAGGTGTTTTGTATCCAAACGGAAAGTCTAATTATGTGCTTTTTTCTTTAAGGGGGAGTTGGAAGTGTCTGTGGGAGCTGTGAATTTGTGAGGGAGCCTGAATGCTGCTGCTTAATTTATGTTCTTTTCTTGAAGATTGATTATGTTGTTGACCTGAAGGCATGAGTTTGGCCTCTCCTAAATAACTAATAAGGAACATTCTGTCAAGCTGAGATTTAGATGAGAAGAGAATAAAGATGGATTTTGAATCAAGCTTTGTTGATTTAAGATTATTCCAAGAAAATCAGCCTCTTGGGATTTCTTGGCATCGTTTTTATATAGCTTCAAGACACTGTGCATTTATCAGAACTGCAAAAGAAAGCAGGCATGTCACTTCAGATAGAGAAGCTAAGACTGTTTTAACTGAAGAGCATCTTTATTTCAGATAGCGTTGAGAACAGCTAAAAGGCAAAGCAAAACATTGTGGTAATAATAAAAACAAATGTTTGTTGGACAAAGCTCTCTTTATAGAGCATTAGTGAACAGGAAAAGTCATCTGCCCCAGATCAGTGTCTGAAAACATGTTTTAATACAGCAATGCATCTTTAATGATTAAAAATTTTTACTTCTGACTGCGGAGAGCGATTGTGTTGCAGCAAGTCAACAAAGTCAGTATTTTGTAGCCTGTCGCCCTGTGGGTGAGGCACAATGAGACACCTCAGCCCAGTGAGATGACCTTGTGCCTTTCTTAACAGACCTTTTTTTTGTACAGTGCCATCACTTTTATCAGGCAGTTCTATCTTGTAAAGAAAAAAGTGTTTTCTCCTCTCCTGCAGTTCTTAAAGGAAATTCCTTCAGCGGTTACATTGGTATAAACAATTTACTGCTCAGTGTCATTTATTTAATAATTTTAAAGGTAAATTTAAATAACAGTTTAAAACACTACCTATAAAATCAAGAACAATCCAGTCTTGTTAATGATCTTCCAAACTGCTTAATCTCCTGACATTTATTCATTCAGTTGGTAGTCAGGACTGATGCGAATAAAAGTCCTGGTTTTAAGAGTGCTTCAATTCCTTTTCTCTTGCTTATGCTTTCACTCTGCTTATAAGTAAGTAGTCCACTTTGTACACAGAACCTCCACTCAAGGGGTTTACTGGCAACTGGCACAGGTAAAATAAGTGTTAGCCAATTAATTCACTCAAAAGGCACCTTTTGTTGGTCTAACTGCAAAGCAGTCGTCTTTACCTTTCCTTCCTTTCATGAAGGGCATTTGTTTAGCCCTAACCTCTTCTCTGAAGCTTTCTATAAAGGAACTAAAGGTTTTGGGCCCCCTGTGTTGAGTTTATTTGACAATGTGGAGAGGCATGAGAGCTGGCATTATTTCTTGTAACAATAATGAGAGAATCTTTGGCTTGGTCTGTTCATCGTGAAGAAAGCTTTTCTTTAACCAGACAAAGAAGAAAAGAGAGTGTAGCAGGTTGTTCACTGATCTAAGCATCTCAAGTTACAGCTAGTTTGTCTTTTTTTTTTTTTTTTCCTTATAGTGTTTGTATAGATCTTGGCATTGGGGTCCTTTGAAGCCGCCTCAAAAGTGCTTTCAAAGAGGACACTAACACCTATTTAAGGTCCTCTATCTTTGACCTTCCTCCCATCGACATAGATAACAGCTCAGAGTCACACAGAAAATAGTTACGGAAAAAACGGTCACATTAAGTTGTAGAGATCACAAGTCCTCTGAACTCTCAATGCTGAGCTGACCTAACTGCGTTGAGCTGTCCTTTCTCAACACTTAGCTCTTTTGATTTCTGTGACTACACTTTTGAACTTCTGTTCACAACTTAAAACATAATTTTATTTTGAAATTATAAGACAAAAGGAAGTCTCATAAGATAACTTGAAATGCTGGTTCGAGGTAAATCATCACTTTAGATACTGGTGCATTGTGAAAACAGTCACTAGCACCTGCTTTTCCTTCAGATTCCTTGTTTGGTACATAACGTCGCATGAGAACTTACAAGTTTTTACTTTCCATATTAAAGGATTTATTTTACTTGGTTATGTTTCAAGCAAAAAAGTTTAATGGAAAAGCGGTTCCATCTGTCCACGTCTGGTAATTCACTTGTGGGGGCTGATCTTCAGAGAGACGGAGGAGAACTTAAGACATGCAAGGGCAAATAGTTCACTGATTGATGCTTTTGTTCCGGATAGATTGTCTCGAGTAGGTTTTCTTCTGACACAAATATTAACAAAACAGAAGTTGAACAGTGCGTATTACGTCAGGGCAGTGTTTTGAGCACAAAGTATTGCTTATGACTTTCAGAAAGGCTCAGTTTTATGACTCGAGGCCTCTGAGAATTAATCTTGAGCTGTTTCCAACTTCTGGCAGAAGTTGGACTTTGTTGTGCTTCTCTTGGCTGCATAGGCTTTTCAGCAGTGCATTGGCATCTTTAAAGTGTGTGTCTGGAAAACTTCATAAGTAACTTGATTCTGTCTTTTGTACGAGAGTTACTTCAGTGGGGGTACCTTTGCCTATGTGTAGAGGCATATGTAAACATTTACACGTGTGATTGTGATGTACACACACAACTATGAACCTGAGATTGACAGATTTAAGTTACACAGTTGTGGTTTGAATGTGACAGGTTTCTTGGTCTGAGGGAAAGAGGAGTTGCTGTGGCAGCTTGTGATAAGTAGCTTAGAATTGTAAGCTCTCCTTTCGTTTCAGCTTGGCCAAGAGGTGTATCGGCAAGCTGGAACAACTGGTTTGGAGCATCCTGTTTCAGGTTTCCTGCTTATTCTTGACTCGTGCTTGCTCTCTGAACAAGCAGACATTTCACTGGGCTGGGCATGGCATCCATATTGCCCTTGGAATGTGGTGAATGAAGGAAAGGTTTTGCCTGCAATCCATTGTTTGCTGAAATGGAGAGTTTTTCCCTTGTTCATGGCCTAAGGAATTGACACACTGGAAATGAAGAACTGGCTCAGAAGCACATAGAATAGGGGGCTGTTCCTTAAATTTGACTGCTGATGCTGAGGGATGCATGCATGGACTAAAAGATAGATGTCCCATTTTCTATAAGGAAAAGAACTGCACGGAGTGTCTTCTCCCTGAAAGAGCAGCTTGGCTTGGTTATGTAAGAATATGCCCTTAATCTGTGTCTCTGTGTGAAATTAAGCCAAGTGCATGGGCTGACATGATTGTGAGAGCTCTCCATATAATCTTTGAGAAGTTGTGGCATCTGGGAACATTCTCAATAACTGAAGAGTGGCAAACATGCATCTTCAAAAAACATAAGCATGGATAACTGCAGCAATGCAGCAACTACATTTGTATTATGATATTACAAAGTTAATAGTTACACACGTTAACTTAGGATTTGTTATGACTCATACCACGTCATAAGGTGGTTCTGCATCTATATACGCTCTGTGTACAGGTGTTTCTATGTATGCTGTCTTTTTGTATGTCTCTTAACGTGAGATCAACTTATGGTAGGAGAACTTTGGAAGTAAGCTTCAGGAAGTTTGGAAGGAAGTACTGTGGTACTCAATGCTGGCAGCTTTCTTCAAGCCTCTTAGTATAACTCAACTGGTTCAGAAAGATAAAAAGTTTAGTTGTGCACTGCCAGCAAGTCTGTGTAGCTGTTCAAATTACCTTTATTGCATTGGCTTTAGTGCAATGGCTGGAGAACAGGCTTGTCAAATACAATGGCAGCAGTGCTTCTGTCTTTGTTGTCTGTCTTGCCTTGGTTCACAGGCAGTTAATCCATTTAAAACTTAGCTGCTGAATACAAGTACATACAGATGATAGGTCTTGTAGGCAAACTGCATTTGGTGACAGTTTAACTTACCATGCTATTCCCTGTCTTGTAGCATCTCAGTTAGCTGTTTCATCACTCTCTGAGAGCTGACAGTCTGACAGTTGTTTTAAGCCAAGTCATTCCTGCTTGTGAGTGGAAATCTGTCTTTAAAGTGGTCTTTTTATCAGGATTTTGATTTGATTCTTCATATGGTTTACTCCTCATGTTGATTCATAGCCATTACCTATTGTAAGCATAGTGTCTTACTTTAAGTTTTAAAATGGTTGGAAGTTTATTTAGAAGTAATAGTACTATGTTACCTGTTTTGTGGGTATTTGAATACATAAGCCATTAACTTATGCTTTTACAGTGGTATTTCTCTTTCAAATCTTGATTCTTTGTACATAAAAAGGTGCTGAGTCTTTTTCTTCCATGTAAGTGAAGCAGATTCACAACAGGAATTTTTCCTCTTCGAAGTAAGGTACCATAAAGATGGTTAAGTAATCTTACTCAAAAGTGTGGAAGGTGGTAGCCTAAAAAGCATGAGAAGAAACTGTCTCAATGAATCCTTGCTGAATAGAATGAAGATTTCCTATCTGCCGAGTACACTTTCGTTCAAGGTCCAGCAAGTTACAGTGGCAGAAAGTTTCTGAGGAGTTATCCTCATCTAGGGACCTTCGCCATGTTGTATTTTCTGTGACTCTTTGGTGCTCTGATAAGAGTCTGAGAACTTGGTGTGTTTCATTTGCTAATAACCCTGTGGATGTGGAGGAATGACATAGGATGTAAACATCTCTCTGTCCTGAGTGTTTGCAGTGAAGCAAAGCTCTCATTAAACTACCATCAGTGCACTTCTGAAGGAATGCATTTGGCTGCAGGCTTTCTGTAAGGCCAATCTCTGATCTTCTGTAAAGACAATCGAATCTGCAGATCATTAAAATAAAAGGTGAGAATCTTGAGTTTGAATTTGAAAGTTTGAGTGAAGAGTTGTGTTCTCTGGAACAGCTCAGATGATCCAAGATGAGGACTCTGGAGTACTCTAGCAGTACACATTCTACTTCTAAGAAATGTGTCCCTTTTTTTGTTGTTGGTAAACAGAGCTTTGTACATTTTGCAGTATAAACTATTACTTCCATGGTTTTGTGGCAAACAAGAGAATCTATCCTAGCTGAAATGTGGGCCTTATAAATTCTTTATCTTGGGGTCTACTTTGAAGACTTCTCATTTTTTAACCTGCATAAATGAAAAACGATTGTGAATTTCCTGCTAGGAGTATAGGAGGAAGGAACTGCATTTTGTAAATATTTGGCCGGGTACAGAATGAGATTTAGTACTCTGTTTGCCATCCAGGCATCTTTTTGCTGATTGCATCTGTTTCTGCTGAAGACGTGCAGTGCAACGAAGTGAAAGATGTTTTCAGAACAACAGTGGAACATTGTGTGTAACGTCCTGACAAGAGTGAAGTGCCTCTCTTTGAGGCACTGTTCTCAAAGAACCTGCCTGTCTGTAAGCAGTGAAGTTCAAGGAGTGTAGGAATTGTCTTAGATCAGCCTTACCACACACTAGAGAAAGTACGCTGCTCTGTCAGATGCTCTGTTAAGGAAGCCCATGGATAGGACAATGGAAATGATAAAAGACTCCAGATGGTGACATTTTCCATTGCATTGCAGGACTTATGAGGAGCAGCTGAGGGAATTGGGGCTGTTTAGTCTGGAGAAAATGGGGTTGAGGGGAGACCCGTTTGCTCTTTACAAATACCTAAAGGAGGCTGTAGAGAGGTGGGGCTCTGTATCTTCTCCTCAGTCACTAGAGACAGAAGAAGAGGAAATGGAAGTTGTATTGGAGAGGTTTAGATTAGAGATTAGGAAAGATTTCTTCACTGACAGAGTGGTCAGGTGTTGGAACAGACTGTCCAAGGGAAGTGGTGGAGTCACCGTCCCTGGAGGTATTAAAAAAATGTTTAGATGTGGCACAAGGAAACATGGTTTAGTGAGCATGGTAGTGTTGGTTGATGGTTGGACTTGATCTTGTAGGTGTCTTCCAACTGTAATGGTTCTATGATTCTGCCTCAGGGTGCTCTGGGCGAATTGTTTTCTGGCTCTGTTTAATTTTCAATAAAATGTACAACCGTATTGGAGACTGAAAGAAGTGTTGCAATACTTTCATAAAAAGAGGACTAGTACACTTTACAAGCCAAATAAATCCTTCTATTTCTAAAGAATGTCCTTACTTAGTCTACTGTGGTTCTTCGTTTTCCAAAGTGTGGATGCTAATCGTATTTGTATTTAATACAAAATTGAGCATTTCTAGGATTGTTCCAGGATGTAAAGATTTAAAAATGGAAATAGTAAACGTGATTATGATCAAAAATACCTCTTCAAAACTTTCATATTAGCGAACTACTCTTGCTTCTTAGGTGCATGGAAAACAGTGGGGGTTTTTTTCAGTCCTATGCAGTATGCATACCGCACCTTAACTACTGGTGTGTAACTGTGAGTGCGGACAAACAGTGTAATTCGGGCACCTATACAAATCGGCTTTTGGGAAGGAAGGACAAGACTGGCATTTTATTTGAGTCAAGTTAAACTACTTGGCTTACTTGAAAACCTAATGGCTTAATAACGATTGTGGTCAGTCATAAGCACACTCAGAGAAACTGAACAATTTTTTTTTTTCAGCTAGATCTGTTTTCTTTGACCAGTCATTAGAAATGAGGTGATAAATTGATTAGTTCATTGCTATGGGATATCACAGTAATGATAAGGTTGGAAAATACCTTAAAGATCATCCAGTCCAACCTAAATCCAAATAAACCAAGTAAACCTAACATCTAACATCTAGATCACGCCAC
>JAOXOE010000632.1:9087594-9133896 GCA_028565055.1 Phoeniculus purpureus | reverse complement strand
CCAGCACCTCGACATCTTTCTTAAACTGAGGGGCCCAGAACTGAATACAATACTCCAGGTGCGGTCTAACCAGTGCTAAATACAGGGGAAGGATAACCTCCCTCGACCTGCTGGCCACAGCATTCTTGATGCAGACCAGGATGCCATTGGCCCTCTTGGCCACCTGGGCACACTGCTGACTCATGCTAAGCATGGATGCGTTTAAAAGTCAACCACATATGGATCTTAGGGACGTGATTTAGCAGTGGGCTTGGTACAGTTAGGTTAATGGTTGGGCTTGATGATCTTAAAGGTCTTTTCCAATTTAAATGATTCTACCATAATAAAATCAGTACTTAACTAACTGAAGGTTTCCAGAGACTGACACAGATGTATTACAAGTAGTATTTTCATGCATGTTGTATACTCTGCTGTAGCTATTTCAGGGGAATTATTCATGGTAGGAATGCTGTAGATTGAAATGACAAGATAATGCTGAAGTTAATTTCTTTAAGCACATGGTTTAATATCTGATTATCTCCTGAATTTGTGTTGATGGCATCAAAAACATGTATCTTAGGCTACCTTTCCTTTCTTCAGACTGCATTTCTACTAGTAGTTTTAAATCTTGAGTAAGTTGTTCTAGGGGATTTTGTGCGACACAAATCAAAGGCTCTAAATCACACGTGGCATATTGCTTCACTGTGATGACTGTAGATAAGAAATAAAAGTAATTAATAGTATTTTGGCTGTTTAATTTTGTGATGCCATCACTTACATGCCCAGATCAGACAAATAACTCTTTGGTCTTCTGTATTAGGTCTTCTGTTTTGTTGTGAGCTTTTCTGTGTAACATACAGCCTTAATTTGCTTATTCTTAAGGGGTGGGTGGGGAGGAGCCATTTTTTTTCCTCTAAATGATGCTCTTGTTCATAGTCTTATATTAAAGATTATTGTTTAAGAAAGTTCTTTCAGGTTTCCACTTTGAGGCTATCCATTACTAAGATTAGATAGACACAATGACACCAGGGGTACCTGTTTAACAGGGACATATTGTACTCATTTCAGATGCTTCAGGATAGATACACAAGCTATCAAGATCAGTGTTTTTTATTTACCTGCAACTTAGATCAATTATTTGGCGTCTCTTTGGTAAGTTTAATTTAATAGATGTCCTTCGAATCACAGAATCTGTTAAGAGAAACTTTCTATTCAGTGCTCACTACATGTAACTGAGACTGTAACCTTGTATTTTGGATCCTTTAGAATGTGAGTATCTTAGATAAGCATAGGTTATATTGTAGAATGGTAGAGTAAGAATACCAGCAGGTGTTACTGCCAGGCAGGTGAAGTTTCACTGCTTTAATTTGAGTTAAAAAATATGTGAAAATGACCACTAAGAACTAGTCTTAAAGGTCCCATTCATTCGAGGGATCCAGAGAGCTAGAATGTACTAGTAAAACCCTGAAGCTGCTTGTGGATTGCTAACTAACAATCCCAAACCCTTGATGGTGGTTTCATATTAATCCTCATAAGATGTTTATGAAGAAAGTATAGTTACAGACTTGTAATGTATGAGGAAAATGGGAACAGAGGAAGAATGTTCTTGTCAAATACTTTTGAAGTCCACTGAATTACAGGAATGAAAGTTACATCTTGCAGTCAGCCTACAAGCACTGTCTATTAGTGCTCAGATTTTCTTGAATGTGAAGTTGATAAGTTATGGTTTACCTTAACTGAAGCAATTATAAATTCTCTTCATGGATTTATTTTTAAAATGTTAAAATATTATCCCATTCTTGTCCTGTGGTGAGGCTTCTATCGCTGCTTGTACTACTGTAGTTATGATTGTTTTTCTGTAGGCTGTGATATCTTAGTGTGAAACATGTCTTCATGTGTTGTGAACAGGTGGATACAAAATTCTTTCTTGGTACAAGTGAAGCTTTGTCTAAAATTGTGCAGGATAAACCATGTACTATAGGTATTCTTTGGTGCAGTTTGAAATAAAATAACAATTCTTTAACTTCAAACTATTCAGGGTGCAATGTGGATTTTAATGTGAAGCTTGGCTTTTCCTGTCAACAGCAGATTACGTGTAGTATCAAGATGTACTGTCTGGTTATAAAAAATACTACAATGCTGCAATTTCAGTTGTTAAAATACCTTCCTTTTCTTAAGTATTAAGGTAATGTTTCTTCTTTAAAACAGAAACAACTTACTTGATGAGTTTCCAGTCGGTACCACTTTCTTTGTATAAACTTTTTAAAATGCGAGGTCAATATGTGTTTGCCAAATTCTATTGTGAATCTTTTGTATTCCTCCAAAAAAAGTGAAGAGCAGTGTTTCAGGCTGAGTAAATATACATGTATGTATGTATGTAGGCATTTCATATTTTTGTGTATATATATATGAGGTATGTGTCTGTGTGTGCAGCTTTCACATGACAGAGTATACAGCAAAACAGGAACAGCCACTGCTTCACTTGAAGCCGGATGTATGTATTGGATTCTAAATTATTTTGAGTAATGTCATTCCATAAGTATGATGTCTATGCTTGTGGTAGAATAAGCGTTTTGTAAGCCTGGTGTTTAAGACCTGTTTTTTGGTAGTGTTTGTAAAGTCACAGTGCAGAATGCAGTCCATGTATCACGGACAAATTAATTACCATCAAAGGGATACACGGTAAACTGGGGAGGTTCCCGTTAACTGAAGATTAGCAAATGTGTCGCCCATCTAGAAGGGCCAGAAGAAATATCCAAGAAACTAGAGGCCTCTGTGTCTAGCCTTGATGCCTGGGAAGTTTATGTACATCCAGCTTTAAGTGAAGCAGTGACTGTTCCCTTGTTTTGCTGTATACTCAGTCATGTGAAAACTGCGCACGCAGACACATACCACATGCACACACTATACATATATATATATATGTAAAAATATGAAATGCCAACATGCAGCATGACCGGACCAACAGGGCGATCAGGCTCCATCAGCACAGGTTTATGAATGGTAGGTGCTGCCTGATTAAGCATGGTAGGTGCTGCCTGTGACAAGGTGGGGGAAGGCCTGCGGGTGGGCTCTGGCCAGCCTGGTCTAGGGTGGGGTGTCCCTGCCCATGGCCGGGGGGGTTGGAACTGGATGATCAGGTGGTCCCTTCCAGCCCAGAGTGATTCTGATTGTATAACTTCTCCAGTGAAGTGATGCTGCTGTGGCAGGGGGATTGGACCAGATGATCTTTCGGCGTCCCTTCCAATCCCTAACGATTCTATGATTCTATGTTAGATTCTATGTTACCTTCTTGGACTTCAGTAAGTCTTTTGACATTATTTCCATCCCTGGCTGGGTGACAAGATGCAGAGTATGTTGGTAAAGTCAGTCAAAGTCAATTTGTGATGTTCTCCAGGTCTCAATATTTGGGAACACTGCTGTTCAATATCTTTATGAAACACATGTATTTGTCTGGATGAGGGGATCGAGTGCACCCTCAATAAGTTTGCAGACAGTACCAAGCTGGGGTGAAGTGTTGATCTCTTTGAAGATAGAGAGGCTCTAATGAGGGATCTCAACAAGCTGCGTGAATGGGCTGAGGGCCAGTAAGGCCAAGTCCTGAGTCCTGCACTTGCATCACAATAACCCAGTGCAACACTACTGGCTTGGGGGAGAGTGGCTGGAAAGAAAGAGACTTACGGGTATTGATTGATCACTGGCTAAATATAAGCCACCAGTGTGCTCAGGTGGCCAAGAAGGCAAACGAGAGCCTTCAGAGGTAGAGAACTGATTGTCCCCCTGTACTCAGCAGTGGTGAGGCCACACCTTGAGTGCTGTGTCCAGTTTTGGGCCCCTCACTACAAGAAAGACCTTGAGGTGCTGCAGGGGATCCAAAGAAGGTCAATGAAGCTGGTGAAGGGTCTAGAGCATGAAGCTTATGAGGAGCAGCAGAGAAATCTTGGATCATTTAGACCGGAGAAAAGGAAGCTCAGGAAACATCTTCCCGTGCTCAAGACCTATCTGATGGGAGGTCATTCTGTTCTTTCGAGTAACAAGCAGAAGAATGAGACAAAATGGCCTCAGGTTGTGCCAGGGGAGATTCAGAACGGTTGTTACAAAGAATTTCTTCACTAAAATGGTTATCAGATATTGGAACTAGTAATGTAGTGGAATCACCATCCCTGGAGGTATTTAAAAGGCAGATCCAGTGCTGAGATCTGGTGTTGACATGAGAGTGCTGAATTACTTATGATCTTAAAGGTCTTTTATAACCAAGATGGTTCTGTGATCATATAGTTATTTTTCTTTATCCTGGTTGAGTTTTAGTCATGTCAAATTCCAGACTTCATTATTTCCAAGCATGTTGTTTTTTGCTTTAAATCGTAAAAGCTTCCTAATGCTGAAGAGAGTTTAAAAAGTTGTGGAACATATATACAATATAAAATGAAGGTGGTGTGTTGTGTTAGTAACTGATCATTTGCTGTGATGAAGACTTAATCTTCATGTGAATGTTCTTAAACGTGAATCAAGGGAGATTTTTGTAAACTATTCTAAATAATTCTTCTGCTAATTCAACTTATTTATGTCACTTCTGAGATACAACTGTTTCATCGAAATACGACGTCACCTGGGGCTTCTTGAAAATGGACTTAACTTATACTACCCATTATACTTTGTATTGGGAGTCTTCTGAAAATCCTTTAGTGATACAATTCATGTAAAACTTTTTAAATGACATTGAGTAAGATGAGACATGCTCTGAAATGTGACTTTTCCTTTCCTCTTTGCTTTAGGATTCAAAGCTTAACCAAACCCACCCCCCTTTTATTCTTGTGATATATCTGAGTCTTTTACAAGTATTTAATCTGTTATGTCATAATGATGATGAAAACCAGTCTCTTTTGTGGATAAGATTTCTTTAATTGCAAGAGCTGCTAATAATGTAATAAGTGATAGCGACCTTTCTATTAATGCCAGATTTCTTATGGGTTAGTTAAAATTCTTTAGTTTTGTTATCTGAGTAAGGTATTGTGTGTGTTTTTCTTGTAGGCTATTTACTTTCTAGAAGAGAGGGCCAAGCAGGATCCCCTGAAAAGCCATTGTCTGATCTGGGTCGTCTCTCATACTTGGCTTACTGGAAAAGTGTCATATTAGAATACCTTAACTGCCACCATGAAAAACAAATCAGTATCAAAGGAATGAGTCGAGCTACAGGAATGTGTCCACATGATATTGCCACGACCCTGCAGCAACACAGCATGATAGATAAAAGAGAAGACAGGTCAGTGAATCTTGTAAACATTTTTTTTTTTAAATGCTGAGACAAATGATTCAATCTCCATGCGTAGAAAACAGCAACTGTGGAAAAAATGTGTGAAATTCTGAACAATAACCATCTTACTGAAGAAATCCATGCAGCTGAGACTTGCATAAAGAATTTTAATTTCTAAAAAAAGTTGGTCTTTGCATTTTTGTTCATGTCAATGGTCATTAGAGAGGCGTGAGCAGCTTGAAACATTTTCAGTGAAGATTTTTGTTTTATTCGGTATCATCTTCCACAAGTACAATCCTTACTTTGCAAATGTCTTGTTTTTTAAACCTTTGAGGGGAAAGAAAAGTTTGTGGGTGACAATCTCTCTCTCTCCATACACCCTTTATCAATCCTTACTTGAATTCACACAAATCATGGATTCAGATTGCCTCTGTGTGAAGTTCTTCTGCTCAAGGTACCGGGAATGCAAGTTTGTATTTAATGTTACAATCAGGTTTGAAATTGAGTGCACTTGAAAAGTAAGTTCCTGTTTTTGTAAATATCTTCTTTCTTAATTATCTTACTTGATACTTTAGATTTTAAGTGGACAATTTTTGTTGTTTGGGCTCTTTGGGGTTTTTTTATTGGGTTTTTTGTTAATATGTTTTAAATTGCTTTCAGTGGTAATTGTGATTCTGAAGAGCTGCTTCATTCTTCCGGATATTCGAATAATAAAATCTTTATAATCAAACAAAACTGCCTACTTGCCAAAAAGTAAAAGTAAGATAAGCAGTAGCTCAGCCTCCCTCAGGAACTTTTATGTATACCAGTGCCAAGTATTCAAAACTGTTAAATTTTGACTAGTAAGAATGCAGGTCCTTAAAAAGGAGACTGGCTTGCAGCGGATGGTGTTACATGAGTAGCCAGAGAAGAGGCTGTCATGGCTTTCTGAGATACTTATTTATGGTCAGCCTGATGGGACAAAGCATTTTAAGGGAAAATGAAATGTGTTGCATTCATTACTCATATGCAGCATCACAAATTATTGTACGGACACACAATTAGACAATGTTTTTCATCTATAGAATTCTAAGTCCTTTGTGAAACAGGGTCAGTTTGTCTTTATTCACAGGTACCAAAACTTAGACAGTGACATGAAGTGGCCTGATAAAAGGCATCAAGAAGGTCTGTGGATGAGCCAGGAGAAGAGATAGTATCTTTGAAAGCCCTGCTAGACAATTACTATGTGAATCTAGCATGGCTTCTGTACTTTCCTAATTTTACTAAGTTTTCTTACAGCTAGTGTAGTAGAAGTTTGTCGCAGTTCTGTGGATAGGGTTCACCTGGATCTGTTTTGTTTTGGGGCTTGTTGTCGTTGTTCATTTTGGTTTTTGGTGTAGAGGGGTTTTTGGTTTCTTGCTTTGTGGTTTTTTTTGTTTTTAAAGCATTCTGTCAGCAAAAGCAATGTTGTCACTTAACCTACTTGGTTTTTTTAGGGCATTTGAAATCCTTACTAAAATCAAACCAACACATTTTTCTGTGGTTTAGGATGGTATAGTTCTTTGCAACAGGGAACTTTGGGATATGAGCTAATATATAGTTCAACGTGTCATGTTAGTCTTTACCAACTTTTGATGTTACTTCACTGGAGTATTGTTTTCTATAGCATCAGCATAAGACTATGGTTCATATTTATGCTTCATTAGAAAACCTGTGTTTCTGCCTTACGTTCTTTTCCAGTTAGCTGCCATATTCTTAATAGTAAGTTTTCTACCTCTTTACTTAAACCACAGTGTTTTCTACTTAAGCTTGTATGCCATATTGAAATTGGGAATTATTATAGAAGTAACTGAAGTGCCAACACTGAACCTCTGGCATGGGTTTACAGTTTACTTTTTTCTTTCTCCTAGTGTTTAGTATTCAACTTCTACTTAACAAACTGTTGTTACCTCACTTCCTCTTAGCAAACAGTCGGTAGTATGTGTTACGTGTGAGTGTCAGCTGGTATTTTTAGTTGGATATATCCCTTTATTTACCCATGTACTTTCACAGGTTACAGTGCAAAACGACTTAAAGGACTTAAGCTGTAGGAGGGATCTTTTAGATGACCACTTTCTAATATAAATTACTCTTTATTGGGTTGTAGATTCGTAATTATTAGAAGGGAAAAACTGATTTCAAGTCATATGGAGAAACTGAAAGCGAATCCACGTATCAATGAAGTAGATCCTGAAAGCTTGAGATGGACTCCTTTGTTAGTCTCTAATGCTGCAGTTTCTGAAGAAGAGAGAGAAGCAGAAAAGGAGGTAACAGAAACTTTTTATTCCAACTTTCCCTTTCTTTGGGTTTCATCACCGAGTATTTAACATTAGGCTGTCTTAGAGCAGTTTGAGCTTTGACCACTGTTTAATGGCAGAGAATACTGGTGTAATTGTAATGCACAATTTTTGAAAGCTATGCAGCAGGACATGGTAACTTTGGGGGGATGAATGTGAAAACTTTAAACATTAATCACTTGTAATGGAGCTGTATTTATCACTCTCGAGGTAGTCGAAGAGCATGTAATCAGATCAAATTTGGTGCAGAGCTCAGGGGCTACAGTGTCAATCGATTCTTTGTGTTATGAACTTGCTCAAAGTGATCCATGTCAGTGGGCATGTAATGTAGTGCTAAAGGACTTAAATCAATTTACTGCATCATTAGTAGTGCTAAATATCCCATGAAATGCAATCTTCCTTGGTTTGTTATCCTAACCGTTGTAGAGGAGCGACTAGATGATTCGACTGAAATGTTGTTGCTAAGTTAGCCAGGAGTGCTAATCAGAGTTGACTTATTGTAACTCTTTAGCTGAAAGGATATGGCTAAGTAAAGGATATGGCTAGGTAAATGCTGTTTCAGTGACCCGTTATTTTAACCTCAACCCTTCAGGCTGAGCGTCTGATGGAACAAGCTAGCTGCTGGGAAAAGGAAGAGCAAGAAATATTCTCCACAAGAACTAATAGTAGGCAATCACCTGCAAAAGTACAATCTAAAAATAAATATTTGCGATCTCCAGAAAGTGTGGCAGTGGTGGGGGAGCGAGGGCAATCCGCAGAGCAATCTAAGGAAAGCAGCGAGGAGGATGGCGGGGATGAGAATCAGCAGAGTTCGCCTCCCCGGCTGACAAAGCCACAGTCGCTGGCCCTAAAAAGAAAGGTGTGTTCCTTCAATGGTTTGGTTTAAAGTCATTCATCTCTGATTTCAATCCAATTGTTATCATAAAAATAACCTGGGGTTTTTACAAACATTGATTAGATAGCGTTAATCCTTTCTGATTAGTACTTCCCACGTACCTTTTTTCTCCTCCATCCAATCTCTTGTCTGGTTGATACTTTTTTTTCCAGAGCTCTAAAATACTAGTGACACACAGTCAGAATTCCATGACTTTTTAAACTAGTGATTGCCCTCTGCTGTTTGGCATTGGTATTGGCTCAGTATTTTAATGGTTCTTCCTTTTTTCATTTTAAGATGGAGTCCAGCTTTGTGAGGTTTGCATTTTTACTGTTTTTTAATACAGGGGAATACTCCTTAAAAGGGGATACTGGTTTTTTTTTCAAAGCAAACGCTGTTGAAACAAAATGGTAGGGCTTTTTTTACTCATATTCATCTGGCTTCCAAGACACTTAAATGTTAAATTGTGGTTGCAAAAGTGTTTCCATAGTATTTAATGTAGTTGAAAAATCATTTATCTGAAAGATTTAAATTGGTAAACTAAGCAGCCCAAAATTTTAAAGCACTCACCTTAGCTTACGTATTTAAGCGCCCCTAGTGAAAATGAGGGAATTGGAGTGTCCCTTTGTTTACACTTCAATTGAGCAAACTTAGAAGTCAGTATAAAGCTGTGAGAATGCATAGTAATAGAAATACAAACTGTTGAACAGGGATTTTTTTTCTTTGTGGCAGCTAGCTGTAGGATTCTGTTGGTGTATTGTTTGACCCTTGTGAAGCTTTAGGCGCACACTTCCTTTGCTGTTGCCTATTTCTCTACATACATGCTTATTTCTAAAATAGCAGAGACCAGAAATGTAGAAGAATAAACTTTGGTACTTGTGAAGGTGGTTGGGGAATTTTAACTCTACGGAAGAGAAATGTGTAAGTATGATTTATGTAATGTTGCTGTGAATGTTATCTGACAGAAGATAAACGTGACTACACCACTGAAGACACTTCTAGTCTTAGTTTTCCCCTCCAGAGTGGATTGTGAGCATTTATAGGTATATACCCATTTTTATTGTTTAGATGGTTTAGATTCTGTCTGCACTTGAATTTGATGCAATGTAAGGCATTTGGGGGGGGGGGTTGTGTTAAATAATAAATAAATGACTGTAAACTCACTTTACAAAAGTGTGGTTATGCTGAGAGTTGGTTAACAAACAGGATTGTACGAAGAGTTTTATATTTGTGGAATTATTTTTCAGAGACCTTTCATACTGAAAAAGAAGAGGGGCCGTAAGCGCAGAAGGATTAATAGCAGTGTTACAACAGAGACAATTTCTGAAACAACAGAGGTGTTGAATGAGCCATTTGATAATTCAGATGAAGAGCGCCCCATGCCACAGCTGGAACCTACCTGTGAGATGGATGGGGAAGATGACGACTTGAAGCCTGTGATTAGAAAAACTTTTGAGTATCAACCTGGGCAGCAGAAACAGGAAAAAGAGGAGGAAGAGCAGAGCAAGGAAGAGGAAGATATTTGTTGTTACAGGAGCGATGACAATTGTACAAGTAAGTTGAACGTATTTTTATACATGACAAAATTATTGTGTTAGAAGAGCACCAAAGGAAATGTTTTTGTTACAAATTTGGAAAATTTTCATGGGACTTATTTATCCATACGGGTCTCACCCTATTGTGATCTTAATAGTGAAGTCTGCTTAGAGATGCTACTGACTCAGTTAAGATCACGTAGTTTATTAGAATTCAGTGGTGGCTTCAGAACTCTTTTTCTTTAGTTTCTATTGTGCTTACTTCTTTTGTTACTTCTGACCCATTAATACTATAATCTGGTTTTTTGTATTCAGAAAACAAATGTTTTCCAGTCTGAAGTACTGCATTCCTTGTCAGGTTGCCAAAACCAACTTTCATGTCCCTACAGCAGGGCATTTTGTACTCAAAAGAGCAGGAGTATCACTGGAGTATTGACTAATACTGGTTTTGTATCCTTGGTAAATGACATTAGCACAAAATAAGATTTGATTTACACACATCACTTTTATTTTGTTTTTAAGCATTGTTGGTGATTCAATTAAGTGTTCAGTTTTTTTGGGGTACAGTATGTTCTCAGTACTAGGTTCCCTACCTTTTTTTTCCACAGAAGAGGGATGGTTTAAAATGTTTTCTTTCAAGCTGCTCACATAGATTGGTCTCAAGGATTTTTCCTGGGAATTTTTCCTGGGGATCAGGAGAGGTGCCTAGGGACTGGAAGATAGCAAATGTCACTCCAATCTTCAAAGAGGGTAAGAAGGAGGACCCAGGCAACTATAGACTGGTCAGCCTCACCTCCGTCCCAGGAAAGGTGATGGAACAATTTGTCTTTGATGCGGTCTCCAGGCACATCAAGGACAAGAGGGTCATTAGGGACAGTCAGCACAGCTTGAACAAGGGGAAGTCATGCTTGACCAACCTGATAGGCTTTTATGAAGACATAACCAGGTGGATAGATGATGGCAGAGCAGTGGATGTGGGCTGTCTTGATTTCAGTAAAGCGTTTGACACAGTCTCCCACAGCATCCTCGCAGCCAAACTGAGGCAGTGTGGTCTAGATGATCGGGTATTGAGGTGGACCATTAACTGGCTGCAGGGCAGAAGCCAGAGAGTAGTGGTCAATGGGACAGAGAGTAGTAGTCAATGGGATGGAGTCTAGTTGGAAGCCAGTATCTAGTGGTGTGCCCCAGGGGTTGGTGCTGGGACCAGTCCTGTTCAATCTATTAATTAATGATTTGGATGAGGGATCAGTGTGCACTGTCAGCAAGTTTGCTGACGACACAAAGCTGGGTGGTGTCACAGACACCTCAGCAGACTGTGCTGCCATTCAGCGAGACCTGGACAGGCTGGAGAGCTGGGCAGAAAGAAATGTAATGAACTAACAAGGGCAAGTGTAGAGCCTTGCATCTGGGCAAGAACCAACCCCAGGTACCAGTATAGGTTGGGGACTGACCTGTTGAGCAGGAGCAGCATAGGAGAAAGGGAGCTGGGGGTCCTGGTGGACAGCAGGGTGACCATGAGCCAGAAAAGTGTTTTTGTGGCCAAGAGGGCCAACAGCATCCTGGGGTGGATCAGAATGGGTGTGGTTAGCAGATGGAGAGAGGTTCTTCTCCCCCTCTACTCTGCCCTATTGGGACCCATCTGGAGTATTGTGTCCAGTTCTGGGCCCCTCAGTTCAAGATGGATGTGGAACTGCTGGAGGGAGTCCAGCGTAGAGCAACAAGGATGCTGAAGGAAGTGGAGCACCCCCCTGATGAGAATAGGCTGAGGGAGATGGGTCTCTTTAGGTTGGAGAAGACTGAAGGGTGACTTTGTTAATGTCTATAAATATGTGAGGGGTGGGTGTCAGGAGGATGGAGCCAGGCTTTTCTCAATGTCATCTAGTGGTAGGACAAGGGCAATAGGTATAAGCTGGAACATAAGAGGTTCCATATAAATATCAGAAGGAACTTCTTCACAGTGAGGGTGACGGAGCACTGGAACGGGGCTGCCCAGGGAGGTTGTGGGTTCTCCTTCTCTGGAGAAGTTTAAGACCTGCCTGGATGTGTTGCTGTGTGACTTGGTCTAGGTGATCCTGCTGTGCTGGGGGGATTGGACTAGATCATCTTTCGAAGTCATTTCCAATCCCTAATGATTCTATGATTAAAAACTAATGGATGTATAGTTAAACTGCTAGTGGAACTATTCCGAATGTGCACTCATGCCTTGACTTCCAGGGTCTCAGATTACGCTTGTCAGTTGTAATTGCATAATCAGTGACTGGATTCTGAGGTCTAAATATTTTCTTAAAGAAGCCAGTGGGTACTATTTTAGTGTTTTCATAACTGCATGGGAAGTTTAGTCTTTGTCAGGTGAAAGATAATTCCTATGCTTCTGTGTGACTAGAGCAACCATGATTATGAATGTTGGTGCTGTTAGAAAACAGTGCACGGGGACATAAGAATATTACTGCTTTTTCCTGCTTCTAAACAGAAATTAATTAAACTAGTAGCAGCGAATTACGTTCGAGCTATGTCCCAGTGGTCAGTTTTGCACAGACTGGCGCTGTGTATTTGTCTGTGGACCATGTCATCACATTGACTGCAGGACTGTTATAACACTCTGCAGTGAGAGGCAGAACTTGACAGAGCAGTACCGCTGAAGACATTTCACTCCCTAGCTCATGTTATATTCTGAGAATTCTGGTGCATAGATGTAAGTGGTATCTAGAGAGAGAGGAGAGGAGTGAATGAGTTTGAGTAGTCTGTAAGAGTGAAAGGATTAACTAAGAGTTCTGATGCACTCTGTGTTTAATTTCAGTTATCTTTTGCCTTTTCTCCTGCATTATGAGCTGTGTCATGATATACAGCCCATGAGAAGGTAGTAGAATGAGCCACCTCTGGTTTTTTTTCCTTCAGTGTTGGCACTAGAGTATGATTATATGTTTGCTATGGCTTTTCCTCCAGAATGGTCAAACAGGCTTTAACGCTACTACTGTCAAAATAGGTTAATGTAGATTACATGAACGTATATATAAAATGATGGCATCTATTCCATACCTCTATTCTAAAACCAAATATGGATAAGCAAATATCTGGACAATTTTTTTGCTTCAGTTTACATGTCGTGATTTAAATATCTGGGGCTTTTCTTGTGTATAAAATGGTAGTTCTGAAAGTAGCTGTTAATAGACCACCAGAAAAAAGACTTTTCATAGTCACATAAGTGTCGTTGAGCTATAGATGTTACGTCAGTCTATTGTGCTTTGAGATCTGTCTATAACTGTAGCATTTCTTAAAACTTGTAAAGTTTATAAAGTACTTTTGGGTTTATGTTTTGAAAATACCGATTAATTTGTGCAAGTTAAAACTTACCTTTTGTCTCTATTGCCTCCTGAAGATAATACAGAGGATGTAGCTGTGTTGGAAGAAAGCACTAAAGACAATCTTGAATCTTTAAAGAGTAAGCAGGGTTGGCCTACAGGAGTTAAGCGTGGTCCATCTAAATGGAGACAGAGCAAAGAAAGAAAACCTGGCTTTAAGCTTAATTTATACACTCCACCAGAGACTCCCATGGAGCCTGACTATCAGGGACTGGTGGAGGAGCAAAAGGAAATCGACGAAGACAAGACCTGCTCAGATCCTGCTGTTACTGAGGAAGCAATTAAAGAGTCTGTTGAAGTATTAGCTTTACCAGATCACGAGGGAAAAGAGGTAGAACCTGAACTTGTGCATCCACCTATTGAACCCTTTGAAAAACAAGAAAATGATGCAATGAAAGGTGGGGAAGAAGAAAGGAATGCAGAAGAAGGGGAAATCAATTCAAAAGATCAAGAAAAAGACAAAGCAGAAGAGGTATTTCTACAAAAAGAGGAGTCCATGCATTTGGATGATCAGGAGGAGGAGGACGATGACGATGAAGAACCTTCTCACAATGAGGATCATGATGCAGATGATGAAGATGATAGCCACATGGATTCAACAGAAGTAGAGAAAGAAGAATTGCCTGGTGAAGCTTTCAAAGAAATGCTGGAAACACAGCAGTCTTTTTTAGATGTGAAAGTTCAAACTGGTGATTCAAATCAGGAGGACATAATGGATTGTGGTGTTGACCTTGCAGCTGATGAATGTGAAGGTGACCAGAAAGAACTTGCTACGGATTCAGACCCGGTGCCTGAGTCTGATGATGATCATACAGGTAACAACCAGGACCAAAAAGCTGGTGAACAAATACATTCCGATTTCAAGGGCGGGAATACTGATACCATGGAGATCGATTCAGAGACAGTTCAAGCAGTACAGTCTCTAACCCAAGAAGCAAGCGAACAGGAAGATACATTTCAGGACTGTGCAGAGACTCAAGAGGCCTGTAGAAGTTTGCAAAACTATGCCCACAATGACCAAAGTCCCCAAATGACCGCACTGGATGATTGTCAGCAGTCTGACCACAGTAGCCCGGTTTCATCTGTTCATTCTCATCCCAGTCAGTCAGTTCGTTCTGTTAGTAGTCCAAATGTTGCTCCTTTAGAGAACAGTTACACCCAGATCAGCCCTGATCAAAGTGCCATTGCTGTGCCATCTCTACAGAACATGGAGACCAGTCCTATGATGGATGTTCCCTCAGTTTCTGATCACTCACAACAAGTTGTGGACAGTGGATTTAGTGACTTGGGGAGCATTGAAAGCACAACAGAAAACTATGAAAACCCAAGCAGTTACGATTCTACAATGGGAAGTAGTATCTGTGGAAACAACTCTTCTCAAAACAGTTGCTCGTACAGTAGCCTTACATCTAGTAACCTAACGCAAAGTAGCTGTGCAGTGACACAGCAGATGTCTAACATGAATGGAAGCTGCAGTATGATGCAACAAACAAACATCAGTTCACCTCCCACTTGTAACGTCAAATCTCCCCAGGGTTGTGTTGTTGAAAGGCCTCCAAGCAGCAACCAACAGTTATCCCAGTGCAGCATGGCCACTAATTTCACACCACCTATGCAGTTAACTGAAATTCCCGAGACTGGCAATGCCAACATTGGATTGTATGAAAGAATGGGGCAAAGTGAATTTGGAGCAGGGCATTACTCACAGCCATCTGCCACCTTCAGCCTTGCTAAACTGCAGCAGTTAACTAACACTCTTATGGATCATTCTTTGCCTTACAGCCATTCAGCTGCTGTAACTTCCTATGCAAACAGTGCCTCTTTGTCCACCCCCTTAAGTAATACAGGGCTTGTTCAGCTTTCTCAGTCTCCACATGCTGTTCCTGGAGGGCCCCAAGCACAGGCTACCATGACCCCGCCCCCCAACCTGACTCCGCCTCCCATGAATTTGCCGCCTCCCCTTTTGCAGCGTAATATGACTTCCTCGAATATTGGAATATCCCACACCCAAAGACTGCAGACTCAGATGGCCAGCAAAGGTCATGTTTCTGTAAGAACCAAATCCACACCTCTGCCGCCTGCTGCTGCAGCCCATCAGCCACAAATTTATGGGCGTGCTTCACAGACTGTGGCCATGCAAGGGCCTGCACGGACCTTAACAATGCAGCGTGGTATGAACATGAGTGTAAATCTGATGCCAGCCCCAGCTTATAATGTCAATTCAGTGAACATGAATATGAATACCCTTAATGCTATGAATGGTTATAGTATGTCCCAGCCAATGATGAATAGTGGCTATCACAGTAATCATGGGTATATGAATCAAACACCCCAGTACCCTATGCAGATGCAGATGGGGATGATGGGAACCCAGCCATATGCACAGCAACCAATGCAGACAGCACCCCACAGTAACATGATGTACACACCCCCAGGGCATCATGGCTACATGAATACAGGCATGTCTAAGCAGTCTCTTAATGGATCCTATATGAGAAGGTAGGTCCTTTGGAGAGACGGACTACCAAACTGGCATATTGGATTGATCTGCACAAATTATCTTTTGGAGAGTACGATTTCAAAACCAGCAATTGGTGTGAATGCAAAAACATTTGTTGGCACCATTTTAAAGCTGTATGCAGCAGAAAGCCTTATACAGTTTTTTCTTTTTTTTTCTTCCATGTTTTTTTGTTTTATTTTGTTTGGATTTTCTTAACTTTGTTAAAATTCTCTTTCGTTTGGGGGAAATTAGGTGGTTTTCCATTTTTGCTTATTTCATTGAGCTTGAAGTTCTCTGGAAAGGAAGAACTCTTTCTATGAACTGCAATTACACAGCAGCTGATGGTTCAGAGCCATTTTATGTGCCTGCTCCCATTAAAAATATGGATAAATAGACTTCAAATCTATCAAGACAATACTGGATCGTGAGCTTTTTCTCCTTTCCTCACATGTAAATGCCTTTTAGCAGTTCTTTTATTGTACTCTTTTGTTTCTGAAGGTGACACTTCTGCATGCCGCTAATGTCTTTGTTAGTGACAGTGCATTTTGTAGTACTGTACAAGTGTTGTGCTTAACAGTAAGCCATTTCTTAATTTTTTGCCTTGATTAGGTTACCCTAGTTTGAGGGTAAATAAAACAGAACTATATTTTTGTTAATTATAAAACTTGTAAAAAGTAATAAAAAGGCTGCAAAAGCTATTCACATTTTGGTTAGTTCAAAGGATTTTATTGCTGTATGTTTAGTGTAAAGTTAAGACTCTTTTCCATTTTTGTGACCAATTTCTTTGGGGCTGGGGTAGGAAAAAAGGCAGCTTTCTGTTTTATAAATACTGTTATGTTTTGGGGTTTTTTGTTGACTGAAACATCTCCGTGTTTATTTGTCAGATTTTGAAACATTTTCATATATGTCCAACTACTTGGCAGGATTTAAAAGAAACGGTAGTGAATTTGGTGTAAAGTTGCTATTTTATGGAAATGCCTCTGACTTTACATTTTCATTCCATCTGTAGATTTTTCTATCTTTATAAAATATTGGAGTTATTTTTTAAGGGAAAAAATAGAGCAGTAGCGTGTGAATAGCTCAAACTAAGCTTACAGATCGCATGTAAAAAGGCAAAAGTTATTTGTGTCTGTTTATATTGCTTCCTTTTTTGTAGCCTTTGTACCTGTACAGAGTGACTGTAAGGGCCGAACAGAAGAGGCTTGATACATGTAAAAATAGGACCCAGTGACACTCTTGTATTTATCTGTTATCTTTTTAGTCAGTCAAAGAGGAAAAAAAAAAACCCCACAAAACCCCCCAAGAAACAAAAGTAAAACCTGCAAAAAACATCACACACCCCATGCTGTACATTTTAACATAAAATAAATTATGATGAGCCATTTTTAGCCTCTTGTGTCTTGTCATAGTTTGATGTTGCATGGGAGTTACCTCCTAAAACAGTGTTTGTTACAGTGCTCTCATGTCCTTGATCTAAAGCCCATTAAAGTTAATGGGGTTTGGATTAAGCTGTTGGAGCCGAAATGTAGGTTACTCATCGTAATTGCATACACCTTGTGAAAATAAAGAGTATCTAAGATTATTTTTTTAATAATCTTAAAATATTGAATAAATATGTATTTAATACATTACACAGTTGCAATATTTGCTGTATGAAACTTTTTTCCTATGTTAAGTGTTAATATGTATGTTAAAGGATATATGATAGTGACAGACATGGTGTTTAAACTACCTTGATAGAATTGTAACCTATCATTGTTGCTGGGTTATAAGATGATGCCACTGTGGTGAACCTCTGAGTTCCGTGTGTATACATGTATCTGCACACTTTGCCCCTTATCCTGTTGCTGGGCACTGCTGAGAAGAGCCTTGTCTCATCATGCTGACATTTACACCTTGGATACTTGTAAACACACAGGTATATGAATGCTGCTAATCTAGCAGCAGAAGGTCTGTAAAAATCTAGAAGGCTGTCTAGATGTGAAGCTTGTGGGTAGATCAAGTTCAAGTTGGGTGCTTGTGACTCTGAACCAGAAAAAATCCTTGTAAGGATTCAAAATGCTTCTAATGTCAATGTTGCCACAGGTTCCTTCCTGGCTGCAGCCCACTGACACTGCAGGAAGGTTGCTAGTGAAGGTGGAAGGATTGGTCATCTGAAAACTCTGTCCCTATTCCAGTATATAGAGCAGCGTTACAGGTGATATTTTATATGCCCAAGTCAAAGAAATGTGTATTGCTTTTTAAATAAAGCCCTTAACGTGTGTGGTGGTGCCAAATCTAGGAGTTGATTTATACGCATAAGCTGTTCAGTGTTAATATGATGAGTCAGCAGTCCTCCTAAAATAGTGGATCTGACTAGGAGCTAAAGTTGCTGGTCAAATGGCACTACGGAATAGTGTGCTTTAGGAGTTCAGGATGCCTGATAAGGAGAGCACAATACAACAGAGATCTTTGTTCGTGCACTTACACTGTCCAAGTTACTTTTTGAAGGCAAAGAGTATGCATTGTTCTCAAAACTGTGTGTATGTTAATCTTCACAAAGTTCCTGTCACCTCTTTTATGCTTAGGAAAAGGGAGGTTGAACTCAACACAGTTACTGTGCAGCCTTTGAGCGTATGATACTAGAACCTTGTGTCTTTGAATAATTGCATCTCAAAGTAGCACTGCATTTTGTGGTTTTTCATTTATGTGCTTTTACAGTCAGTGAAAAGGCACCTGGCTCTTTACCCACTGCTGTTTTGAAAGTTTTAAGGTTGAAGGTTTCAAGTTTGAGGTTTTGAAGCCTGTAACATAGAGGCAAGTCAAAGCTCGTAACCATTCAGCATGTGCTAACCTGCATCAGAGCATCCCCGAGTCCAGCATATTGCTGAAGTTCTGAATTTGCAATATACAGATTAAAAACAGGGTGGCAGCTAGTGCACTATGCTGGCACAACAGGCAAGTTTCTGATTATATTTTTTTTTTCAGAATTCCTTTCAGGAGGACATATGGCTTTTCCACATCTTTTCCTGTCCTGACTGTGTAACTGTGAAGTGCATTACTGTGCAGACATTTCTGTTTACTGAAGACTTGTCTTTTGCTTGACACATATCAACCTGTTCTATATATTGTGTGTGCATTGTCTCAAAATAATTTTTTAGAGTTACAGTAGATTATCTTTGAGAAGTTGCTGCCTCATGGTCAGCCTGTGGTCCACCAGCACCCTTAAGTCTTTTTTCCCCAGAGCTGCTATGAAGCGGGTCATCCCTAGCCTGTATTTATTAGCTAAGTAGTTACCTGCCAGATTTTTCTGCTTTGGAGCTATGTTTTCCACAACTTTTGCTTTTTCTGATTCAGTCAAATTGACTAAGTTGGGCAGTAAATAAGAATTATGTTTACTAAAGAATTACTTCATGGCATAGCTGTACCAGCAGAGCGTTCAGACAAGTTGTAATTCTAGGGAAGATACTTGTCTTTGGAGCAGAACATACTTCATTTGGAAGCTGCCAAATGACCACTTCTAAACATCACAATCTATAGGCCTTTAGCAAAAACAAGACTGATTGGTAAATGTTGTGGCACTCTGACTCCATGCTCTCCTAGCAGTGGGAGAAAATACAACAGGTGTTTTACTAACTCTGTAGGAATCTGGGTGATCTGAGCAGAAACAGAGGACGTGTAAAAATGTCCATCTTAGATCACTGTCTGTCTTTAATAAGCCGCTTTAGTTGTCCATCCGGCAGCCCATGTGATGGAAACAAACTCCAATTGTGTACAGTATAATAAATAGAAAGAATGGCAATTATCTGTAGTAGGGGGGATAATTGGAATGCAGCCTGATACAGGCCTGTGATTCTTGTTGTTCTTCCTCTTCCCTTTTATTACTTCTCTATATTAACATTATGTATTTCCTGCATTCATTGTAGGCTATGCTCACATCGCTATATGTGACTTCTTTAAAGTGAAACTGTGCTATGCATTGATCAAAGTCCTCTTAAGCTTGATGGAGGAGGGAGAGAGAGATTGTAAGAACGTACAAGGTACAGTTACAGTTGTGGTTTTATCACAACTTTAGTTGAGTAATTTAAATACGGATATAGTTTTTTTAAGTGTCTAGTAAATAAGAATAAATAAGCTTCATGAAGGGGTGTTTAAGGTCTTCACGTAGTTTATGTAAAAACAGTGGAATAGAGTTTTGTTGATTTACTTCTTCATAGATCGGTTTTGTGCTCTTTTTTTATCTCCATGGAAGAATAGTGACTCCTAGTTCTGAGCAACTCGAAATCCTGTCCTTTGGAAGTTGTCGATACCGTCTTCTCTTACTGTGTCAGTGTTCCTTATCTCCTATGCAGGACCAAAACAGCGGGAACTGATTGAGAGTTCTCAGATTTTGGTTTCCACCAGTAGTTGGGTGGCTGCTTTCACAAAGCTATCGATCGGTCTCCACCAAAAGCATCTGCAACCCCTGAAGTTAAAATTCTACCTGTGTTTTCAGAAGTCTCAGACTGCAAAAGAAACACCCATATCTAGGTTCCAGAAAGCCTTGTTAGAATATAATTCTACATGTAAATCAGCTACAAGTCCTCTTCCAGTTACAGCAGTCATTAAGCTGTTGTGAAGGATAAACAAAAGCAAATAACGTGTCATTTGACTGAGGGGAAGTCCTGGTAGATGTTTGTGCTCTCCTATTTTGTTTGGTACAAAATCCCTGTCGGTAAGGCTAATGCTGAAACACACCCTGCTGTAGATGGGGCAATGTTCAGCTTTCTCCATCAAGGTAGATGGACATGTGTCCCAAAGGAAGGTTTGTCAGACATAAGGCTGTGAGAGCTGTTTTATGTCTGCGTAAGTGGATTGCAGTGGGCAATCAGGTGTTCCAAAAAGGTGCACGTGAATGTCTGTGGAAGCAGATGGAAAGAGCTGAGGCCCCCTGCCCAAGAACATTTTACTCTTTAAAGCCACGTTGTGGCTGCATTTGTTTTTGAAGTGTCAAATTACTTTGTGAGTTTCCTTTTATTTCTTTAGTGTTTCTTCTAACCCAAGTGTAGGAAATACCTTAATTCACTGTAAATGTTAGAGTTTGTATGTCTCTGTCGTGAACATTGTTCACATTGTGACGTCTGATTAGCTTTTTAACAGTAACCTAGTTGTGTTCGTGGTGTTCTGCTGTATCTGAGGATTTGGAGGTAAGGTATTTACTGTTAACACAAATGATAAGTCAAAAGCATTGCGTGTTAGGTGCCTGCAGCCTTGGCTGTGGTTACTGTTTGGAGTGGAATGATTTACACGCCAAAATGAAGTGAAGTAATAGGAGAGTCTTCCACTAAAGATACTAAGCCATAAACAGCTACGAGAAATGGTTTTTAGTTGTGTTGAACTGTGTTTTGTAGCATATACTCACAGCTCTCAGTAGCACATTTCTGCCCTGTGTTGCAAAGAAGACTGGTTATTATTTGAGCCTCGTGCGGAGGCTCTCTCGTCACTGTGCTGGCCTGGATTATTACTGTGAAAAAAGGAATGGAGATGCCAGGAAACAGTACAAAAAGGCAAACTCCTGTAAAATCCTTCCGAACAAAACAGTTCGACACCATCTGGATGTTTTTCCTGCAAAATTCCCTTCAGCAATGCCTAGCTACTCTTCTGAAGGCCACGTGCTCAGGGTGAGATCAGGAGTTTTGGGGTACTGGGCTAGAAGAGGTTTTTCTTGAAGTTGTGCCTGCTTTTCTGCTGTGAAAGGTTTGTTTACAGAGGGTGAAATCTGTCTGTCAGTGTAACAAGGAATTCTGCTGTAGCTGGAACGTTCGAAGAAGACTGGTTTTAAATTTGGCTTCAAACCTTGACAACACTTGAAATGACTTTTTTTTTCCGCTTCCAAGTAACAAATTATTCTTGTGGCTGTGTAATTAACTGCACCTTCCTCTACTCTCATTTTACAAAGTTTCCTTTCCAGTACCGCAGCTCTGCCGGGAGCAATACTAGACTGTGGTGCTGTTCTTGTCGTCATCAGATTGTAGAGTGTTTTTAGCGTTCCTCCTCTGCAGTGCCAGTGCTATGTCCAGTTTTCTCAGCTGCTTCAAGAAACCTCGGTTTGGCATGATGCATCGGTGTCTTGATACTTGCTCAATGGCGTCCACGACCGTCATGTTCTTGTAAATCATCAGGTAAGCCAAGACCAGTGTGGCCGACCGGCTGCGACCCATAGCACAGTGAACCAGAACCTTGTCTGCGGAAACAAAGAGATTATGCAGAGGTGACACTGGGTAATCTTACTTTATTTTTTGATAGTAAAGGTTTCTGTTGTGCCCCTGCTTTGTTTGGTTGTCTGACTGCCCTTACCAGCCTTTTTGTAAGGGCCATCTTTTCAGGCGTGTTACTGCAGTAAGCAAGCACCATCTATATTGGAGATTGCCCATTTAGGTATTTAGGCAGGAGCAAAGACTACAGAGTTGGTGATTTTGTTGTTTTGACAATCATGCCAAAGATTTCATGACCTTATAGCTGAATACTTAATTTGTAAGATACAGCTAACAAGGCTTTTTAAAGACTTGGTGATGTCTTTGAGGGCAGAGAATAACAAGGACGATCGAAGCTGATAGGCATGTAACCAGAGGGGATAGAAAGAAACCATCTTCTATACTATAAAAAAGCTGCTTTAGAATTCTCTGTCCAGTCACCCGTACCCAATCACGTTGAATAAAAATGTTTCACCACCATCTTTGAGTGTTTTATACAACCATCTCCTTGCAGAGATGATTGTGTACTCATATCCTGTGAAATCAGAGCCCTTGCTAATAGTTTTCCTCTCTGAATTAATGTGCCTCAAGATTTATCTTTGTGATGTTGCTCGGTTGAACTTTGGACTTGCAGAGAGAGAAGAGTCCTTGGCTGCAGGTAATAAGGATAAGCCAAAGAGCATCCTTCCCCATTTGCTATGTCTGAGGGAGGTGGAGGACGAGAACAGTGAGTTGTTTCAGGTCTGACTGGCAGATTTGGAAACACTGCAGAAAATTTCCAGAAATGATTCAAAGGCCTTGAGGGGCTCTTACAAAGGATTGAACTGCTGAAGGAAGTAGTTGTGGAGCACTCTCCAACATCCTGCTAAGCCGAATTGCCATAAGAAAAGAAAGTCCTATCAGGGCCAGTAGTAGTCTGTCTCTGTCAGCTGTACCTAGTGAGAAGTGTTGGGTGCAAAGCCATGGCTCCTGCCAGTTAACTCCTTTGCTTCTAGTCAGGAAAAGATATCTTGGCACAAGTGGCATTGTGTGCAATGGCTGCATCAAGAACTGCCAACACTGGAGGATTAGCGGTTACAGACTGCATCCTAATCCCAGCAGACAGTCTTAGAGGCATCTTGGCAAAATTCCAGTCTTTCTTATAACTAAAAGTGCCTCTTCCTCTCCTGGAAAATAATAATCCTTTCTATTATTACAGCAAATATTTGAAACAGATGAAAACTCTCAGTTACTAAGGCATTCATGCTTCTCTTTAGAGCTTCCCACCTTGTAAATGGGTTGCTGTTGAGATGAGAAAATACATGAAACACAAGGAATGTTTTTCTTTGTGTGGGTGGCAAATGCTGGGGATCGAGGAGAAAAATGTAGCTGTACTATGCTTGCAGGAACAAAGACAACCAATTTCCTGAAATGCCCCTGATTGTAGGAAAACAGAAGCCTGTGCTTTCATGTGTGTGAATACTTGACATCTGACTGCCGGTTACTGCAGGATGCAGGTACTGTTCTGCAGAGCCATGTCCTTGCTGTACTAGGTCATCGTCTCTTCAGTTCTGATGTGAGGGCTTAATCTGAACCCTCTTTCCCCAAGAGGGCGTTCGCTCTTTCAGTCTTTGATTCTCATCACTCATGTCCTTCAAGGTACAGCTAAGGATAAAGTACCAGTGCCCAGAGCCAGAGGTCTGCTGAGTGGTTGCAGGCTCCTGAACTATTTTCATCACTTGACCTGGGGTTGTGTTTCTTGAGAAATCTGTCTAGATGCAAGAATTCTTTCAAGAGTCTGTGATGGAGTGATGAATGTTAAGGTGTCTTTGGGTTTTGTATGTCTACTGTATGTTTCTTCTCACATTGCTTTTTTTTAAATCTTTAGTGTCTTTTTTTGTTGTGACAGCTTCAAATGAAAAGAAAATGCTATTCCCCTCTACATTCTGAAAAACTAAACCAGCAAGGGAATAAGTACTAGATCTTCAGCATAGAGGAGGGACCTTAATACCTCTTAAAGTAACGCCTTCCTTTCAGGTGAATTGGAATTAAGTTGTCCTGTGGTTAGAATTGTCTGGAGACATCTTTGTGCACACCTGAATGATAGTGTGCATAACTGTGACGAGTTTGAGTTTGCCTTCAGAACTTAATCTCACAACTGATGTGCTTTCACTGTTCTCAAGTCCGTCTGGCTATGCTTAATCTCTGCAAATACTACTCTGATCAGAAAGTTTCTTCACCTTCACAAAGATTTTGGAGTTTGGGTTGGAGTTGCTGCATCAGGGCAGTGTTTTGACAGCATCCAAATTGCCAGGCTTTCTGGTTCTTCATTTGCATGACAGCTTCCTTCGACACACTGACTATTGAGCATTGTATGAAGCTATCTATTAAATAAACGTGATCGCTTGGCTGGATGCAGATCACACCTCAAACAGTGCGATACAGCCAAAAGAAATACCTTAATACACCTTTCTACACAAGATGTGAATTCGTTTATACTGTTGGAGAAGAGCACTTGTAACTTGATTGTAGTCTATTGTGACTTGGTCTGGGTGGTCCTACTGTGGCAAGGGGATTGGACTAGATGATCTTTCGAGGTCCCTTCCAATCCCTTATGATTCTGTGATTCTCTTGCAAGTGTACTCCTCAGTCTACTCTAGACTTCTGGAGTCCTCCTGTGGTTCTGCAGATGTGTATTGGAAGGCTATTGCCATGCATTCAACCTCACTTTTTTGTGAGTGTGCATGTGTCTCTCTATGATGCTTGTATTTTTCTGGGACAGGAGATGCACATTTTCCTCATGAGAAAATTAAGAGCTTGCTTTTTTTCTTCATGAGTATTACAGTTATTCTTTATTTTATTGGTCTCCATCAGAAAAGATCGCAGCTGTCTTGTTTAAAATTCATGTGGACGCAGTGGGCAGTGCACAGCTACAGAAATTATTGCAGATGGTAGCACCTATTTGTATGGTTTTTAGAATAAAAAAGGGTTAATACTTCCCCTCCTGTCCCATTCTTCCCTGCCCTAGTGTTTATTGGAATGCATGGGGGGGTTTCTGTCCTTTGCTAGTTGTCTTGTGCTTGTTTCTTTACCTCATGGAAGCAGACAAAGGTCTTACAGGAACAGAATGGTGGTGGGAGTGAGGAAGTCTGCACTGTATTTGTTACTTCAACTGCTCGACTCCGATACTGACGTCTGGCCTCCAGCCATGGCTTAGGCACTGGCTCACGTTAGTTTTCCACTCCCTCCCAAAGGCAGTGTTGCAGACGTGGTTCTTTTGAAATGCCAGGTTCCTTTCCTCTGAACATGGGAAAGGCTGTTGCTGTAGACTGTACTTGCTGAAAGAGTAAAATTGTAAAGACCTGGCTGGCTACTGGGGGCAGACCAGGTTAGTAGCTGCCTAGTTAACCTAAACAGCCAAGAACAGAAGCAGGTAGGAGGCTAGAAACTTGTTCTGTGACCGGCTGATACTTGCAGGTCAGTAGGTAAGCCTTAGGTTTCTCAAATGATTTCTGGTGGAATATCCTGTAGGCATTTAGAGAAATAAAAGTAGTGTGGGAGGTAGAAGTAAGAGTAATAAACACTGAAAGCCAGTACGATGCCTAGGCTGTAGCATTTCAAACTGGTGTGAAGTGCTTCCCGCTAGAATGCTGTTGGAGGTCAGCAAATAATTGTCGTAATCAAGCTGAGAAATTACAAAGGCTTTAATGAATGTTTCTAGATCTCTGCTGTCAGAGTTGTTTCTGTCCCTTCTTGCTTGGAAGATGACAAGAGATATAAATCTCTTTTAATTTGGGGTAGTCTTATGGCTGGGTAGGAGAGTGGGGTTTGTATTTGTAACGTGACTCTATTGCTGCAGAGCGTTAGAGCTGAGGATTGACAGTCTGGAATCTCTGCAGAGCTCTCGTCTTTCACTCCCACTGCTATGCAACCAGTATTCATGAAACCAAATAAGGACTCATTTCAGGAAAAGTGAGCTAACTCATGGAACCTATGCAGTGTCTGATTGCCTCTGATGTGTTTATTAAGGAGTCAAAATAATTAAAAATCCCTCTATCAGTTAGGGGACCGTAACGTAAGCTCTGTCTCTATGGAGTTGTATCAGAGTGCTTGGTAAGAGGCTCTTGGGCTTGTATTAGCTCTACAATCAGAAAGGTCCTTGTTGTATCACTCTCTCCTCCTAAACTGGTAGTAGGGAGGAAGCTTGTTAAACTGCATTGGACTTGCTTCATTCCCACAAGGCTGAATGTCATGGAACTGTGCTTATAATCAGAGTAAATACTGTTTTCAACCATTTTCAACACCCTTCTTACTTCTTTCATCCTGAAGTGCATTATCAATGAATTTAGAAGCTGAATAAAAAAACTGGCTGAGCTCGAAAGTGGGGAGATCATCTGCTTCTACTCCGTGGTACTCCACAGTCATGTCGTGATAATACTCTGGCCCTGTATCCACGTTCCGCTGGCCGTGGGCTGCGTTGAGGATGTGGGTGAAGCCTGCCTTCTCAAGGCTGTAGCGATCCAGTGCGGTTTTCCTGTTAAAACAAGAGCTGTCATGTAAGTGAAGAAGCTTCTTACCCAGCAAGACAGACAGAACATCTTCTAAATCTGTGAGTTGGTTATGCTCTAGATGTTAACTGACAGTGCTTCAGCAATGCATCTTTACCGTTATAAAGTTCTAAGTTACGATCGTTCAGAGAGAACAGTCCTTCTGGAGTTCATAACCGTCTCTCCCAGGTCCTTAGAGCACCTTAAGAATTAATTTATTTTCCTAGCACCTCTGTTCTGTGGGCGAAACCAGCTTCAATCCGTCTTGTGCAAAAACAATCTTGCAATGCCGTAAGAAATAGTGTCGATTAGTTAAAGTAATGAAAACAAATCGAGGTCAGAACTTGAAGTAGGACTGAGGAATGCTGCTGTCCCCTTCTCTCCCTTCAGCTGCTATTGCAGAACTACTAAAAGGCAGTGATTCATGAATATAGTAAGATCATCTGGAATTAAAGCAGCAGCTCTTAATCTCTAAACCAAGTCGGAGGTTTTTTCTCCCTTTCTAATTAAAGAAGTAATATTTTAAAAACACCACCCTTTGATGGGTCACAGCTCCCTGTCTGGTTTCCTTTTGCTGTCATGTTTGGTTAAACCAGGGCTCTAAAATGAAAGAAAACTAGGTACTAGCCTTCAGTCAAAGCTGAAAGTCCTGTGTGTATCCCAATACTGTCATTTATTCATGCTCTTTCTTCCTTTGGACAAGGAAGGGCAGTCAGGAGAGGAAACCCTTGCTTTTTTGTGTGCCCAGTGCCCACTCTGAGTGCTTGCCAGCAGCCTGAAAGGCTTGGGAAAAAGTGCAGAGTTCGTGAACACGCATGTAAAAAAACGTTCTTTGCTGCATTACAGCAAGCTCTTAGTTTTGAAAGGTTTTGTCCTGGAAAAGCTGAGCCTAGGCAGACTCCTGAGGTTTTTACAAAGACTTGCGTGAGGTTTTATTCTCTTAATGTATTTTCACAGAACTACTGCTGCCATAAGTGGATTAGTGCATGATGTGAAACTTATTTCTAACCAAATGTACGTCTTGATTAATGTTTCCTGAGCACGTCAGTGTGTGAATGCAGCTGCTGTCACAGAGAACATTGTAGTGGGCTACCTGCTGTTGTCTTTCATAATTGTTGTGTTGACAGCTCAGAGTAGCTAGAAATGGACTCTGCCTTCCCAGCCTCTGTCCAAGTCAGAATCCCTTGGAGCAGTCAAGAACAGAGTGATTAGGGCATTTCACTGGGATATGGATACTCGAGGTCTTATCTGTGCTTGCTCCTATTGAACCTCCTGTTAACTGGCTGTTCTGAGTAGATAGTCTTCCTGCAGATGTTCCTTTCTAGGCAGAAATTATAAAGTCTTGACCCTACTGGCATTTTTGCCATGGAAATAATTTCAAAAGTCTCCTATGTGGTGATTTAAAGAGTAACTAAAAACTACTGGAGGGCATAGTGGGAGCAGCATCTTGCTGCTAGTGTTGTGACTTGACACCTTCACCGCAAGTTAAATAATCCCCCTGCGTTCTTGTTGCAGTGACTGACTTGGAAAGACTCTTCCTCTCTCCTTTTAGGAGATTTGTGTGTTAGGATTCTTCTGAGGTGCATGTTCTCTGTGCGCTTTGCTAGCAAAGGCACTTTGGTTTTGGATCGTAAGGGTGGCCAGTACTTGCATTGTAAATGTCCTGACCAAAAAAGTAAAGGTGCCACTAATAACTGCTTATCTTTGGTTTTGTGTGACTGAGGTGAGCTACAGATTCTGCTTTCAAGTCGAGTTTTGCCTCCCTGATTCTGGGATAGAGAAAACATGCTCTCCCTTGTCAACCCTTTCCCCAAAAGCTAGGCAAACAGCCCACTCACAAGGACCACCGCTTATCGCACTAACCCGAGTTTGTGCATTTTCACTCCCATCAGCTGGCCTTTTATCTTGCCCATTGATCATAAATACTGTTTGGCACAGACGACCTGTGCTGAGACTCTAACTCTGCCATAACACAGGCAGTTAAACCTGAGGTCACACCGTGTCTGCTGCACGTTGATTGCCAGTTAACAGAGAGCACAAAAGAGCCTTGTTAAACCCCCGTGCAGGAGGACATGTAAGCCTCTAAATGGAAATGTTACTGTGCATCTTGTTGGACTGGCTTTAGCCATCGGTGAACTCTGGCTTTGTTTGAAGGACTGGCTTGCTTTCCAACCTCAGCTGAATCTTTAGTGGCGATGCCGTTGTAGAAGCAGCCCGCATTATCTGTTTGCTTCAATCAGAACCTAACTTTTTGTGTGCTTCATCATGCACGATGCCCCAGGTAGCACCCCAAGGAGGAGGCAATGTGTGTTTATCTTCCTGGCGTTTTTGCCATGCCTGTGCAATCAGTATTTTAGATTAAAGGAAGGAACAAATACATAAAGCGTAAGTAAAGGCATTATAAATAGATGACTGGGGTTTTTTTTTTTATAAAAACATCTTCAAAGATCTGATCGGTAGACATGACTAATAGCATGGGATCATTCAGGAGTGCATGAACCATATACCTTTTTTGGAATCTTTGGTTTTAATCAACTTCTGTTTTCTCCTGCAGTTAGCTCAGCACCAGAGTTTATTAGTCAAGCTAACAATGTTCCCCAATGTGTTGGGTTAATGCTTTAAGAACCCAGGAACTGATGTATTTCCCAAACCACTCCCCTCCCAATTTGCCTCTCTGGGTGCTGTTGTTTTCTAATAAATTGCAATTAATTTTTCCAATGTCAGTGATTATGGTTGAGTTTCAAGTAGCTATTGTCAGGAAGAGTTGGCAATAAATGCCAGGGCAGGTGAAGCCATAAGCATTTGACTACTCCTGCAGTTGTTTTCATTGCGTGTGTCTCTACTGTATGTTCTATTCACACTTTATTTCTTTTTACATTGTGCAACTGTGGTCTCCAGTGTCTGCCTTGAAGACACTGTTCCTGTGCAGAGAAGGTGAAGTGTGGCACTGGGAGATAACAGTGAAAATTGCAGCGTTATGGAGCTCAATAAGAAATGAACTGGGCAGATTGGTCCCGTGTAAAAACTCATCGGCTCTTCCGTTCAGAGCACACAGACATACGGTAAAAGTTAAGCATGCCCAGAAGTCCTTTCTATAGCAAAGCAAAAGCCCAGTGCTTTGCTGAATCAGAGCCTGCATTTGCAGTGGGGCAGATGGACTCATAAACATCAGGCAAAGGGGAGTACTTTGGTATGGGAATGCCAGGTAAATGGTAAAAAATTAAGATAAAATCTCTTTGGCACAGGGATAACTTGATACGAACAGGCTATCACCAAGGGGGGGAACTTGCCAAACAAAAACGTCATCTGATTTCAGATGGTCCGCAAAAGACTGTTGTATGTCTCTTGGGTTGTGCAAGGGTAAGTAAAGGACCTGTCAAAGAGTATGTGTCCTGGCAGTTTTAAAGTCATGATCCACAGGATTAAAAGCAAGTGCTGCAGCAGGTTCAGCCGCCTTCTGGAAAGCAAGTAGTTCTAATGCGTAAAAAAACCCTGCCTTTGAAGTTGCCTTCTCTAGTGCACCAAATCCCTCCTCTCTCTTTTCAAAAATACTGTCATTACAAGCTTTAGTCCCAGATGCTTTCGCCAGGAAGATGCCCAAACCAATGGAGCTGGAAGAGAGGGAAAAACAACGTGTAGGCACTGCAACCAGCACCCCCACACCAAGCATTAAGGATGTGAAATGCAACTAACAAAGGGTGGAGAAGGCTGCTCCTGATGAAAAATGCATCTAAAGGAAGGGGAATAACCCTGCAAAACAGCTTATGTGAGCAGACAGCTCCCTCCACAGGTAAGCCAACTCCTTATTGCTGCTACCAGTCAGCCAGATAACTGGTGAGCTTAAAAGCTCTAGATAGAGTCAAGTCTCTTAAGCTTCATGCGAAGCTTGAGCAGTGCAAACATGTTTCAGTGTAGACTTGAAGCCTCAGAGTGACAAAACACAAGGAAATCTGTGGAAACGTTGTACTGGAGGAAGAATAGTCCCTCTCAAACTTTTCTGTTTCCTTAAACATGGAAGGAAAGCTTGCTGCAGAGTGGTAATGTACCAGATGGTCAGTGTCAGAAAGAAGCTTCCTCAAGATAGGCAGTACTGACACTTTCTTAAGAGAATCTGGCAGTTCTCCCTCCTGAGGGAGGGATGCTGAGAATTTCCAATAATATTGACCCAATTTCCTCTGGTAACTCCAGCACGGAGGGAATTTAGAGATCCTGTAGCATCGCATCCCGTTTTCCCTCTGAGCTGTTGCTCCGTTTCTTTGGCTACCTCCTGTTCAGTGTGAATTAGAAGAATCTCTAGGTACCACTGAAAATATTGAACGGATCTTCATATTATGCAGTATAAAAAGATTTAGTAGCTGGTTTTCCTCTATCCCAAACCAGTGGATGTTATTTTCTAAGCGATACAACCTAGATACAGAAGACACCTCTCTGCTTTCTATACGGCAAAGGAATCCAACACATGTGATGAAGTCAGTCTGTTCACGGTCTCCACGTGAGTGAACCACTAAGTGTTAGAAATCATCTTACAGACACAGATGGTGGTACGTGGGGAAGCGTCACTTGTCTTGGAAGCTCTTGCTGCTCTAAGAGGTTTAAGGTCCAGTGTTTAGGTCTGATTTTCTGGATTGTTAAACTGCTGTTACAACGGGCAGATGCTCATTCTAGTTGAAGCGATGTCCTCAAGAGTGGTGGTACCATTTAAATCTGTGTACGGTCCTACTTTTGTATGGTTAATGCAGGCGTGGGTCCTAGAAGTTCAGAGCTGAGTCTCCTCTGTTTCCTTCTAGATCAGTGTAAACTGTCTTTCTGCTTGGTCACTTGGGAAAAGTCTTCTCTGGAGAAAGGCGAGGGGCAAGAACATGTTTTAGTTACGCACGTATTTGAAGTTTGGCTCTAGGTTTTACCTGTCATACTCCTGGGTCTGTAGTTTTGAGCTGCTGATGTGTCTCGTTGAACCTCACCTGTGTTAGTGCTCAAACTCTGGGGCTCTACTGGCACAGGCACAGGCTGTAGCTTTCTTGAGGCTCAGTTCAGCTGTGCACCCAGAAAACTGTTTTTCATATTTAACATGCAAGGAATTAGACACCAGAAAACTTGTTTTTCTCTGGGAGCAGTTCGAGAACACCCGAAGACCTGAAATTGAGGTCGGGCTTAAAATCTTTGACAGCTAGAGGATGGTTAAGAGGAAAACAAAATTTTGGGAGGTCTCTGTCTTCAGTTGGAGGATTCTTTGACATTCAGAAGTGTCGTATCATGATCGTGTCAGGTAATGAGGCAATCACTGATGAACAGCGAGAAGAAACTCCGAGCCGCATGACTGGCAGAGCTTTTCCCATGTGATTGCAGTGAACCAAGCGGGCTGGGGATCAGCCAGTAGAACTACATGCACAAGTAACCTGGTGACCAGTGCCAGGAATGAGCGAGGCAAAGCTGCCTTCTGTCCCTGGATGTTAGTACGATACTCGCCAGCACTGATCCTGGTAGCAGATGAATAAAAATCTCTGTAAAGCATCTCTTATTCCCATCACTGGTCTGTCTCCTACAGGTTGCAGTGTCTGGTCTTTAAACTTGCTGGAGGACAATTTCCACTGGAGCTGAACGCAGCGTGTTATATTTTGAGGCTTTGATTATTCTGGGCCTGACAGGCTCATGGAGATTTCATTGCCTCTGGGCAACATCTGCAGGAAGCCTTGTAACAAAAGGATTGAGTGGCCTCACAGGGCTCCTTGATAGCCTGTATTGCATTAGAAGGAAGATGTGGTAAGTCAGGGTAATTAATTAGCATTTCCATAAGCAGTCACTAGTCCTGTTAACCTTGTAAATGTAGGAGGCAGGAATGAAGCACAGATGTGAGGAGAAACTCGGCATGTGTGTGTTCACTTGATTTTGTTGATGAGCTCCACTAAATTCTTTCAAGATCAACCTTAATTTAGCATGGGTAAGGATGCAAATACACCCAACATCTGTTCACGTCTCCATGGCAGCTCTTTGACGACCAGTGCTACAGCATGATCCTAAAATAAAACAATATAAAAACCCTGCCACACTGACGAGGGAAGCTGTTGGTCAGAAGTAAGATGTGGAGCTGGACAAGGACAAAAACAGAGGTCCCTGGAGTTCGTCTGCTTCAAATGGAACTTTAATTCTGCAGTAAAAGGGGCATCTTGCCTACAGACTGCCTTTTATCTCCCATTTTTTTGCAGCTGGGTATTGGGTTTTCCCTTACACAGCTGAGAGTAGTCACTGTTTCAGGGCACAGCTAAAACTTCTGGTGAAGTTTTACTTCTGTCCACCCCCCACTTGCTCTTTTTCCTTCTTTTGTTCTTTTGTCCAAGTCGTGTAGGGGACTTGTTTCCTGTCCCCTACAGCAGAAAAGCGTGCTGCTCAGTGGACGTGGGTGTAGCTCTGAGCACCTCTCAAGAAGCTTCCTTTCCTGTTCCTCAGGTCAGCTTGTGCTAAGGGCAGGTGTGTGTTGTGTCCACAGCTGCCCCTCTTGCATTTATTGAATTAACCAGCTGTAACAAGCCACTGCTAAGAGAACGGTTACAGCAGAGACTCAGTGGCTGGCATCCTGGCATTAAAGACCAGCTGTCCAAAGTCCTGTTGCCTCATTAGACCCCTTTGTTCAAAGGGCAGAGCTGTAGCTTCCTCACAGCAATAGGAGAAATCCTTCCAACAGCTTCATTCAGAATAATGTTGGTGGTGATTCTGAGCAAGGAAGAAGGAAATAAATGGTGGAAGAGGCTGTCCTGTATGCTGACTCCGAGTTAGCAATGCCAAGCAAGAGGGCTGTGTAAGGTGGGAAGAGGACAACTCAGCCCCCTTTTCCTTTGCTCCTGAGTTGTCTGTGCTTTGGCCAGGCTTCTCCTATGAAATACTTTATTTGTCTCTAAATGTGGGAGCTCTGGCTGAGTGTCTTTCATAGCCTGTGGCGCCACTGCACTAACAGCTCAATGATACACAGAGCCTTGTCATTTCTGGGGCTGTGTATCTTCCCTCTTTTATAAGCTGGCAAGAGAGGGACTTTAGGACCTTTAAAAAAATTATTGAGACGTTTGGAGCCAGTGGGGGTCCTGCTTGTGCCTCACAGAGCTGTTGTAAAATAAATGTCATCTTGGTGCAGAGTGCAGAGGAAAATGGGAAGAGGACCAATAATGCCTGTGGGGTAAGAAAAGCTCCCTTGCTCTGCTCAGGGTTGGGGATTTTTCTGATGGGACATCTCCCTGCTATAGCAGTGAGCTCTGCTTCTAGTTTAGTCCTGTGCTCAGCAGAGCTACGTCTGTTCTGTGGGCTTGTTTTTTATCCAGATCACACCTGGTCTGATACGTGAGGCACATCTCTGCAGCTTTGTCCTCTGGGGGGGTTCTGTTTGTTTTACTCTCTTGAGCAATTTAGAGATGCAGAGTATTCTGCGTACACGAGCATAGGCTTAGACATGCGGCTGAGGGTTGAGCTGCCTCTTTAGGTTGGCCTAAAATGTCATTCTTGAAAGTCAGCTGAAGTGTGGTCCAACGTATCTAAGCGATGCTCTTCTGTCAGTGACACTGGAAGAACTTTAACTCGGAGACAAATGGCTCATTTCAAGAAGCAGTTTGTCATTTAAAAATAGATCATGACTAGCTTCAATCTCTGCAGCCTACACCGGTGCCACCACAGCTCCTGTTACTCCATCTTTAACAGCAGACCCTGCAGCACTTACCAGCACCTTCTGGAAGCAGCAGCAATCACCCCTGCGTGCGCCTACGCTCTGTGCCTCCAATCGTAAGCTCCAATTGCTGTGTTGAGCTCCGGCATCTGCCCGTAGCTCATCACATTGTATTATCACCACCAAACGCCAATGAAGGGGTGAAATGAAAGAAATCACTTGCTTTGCTGGTTCGCTGTACTTAGTACAGCTAATCCTTCTCCTGTGTAGAACCCATGTAACACGCGTACACTTGCTCATCTGGTACGTAGAGAGGTGCAGTGTGTACTTACTCATCTCCTATGTAGAGGTTGGGCCAGACCTCATTGACATGAGTGTACTTTGGGCATCCTTTCCATAAGAGTCGCTCCAGTTCAAATGCCCCTGGGGTGCTGTAATCCTCATCAGGATCTACTTTGATTGCCGTGTACGCGTTTTTCCTTCCAGCATTCAAACCTGCCGATGACATCTTGACCGTGGAGTAGTTGGTGTCCTCTCGATGTTCAAGGAACTGGAATGCAACCAAAACGGGACGCTAACCTGAGGAAGCACAGAGCGAGTGACATCAGTTCCAGGTGTGGGATGCAGGGAGCAGTACTGGCTGTGATTGGGTTGAGCACAGTATAAGGTGCGTGTTCCTGCTCTGTGCAGGCACACACTCACACCTCGATGCTGTTTTCCCCTGGCCTGGGTGAGGAACACTTTGTTGGATGAGCTCACTAGTGATAGGAACAAAAGCTAAAGGGTTGTGGTTACTGAACTTTAGTCTTCCCCAGAAAATCCACTGGTAAGAAGTTGGTTGGTCTAGTAGCCTGATCCAAGAGGTCTAGAACAGTTAAGGGAACTGACTAGATGGAATTACGGTGGAATTTATTAATCGTGAATCTCCTCAAGACTTCTTGTTTATGTGCTTTTCAGCAATGGGGAGATTAAAAGTGCCCTTTCACATCAATGTTGGGTGAACGTGTTCTGCTCTTTCAAGACCTTAATGCAGCCCTGCAAGCTTAACCTTGTAGGATTTTTGCAGGAATGAGAGCTTGCCTTTTTGCAGCATCACTGACTGATTGACCAAGTGCTTTCTTTTCAGACAAGATTAGCTCAGGGACTTCCTTCTTTCTGAGTTCACTCCTAGAGTGGACCTTGATGCATACATGCCAGGTGGGTAGGAGGAAGCACTGAAGAACATATGGAACTGAGCACCCTTTTCCTGGCCATGCTGTCAGCACTGGGCTGCTCAAAACTGACAAACTTGGTGTCCCATGTGATTGAGCGATCTGCTGTTATTGAATCCTTTGGTGTCGGATTCACACCTTGTGAAGCTCCATTCTCACCTACTTGCTGTGATGTCCTCAGCTACTGTCCTGACTGCTGAGTCTTTGTCCTGTAGAGTTTGTCTCCCTGAGTTAAAGATCATCTAGTCCAGTCCCCCTGCCACAGCAGGATCACCTAGATTCAGTCCACACAGAAACACGTCCAGGCGGGTTTTAAACGTCTCCAGAGAAGGAGATTCCACAACCTCCCTGGGCAGCCTGTTCCAGTGCTCTGTCACTCTCCTGTGTTCCACCTGACACCCGTTGCCCCTTGTCCTATCATTAGATGACACTGAGAAGAACCAGGCTCCATCCTCCTGACACCTGCCCTTTCTGTATTTGTCAACACTAATGAGGTCACCCCTCAGTCTCCTTTTCTCCAAGCTAAAGAGACCCAGCTCCCTCAGCCTCTCCTCATAAGGGACGTGTCCTACTCGATCATCTTTGTGGCTCTGCGCTGGACTCTCTCCAGCAGTTCGGTGTCCTTTTGAACTGAGGTGCCCAGAACTCAACCCAATACTCCAGATGTAGTCTCACCAGGGCAGAGGAGAGGGGGAGGAGACCCTCTCTCCATCTGCTAACCACCCCCCTTCTGATTCACCCCAGGAGTCCCGTCATGTACGTGTGATACAGAACCTCTTGCACCAGCAGCAGCTGTACTAGCCACTGTAGGTGTGGTACAGCTGCAAGAGTGCAGTGATGGGCTCCTTAGCTCATGTGTGGCACTAAACTCTCCTGCCAGAGAAGTCAGCTGGTGTCCCCACAGGTAGCATTGGGTATTTTTAGTTCAAGAGGGTTTTGGATTTTTTTTTAACTCCTTTAACTTTTTTATTACTGGATGAAAGTGTTGCAGGAGGAGAGCGCAGAGTACAGTGCTTCCATGTATTCTCAGTAAGGAAAAAGAAACGAGGAGGCGACTGACAAGTGATAACGGTGGATATGAGACCTTTTCTGGCCAGATTAACAGTTCTGGAAGTTCTGCATGCTGCCATTCCACTACTGATGTCCTAGATCCAGGCACAGTGTTGGAGAAGGATAATTGTGAGGGGCAGGGGTAATGTAAGGTCTCCTTTAGGTTCTTTTCTGCAGACTTGCTCGTTTCTGAAGGCAAAGCACATTTTGTTCTGCAGGTTGTCAGCAGAAAGTTAAACCGCTCATGCAGCTGATCTTTCTGCTACGAGAAACCTCTAGCAACTAGAATTTACACATGGCTGATCCTCTGTTTACCCTGTTGCCAGCTGTCACTTAACCATCTTCCCCTGTTGTCCTCTGAAACGAGTTTCCCTTTTTCCCATGTCCTGAGCCTCCTGCTGCGGACTTTTTGTCTGCTTTATCGCCCTGCTGGTCCTGCCTTGTTTCTCCTGCTGGACTCCCTGGTAGTGTAGGGCAGTGGTTGCTCTGTCATCCTCTTGAAGGGGAGAAGTCAAACTCTGCAGTCCTACAAAAGACTTATACCAAGAAGAGGTGGAGTTGGACTTGACCTTAGGAGCAGTGTGAGTACCCCCAGCTGAAAATCCCCCTTTCATGCAGGGAATGGTCCTGTGGTGCCTCCCACAAATGTTTTGTGTTGCTTGCTGGTGACTTTGGTGTCCTTTCAACAACAAAGGTCAGGCTAACGCTGTTACAGAGCTCTCCTGAAAGCAGGATGACCAGTTTTCACTGACATCCCTTGTGTCTGTGCCATGGTGTTTGTTTCCTTGGTTTAGGCTCTGTCATTCTCCACAAAGCTTGAAAAAGCCAAATGATTCCTGGTTTCAAATTCCAAAGTTAGGCAATATGGATTTGTTTTTCCTTTGGGTTTCTATACACCTTGATCCAAAAATTGACTTTTTTTCCCCCTGGCAAGGGGATCTGTCTTAGCCAAGCTTCCTAGAACACGATGATGATGTTTAGCTAAGTGGTCCTCTGCTGATACTTGTAAAAGGCTCTGAGAATTCCATCCTCTAGCAAATTTACCTTGGGCTCAGTCTCATGTGCCCCTGAGAAGCACCAAGCTCCATCTTTGTGCCCCCAATAGCCATGCCCTAGGAGAGCCTTCTTCCTTGCAGTGCCAAAATGATGCTGATTCTGCATGCAGGCTGAACAGCCTAGGCAATGGCAGACTGCCCAAGATACGAATCTAACTGGCTGACTTTGGGAGCAAGCGGGCTCTGACCTAGAACCTGAGAAGAACTGGTGTTTGTCTAGTGAGGAGTTACCTACACGAGAGCCTCTTGCCCTGATGCTGAAGGACTGGCTATGTTTTTATTAATGGCTCCATAAAACGGGAGGGGAGGAAACAAAGGGAAGAAGAGTTTTATCAGTAATCGTGCTCAGTGGCCACAGAGTGGCCACCTCAGAGCAGAGTGCAGACCTCAGAACAGGGCAATTACATCTGCAAATGACTGTTTGTGGTACTGTAACACCGTCTCCGTCGGAAGCTTGGTTAGCACTCAGAGTTAGACCACTGCTTAGAATTGCTTGTTTTCTGTCTGCCCCAGGAAGCCATATGCTCCTTGAACTTTCAAGTAAGCCCTGTTCTTTCATGCTTTGCCAAAGCTGTCTGCTGCGGGGATTTCTGAAATTGAGTCAGAGCACAGAAAAGCATCGGCTGAACTGTCTCTAATAAGGTACGGATTTCAGTTTTGACTCTAGACTAAGGAAGAAGCAATAGAGTTTAACTAGGAAGGGAGGGGCTGGTTTGCTGCTTGAGGTCTGGAGCTCATTGTCATCAAGCATTTGACTGTGGAGAGAAGGACAGAAAGGCTTGTGTCCTTGCAGGAGCCAAAGATGTCCAACATCCTCTCTTATGGACTGTTCTGGGTGCACCAACAGAGCTGAGGGAGACTGTTCCACCTTAGATTAATAAAAGTGCATTGGATTTTTTTTGTTGGTGGTTGTTCCTAATGCTGTTGTGGCTATGAGGATGACTGACTATCTTCCATTGTCCCACAGAAGTTCTCCTCAGCAGGAAGGTTTGAGCCCAACTTTGGGGCACAGTGAGGAACAAAACCCTGTGTCTGAGACCAGGAGTTTCCTTCTGGTAAGGTAGAGGAAGGAGGTAGAGCAGTGTGTAATTCATCTGACTCATGCCCAAGCCATGGCTCCCCTCTTGCTCTGCCACACTATGCCATGGTCAGGCCCTATTAGCTGCTGAGACTTTCCTGTTGCTTCTCTGTGCCCACCCTGCAGTGGCCAGTCAGCAGCTGAGGGCCAGGTCTACCTCAGTGAGGCTGGACTTTGATGTTCAAACTGCCAGGTTCTGTCTGCTGAAACTGACAGTTCATGGGTTCTGCTCCTTCATCTGGCATGCCTGCAGAATGCTGGGCTGCTGGTGCTCACCAGTAACGCTGTCGTGGGCCTCGGTGTATTGCCAGTACGCTTAAGGATGATAGAAATGAACAAGGATGATAAAAATCCAGTCATCTGCATTTTTATCCCCTAATCTTTCTTGTCATAAATAAGACCAAAGTGCATGTTACCTAATGACTTCTGTTTGTTAATCACTTGGGTGACTGGACTGTTTCTCCCCCTTGGGTTATGTCTATATAAATGGAAATAGCGTGAGTGATTTCACGAAATGGTAATTCAGAATAACGGGGAGTTAATCCTCTTTTCATTAGCGAGCCACTTCAGGACATACACGGTGGCAAATTACTCTACGTTTTAAGTTGTTCTGAAGTGCTGTGCACTAGAAAAAAGCATTAAACTGGTTTTGCATTGATAGAAGTAATTGTGTGGCTAATTTGGATAAGCAGCGTGCGTTAGGCGCAGCAGAGGAATCTCCTTGCGTTCGCTCTGCACCCTACAGCTGCCAAATGGAATTTCTTCTGAAGCTTCTCATTCATTATTATTTTTAACAAAACGGGGAGGGAGGAAAGAAAGTTGCAGGGGAAAAAGGACGGAAATCTGCCAGTCTCTCTGCTGCTGAGTTGGGAGGGTGAACCCAGACTCTAGCGGCTGCAGCAGGGAAGGGTTTCCTTACTTTACCTTCTTCTGAGTCCATTGAACTAATCGAACTCACCCAAAGTTTTGAGAAATCACAAAACATAGCTGCCCCATCATTAGACTTGTTGGGCTGGAGGGCTGTGCCTCTCACCCCAAAATGTCTGGGGGAGTAGTGAATGCTTTTGGAACTGTCAGACGGGAGCTCCGCGGTTTGGCCATCCCAGGCATCTGATGGGGAGAAAAGACTGCGGATCACATGCAGGGGTGAACAGCAGAGCTGCAGCAGGGGTATGTGCATTCCTAATGCTAGTTTTGCAGGTGTGGTGGAAGTTTGAGTCCTGTAATTCATTACCTACGTAACAAAACACCAAGTCTCTTCTGTCTGTGGCTCAATGTGCGGTGCATGCCTTAGTGCCGTGTATGGAGTCAGCAAACAGTTGGGCAAGATTTATGCCTAGGAGTCAAACTCTCCAGCTGACTGGGATCTTGAGAAAAAAGCAGACATGTACAAAGAAGGTTTCTGTTTGCCTTTGTCCTTTGCAAGCACCTGTGTACCCTCCCCTGTGCTTTTCTGCACCCTTCCCTAGCCCAGGAGCATCTTGCACCACTGCTGTGGTCCCACGCATGCGTGTTGTGGCCGTGAGTTTGCATCTGCATTTGTGAGCCTGAAGCTACAGATCCCCAGTAAGGTCAGAGCGCAGCGGTGTTGGTACAAACATGCAATGAACGAGGCTAAATGAAGAAAAATTGAGACAGAAGACAACTTCCCTTGCTCTTTCCTTCAGAAAGAACTTGAATCCTGTTAGCTATTCTGTCCTCCCTGTTACAGGGCAACTGGCTTCCTTCCCTTAAAGCCCACTTCAGCCCTCATTTACGCCTGGCTCACGTTGAGCTTGTCATCTGTTAAGACCTCAAAGTCCTTCTCCTTGGGTCTGCTCTCGTTCACCACTAAGCAGATGTAAGACCCTGCACTTGGACTCATTGAGCCTCATGCATTTGTGTGGCCCCAGTTCTCAAGCCTGTAAAGGTCCCTCTGGATCCTTCCCTCCAACGTGTTGACCACACCACACAGCTTGGTGTCACTGGCAAACCTGCTGAGGGTGCACTCGCTGCCACTGTCCATGGCACTGACCAAGATGTTAAACAGCACCAGACCCTAAACATGCCCCCGAGGAGTATCAGTCATTGGTGATCTCCACTTGGACATGGAGCCATTGATCATAACTCTTTGAGTGCAACCATCCAGCCAATTCCTTACCCACTGAGTGTTTCATCTGTCAAATCCATGTCTTCTATTTCAGACACAAGGATGTCATGCAGAGCAGCGTCATATGCTTTGCACAAGTCCGGGTAGGTGACATCAGCTGCTCTACTCTTACCCACCAGTGCTGTAACCCTATCGGAGAAGGCGACCAGGTTTGTCGGGCAGGATCTGCCCTTAGTGAAGCTGTGCTGGCTGTCATGACTCACATCCTTATTTTCCATGTGCCTCAGCATAGCTGCCAGGAGGATCTGCTCTGTGATCTTTGAAGGTACAGAGGTGAGACTGACTGGCCTGTAGTTCCCCAGGTCATGTTTCCTCCCCCCCCTCTTTAAAAATGGAGATTATGTTCCAGTTACAAGGAACTTCACCAGACTGCCATTTCTCAAATACAAGAGATAATGGCCCAGCAACTTCATCTGCCAGTTTCCTCAGGCTCCATGGCTGTATCCCATCAGGTCCCAAGGACGTTTGAACCTTCTTTGTAAGGTCACAAAGTTGAGCTGCCCCTACCATGGGTGGTCCTTGCTTCTCTCACTCCCAGCCCTTGACTTCTGTGGCTTGGGCAGCAGGGTTTGAGAGCTTTCCAGTGAAGACCAAGGCAAAAAAGTCATTGAGCCCCTCAATGACTCCCCTCATTGAGCTTCTCCATATCCTGGCTAACCAGGTCACCTGTTTCCTTCCAGAGGGACCCATGTTTTCCCTCGTTTTCTGTTTCTCACTGATACATCTATAAAAGTTCTTCTTGTTTCCCTTAATGTCCCTGGCCAGATTTAATTCTGTCTAAGCTTTGGCTTCCCTAACCCAATTCCAGGCTGTGCAGACAATTCTTCTATACTTCTCCCAAGCCACCTGTCCTTGCTTTCACCCTCTGTAGGCTTTCTTCTTGTGTCTAAGTTTGTCCAGGAGTTCCTTGCTCATCCATGAAGGACTCCTGGTGTTTTTGCCTGACTTTCTTTTTGTAGGGATGCAGTGCTTCTGAGTTTGGAGGAGGAGGTCTTTGAATAGTCACCCGCTGTCTTGGGCACCCAGTCCCTTATCTCAGTTCACTCTGCCAGAGAGGTCCCTGAAGAGGCTAAATTCACTCTCCTGAAGTGCAGGGTGGCAAACTTGCCAGGTACCCCCCTCGCTGCCCCAAGGACCATGAACTCCACCATCTCATGATCACCGCAGCCAAGGCTGCCTTGGAATGTCACACTCCCCACCAGCCCCTCCTTGTTGGTGAAGACACATCCAGCACAGCAGCTCTCTTGCCAGCTCCTCTACCACTTGGAGGAAGTTATCATCCCTGTAACTGATGACACTTTGAATTGATGATAAATTGATGACTTTCATCAGCCAGAAAACACCCAGGTATGTAACCTGTTGGTATATGAGGAGTAACGTGTTAATCTCACTCCTGTTTTTATGCTGTCAGATTTTATTTCCTACTTCCTTCTTCATGACAGCTCTGAAAAGAAGAGAGGAACTGTGAGATCTTGAGCTGTTGGGTTTCTTTTAAAGGTGCCACAGAAGGAAAACAAAATAAGCAGGGCAGACTGGTGGTCAGCTCCAGGACTTTCATGAGAAGTCTACAGAAGTAATGATGTTTCCAGCAGACCTTACGCTCACACCAGCAGAGTAGAAGATGAATGTGGTACACGTGAAATTAGTCAGTGGTTTGACCCTCAAGTCCAGGGACTGAATTTAACTACTGCAATGAATGCCTAGATTTAAAAGAAGAATAAAGCAGGAAAAAAAGCTCCTATAATTATGATTAAGAAGTAATTTTTTGGTGCCTAAAATGCTCGTTACTGAGAAATCATTTCCATTTTCTGATGCTGTGTGGAGAGCTGACTTATCTACACGCTTTATGTGTCGTGTAGCATTCAGCATCACTGAAATCAGAGGACACCTGTCTTTTAGGGGATCCAAACCTCAGCTACCAGATGAGTGCAAACATAATCCTTCTATGTTTATTTCTTTCAGTTCGACAACTGTCTTGCAGGAGATCCCTACAGAGGAACAGTGTGTGTAGGAAGCGTGTACCTGAAGGCTTGTGCCCAGTGTAGTCCCCTGCCCCCAGGGAAGAATTCTTTCAGTGCTGATAAACATCAGAACTGGTGACTGAGGGTCTTCTCCCATTCCCTGCCAGCGTGCATACCTCCCCTCAGGGTGAGGAAGCTCTAAACTGGGAAGTTGTCCTTGCAGAAGCCGGTGCACACGCTGGCTGGAGCGGAGCATGTGCGCTTGGGAGGAGGGTGAACGGTGCTTTGGTTTCCCAATTTCTCACGGCTGAAGGTGCATCAGCCAAGCTGGGTAGCTGCAATAGCAGCAGCTTGCTTTGCTGGATGATTTAACTACATGAGTTGGGAAGGGTGCTCCCTGATACGGATCCCCATGACATTTTGCTCAGGCTGGAACACTGGCAGCAGCAGCAGCAGCCACGAAGAGCTGTTTGCTTTCCTGTGCAGCCTGGCACTTGCTGTGCTCCAGAGCACTGCAATAAGGAACGCTGCTGCAGAGGTTCCTCGGGGGGTTGGGATCTTTCTTTCCCCTAATGCCAGACCAAAACGATTAATTTTGTATAAATACTTCTTGGGGCAGGAAGGAACAAGCCCTTTAAAAGAATCTTTCTCTGACAGCATTAAGCAAGGTGGTGTACATCCAAAACTGAAGCTGCAGTTATACTTCAGTGAAGAAACGATGCTGTGATCCTTATTCCTGTCCTAATCTTAGCCAGAGATGGTCATTTGCTTCTGTTCCTTTGTTTTATCCCACTATTCTAACGCTTGAAGCATTGAGGGACTGTAACATAGTTCACCCAGTGCATTCCTCTTTGAACTAGAAGAATCTGGTTCAGAGCCAGCAGAACCTTAACCTCTGTGCAGTTATTTCCCAGAACCTGCCGCTGTGAATATTCAAAACCGAACCCTTGTTTCCATTAATTTGTTAGCCACTGATGACACTTAGAACTTATTTTTGCCTTCACTCTTTACTGTTGATTTACCTGGTCAATTTAAAACAAGTTAAGCTGAGATGTCACTAAAGACTGTGGAGTTCCCAAAGAAACTTAAAACACAGCCTCACCCGAGAGAACTGAAATTCAGCTGGAAAAGCTGAATTTGACTGGAAGGTGGAACGACGATAAAAGAATGCACAGAATGTTCCGGGACAGACGTCATAAAAGCTTGAAAGTTTGGGGTTTGAGTCTTAACTTTAGAACTGAAATTGCCTCTAAGACAGATGCCCTTTTGCTGCCTCGTTTTCTATTTAGTAAAGCCGCCCCGTAACGTAACGAACCGAGGGGGCTGTTCTAAGCGACACGTTCCACTTCTGAAGCCTCTTCGACTCTGCGATAGCTTTGAGATTGTTCTCGTCTGCATCAAGTCTGTGAAGTTACCCGTTCCCTTAGAAGGTTTGCCAGCTCTGGCTCCTCTCCCTCGTTTACTGAAGTAGGCTAAAAAAGGAAGGCAAGGAGCACAAGAAGTACAGCAGAAGATGTAGGTTGTGTCTCCTTACCTGCAGGCTTAGGTGGGTGCTCTAGGTAGCCGGGTCCTGTGAAGTGTGGCACGACGACCACAGGGATCTTACCAACTGTGTAACTGGGCTCTATTTTTAGAGCACTTGCTGACGCTGACCTTGAGTGCAGCCCGCTCCGAAGGACGATGGTCTTTACATCTATTCCCTGATGTGACCTGAAACATTAAACCCGGTAATTTAGTTACCTAGCCCTGGCATGACTCAGATGTGACGCCTGCACGTCAGCTATCACAGAACAAATTCATCTTTCATCTTCCTGTCCTCTCATCGAGCCTGATGCTCTGTTTGCTGCTGCCGCTGTGTTAGGATCCTTGCACTGCTGTTTCCTGTCATGCTGTGCACGAGTGATTTGGCACTGGCACAACAGGCAACGGGAGAGGTGGCAGCTTGAGAAGACCCTCAAGAAACCTCCTTTCCTTGCCTCCTGCCTTGATTTTCTTCTGTGCTGCCACTCTCGTAGCCATCTGACTTGTAAAATGCCTTCCTCTTGTGAGAAAGTGCTGTGGTTCTTCTCCAGGAAAATTGCCTGGGGTGGGGGAAGGAGGTGAAAAGTCTAGTCAGGACAAGCATAATACCTGCAGGTAGCCCACGGGTCATGCCAGTGTTTTCTGGGGCCTCCCAGACTCTTCTGTGGACACGACTGTCTTGGAAATGATCCCTCTAAGCAGAGCCGTACCATGTGCCACTTGCATGTCTTCCCGGGTCACAGTGCTCCCTGCGGTCACCCCGGTGCAGGCAACCACACAGCCAGTTGATGGATAACCCTGTGTGGGGGTTTTTTTCATCTCCTGCAAGAACAGAAGTGGTCTTCTATGAGTGCAAGTGCCTGTGCCTGACCCAAGTTTCAGGCTGCCCAAGCGTTTTGTCTGACCCAAGTCCTATGGCAGGTGCTGTTAATCGTCAGTGGGACACGCGGTCCCGAATATGTCGGTTATTCTAGCGCCACTGCAAATCCTTCCAACCACCCTTGGCATCTCCTGTCTGTTTAAAAGATAACAGTTCCTCCCAGAAAGACTGGGACCAGGCTTGCTCATGGCCCGTGGCTACCGCTGCAGTACTGACGTGAAGTAACAAGTTTCAGTCCAGCTTTGGGCACTGGTTTTGATGCCGTGTTGTGCCAACAGCATCGCTCTTGCCAAGCTCGTCTCTGACAGTTATTCAGGTGGTTTATTTTTACCCTTGAAGGCCAGCCCGTGTGTGGGAGTATGGGCGAGACGATGCAGCAGCCCGGCAGTGCTGGTGAGAGGTGGCTGCTCGGTGAGGTGTGATATGGAGGGGCTGTCAGGCTGTCACTCCTCGGGGTTGTCTTTCTGATGTCAGGTGGATGGAATGACAAAGTTTCGTGGTATTGTTTCTTCAGACTGGTGTTCTGAGTTCCAGGAATATTAAACTGAAACACAAGTATTTGTTTGTCTGCCTGGCTGTCACAACAGTGCAAGCTCTTGTGCTACCCTCTCCGCAGGGTCCAAAGACCACGTAGGCAGGAGCTGGTCACCTCCTGGAAAAGCATTCTATTTTTGGGACCGGTTAGTTCTGTTAAGTAGAAATTACTAGCTGCTGAGATGTTTGAGTAGTCAATGACTTGTTTTGGAGCCTGGGCACATGGGAAGCACAGCAGGAAGGCTCTTGTTTTGGAATAGGTGAGCACCTACTCTATGGAAAGTTAAGTAGTTGCCTTGGACTCCTAGAAGCAGATGTTTGCCATGCTACTGGTCATTCCTGGAAATCTTGGCTAAGCAAGCTGCTGATGATCCTTTGAGCATGCAGATCAGTCCCCCTCCCTGGAGCCCTGCATGGGCAGATGCAGGGTAGGGTAGATGTTGTGTTGGGGCACATAGTTCAGTGGTGCAGATAGGGTTAGGAAAAAGTTGGACTTGATGACCTAAAAGGTTTCTTCTAGCTGAAACTATTCTAGGACTCTGTGAGTTCAGCCTACAGGTCCTTGCTGTGGTCAGCTCTTAGAATCCTAGAATCATTAGGGATTGGAAGGGACCCCAAAGATCATCTAGTCCAATCCCCCTGCCACAGCAGGATCACTTCACTG
>JAOXOE010000632.1:9057703-9080706 GCA_028565055.1 Phoeniculus purpureus | reverse complement strand
CTGCCCAGGGTGGTTGTGGAGTCTCCTTCACTGGAGATATTCAAGACTCGCCTGGATGAGTTCCTGTGTGACTTAGTGTAGGTGATCCTGCTGTTGCAGGCGGATTGGACTAGATGATCTTTTGGGGTCCCTTCCAATCTGTTATGATTCTATGTCCCCTTTGATTAATTCCAATATGTAAGAAGTTAAAAACATTTTTAATCAGTGGTGTGTTCTTGTCAGGCGTGGGCAGATTACGTACAATTAACAGTTGTATCTGAGAAACACGTTGCTTAGTCTTCAAATGTGTAGAGCTGGGATTTCCCCAAGACAAAGAGGAGAGCAGTGCTCTCTGGCCTCCCACCAGCTAGGAGGTGCCAAACAGCCTCTCCTGGCAATCAAGCGCTGCCCTGGCGGGGGGTGGCATTTCTTCATGAGAGGAGATTTTTGTTCTGCACAACTCTTGGCTAGGTAACACCTTATTAGTGCTTGAATAACCTGGATAAATCACGTATGGTGCTACTTCCAAGTGTGGTCACAGCTACAGAAACGGTGCTGCTGATTGACAGGTATACCTGCAGGCACAGAGGACTAGAAATGCGAGTCAGTGAGTAGAGCAGAGACTAAAAAGTAAATTTAATTTTCCAAATGTCCTTAGTTTGAGCAGTCTCTGATAAAATGCTGTTTTCCTCTTGTGAGAACGGCAAAGAAAAGTGTCTTTGATTTCAAGCCTGGGATCCTGCTGAGCCTCTCTTGTGAATGAGTAATGAAAAGTGGCCATTCATTGCTGAATGATTATTTTTCCCCTTCAATGGAGTGTGGGGAGGAAACTCTCCAAAATCCAAGTCTTCTATGAGTCCAGCAGACTAAAGGCATCAGGAAACCTCTGGAGGGAAGTAAAAAGTTATGAATGGAGAATAAAATATTGGTGTGGAGCAAAAGGGCTGTTGTGCATAAAGAGCAGATGGGAAAACGTTGAGTTTGAAGTTTAAAAGACAAGGATCTGAATCTTATTCAGCTGGGCAAGGGAAGTGGTTTTGGTTTCCTCTCCTTGGAGGTTGGCTCCATTTGATGAATTGTCGAGATGTGCTATAAATGTTTAAGATTTATAGAAAAGGCTCCAGGAAATACTAATGAGCCGCTAAAAATAGATTTGATAGGAAAACATAAACTGACAACAGATCATCCAACATAACAATAACTTCATAATCACACAACGGTTGCCAACTGAAGATGGGAGACATGGCATGAAAATTAGCTTTTGTTTTTCACATCTGAAAGTTAAAGGAATTGGAGTGGAAACAGATGTTCTCCAAAACAATGTGTCAGAATAACTCTAGCAACAGCCAATTGTCACCAGAACTGAGCAAATAATTCCTTGCTTGCTGTTCACTAGCTGGTGGCTTTCCAAAGTCGGGTGGAGGTTTTGTAAAGAACCCATTTAGTTCTCTATTTATTATAAGCAACCTAAACTGTTTTAGTGCAAAAACTACCAGTATTTTAATCTTACAGTTTTGTGCTTCTTGGGTCGGGGGGTTTTTTTTATCAAAGAACTTTTTGTTCTCCAAAAGCATCCTTAAGGGCTTTGACAAATCATTCTGGTTGTAATTTTTTTGTGACTATTTTGCTGTTGCTGTTTAATATTAGGTGAATTAATGAATTGTAATTATTATGGAATGATGCTGACTTTGAAAACAAAACCTCTAATTAATCTTAGAAAAGGGTTTGTGGAGCAGCAACCACCTTTCAGAAGAGTTTTACACTGGGAATAACTGCAGGTCTTGTCTGCTGCAACAGCAGAGCTGTTGAGATTTGGTTTTGGGGGTCTGTCTGTCTGCTAAACACCTGCAAAAGAGAAACATTCGAGTCTGTGATATTGCAAGAGATCAAGGATTCATAGTGCTGCTATAAATCTCATCTGTTCTTGTTGCATACTGAATGCACTGAAAGATCTTTGTGGTCGTGAAGATGAGGAGCCATAAGCAGGGTCAGACTGAAGCACCAGGAAGACTCTGTTCCCTTGAAAAGCGGCATTTCATGTGAGGAGAGGCTCTGCCTACATCTTGAGCAACAGGCAGATCAGAATTATGAGCTGAGACCCAGAACTGCTTTCGAATTTCTCCTGAAGTTTAGTAGCTGATGTTTTTGTCCACTGGCTGGGTTTTTGCTCTGCAGAGTTTCTACTTGCGCCACTGTGGAAGTATTTTGCACCGCAATGGTGTTCCCATTGGGAGACGCTTTGTCTCCAGGGTAGCTTCTCTGAGAGTGGGTTCAAAAGTTATCTGTGGAAAGTACTGCCTCTTCTTTTGCAGTCTTCAGCTGTCCCTTTATACAAAGTAAAGGAAAAGATGTCCTCCTTTTTCTGGTTCTATTTTTGCCCCAACTTTGCACCTTCCCGGTGTCTGACGAGTGGGCAGAGCCACGTAGATGCAGCATGGCGATAGTGTGGGGGTTGCTCTGTGAGCGGGTAGAGAACAGATCTGGCAGAGAAGAAAAGCAAATTTAAAGACTATATTTTTGTGAGCTTGAGACAGGGGTGGTGTTGCTACAACAGCCAGACTGGTTGAGCACGAAGATGATGGAAGGATGGTTACAGAGGCAGCAGCAGGCAGAGGCGAGCAAGATCCACACCCCCAGCCAGCATTGCTGTGTATTTTTAGGAGTGTTTCCTGAGCGTGCTCGCTGTATATAAACACACGCGGCTCCAGGAGGCAGCGGCGAGGGGGAGCGGCATCACTCACCGATTCTTGTACCACAAATAGGACACTGCAAAGAGCAAACTGTTGGCTTTTATTGAAGTGCAGCCTCCTGCGACAGATTGAGGGTCTGGTTTCTAAGCAAAATAATTGTAGTCTATAGAAAACTTAACAGCTGAGAGGCTCACGGGCCCTAGAGTCATGTTTGGATTGGCTTCAGGAGCTGCGTGTACTTTTTGAACCTTAGGTTATGAAGTAGATGTGCAAAGCATGAGGTATTTTGGAGCCCCTCTCCACAGTAACACACAGCTCAGCTTTGTCATCAGGAAAACACAAGACACAAAGATGATGGGAGGATAACATCTCACAGTGACAGTACTTGGCAGTTCTGGAGAGTCTGGCAGGAGCTGGACGAATCCGATCAAGGCATCAGGATTACGCAGCAGGGAGTCACCTGCTGTTGGTGAGCAGTACCAAAGTTAAAGCAGAAGCGGGAGTCAATGAAGTGGAACGAGCCAGTGAGAACCAGTGGATCTGCCCGTGAAGATTCCTGCCTGCAAGTGTATTACTTAAGGTGGTGTGTCCAGAGAACGGTCCTGTCTATACCAGAGGACATGAGCAGAGCCACACAGTTGCTCTGGACTGTGGTCAGCCTGGGCTTGTCCAGCAGCTTGGTATTCAGTCATGACAAGTTAGTCTTGTCACGCTTCGGTTTCCAGCTCTGTGGTCTGTTCAGGTCCCGTGCCTCTCAAGAAGGGACCAGAGGAAGGCCATCCTTGCTGCAGGTAACGCTCTTAGCTGTTTTCCATGACATCTAGCCGGGCAGTATTCTGACTGGCACTTATTTCCATGGGAAACCTAGCCTTGGCGTCATTTCCTTCCATGTGGCTTGTTGAAAGTTTCTATCCTGTCTTCCCTTGGCTCCTCACAGAGCAGATTTGTGGTCACACTTTCTTTTTACAAATATAAACCTAAGTGGGAATCCAAAGCTTAAATAACACAGACATGCCCACAGCAATATTCTGGGTATTAGTCATTGCTGAAAGTCTGGGAGGAAAAGCTGGTAGGAGCAAGATATCTTATGTAAGGGAACTGTTCTCGTGCTTTCACGCCAGTTCTGGAGGCTGGGGAGCCATCCCTTTGTGCTTTTCCCCAGATAATCCTGCGGCAGTTCGGGAACGCTCCGGGTGCCTTCCCCATGGAGAAGGGGCTATGGCAGCCACCCTCCTGTGTAGGCTGCTGTGTGGGAAATGCACCGGCTCCACCACGGAGCTGGAGAGTGCTCCTTCCCAAAGACATGGAGTGGACAGGCACTTGTAAACAAACCCAGTGTTTGCACTGGGTAAGAAGCGGGGATGGAAAAGATGGTCATGTCAGCACTGCACCGTTGATCTGACTCTGCTGTTCTGAGGACTTCCACCCTGCCTGCAGTCTCAGCTGACGTTGGTTTTGGCAGGTAATGTTTAGCTGGAGCATCAGACAAGTGTGACTACGTCTGGCGCTGCAGAGGCGCTGCTGCTGCAGGGCTGGGGGGCAGTGGGGCTTCTTCCTCCTGGGTCAGCAGCAGCAGCAAAATTGACAGCTGTAACAGGCCACAGCAGTGTGCAACATGTGGGGCAGGGATCAGGGCTTTTTACTGTCATCAGCGACTGGCCCTGCACCTGTGCCCCTGCCAGGCCACCTCCATGTTGCTGCAGTCCTCCTGCAGAGGGAAGGTAACGGTGGGCTTAGGTACTGGCATCAGCTGGAGGGTTCAGAAAGTACAAGGAGTGGGGGGGACCTGCCTCCCACTGCCTGAGCTTCACAGCAACGCAAAGCGCTTGAACCAGCTCGGGTGCTGCTAGGAGAAGGAGCTCTTTTGTTGTGGGGTTGGACAGCTGCTTCACTGCGCTCGGGTCAGTGTCCTCCTTTGGTTTGGTCGAAAAGAAGCTTCCGTGGCACACCTGTAACAGTGACACCCAGCTCCGCTTTGCCAGTGCCCTGGTTTGCCTGGTGAACAGCAGCTTCAGCCAGACTTACTGCTCCCAGACGCAAGTCACGTATGGCAGGAGAACCTATGGCTGATCATGGTCACCTGAAACACTCCCATAGTAGCCAACAAGCCTCTGTTGGGGTAAATTCATAAATCTCAGCTCAGTCAGTCTGAGTGAGAAGCTGTTCACTTTAAATTCTTCCCCGCCAGCACAGATGTTTCCAGATCTGCAGCTTGCTGGGAATCATGACCTGTCCTGACAGGATCCCTCATGGAGGTTTGGAGCCATCGTGTTTCATACGCCCCTTGTGTTTTAATGTCGTGCCTCTCGGCTTGCCGTCGGCTGAGCTACAGACACTTGCAGGGAGTGGTTAGCAAGGCAACTGAAAAGGCTCCTTGCAAAACAGCTTCGACATGGTCTGCAATAAAAAAGGATCTCCAGACAAACCGAGCTGGAGGAGACCCAAATGCCAGGAGTGGTTCAGCCACCCCACTCCCTGAAATCTAATCTCCTTGCTGTGGCAGCCAGTGGGAGGCCTGTGAAAGCTATAACTTAACTGGTTTTTCCATCATTACAACCTCCCCGTCTGTCTGCTTACTCAAAGCTTCAAGGATGGGGGACGCTTTCTGGAGGGAAGACCCCTCTCCGTTCCCTGTATTTGCCTGTGGCATGTTTTTGTGTTTTGCACCCCATGTTTATATAAAAGTGGCAACACCATTGAAGTTCCCCGTAGGCTCTGCAGGGGAAGCGTCCCGTTTCCATACTGCATTGTGAGAGATGCGGTGGGAGAGGGTTGTGCTCGGTTAGTTGTTTTTTAATGCGTGGAGGCAAAAGGAACTTAAGTGCAGAAGGAGTATGTGCTTGCTGTTCAACATTCATAGTGCTATAAATACAAACTGCAGGGTACTTTCAGAACTGTAAGCCTTTAAGACCTCTCAGGAGAAAACATCGCACCAAATTAATCTGCCATCAAGTGGAAATTCTATACTGTTTGCATTTGCCAGTGTTCTGTATGTGGCTGTAATTGCACTGAAGCCAGTATCTGCTTTGAGCCTTCACAAGACGAGATGCGGCCAATTGGGCGTAAAAGAGTAATCGAAATAGAGAGCTGCTGCTGCTTTGGATTTGTTAGAGGCATTGCTCATTTTTGCTCTGACGTGATGACACCAGGATCTGGCTTTCAGTTACAACAGGGAAATTTGGACAATGAGATTTGGAGCATCAGGTTGCAAGCCAAGAGGGGGATGTTTCTGTCTGGCACCGCTGCTGCCCTGCAGTGCACCAGCAGACAGCGTGCCCTGAGCGTGCCCCTTGCTTTACACCTCCCTTCCCTCTGACCAGCAGTGAGGCTATGGGTAACTGTGCCCCAGAGTGCAGCATCTCGCTGGGACCTCCAGAATCAGCTCCTGAGGATTTAATGGTCTTTTAAAGTTCTGAGTGTTTGCCATAGATTTGAAAGTAAAGGAACTTGTGAAGGTGCCAGAGAGAGACTCCATGGCTTGTAATAAAGGAGCCCAAGGTCTGATCTGGATCCTGACTGGTTTCACCACATCAGACTAAAGGAGCATGTCAGCTTGCAAAACCTCTCACTCCACGCCAGCTGGATGTGAAATGTTAAAGCCTTGCTTAAAAACCTCATGATTTCTTTTTCTTTTTACTGGTTTAGCCATTTTCCCTCTTGCCATATAAATGCAATTATAAGCAAGTAAAAAGTCCTTTTTCACGTTAACTGTGCTGCCTTCTTAATTCTGCATGAAGCCCCAAGTGCTCCCTTTGCCCTGCCCAACAGGTAGTTAAACAAACAGGCCCAGGTGGGCAAAACTGCTAGTTTGAACCCTTCTTTATTTAAGTCTCTTTCCAATTAGTGGGCTTATCCAAAAATGACACGCCAGACCTCTACAATCTTGCTCATGCTCAGCTGTTTCCCAAGAAGATTCTCAGTGCAGCTGCAGAGCAGACCTGGCAACAGCCTGGCACCATCTTCAGTTAGGGCAGCATCCCTTGGTCCAGTGCCAGGACGCACGTCCCTTTGGCACTAGCAGGTCTCTGCTCCTCTGTCTTTCCCCCTTCCTAACTGGGCATCCAATTCCTGAAGCTGCTTGAGGAAGCCAGAGTTGGGGCAAATCCCTCTGCGCGAACATACAGTCTGAATCGCATCAGCGAGGGGCATGTCTTCACAGATCATTAAGTAAGCGAGGACGAGAGTCGCAGATCGACTGATTCCCATTGCACAGTGAACTAGCACTTTGCCTGGAAAAAGCGGAGAGAGATGCAGTTGTTATGCCGTGAGGTCGAATTATAGGATTTATCGTGTTGGAGCAGAAATGGAAGTGGTGCTGATGCTGTGGCTGAGCGACGGGGAGTGCTCATCGCTGCAGAGCTGGTGCAGGGCTGGCTGGGGAACAGTTTGGATTTTAATGCCCTGGAAAAGAAAACTCATAGTTGTATTCCAGGACCCACGGTTGCTTGCATGGGCTTAGCTGTCACACTGATGGCCTGCCCTTAGCGCCCCTGCCCAGCCTGCCATCCATAACATCCCTGCTTGCTCACATGTGGTTTCAGAAACCACGTGCTTGCTGGCAAAGTTTCAAGTCTTCATTCTTGAAGACCGTGCTACAGAAAGCAGCCTTGGCAGGTTACGACCAGAGGGCCTGGAAACTCGGGATTTCAAACGTGCAGCGCTCAGGAGTGCTGACTGCTGTTACAGGAATAGCCCTGGTTTTCCAGAAGCACATTTTTCTTATTTCCTTAGGGCAGCCATGCCTCCTGAGGGTTAGAACCTTGTTAGACGTGTGAGTGTTACCATGGGGTCAGACAACATCGCCTTTGAAGGTCCCTTCCAACGCGAAGCATTGCATGATCAGGAATAGCCTCCTCCCTAGAAGCGTTCAAGGCCAGGTTGGATGGGGCTCAGGGCCACCTGGTCTAGCTGGCCATGGCAGGGGGGCTTGGAAATAGGTGATCTTTGAGGTTCCTTCCAACCTAAGCCATTCTATGGCTTGTATATGCCATCTGCATACGCAACAACCTTGTGGTTTTTATGTTAACATAGCCTACCCCGTACATCTGTAGTCACTGTCCTTCCCTAATGCCTTTATCTTCCTTTTTGTATTAGGTGATCCCTAGAAAAACAGTTTCTGAAATGTTTTGAGTTCCCCAGGGGGCTTCAGCATGAGGTATGTATCTTCCTTAATCATCCATTGAGACTAGGATCATGAGGTCTTCCATGTTGCTGTAAGTGAACCTCAGGGAAGACCTTTCAAGGGTCCAGGATTTTAGCTCCCTCCTTCTCTCTGCTCTGCCTTTGGGTTCTTCTGCTGTGTTCACTAACGGAAGCAGTCTTAAGGAACACAAGTCTCTACAGTGGCTGCTATTCAGGTTCCCAGTGTGTGTCTTTGAACCACGCCGGAAGCAGATAAACCATCCCTGGAGATGTTTAAGGAACGAGTGGACGCGGCACTTAGGGATCTGGTCTAGCAGTTAGATACTAGGATAAAGGTTGGACTCGATGACCCTGGAGGTCCTTTCCAGCCATGATGATTCTGTGTGATTCTTTAAAATGGTCTTGTGTGAAATCAAAGAAAACACTGTAAAGAGCGTTTCTTACAGATGGGTGAATTTAGGCTTGTAGTCCTTTCCCTCTGGACGTGAACAGAGACCTCATTCTGGAACCTGAAAACCTGCAAACTGTTGTCAACGTCTTCAACTGTAACCAAGAAAAAACCCCACCAAGGAAGGTCTGTTGTTCTACTCAGTCACGGGCACGCCACGGCTGACACTATTCAAACGCTGTCTTTGCTGCAGTCAGATCTAGTCTTTACCGTGGCTCAGCAGTTACTGAAGTCACCAGTGCTCTGAGTCAGGTCTGAACTTCTGATCCCCCAATGGCCAGCTCTGAAACAGACGCTGTCTTTTCAGTACAACATCTCAGAACGCTGGAGGTCGCCGAAAGCTTGAAACGATACCCTTTTTGCCCTGTTTTGATTTTTAACGTTTCTAGACTGTGTGTTTGTAGTCTCTTGTTTGCTTGCTGCACAAGCAGTGTTTAAAATGCATTCTAACACCAACACGACTTATTTCCAGACAAGTAGGAAACAATCCCACGTTGCTTTCTTTCCCTTGTGGAATACAGTGTCTCGGGTACTGCTTCTCTGTGAAACATGAGGAGAGACAGAACGAATGGGCAGCCTTACAGGGCTAGCCGTAAGCTTGTCTGTGCTTACAGAGTCTGAATTTATCTACTACCAGGGAGCACAATAGAAATATCCTTGTGGGGTGCTGAGTCTAGATCCAGACAAAGACCCCAGACTGACTGCCCTCCTCTCGCTGGGTCTTAATTCGTGGTACTTTGGGCACAGCTTTTCATCTTAAATCCCTCTGTGTTTGCGACAGGGTATTTCCGTAGCAACTGTTCCACTTCTGACGGCGTAGCCACGTGCTCGGAGAGCACGAGCGTGTGTTGCCCAGCGAGCTGAGAGGTGTGTGGTATTCCCCAATGTATGTCACACAGGCACCTTTCGTTATCCTGGCATGAGAAATCTGAACTCTGCCCTAAACATAGACATGTCTTCAGTGGAAACAAAGGGACTAATACAGTCTCCAAGGAAGTGGTGGAAACAGCTCTGCTGACAGCAGACTTGGACTAGCCATTGAAATCTTTGGGAGAAGGAAGAGGTTTTTTCCCCAAAGTAGTGGCAGTTTTGCAGAATTAGAAGATCAAGTGATTTCTATTTTTGTTTTCCTATTCAGATACAGCTTCATGGAATGTCCTGAGGCACCGATGCTATTGTTCAAGCTAGACTGCATCTATCTGTCAATTCCATTAACTCCGTGGGGATTGTTGGAAGCAAAGTCCTACTTTTTATGGGAATATGGAGAAATGTTCTGCACCCCTGCTAAAAGGTAACTCTGATTTGAATTTTCACTTGACTTTCTGACAGTGTGCTACATTATCGTGAGTCTTTGCTCTGACCTTCTGGGACGTATGCGTGATGTGTTATCTTCCCCAGAGGAGGCACCTGAGACACAACCCCGGTCTGAGATTCTCAGAGGAACCTAAGGGAGTCGGGAGCACAATTTCTCTTCACTGAAAATTTTTCTCGACAATTTTTCTATACAGTGAATAGGGCAGAGTCCAAAAGGTCTTTGGAAAATCTATGCTTCAGTAGTCTGCAGTAGGCGTAACTGTAATGTTGTGGCAGGGACTGTGGAAATTCAGACTCTCACCCCATATAACAGAAACCGTGAAACAACATATTCAAAAGTATTTCTTGGAACCAGAATTACTTTCTTTTTTCTGTCTGAAAACTTCTAAGCTACCAGCACTCTACAACTAAAAGAAAAAGAAATTACATTTACGTTTCGAATTGTGCCAGGAGGGGAGAAAAACCCACCAAAAAGAAATGGACTTTATGTTGGATTTTATTTGGAATCACTAAATATTTGAAATCCGATCTAAATTTGGGCAGAAATTTGGCCGGGGAGAGGAGACTTGCTGTTCTGAACCTGATTTCTGTAAAACTGTTCTTGAGCCCTTTTTTTCCCAGGTGGGAAATGCTCAGCCCTCACCTGCGGGCTGGAACTGAAGACTGAGCTGAGCACACCTATGGAAGCTGCCAATGAATATTGCCTGATGTGTTTCTTTTATTTAGGGCATAGAAAGCAAAACAAATTCCAGGCATCTGCTTGGACAGGCTGCTTTCTACTGTTTTACATCTAACTGTGTCTGAGAGGAGGCAGTGGCAAGTAAGTATACACTGAGTTTTAGTTCCCTGCTTCTCTGGCTTATCTTCCCTTCACAAGAGTTCTCCTAGATCAGCAGCTAGCTCTAGAAGTTGTCTCAGGAAAGGACAAGTCCCAACTATTGACCTTGGACCTAATGTGAATGGCTCTCTCATATAGGTATTCCCACGAGGATGCAGGCGTATAAATCTGTTTTACACATGGAACATCCGCTCAGCCCTTGCACAGAGGTTACGATACGTGCTGGTGCAGTGGCTGTTTTCTGCAGGTAATTCAGTCATGTGAAATTATTTCATTAATGTGAAATTGCTCTAATAAAAGCAGGTTTGATTTTACCGTATTATTATTTGTGGCAAACAAATGGAAAGTTAAACTTGAGTCAGGAAACAAACTCGGTTGCTCTGTTGTCCTGTTTACAGGCGCAGACCCCCGTCTGTCCCTTTGCAGTAGCTCCAGATGGGTTAAGTGCCACTCTGACCCCACCGTGATATACTGCACTTGACTAGTTCCTCAAGCGTGTCTGCACTGTCTGAGGTCAGTGCAGTGGGCTTGACAACAGCATCAGCCTCTCACAGGATGCAGCTGAGATGCACCATCCCAGCACTGGAGCTTGAATCCCTGGGTGGCTGCTGGATTCCAGCCTGGGAAAGCAGCTTTCATGAGGCAGTTGTAGTGCATGCCCCTATCATGGGGTAGGCAAGGAGATTATGATCACCTCTTCTGGAAGAAATTGTTTACAGAAAGAGCGGTGAGGCACTGGAACGGCCTTCCCAGGGAGGTGACTGAGTCACCATCCCTGGAGGTATTTAAGAAATGTGTAGATACGGTGCTTCACAACAGGATACAGTGACAGGCATGTAGGGGGTTATTGTGTGTTTGTTGATCCATCACGAATTTAGCTTTTTGGTTGGACTCAGTGATCTAAGAGGTCCTTCCCAACCATGAGATGATTCTGCACCACAGAATCCACACCACAAGCCAACATCCTGCTACTCAGTCTTCCCTGCCCTCATTTATTTTAACATACAATGCAAAAAGAACGTGGGCTGATCCCACATTTAGGGGGCCGTGTTGTAACCTCCTCTTTGAGCTGAGTGTGTAACAGGATGCCTTAGGAATAATGGGATTAAGTGAGGAGATGTGGGGGCACTTAGCTTCTGGCATTATTAAATCTCGCAATCCTTATTTGAAATGTGGCACTGTGCATCTCAAGCTCCTTTTTGCAGAGGCAGACAAGAACTGTCATCTGGCTGGGATTTGTGCAGAACAATAACACTTGGTTTGTAACAACAGATTATGGGTGTTGTATCCAGCTCACGCCTGCTGTAACTCTACTGACATCAAAGGGTTTGTGCTAGGGATAAAGCTTGCACATTCAACTTTGTTGGCCAAGTTCAAGTTGGGAAATGCAAGGTTTTTGAACAAATCAGTCATTAAAACACACAATATCTTATTGTCCTTTTGTTATTCATCATTAACTGAGCTAAATGTCCTGAACTAGCCCTTGCTTTCTTGCAAGATAGATTCTGTCTGGCTTAAGATCAGGCTCCAGATCCATCACCCAGAGTGAATTCCCCAGCTGCCCTCTTTCCATTGAACCCAGCAGAATTATGCTCCCAGCAGAAGGGAGGGCTCAGCTGGGCTAGTGGGCGTCAGGGGCTCTTCCCACTCCGCCTTGGTTTTCTCACCTCGTTATGTTTTAGTCAGGTACAGAACGGATGGTTTATTTCATGATTAATCAAGCCTGTTTTGTCACAACTGATGACAGCAAAAAGCCTATGGAGACCTTTAAACTGTGGCATAGCCCTTCTTCCTGTACCTCCCAGAACAGGTAAGGGCTCCCATCTGCTGGAGAATGGGAGGTCACACTGGTCTGTCTAATGCACCTACGCACGCTCAGAAGAAAGCACCATTGTACCCTAACGTAAGCCTCTTTTATAACCACCACCACCACCACCAAGAAGGTGGTGGCAGAAGAAGCCTGTCTTTTCATTTGCTCCACTGAAGTAGAAGAGGGGGAATGCCTTTGAGAGAGTTTGCCATTTCAGGAAGTTAATGGGTGATTTTAACCTGCCTGCTTTAGTCATGTTCACTGGTCAATAAAAGGAGAAGCTCTCTCCTTGGGGATCTTCCTTCCTGCACGCTGTTAGTTTAGTAAGTTCCTGTGGCTTGCATTTTCATCTGTGTTCCTAAGTTCTCTTCTTCTGCTAGACTTTACCAAACCTTGCTGGTTTATGCTTAGATTTGTTGGCGCTCCAGAATGGCCATACAAAGGGGCAAGTTTGATATTTGAGCTGTTGAGTTTTGAGCATGAGGAGGAAGGCCAGTACATCCCTAACACCAACGTTTTTCCATGCAGAGCAGTGGGTAAGTTGTGCATCTGCTTGATTCCCAAAGAGGTCTGGTACACGGGCAAGGAACAATAGGGCTGGGCTGAAGGAAAGGCAGTGAAGGAAGCAGGGTGTGTGATATAATGCATGTATGACGTAGCTGCAGGAGCAGTGCCTGTATTTCTTAATAAGAATGACAATTTCTTAATTGCAATTAAGTGCAATTTCTTGTATGACAACGACGATGACGTCATTCAGAGTGTGATGCGGCCATTGACTACTGTGACAGGAATAGCTCTCAGTTAGGAGTATGTGAGTGCCTGCTCCCCTCCTTTTGCTCATGGCCTGGCATCTGGCTTTGAAGAAATTGCCTTCAAATAAATTCATTGCATCAGCAAAGATATAGTCTGTTCAGCTAAGGTAGAAATCTGGAATGAATCGGTCCATGTTTCCTGGAGTCCTGGTGTAAACCAGTAGGATTTGTCCTCAAGCACGTTGAGAGTAACAGTTCGTACTTAATTCTAATGACTATTTGAGTCATAGTTTTAAATATGTTTGTGCCTCACATAGTCTTCACTTTGACTTATCCTCCCAGCTGAAAAATTGAATTTCATTCCATTAAAACAAAAAAAAAAATGAATCATAGAACATTAGGGATTGGAAGTGACCTTGAAAGATCATCCAGTCCAACCCCACTGCCACAGCAGGATCACCTAGACCAAGTCACACAGGAACATATCCAGGTGAGTCTTAAAGGTCTCCAGAGAAGGAGACTCCACAACCCCCCTGGGCAGCCTGTTCCAGGGCTCTGTAATAGTTAAGCAGCAGTCTCAAATGACTTCTCAATGAAACAGAAGTACCTCGTTACATCATTAATTTCATATGAACTCTTGTCACTGGTGTAATTGTTTGTTCAGCATCACTGCTTATAAAAAGTGCTGGGGTTTTTTTGATTCTTCTTAATGATGAGGGTAACTCTGTCTCATCCCTGCACAGGTCATGGGTATGTAGCAGCAAAATTTCTGCACCTCAGGAATTTACGCTTCCAGAACATCTTGTTTATATATTTTCTAAACTGTTGCACTTTCCTGAAAATGATGAATGTCAGCAACAGCTGGTCTGTATATGATTGAATTTCACCTTGTTTTCATTCCCAGAACCCTGCTTCCATATGGAGTTCAGTAAAGCAATATCTAAAAGCATGAGAGTAGGGATAAATACGGACTCTAGGCACGATGAGTTCATTGTGTTTGCCTTGAGCCCTGACTTGTTCTGTGTGCATAACTTTCAGTATTTGGACATGCATCTTGCAAAGCACTGGCTTTGTTTGCTTTTGTGGCCACCACAATTCTTCTGGGGTTTTTTTCTTTCCTTTGTCAGACTGATTTGGAACTTTCTGGTTGCTACGCATGCATGCAAAGATTTTGGATCTTACCTTTCCCTGGAGCACCACAAATAACAACTTTAATTGCAAATGGGCTATGCTGTAATAGAAATGGGAGCAGATCCAAATTCCCCAAATATGTTAGTGGGTTGGAAATCCAAATGTAGCCCTCAGCTGCACAAAGACAAATACTTTCTAACGGCGTGGATCAAGTCCTCCAAACAGCAGTAAACTCTGAGGTATCTACAATGGAGTCACACTATTCTCAGTACCATGGCTCCCTTTCCCAGCTTATGTGGTGTGGATCAGATCCACTAGCTGTACGTTATTAAACTGGGTAGTTAGCAGTTAGGACCCTCATTGATACTGAAGCTCACCAGGATGCAAACAAAACAGTCTGCTGAATGTGTAGCTGTTTTCTTAATACAGCACCTACTTTTGTGCAGGCATCTGTACCTTTTGTGGCACAGTGGAGATTTGCTTCTATGAGGGTTTGTGCTGAGTAGCAGTGATCCTTCCTCCACTAGTCCCAGGCCCTTGGCATTCTACCTGGCCTGTTTTTATTGAGTCCAAGGATTTTGCTGGTTGTCTCCAGGTTATATTCCTTCTAGCAATAGCATGACATTGCCTCCTGTATGATTGGATTCCTTACGTTCTTTTCTACAGAACTGCTTCCCAGTAAGTTCCTCCCTACCCTGTGATCTTCTGACTCGCACAGACTGTAGCATTACAGTGTGTTCTTCTTACTCAAGTACGATGTTTGCCCTTGTCTTTTTACCTCATTCCATCACTAATTTGAAAAGATCAAGCATATGTGCCTCCTCCTAGCTCAGTGTGTTCATTATAGGTAATAAAGGATACCTGCTGCTTTGTCTTTTGCTAATGAGCAGCACTCAGCATAAGGAAAAGCCCTTTGAAATCCTTTTCAGTCCATCCTTCCCTGTTTCAGGGGAATTCTGACTCACTCTGGGAGTTCAGGAGACAAGGATGACTCTGTTTGGCTTGAGTATCTCCATTCTTACATCTGCAGGTAGTTGGTTTATACCAAATGCTATGAGATAACTTGTTCCTATGCAGAACACATGTAACATGCACTGATTAGTGGAGTTACCTCTTGGGGAATTCAGTGCTGCTCTTATGTATTGAGCAACTGGGTAGAAGTAAATACTGAGATCAAAGCTGGGGTTGTCTTCTGCTTCTACTCCATAGTAATCCACAGACAGATCTTTGTAGAACTTGTGTCCAGTGTCAACGTGAAATCGCCCAGCAACAGCATCCACAATGTGAGAGATACCCATTCGGCTCAGCTGGGCTTTGTCACGTGCGACATACCTGGAAGAAGGACGGTGGGTTATATTCACCTGCTGCATTATAGACCACTCTGCTGACGATGCAGTTTGTTAAAGGGTGGTGAGGCACTGGAACAGGTTTGCCCAGGGAGGTTGTGCTCCCTCCCTCAAAGTGTTCAAGTCCACGCTGTATGGGGTTCTGGGCAACATGGTCTAGTGAGAGGTGTCCCTACCCATGGTAGGGCAGTTGGAACTAGGACCCTATCAAACTAAGCCATTCTGTGATTCTGTGAAGTTGCAGCAGCTCTTTTTTGACAGGTCCAAAGTGTCTACCCTAATGCTTCAAGACAGAAGTGTCTTGAAACTGACTTCTACATTTCCTGCTTTTTTCTCCCAAGCATCCGTTTAGGTTGTTCTTCCCAGCTGATGGGAAACTAAAAGGTGGTTGTGGTGCTACTTCTGCACAAGCCAAGACTCTCATGATTTGCTTTCTCACCAAGTTACCTCTGGTGAGCATTCGACAGTTCAGGGGACTGATACCATCTCACAGTGAGGACAAACCAAGGTTGTTCCTGTTTTACGCAGCGCTGGCATGACTGCCTGCAGTGCTGATGCCATGGCCCCACAGGGTCTTGCAGTGTGAGACTCCTGTACTGATGCAGGAGGAAAAACTAGAAAGGGAATATTTATTTGAGGTACTTACAATGTCTTTTTTCCACGCTACAAGGTCCTATGCACAGTTCAGCCTTGCTCTCAACACTTAGGCTTACTGTGAGGGGTCCAAAATTAGTGCCTAGCTCTCCTTTTTAAACAAAGAGTGGAAGATTTCAGGGGAAATAGGGTAGATGCTAACAACTGCATTAACACCTTCAACCTTTCCTTCTTTCTTACAGGTCTCCCACGTAAAGGTTTGGCCAGACTTCATCCACGTGCCCTGTGGGCTGTCTGTGTGTCCAGAGCAGCCGCCGCAGCTTCTCCAGGGATGGGGTTGTGCTTCTGTTCCAGCTACCAGGGGTCTGGCTTGAGGCACTTCTAATCTTGGTGTGCAGTAAGTCCCCACTGCAGAGGCAGTCCCGGGCCATCCTGAAAGGTGGAGGGCAGACATTGACCACCCCATAGAGACTTTTCTGAGTCGCCATCCCTTCTTCTCGCCTTCCCTTACCCCACAACGGGACCCGTCCACAGTTACAGTAGTAAGTTTTTTGGGAACAAATGCTACTTTTCTGTGTTCATGTGCTTATGACAGCAAAGGCCATGATGGGACTTGCAGATACCGTCACAGAAACTGTGAGAGTCCAGTGGCTCACACAGGCTCACGCTGTGGTTCAGACAATTATTACAAAGCATGTGCTTCTAAAGTAAAGTTTTGTATTCCTATGGCAAATTGGAAGTAAAAACTCTTGCAGACCTCTAGGCTTGGGGGTGGGAAGGATAATGTTGACCAAACTACTCAAGTCTTCCTTCTAGGTATTTAATAAACTGTTGATTAAAACTTCATAACTATATTTAAAAGTTGGTCATTTGGGTTTTTTCCACAGGAAATGGGAAAATTGATGTCACTGTCTGGAATTCCAGACGCTAACAGTGAAACAGCCCAAACCTTGGTATGCCAGTTACGTTGTCAAATGGAAAGAGGTAATGCTAGGGAAAATGTATGACGTCAATGTAACTACTGGGTAGGTGTAGAAACCAGTTACTGATTTCATATGCTGAGCTTTTCACCAGGTAACCAGGACTTCCTGATATGCGTTTTGTCTGACTTATTTTTGTAATTTGCTCAACAAACTGAGCTGAGCTCGATGGAATTGGTAGGTCAAAGTGTTACTCGCTGCTTAGCTGTTAATTGTTGGCTTTGACAAGGAAAACTGCAGGAAGTAGTTTGGTTCTTTCCAGTGGTACGTGTCAGTCATACTTGTCCTCATGACAAATGTTCATGGTAGAAGGAAAGTTACAGGGGTTCCAGCTGCCATTCCGGTGAGCAATACTATATATATATATTTTTAAACAGGTTGTTTCATTTGATTTCCTCTTCTCTCCACCCTGCCTAAGAACTATCCCATTTCTAATCTTGAAGTAACAGAAACACTTTCTAAGGCATCAGTTTATTTCTGGAATTACAGGGTTCCCATGCAGTCAATTTGTTTAAAAGAGCAGCTCTTTGCATCAGCTATGGATCTGAGCTGTTGGGTAGTTTGAACTACTCTCATGGACAGTTTCTTTCCAAACACTACCTATGATGAAAGGTTTTCCTAGTTTCCCATCAAGGCACTTTCACTAGCCCTAGGTTCACATTTTGGTGTGACTTTGTTTTAAAATGTGTGTCTTTGCATGCAAAATGTCTGAGGACTAGCCTGCTCTGGGAGCTTCTTGCACCTTTATATTAATCCATTGTTGTCCTGAAGGAGAAACAGAGTAACTAGGTCTCTAAAATGTCTACAGGAGTGAAGGAGAGAAGCAGTGACTGCTACATCAGTGTGAGGCCACTAACTGTGGGCTAGAAGCTTCTGCTGTGCGCTTTGGGTGATCGCCTTGCCCAGCTGCCAAGACAGCGCCTCTGTTAGCTCAGTACACCTTCTGCCACCTTCGCAGGCAGCCCTGTCCTCTCCACTACGTTAAACTTTCACCAGAGTATGTTCCCAGGATGGTCTTGTATTGTTTGCATTACCAAGAGCTCCGCTTTGGAATGTGCGCCCCTCCCAAATGTGCCTATCTCCTCCAGCGTCAGCTTTTACTGAGAAAGTGAAAGCAGATGTTCTTGCCCATTTTCGATGGGTTTATGCAAGAGGAGGCTCGGAGGAATTCCCGTACTGGAACAGACATCTTTCATTGATTTGGATAGCCACTTTGACGCTGTCTGTCCCAGCGCCCACCGTGCCAACTCTGCCCAGCTCCTGCTCAAACACCGGCAGGACTTGGATACCATGCAAGAGGTCTTGCGTGTCCTGTATGCTGGCCAGCTCATTAAGGACTGTGAAGAATGAGAGCCTCCTCCAGTCCTTCCCACCTCGTAATATCTGCAGAAAATGTTCCCCTGCTTTGATGAGTCTCATGCTTTGCAGTGTGGCTAATGGCCACTCTAGGGCACTTCTCACTCCGTACGAAGTCGCTTTCAACTGTTTTGGGTTTTTTTCATATTTAGTACTGTCTGACGTCCCTTCCTTTCACTATATAACTACTCCGCTATATAAATACTTTGATTTTGATATTACCTTGCCTCAGAGAACTGAAGGCTGCTGTTAGCTTTGCTTTCCTAAGCCTCACAGTAGTGGGGAATTCGTAGCAGCGCTGCAGCATTCAGGGTGCTGTCAAGACAGAGAGGGACAGGCGGCAGAAAACTCACCGTGTCCTTCTGTGAACTGTGCTTTCGGTGTCATAACTCCATCCCTGTCACAGCTGGGCAGATGATTCTGAACTACAGCACATCTTGGGAAAAGGACTCCTTCAGGTTTTGGGGTTTTTTTAAAGCTGTCTTTCTAGAAGGGAGGATAACTGTAGGATTGGCAAAAGAAGGTAGCGTGTGCTACATGGATATAAAAATTGTGGAATAATAGCCTTTTTAGGATGGATGTGCTCCAGAATTATCCTAAAATGACTCTCACCTCACATTGATCTTGTATTCTTGCTGAGGAATGCACTCCTGTTGAAACACAGACATGAACATTTTTTCAGCTGGGGAGAAGCATCATGTAAACTCTACGTCCAACAAAAAGGAAGGATCTAGGTTCAAATTTCAAATGTTAAATAACAGGAACCAACCAACCGGCTGTGAATGATTCAAAAGCTGAGAAATCTCTGTTGGACTATTCAGCGAATATGCTGAACAATGAATACACTGAAAAAATATAACAGCTTTCCACAGAAAATGTACAGATGAGAAAACAAGCCAATTTCTTCCTGAATAAACGACTGCTTCGTTCTAGCATCAGCCTAACGTGTTAGCCCACGAGATTTATACATGCACGTGTCATTTACTGAAATGCACGTCTTTAAAGCAAACGATGCTATGACTCAAAAGTGTTGTGTCATGTTTTATAAGGGGCATGAGTAGATTTAAACAAATTAGTATGAAAGGAAAATGATTATATGTAAGAATGTGGTTGTTCCTCATTTTAACAAAAGTTTCTAATGGTTCTCAGTTCAGTCTGTCTGCATTTGCTTTCTGTAGTGGCTCTATTTCTGTGAAGTGTGTCATATAAATAAGCATTTAAACTGCTGGTTTCTGAACGATATGCATATGAAAAGTTCCTGGTCTTTGCCCTACTGGAGTTTATTGCTGTAATTTTTCAATCACATAGGAGAAATTTGACCATTCTATTTAGATTCATCTTGAATTGGTTTGTACTACAACTGTAATTGTATCTGAACTGTGTAATAGGATTTGCCTTAATTATGACTAGCAGGAGAAATGCAATCAAAGGGGCCGATGGCAGAGCAGAAGGCCATTGTGATAATCCAGAGCCACCCGTGTCAGCACACCGTGCCGCTATCTGCGGCTGCCTTTCTGGAAAGCCATTAGTGGATTTGCTGCAGTTGGGCTGTAAGAGTCTGTACATGCTCCCCGTGTATGGACTACTCCAGGAGAAAGGGGAGTGTCCTGTGAGAGTCTGCAGAGAGTATCTCCTTCCTGACTGTTCAGGCTTTCCCTCTTTGCAGCAGCGACTGCTCCTGTGAACCGCATGAGCTGTGGATGCCTTGGCTGATTTTCAGTTAATTGAGAAACAAAAGCTTTATCCATAATATAACTTGGGCTGTTCAGTGCCTTGCTGAGGAGGGGGCCTTTAGAGACAGGTACACCCTTGACAGACCTTGGAATCTGTCACCCAGCTTGTCCAGCACCACAATACTTAATTCAATAAGAACAAATGCAAAACTTGGTGTAATTTGACAAATGAGATTACGCTGAGAGAATGCTGTGAAGGCTGAGATGAGGCAATGCAAAACTGTGCTGCATGATGCTGGAGAAAGTTGGAAGGAAGCGTTCTGCATTTCCTTGTATTTTTTCTAATACCAAAAGAAAGGAGGGATTTGACTCTCGGGATGTCAGTTCTCTCATTTAAGCGATGTAGTGAGTATCTGAATAATCCCAGGCATTGTATGGGCTTCTGTGTATGAGTAGGACACAGCCTTCTCCCCCTGGTTTTAGTCAAAGTATTTCTGATTTTTTTAAATCCTGAGACCAAAGTGCTCTACATCCTGTTTTTTGCTCAAGCTGTTATGTGCTGTAACCTTGTCATCTCAGTGAAGAGAAAGGTCTGACTACACTTCAAGGAGGCTGATTTGTGGTGGTGAAACACCAGGCTGAAGCCCAGGGCTTGGCCCAAGTAGGTCATGTCAAGTTCGTGCCTATCATGTATTCACAAGTCATAAAGCTTTCTCGGAAAGCCCATCCCTTGGAAAGATTCCTCCAAGATAACATATGTTTGAGAGAGGGGTTTGCGTTGCTACATCTCCACATGAATGACAAGTATTGCTGTCATCATTCTTTGTTCCTTGGTCTTTAACCCAATAGCCTCACAGGAGCTGTAATTTGTCAATTGCTAGGGAGTGCTACGGGATATAGACGGTATGAATCAAATGCAGCGATGGCTGAGGTAAGGCTGGCTGGAGTTGAATGCTGGAATAGTGGCAGTTTCCAGAGAGGTATGAGGTACTTGAGTAGCCAACTGTTGGTAAAAAAAAAATCTCTACAGCAGCTGGAGGATGTAATCTGAACAGCACTTCTAAATTTAGTAGAAGCTTCCAGACCCATGACTTTAACCCAGCTATACATTTAGGGTAAGGCACCCACTTGGTGTGACTTGCTCTGCTAAGACCACGCAAAGCCTATGTGGAGGAGCAGGCTATTTAAATGCAGCTCTGTGTTTACCAGCTTTGAACAGCACAAGGAAGAGGAAAGCATCTGACTGGGATTATTTTCCCTTAGTATTGCATGGCAGCCATTTTTCTGTCCTAACTGAAGGGGGGTTGTGACACCTTTCCTCTGTCCCATTAGAAGTTTCCTTCCTGTGGCATCCAGGAAAATCAGCATTTCTGGTGCAATGTACTGTTCAAGTGTAAGGAAGAAATTAATCGATCCATCCTGGTTCTCCAGGATGCTGAATTCACCACAGATTCCTCTGATGGTGCAGGTTGCCAGGCCTCAGAAGCCTCAAAAATGTCTCATTTTTTCATAGCAAATCTGTGGACCAGGCATCAGGATTCAGACCTGATGGTCTTGACTGTTGTTTCAGGATGTGCATCAGCATGCAGGCCATGAGGCAGGGTGGCCTCCTTTTCGTCTGTAACTGTAGCACAAAGTATTTGCTTGTCATCAGCTGGTTAGTGCACTTGTATTTACCAACCCCGTGTGTAAATACAACCTGAGGGTGGTGAGACAGAGCCAGCCAGCCGGCCCTGTGCAGCAGTGCGGCACCCAATACGCACAACCTGGCCACCTGCCAATCGTGGTAATTTTAAACTTTAGCCCAGGAAATAATCTCTGTAGAGGTATCATCCACATTGCAGCTTTGACTGGATGGCGAAAAAAGTGAAATCGATGGGCAGCTAAATGGATTTGCCCTGACCCACCGTTTCTTCACGGAATGCAAACCCAAGCTGTATTTTTGTAATATGAACAGTCTCCTAGCCGTGTTCCTGAGCTGGGACAGAGGCAGGGAAAGGCTCCACACCAGCCAGGTGTGGGAGCGTGGAGCACGTTTTACAGAGACCATGGCCAATAGGCAGCACTGCTAGAAGGGTCGCAGAGAGAAGAGGTGACAGCTTATCCATACCAAACTCCTCTTCACCACTGAAGCTTGGCTGTATTTTGTTGCTGAATCGGACCTTTTGTTTACTGGCTACAAAATGCACATGCCATTTTAATAATGTAAGTATTTAAAGCCTGCATTAAACAGGGCCAGACACTGTTAACAATCTGCATGTTATGATCCTTCTTTTTTTGTGACTGCTTGTTATAGCATCAGCTATTAAGAATTTATTGCTGGTGCATTCTAGGTGGTTCTTTACAGCCACCTAGGTGCTTTAATTACAGCCATCGAGAAACCATTACATAAATACGCAACGAGAGCAAGGACCCCAAAGTAAGGTGTCCCGAAAGGCTTTCACCTGCCAAGAGCCGAGTTCAGGCCCTCAGGTGGCAATGATGTCACCGGCACATGCGGGGAAACACAAACATTTAAAGCTGCGCAGGAAGCCGTGTTCCACCCAACACTAGGTGTTCATTAAGTCATCAGCTGGAGCAAGAGCACTGTAAAGCTCTGAGGACCTGAACTTGACTCTTGGCAAGCAAGCAAAGGAAAATCAGTTCCCTTCTATCCCTGTTCCCAGTAAAGATGCATGACTTTTGGCTGTGAGCACACACGTTCAGCTGCAAAACGGCCCTCTGGACCCCCTAGGTACTCCTGTACTTTCAGCTGCCAAGTGCATCCTTATACCCATTAACCCAACCTGATCTGATTGAGAATCAGCCATGAGCCAGCAATGTGCTCTTGTGGCCAAGAGGGCCAACAGCATTCTGGGGTGGATCAGAAGGGTGGTGGTTAGTAGATCGAGAGAGGTTCTTCTCCCCCTCTACTCTGCCCTGGTGAGACCACACCTGGAGTATTGTGTCC
>JAOXOE010000632.1:9009460-9029136 GCA_028565055.1 Phoeniculus purpureus | reverse complement strand
CTAGCAGTTAGATACTAGGACAAAGGTTGGACTCAATGACCCTGGAGGTCCTTTCCAGCCATGATGATTCTGTGATTATGTGATCATATTTCTTTCATCTTAATGTCATATTCAGACGGTCTGAATATTAATTATGCCCAATACGTTGCCCTGTCATTTTGATTGTTTTTTAATTTCAAAATAATTTAGAGTTTCCTATTTCACAGTTCAGTATGTAAATCCTACAGTTTGATGAAATTGCTCGCTGCTCGATACCTCTTTGGCTAGCACTGCTTAAGGGAAAGTGACAGAAGACCAAAAGGTAAGGCAGCACAAGGGAAGTAGATACACTTTTTCTAAGAATACCATGAATTAAGATTTTCCCTTCAAAACAGAAATGACTATGTGTAGCACTGCTCCAGGCTGCATGGGGTAGTTGCCACGGACACAGATTGCATAAGTTAATACTTCTGCCTCACTTGCATCTCATCTCAGTTCACCTCATCTAATCTCAGAGAGATCCAATTTACAGCAGCTGAGATAAAGAAGCCTCCGGGGTGTTACATTCATCCCTTTCATAAATCAAGAACCATTTTTTGTCAGTAGAGATCTGAGTCCAGAAAGAGAGGAAAGAATGGCATTAGGCTTTGTAAATGGCCAATGGGCATGGCTCTACAGCAGCTCTCTGCAGCTTATGGATGTTTCTCAAACTGGAAAGTCATCATTTTTATGCTGCATATTCTAATGAAACAATGCAGACAAGCTCTACAAAATCAATGGTTTCTGACTGAGGACTCCAGACTTTCTCCCCATTCAGTAAAATGCAGTATAATTGCATTTTCTTTTCTTTCCTGCTGCAGAAGATACATTCTGATGATTACCAGTAGACCCATGTGTGATCCCTGCCACAGATTTGGACATGGTTTTGTCAGTTACTCCTAATATTTCAGGATCCTGCTGTCTTCCCATCTGCCAATGGAGACAATATCTGTAAGTGGATAATTAGGGTTATCCATGTGGTTGAGTGAGATCTAGTTAACATTGCTAAAACAATTTGGGATCACTTAATGAAAGGGCTGTATAAGAGTAGTGACTTACCTCCAGGAGAGGGACTTGGCATTTAGCCTTGTTAGTGCACTCAGAAACACATGCCAAGGTGAAAAAGATCAATCAAGTCCTCTGCAGGTATTCCATGCTAATGCATTTCCTGGCTATGAAAAGTTTGGTATCCTTTACTTCCTCATGCAAAATGTGCTGCATTCAGCTAACAGTCCACACCAAGACCTCAAGACTTCCTGTTACAGGCTATGACGCTGAGACGAGTCACATAAGAAAGCTCACGATAAAAAGCAACTCAAGGTATCTTGTTGCCTCGTAATGTGTTTGCAAAGCTTAGTGCCCACCATGCTTTGAGGCATGTTGTGTAATAAAGAGTAAGGTAGTAAAAGGTTAAAGGTTGTATTTTCTGAATATATCCAAAACATATGTGGAAACACAGCATTCCAAGTTATTTGACTTCTGCAAAGACAGCTTCTTGCCCTTAACTTCCTGTAAATTTAACAAGTGTTACAGGCTCCAGCTGACTACAAAAGCATTGGGAATTACTGGCCCAAACACCTTCCATTTTGCCTCAGCCTCTAATAGTGCAGAGTTTCGTTGCCAGAGTGGTATTAGCCATGCTCATCTTGCTAAGCTCCAGTTGATAAACCTGCCTGCGTAACACCAGTATGAAGTTTTGTTTCTACAGGACATTTTACAACTTGTGTCCTCAGCTGCTTGTTATGGAGCACTTCAAACAATATTCCTTTCAAAGTCCTCCAGAATGAGAGAAATGATGTAAAGTCAGCCATCCCTACTTTATTTTACAAGAGGTACCTAACTTCTTCAAAGAGACTGACCATCACGTTTCTGATAAAGTTGTAAAGAGAAACACTTCTTATAAAATGCAGCATTATTTCCAGACTGATCTTCGAGTTCCAAGTAGCTCTTCAGAAACAGCATACAACTGATTCCACAGAGACAAGCAGTGACACCTTATGGTACTCCTTTCGGCTGTTTTATCTCTGGCACAAGTCCTGATGCTGTCATGGGTTTGCTTAGCAATAGAAACACCCACTGTTTTTTGACTCCACTGAGTATTGGGTTGAGCCCTGAATGTAAATACTGTCTGTTCCTCAGGAAGATCCCTTGGAGCCTTATTCTCAGGTGTTATTTAGGTGTGTCTTCCTGATGAATAAAGAAAACTCTGTCAACAGCACTTGAGAAATTTCCAGTGTTATTGATTGCAATCTGTAGCTTATTGAAGCTCAGGAGAAGAATTGGCCGTTGCATTAGCAAACAAACCTTCCCACGCTTTTATTCCTGTTAGCTGCTTATTCTCAAAGCTCATCTTTCCTTGCTACACGTATAAGCTGGTGTTGCCTATACAGTTTCCCACCATTCTTTTTCTTGGTCTTCCCATTAGAAAGAATGTGACTAAACAAACATGCAAGAATACTTTGGTGCATACATACCCACAGGCATTAAAAGGAGGTCTTAAAACTGCACTCAGCAGAACGTCTACAATCAGTTGATGATGTTAAGACAAGAGAATCTCAGTGATTTTTATGAAGTCTTAAATCCTCACTTTTATTACCCATTGAGCTTAATTCTGCAAATCCTTATTTCTCCAAATGGCTCTAGTAAAGTGAAAAAAGCTGATTTCCAAGTAGATTTATGAGGTCTAAATGAAAAGGCAAAGGTTGCTTTCCTGCTGTCCTCACCAAGGCAGAAGTTCTGTGAAGCACCACACATACCAGCTTCTGCCTTTCCAAACTCAGACCCAGACCAGCAGGGCGGTGTTTCTGGATTCCTAACAGTGAGTAGCCACCCCCTGGGCATAGGGCTCATTTGCAGGGTGTTACAATCCTGATTAGAAATGTAGTGAGGACAGGAAGCTGGCTGCAATTTATAAAACCTAAGGATTTCCCCCCAGCATTATCTAACTCATTTTTAGGCTTTGCTTTTTCATGGCTAAAAGAGTGACCACTTCTGGCTGTAATCAACAGGCATTTAGCCACAGGCTATTATTAGTCCTTGCTGCTTCTCTCATTCAGGAATTACTGTGATTTCCAAATAGTTCATCAAGTTTGCAATCTGTAAACCTGTTTTCCAGTAACATTGGGTACTAGGCATGTTGAGTGCAGATGACTACATGTTCTCTCCAAGCTCCAGAATGAAGCAACCACCCGCATGAGTGAAAAACAAACAGTGACATCTTCTGTCATTCCAAATATAATCTTTCTTTCTGTCTGTTTGAGGTGCAAAAAAAAATTGTCATAGAAACAACAAAAATCGTAATGTGAAAATTTCTGTTCTACCTAAAATTAAAAAGGTAAAAACCTATTTCAGTTCAATTTTAAGACTACTCAGGATCTTGAATCTGTCCAGTGCTTTATATGGTAAATTTATAAAGTCTGTATGTTGGATGATTTTAAAATAATGCATAGCAATAAAGAAAGTCTTATTTTTTTAATTAATTGTATTCTGGTCTGTAGGTTTGTTCTTTATTGCATAGTCTTTTTGCTTTCTTCTACGCTAATCTTGAACCTATTTTAAGACAACAAGTTTACCAACGCTAACTAAATACAGTACTTGGACAGCATATGTTAAGAAGCCCTGTGTTTCCCAGCCCTTCAGAACAGCTCAGCCTCAAATAACACTTACGTATTGCATATGTAGAGATTAGGACACTCTTCACTCATGTGATTTAATTCCACCTTGCAGCTGTCCAAAATATCTGGCAGTTCCTGGGCAGAGGGAGTGCCAGGCTTGGAGCGTTCCTGGGCTGCTGGGGTCTGCCCATCTTCAGGCTCTGACCCCTTTGGTGGTCATATGCAGATTAGGTAGGGGAGAGCCAGCTGGCTGCTGCTGCTGTGGAATGCACAGGGGAGGTATTTTGCTGAGGCGTGCTCTTTGCTGTCACTTGATGTTCCCAAGCAGGTGTCTGTCTCTAAATCCAGCATGCGCCTTGTCGTTTCCCCAGATTTGCTCAGCGCTACCTCCCCGATGGAACAGGGAACAGCCACACAAATGAGTAGTATGCTTTAAGCAAATCTTACATAAAGGAAATGCTGCTTCTCTCACCACAGACGCTATGAAGCTGTGCCTGCCAGCATATACAGCTTTCCCTGGGAAAGAAATGTCGGTCAACAGAACTGAGACGCAGTCCCAAATGCCTCACGTGACCCAGTTCTAATAATAAACTACCAGGAAAGAGGGGACAGCTCATCTTAGGGGTAAGTTCAAAGTAAAGACCATGAAGGCATCTGTTGTAGGCTTCACCAAAGGTCCATTGAGACCAATAACCTGCATCTGACTGTGGCTCTACGTGGATGCATACAGAAAATAAGAGCACACAAGTATGAATTATACTACTTTCTTACACTCTCCCAGCTTCCAGCTGGCTGCAGCTCATGAGCTTCCAGATCTGGATGAAGTTTCTACACACTGTAACCTTGAATAGATTTCTGTCCCATAAAGTTTTCCAGTTAATGCCTTGAGTGTTTGTAGGCTTTAACCTCTGCAGCATCCTGTGGCAAGGTGCTATACAGCTGACCTTCCTCTTTTTCAGACCTGGCTTCTACTGACTTCATCTGATGCCCTCAGTGCTTGTACTGGAAAACAGAATTACTGGAAGTTGCACTGGAATTTTACACGGCTCCCTTCAGGTAACCCTGGTTTTGTGATTGTTTTAAATAGATTTAAGTCTGCCATAGCTGTAGCTGGAACAGTCTCTTTCACTGTACTCTCTGCTCACACACACACACACTCACAGCCTCTGCTGAGCTGGCACTAGCCCTTATGACCTACTTGGTAAGGTGTCTCAGAAGAACAAAAAACTGTATTTCAGATCCTTTTCAGAGGAGGTCTAGCTCTTCTCTCTGGCATGGTCCTTTCTCATGGGAGGAGCTTGTTCCTGTGAACCATGCACTTCGCTGTGGGCTTTGTCAGATGTATTCTTCACCTGGAAAGTTGAAAAAGATAAAGGAATTAAGAACAGAGTGGTGAGAGACCTCCCTGTTTGTTTCAAAGGAGCTGGAAGGTAATCAGCTCCTCAACAGGCTGGCAGTTCCTGCAGGCTCCTGGGAAGGTAGGCAGGTACCACTGCATAAGTGTAGATGCTCTGGCCACGCAGCAGGTACCCAGCTTAGCTTCAGACACTTACACATCTTTCAGTTAAGGGTTGAGATTCAGTGCCTTCAGTCTCCTGAATTGTTGTAATCGGTTGATCTACAGGTCTGAGACAAGATTAACCAATTAGTTTAGTTAACGATGTGCTAATGGGCTGAAACAAAAAAACCAGCAAGGCAGGTTCAAAGCCACTTATAAAAGTCACAGGCAAAACCAAAGACTGGCTCAATTTGGGGGACAAAACAACAAAACCTTCCTGAGTGGAGCTGGGGTCAAAGTTAAACTGTATATTAAGGCGGCAGCAGTACAGGCAGGTAAGGAATACAGGCAACACACTCACAGATGAAAAACGCTTTTGTGACTTGCTGGTGACCTTGAGAAGAGCTTGTAACTAATTCGTTCCCTCGCCTGGGGTAAGTAAGCACCGCTGTACATGATCACTATGGTATCATTAGCGACAAGGATGCCATACCGACACAGCTTTGCTCCGTGCTCTTCTCTTCGCTACCGGGGTGAAACAACATTCTCCCAGGGTAATGAGGATCTCAGTGAGCAGGTACTTACTTACCATGAGAACAGCTTTCAAAGCTGTGGCTTCGTGGAACAGATGTTCAGGGCCGTGCAAAGCAATATCCTGATGGGAGGTTGCATTAATCTTGCTCACATGCATCTAATTTTGCCCAGCCTTGAGCTATTAAGGTGCATTATTTCACTCACGTGAACTTCAATGCCATTTTTGCAATGTCCTGCTCTTTAAGAGTTTTCCAGACTAAAAATGCAGTAATGTGAGGGAAGTATAAATAACAAAGAAATGTTGACTCGTGTAAATCTCTGTTAACTCTAACGGAGAACTTAAAATCAAACCCAGCTCTTCTTCTACCACTCTGCTGCTTTGTGAGGTGCAGAGATTGCCCTAGTACCGCTGGGTTTTAAACGTGATTCTGCGTTTGATCTTTTTACCCTATGATGTCTTAACTTTCTCTCCTCAATGGGGTTCTTTGGCAAGATTGAGGGAAATCTGAATCCTCTGAAAGGACCTTACATATGCTTATTTTGCAAAGCATTTGTGTACCAAACAGAGAGGGTTTTCTACATTTCCCTAACCGCTAGGCAGAATGAGCGTGCATGTCATTAATGGGGAAGGGAGGATGGGATGGAGGGAGACAGGAAAAGATAGTCTAATGACCTTGCAAGTCTGTTCCAGCAGAGAGTTATCAGAACTGATGTTTCAAATGCAAACAAACAAGCAGAAATATATCACTTAATCTGTCAGTGAAGGTTTATAAGGTCAGATAATCAATAAATCAAACCACTAGCAAAGGGCAAAAATAGATCCGATTACTGCTTCATGGTTCACCACACGGTAACAAGCTAATTTGCAGACAGAGTGGTAGCAGGAATTTCAAATGCTACTGCTGTATTAAAAATCACATTGGTTTAAGCACTGATCAACTGAGGGTAGGAAGAACGACATCTTAAAAAAAGATTTAGACTAATTAAGCCTAATCAGTGTAAGTTGACTAAGTTCCTCCCTGATGTTAAACCAGGAATGATATAAAGCCACATACACAAAACTGATTTGGGATAATTTGGAGGGAGAGTGAACTGATGAGTTCAAGCTTACAAAATGCTTTGATGATCTCAAATGTCTTTCTCAATGCCCTCAGTAAGTGTATTCTTGCTGAAAACACATTTACACAAGACAAGGTTTGTGACTTTGCTGACTGCATGGTTTATTGTGCTGGTGTGGGTCTTCAGTCTGCCACATCTTTCTGTAGCACTGCAATATTTAGCAGGTCAGGGAAAGAGGAATTATGCTGTAGCAGTGCCTGGGCTCTTAGGAAATTGCCATGGCCACATCACCGGGCCTGAAACATTAAAAGCTTTTGATATGAGATCATGCACATGAGAACTGTAACCAAACTGAGGAAGCTGCTTATGTTACACTCCCAAGTAAAGGAGACTCAGAGGTATTGTACAGCTGGATGCAGTTATTGAACTTCCCTTTGGCACGAGCACAAGTCAGGAACAAACCTAGTCCATCTTCATCGCTCCATGCTATGCACAGCTGCTCTGCAACACACAGCGCTTACAAGCTGATGCTGGATGTGCTGGTCCCCGCGGCGCAGAGCTGTGATAATTAATCCATTTACAGTTCTGTTGGTTTTTTTCTTTGATGCATAATGTTCTTTATTTTTTCAATATGCATTGATCACGCAAAGATGTGTGTGCACAATGGCTGTGAAGGCTGAAAGTCAGAAAAGCGAATGCAAATGGATTGCCCTTTCAGCAGTCCTTCTTTTGCCGTAGCTGAACGTCCAGGTTTCGCAAGTGTTTCAGAAAGCCACGATTGGGTGAAATCCATCGATGTTCCTTCACTGTTTTGATGGCTTCAACCAGAGGGATACGGTGATTTATCATGAGATATGCTAGGACTAGGGAAGCTGACCTGCTTACTCCAACTGCACAGTGTACCAAAATTTTAGCTGGTTAAAAAAACAAAGAAGAAGATTATAACCATAAAAGAGAAGCAGCAGGTAAAGGTAAGTCTTCTGATGATTTACCTTTGATAAAGGTAATTCTTCTAACGAGGGGCACAGCTCTGCAGGCCTTGTTCACACAGGAAGCTTGTCTGCGCTATATGACCCTTTTTGTGTAGTTGGTGGCTATAGAAGTCGGGTCTTTTGGCTATTTATTCATTTGTTCTTATAAATACAGTTGTCACAAGAGAGCCTCAAAACAGGGTGTCCACTCACTTTAAACATATATTTTTGTTTCTCCCTTTTTGAAACAGCCTTTCCTTCCAGGTGTTATCTCTCTACTCTGCTTCCTCTTCTCTCCTCTCTGCTCTGGTTTCTTTCCTGTGCTGTTCATCCCTTTTCTTACATCAGTCTTTTGGAACTAACTTAGAGGTCCACGTACCCTGTACTTCCTCCTGCCACCCACCACAGGTGATGGTGGTAGGTGAGCAGCAGCTGACAGGAGATCATGTTCACCACTGAGCTCTTGGAGCTGACCTGTTACAAGTGGTTGCCAACTCACATATAAACGTAGCCAATGATAATTTCATACCTCCCGGTGTGTTCAAGGCGTTGTGGATAAACTGTGCCGCAGAGAAAAAGAACTGGCTTATATCAAAGCTTGGGAGGTCATGGGCTGGTACGCCATAATAATGAATGGTTGCTCCGTAAAAGTCCTGGCCTCCGTGGCTGTATACTGTGCCATGGGCAGCATTTAAAACGTGGGTCACACCCATCTTCCACAAAACGAATCTGTTGTGAGCTGTTACACTAAGAAAGAGACAAACAAACAGAGATGGGGGCAGAAGTATTTATGGAGTAGAAGTGCTGTGATTGCCCTTCCCAAGCCATTTGCTGGACCGTCAGCCCATGCATTGCTGCTAAAGGCTGACTTAGAAGCAAGTACAAGCTTAGCCACAGTTTTATCTCAGAAACTATGAGGTAAATGACAGCAATTACTAAATCCATGCTCTGTCTAAAGCTGCACCTATGAGGTGTTCCTACTAGCAGACAATGAATGGCAGAGGTATGTTGGTAAAGCTGTACTTACAGGTCTCCCAAGAAGAGATTAGGCCACACTTCATCAACATGGTTGCAAGAGGGCCGCCCAGTGTTCAGGAGCTGCTCAATTTCTTTAAGGGAGGGGGCATCCCCTGTGCATGCCTCAGCGCCTTCAGATCCCTGGGTGCCCGGCACCTCAACCACAGACATGCTGAAAGCCAAGGCTGAAAGCCCTGCTCCCCTGGCCAAAGGCACAGCACTGTGAGATGTGGTGCTGCCAGCCGCCAGCACAGTCACGGGGGAGGCTGGGTGATGGACTGGGGCAGGTGCTGATCAGCGACTCCAGCCACTGAGCCCCATGGCCCCTGCACTGTGATGTCCCCTGAGCCCCCTCCCCAGAGCTGGCTGCTCCCATGTGCCTAGCCCTGACAGGCACAGGCTAAAAGATACATATAAAGAGCTACATATACCAAGCTGGGCAGTACTGGGTCCTTACTGGTTCCAGGCTGCTGCCCATGTCCCACCCCTAGAGCTGCACTAACACTGCCATGACTGTGGTGTCCTCAGTGCAGCAGTGGTGGCAGTAAGTGAGATCTGCCCGTTCATCACAGGTCATTAAAAGCCTGATAAAGGAAAGAAAGGAACTTGTTCAGGGCAAGACGAGTGGCAACTATTTCCCAGTAACAACTGTCTCCCATTTTAAGGTGTTTGAAACATAGCTGTGAAAAGGTCAGAAATGCACCAGTGGGTCCTACACACCAAATGGATGATGATGACGACTTGGTTATCACCAATAATCTAGAGAAATCAGTTACTTGACAATACTGTTTTTCACTAAGTAAAATTATCTGAGCCTAACTGTACAATATACAGTTGATCTCTTCTATTTCAGTCACTGTAGTAATATACATTATTATATGTCATTATATATCGTATAGAAAATATATGATAATTATAGATATGATACCACATGCATGTCACTATATATCATATATAGATGATGATAATATGTGTGATACGATATCACATGTATATATATTTTTTATATATATATATATATGATATCATGTATGTATTGGGGTTTGGACTAGATAACTTTTAGAGGTCCCTTCCAACCCAATAAATTCTATGATTCAGTTATATCATATATATAATGTATATTAGGCATATCACAATACACATTATTATACATCATCCCTGTTTCAATACCTGCCACATATTGTATGATACCTCCTCCCTCTCTTGAAAGGAGATCAAAGAACATTACTATAATGGTTGTCAGGTGAAACTTGTAAGCCACTGAGTTATTTTACATAGGAAGGTCTGGTGAGGCACAGTTTGGAGTCCCATCATACCAAACCAACATTAGTGCGTCTTTTTAAGTACAGCAGTGACTGTGCTTCTGCTCTGCAGGATGTGTGAGTCCTAGCAGGGGGTTGCAAAATCATCAGTGATGGAGTTACAAGGCAAAATATATTAAATGCTGATAACCATCCCTTGTAACCGTGGCAGCTGACATGCAGCGTCATGGTTCCTCTACCAAAGTGGTTCTGAACAGGAAGTGACCCAAAAAAAGAAGTTTGCTGCTGATATTAGCTCCTGTAGAAAAAAAACAAATTAATGGAAAGGACCCTTGGTCAGATCTGAGCCATCAGTATTCCACATGCATTGAGTTAGTGTGGTGGAGAGAGAGAGACTGTTTTGTTTTATTTTGAGACTAATTGAGAATCACAGAACATTAAGGATTGTAAGGGACCTCGAAAGATCATCTAGTCCAATCCCCCTGCCACAGCAGGATCACCTAGACCAAGTCACACAGTAACATATCCAAAGGGGTTTTAAACGTCTCCAGAGAAGGAGAATCCACAACCTCCCTGGGCAGCTCCATCCAGTGCTCCATCACCCTCACTGTGAAGAGCACAGATGATGGACAGTGGCCTAGCAATGACTTCCGCTACTTCTGCTTGTAGCCTTTCAACCTCGTCTTGCAGCTGTGCTGCTCCGTTAAGCAGATAATCTACCTGCTCGCACTGTACTCAGCCTGGGATAAGTGAGAGAATGTGACATTCAGTGCAGCCTGTCACCTGCACAACCTCGTCTTGCTGGGGACCTGTGTTCGGGTTCCCACATCCATCTGCAGCAGTGATCGTAGCCTGGTCTTTCTCTGCTGCCGGGTTGACATCATTTTTTTTGCCCCCTTGCAACCAGCTCTGTTGCTGCATGTGGTCTGAGCACGACTTCCAGTTTCGCCGCATTTAAGGATCGCACGGCTTTAACCCCACCGCGTCCCTTCTCGACTTCTGTCATGAGTGATTCCGACCCCCACTGGGTCCCTCTTTCCCCTCCCTGAGGTTCCCTGTTTAAAGGGACCTCCAAATCAGTCAAAAACCTCAATAAATAGTGTTCAGGGACTGGGCACCGGCTCTGTTGCTCCGTGAGGTATTGATAATGGGTATTAAGATCTGGACTAATTAACTATGCTTAGGACTATGCAGGGGAAGAGGTCACCCTAATACAAGGCAATAGTTTCCAGCATCAAAGGATGAAAGCTATATGCAACAAGAAAAAAAAAAGGTAGAGTTTCAAGGCCCTTATGAAGCAGAAAGTGCTAAAATTCTGTGGATTTAGAGAAGAAACTGTTTAAGATCCTCTTGTATACAGAAAGACTTATTTCCTACTGCCACATATGTTCTGGCCTAAAAGGTGAAATAAGAGACACCATAAGCAGCAGTGCTACAGTGGTAGTCTCAAGTGGACAGTGAGACAGGCAGCCAGGTTATGTTGGGAGAAAGGTGACCAAAAAGATGGTCAGTTACGCTTCATGCACTATGTCCTTAACATGTTAACTTGGTTTCCTGTTCTGTTCTTTTTTCTTCAGTAAACAAGTGCTTTTTAAGTTGATCGATTTGTGCTCATGAATGAGGAGAACTCACTGACTGAGCAGGGGAAATTGTTTAATTCAGTTTACTTTTCCCAGGTTTCTGGGTGGAGGCCCAAGGTGAGGCTCTCCTAGCAGGGGTTTTGAAGTGTAAGACCAGCCCACTTGTTGCCAATCAAGTCCTGTCAGAATTTGAAACTTGTGATTATCTTTCCCTTTTTAACTGTAAAACCTTTATTGGACTCTAAACAAATGCACTAAAAATTCAGAGTTCATCTGCAGCATGAAAGCTGATGAAAACAAACCCATAAACTCCAGAAGAATGATCTCCAAACCCTACATGCCTCTAGTATTTGTGTGGCATTCAGCCATCTCAACATCTGTAAACACGACTTTGGTAGAGCTGTGATACTGACTTCACCAGGAGCTGTCTCTGAAACAGGCAGGTTTAAATCAGCCTGTCCTTTGTGCTTACTATGTAGGTGGTGCTTGGTGCAATTATCTAAATCAAACATTCTCCCTGCCTAATAACGTATTAGGTGGCAACAGTGTAAACTGCTGTGGTGTGGTCTAGGAGCAGGCAGCATGGCACTGCCAGTGGTTGAAAATAGGACGTGTCACGGAGGCATTTCTATGGAAAGTGCTGCTGTCAGGCCACGCCTGATACACCTTTTCCTTCTCTGGTGAAAACTGAGCCAAAATCAAACTCTTTTCACGTATCCTGAAAGAAGAGAGCTTTTCTAGTGAAAACATGGAAGTGTGGCAGTCCAGCTAATTCTGATTCTACAGATGCAGTCATCTCCACCTGCAAAAGATCTACTTACTGCACTCATCAGCCTGTTCTCAGCATTTGTTTTTTTGCATGGTTAGCTGTTGAAGAAGAATTGAACTGACTGAATTCTGGTACATTTAGGTCAATACTAAGTGAGACAGAATTTCCCGGTGTTCTACAAAATTAATGTATCTTTAGAATATGGAACAATCTTGACTGATTAGCACATGGACTTTGCGAGTTTACTGGGGTTTTTTCCCCCTTTTTTTATTTATGTCACTCTAATAACCTAATTAGAGGCAAATAAATATATGTTTCACTAATACGATTAGTTCTTTGGCATTCTGTCTCTTTTTCTTCCATTACAAGAGTAAGAAACTTGAAGATAAAATAGAAGATTGAAAGTTCACACACTGATCTAAGAATGTTTCAGCTTAAGTACAGAGATTACAAATAAATTGTAAGGCAGGACTAGATCTGTTAAAAAAAGAATTACCAAAAAACCCCACCCCAAAACCCAGAAAAAGTAATAAACATGACAGATCCATTAGCACTTCTAGTGAAAGAGCCCTTGTCATGTTGCGTTCTTTGCTGGAAGAGAATTTTCATAAGCAGTTCATTCTTTATTCAGCTTGGTCCTTTCTTTCCTTCATACAATCTTCAGATTTGAGGTAGACTATTTCTAATTATTAAACTTTAACAGTATTATTTCATGAGTGTTTGAAAAAAAATCAAACCACTATTACATTAATATATCTAATTTTCCTTTATTATATATTGTAACTAGATTTAGTTGTGAACTTTCAATATCCATTTTGCTTTTGTTTAAATTAAGCCTGAACATTGCATCAAAATAACTGTATGAATTTAATGAATTGTTTGCAATCTAAAGATGCACACAGTGTAATTACACATCTTAAAGACTTAAAGTGATGGACTGACATTTATTGGAAATTTCTGTTAAACAAAGCACAAACTGTTTAGATAACTCACCTTTATAAAGAACATAAAACATTAATATGGAAAAGTAGTTTTCAGCATTGAACTGCAGTGGCTACTTTCATTTAAGAATTTCAATTTTTAGGATTTCAAAATTGTGCTCTTTATCAATTTCCTTTGTTAGGTGATGAAATTAGACAGAATAGAAAAATGCTATTAGCAGTGATAACTTCAGACAGAAACCAACCAGTTTAGGCTTTCTCCAGTGCTGAGGTTGCCAAACAGCTGCTGCAAACCAGCCCAGCACCCTCCATAGCCAGACACAGGACTCTCTCCAATGATGTATGGCTGGGCTCCATACATTTGTCTTCTCCACTTCTGCTGTGGATGTCCCAGATTCACACACATATCTCATTACAGCTTTTTTCAACTTGGACTTCTAAAGTCTGGAGACTGGATTTTGGAAGTCATTTGTAGGTGGATTGGTGGGTCTTGCTATAAACAGTGTATGAAAACAGGATAAGGAAACTTCTGCTTTAATTCTTGCTTCCTTCCTGTAGTCTGGTGAGCTAGTGGACTCTAGTACATGTTTATGATAAAAACAAACCATGTAGCACAGCCACAGTGCTCTGTTCCTGATGCCTCCCATGAAAAGGCTAAGAATGAGATTCTGAAAGAAAAGTTAGCTCCGGGACTGTGTCTAAGACACTGATGCAACAACCTATTTATTCTGTGAGCAGACAGCTCTGTGGACTGCTAGTTATTTCTGCAGCATTTTTTGATTTTTAACTTCTTTTTACCTTAAAGGAGTATTTCAGATACAAGCAAATGCAGCAAGATACTGTGAATTGTACCACCTTGGTACCTGCAAGTACGCAGAAAGTTGTGACTGACTAGCAATTGGTGAAGAAATATTCATGGCAGAAAGAGCAAGGAATGCACATAGCAGGAAAGTGCTAACTTTAACTAAATTGCCTTGTTCTTCTACAATTTTGTTTTTCTTGGTAGGTAACTGCTAGTTATTTTGAATATGAGTATGTGGGCCTGGAGCAAGCAAAATTACCTCAACTTTCAACCAGCTTTAGTCACAGGTCCAAAATTAACGCTGAAGCAGACACAGTCAATTTGATTTATTTTTTTTCCCCAGATTCATACACATGCATTCTATGGTTTGTCACTGATGAATTCAGACTTGTCAGTTTTTCATCTAGTGCATGTAAAGGTAAAGAAAGAGAATGTTGCAGGGGACTGAAATTGCCTACACTGTTTGCAAAACTGGCAAAGAAAGTGGAACATTCCCTCCAAGCTCAGTTGCTCGTTTGGGAAGCTACACATCATTTGGTGTAAACAATAGAACAGGCTGGGCTGAACACACTGTTTAGAGAGAAGTGCCTGTGATTCTGTACCAGGGCATGCAGCAGTCAGTAGAAATTCCTACACTTGATTCTGTTCTGGACATGCACTAGTTGGTCTGTTTGAAATACATATAAGCCCACTACAATTGAGATTGTAAAATTGTGGACATTTGCGTTAGAGTGCTCATGACAACTTGGTGTAGCTTGGAAGCATTTTGAAATGTAAATTCCCCACGTTTGCAAAAGATGCTTTCTTTCCTCTGTGTTGAAAGAACACAAGAGAAAACTCTCTGAGATGGTCAATGTCATTAACTTAATGGAGCTACATTAGCACCAGCTTTTTACCTCAGCTGAAGCTACAGCTTACACTTGTCTTGGATCTCATATCAATTATATCATCAAAAAAGCAAATACTGAGTATTCTTCAGTCTGCATTATGCTGCTGCAAAGGGCTGGCTGCTACCACAGCCAGTTGACAACCCCCAAAAATATTTATTTCTGGAGCAATTTGCTTCTAATTAATGTCTCTTTTTATCTCTCCCACTTGTATTAACTATGGGTTATAGAGCTCCTGCAGTTATGGTGCCTTGCTGAAGCTTTCCTAAGTCACACCTGTCTTTTAGACCACCTTGGATAAATGACTGAGTGCTGTCAGCCTGCAGCTCATTTTGATTTATTTTTCCTGCAGATGTTGAAAGTTCATCATGATGCAAAAAATGGTACATCTAAAGTGAAATATTTTGTAATGATTGCTTGGTACAATATGGTAGGATTAGAGTCCATAAAGTTTTCTATGATATTTTCCCCTGACATATGCCTTTAAAAGAAGGATGTTGTATACTTATTTCTACATTATCACACAATAGTAGGGCTTGGATGGGATTGACTAGTCCAGCCCCTCTGCAAGAGCAGGATCACATACAGAAGGTCACACAGAACACATCCTGGCAGGTTTTGAATGCCTCCAGAGATGGAGACTTCACAACCTCTCTAGGCAGCCTGGGCCAGTGCTCTGTTACCCACACCATGGAAATATTTTTCCCTATGTTTAAACTGAACCCCCTATGTTCCAGCTTGTGTCCATTGCACTTTGCCCTATCACTGGACATGACCCAGAAGAGGCTGGTCCCAACCTTCTGACGCTCACCCTTCAGGTATTTGTAAGCATTCAAGAGATCTCCCCTGTCTCCTCCTTTACAGGTTAAACAGCTCCAGCTCTCTCATCCTTTCCTCCTAAGAAAAATGCTGCAGCCTCCTGACAAATTATGTCGGGATCACTCTGTGTGTATTCTATGTCATAGAAAATCCTGTTTACTGTGGGTAGACACCGCCTTTCCCACATTCAGGCTGTACTAAGCTACTTCCTAATGATGGACAGACAGATCACACAGGGAAAAACTGTATTGTAGCATCCTGCACGAGTCCAGTTTCATACTCCTGTTTTGGTTGAAGCACGCCCTGTTCTTCAGTTAGAGCAAGACACTCTTGTGTCTCCCTTCAGCTGATTTCTGTGGAGATTATGCATGATTTTCTTACAAACTTATAAAATCCATGCTGCCAACCACCTACGGATTGTGAGTTCCTTACACAGTGTGAAGGAGTTACTATACTCCCACGTATGTTAGATCGTCATTCCCGTGAGTGAAGGGCCGGCGCGGTCCAACGGGCTCTCCGTGTGCTGTACGGCCCGGGCGCGGAGGGAGGGAGGCCCAGGGTCACAGCCCAGCAGAGCACCGAGGCGGCAGCGGCACTACCCGGCCGCGCACAGCACCACGACGCCCCCCAACCGGAAGCTGCCCCGCGCCGGGCCCGCCTCTTCCGCCGCCCGCGAGGCGCTGGCGCTCGGCCGCTACTTCCGGTTGGGTGATGGGGGGGCGGCGGGGGCATACGGAGAGAACGGAGGCGCGGGGAAGCCGCTGCCGCCGCCCCGGGGCCGGGCGCTGCGGCTCCGCCACGTAGGGTGAGTCGGGCTCGGGTGGGGGGGCTCGGGGGATGCGGCCGGCTTATTCGCCGCAGGTTGGGGCGCAGCCTGTTGTACCGAAGCCGCGTCTGCCGCGGGAGCTGCTGCGGTTGCCGCGGAGGGAGGGGATGCGGGTGCAGCGGTTCCGCTCCGATCTCCCTCGGTTCGCCCCTCAGCGGTGATGAATGCGGGCAGAAGTCTCGTTAGGAGACTTTTTTAGGAGGGGTGAACGCCGCTGCCGGGACACGTCGAGATCCGCAGGCCGAGGACCTGCTGCTCGGTGTCCTCTTGCTGCGGCAGCGGTGGGAGGGGGAAATATGGTTCGGTGTGGGCACCGGGAGCAGACCGGCTCGGGGCACGGTGCTGGGGACCAGCCCTGCGGCCACATAACAGAATAGCAGGACCCGCTCAAAACAGGTATCAGCTCTCCTGCTGTTCCTGTGCCGCTGGCGTGCAGCTGCAGTTTCCGAGGGCAAGGGGTTCCGGTGTTAGTAGGAAAGTTTTTGAACAAGTAGGATTTGGTAGGTAACTAGGCAACTGCTACTGGTTTGCAGATGTGCTGCTCGGGTGTCGGCGTCAAACAGGGCGGTTGGCCGGCGTGGGACAGGTTTTGTGTGAGTTTAGGACCTGTGTGTTTTTAGAAAGTTGAAACTGCAGGAACTGTCACCTGCTCGGTCTCTCAAATCTATGCTGCTAACTCAAATCTATGCTGCTAACGCATGGGGTGGCTCTTGAACTATTCGCTTAGTAGTTGCTGATTAGTACTTTTAACAAGTACTACTTCAAAAGCAGAGGGTCTTACACTCTGAGTTAGTGAAAGAAGAGAGAAGTAAGAGGCAGTTCTAACGTTCATGTGTTTGTTGGTTTGTAACTGGAGTTGAAGCAGTCTCATGGTTTTGTATTTAAAGCTTTGATTTGCAAATTACATTTTGTAAAAACACAATGCACATTCTGTATTGTAAGCTTGCAGGATGAAAGATTCCACTTGTGCTAAGTAACCTCCATCTCCGTAGAACTCCCTTGTACAGCTGGACATGGTGTCTGTGCCACTTCCACACAGCTGCTCTCAGGCTTTGGTGTGGCAAGAGCTCAGCAAGACTTTTCCTGGTATGTAAATGCCCTTCAAGTTTGGTTGGAGGTGTCTCTTGCTGGATATCAAAGGTAACAAAATTCCTGCAGTCTTGTTCTTCATTTTGCTTTCTGCAATACAGACAAAAGGTGGAATTAACTTGCAGGATGAAGTGATTGGGATGAAGTGGTTTTTACACCCAGTGGAAGAAAATACCTTGTCAAGTTTCATAGTTTTTTGTTGTGAAAGTTCTACTTGGATGTGAAGGAAACTGTAGATTTGTGATGAGGGAGAACTTTGAATTATCTGGCTTGCTTTTCAATGGGATCTTTTTGCTGGCTGTTTAGGGTTTTTCTGATAGTAAACAAAACCACAGCTTGGCCTAGGATTTGTAATCTTTCTTGCTGTCATTTGTCTTTGTGCAGAATTCAGTTTTGCAGCCTGATGATGAGATCCATAAACCATATTGCATTATGAATGTTTATATGGTGATAACGTAACTTCCAGAAGTTTTTATTTACTTTATCTAAAATGAGAGACTCTTTTTAGTCTAGTGAAAAATCTAAGTTAAAGTTTGTAAATGGTTGTAGAGTGAGAACAGACGTTCACTTCAGATATTTTCCTGGAATTAATTTGTTTGTGCAGTCTGTTCATGTCTTCTCCCGTGTTCCCTTCCTGAGATTGGGGTGTGGGGCGAAAAGGCAGAGATAAAAGAGGAAAAGTAAACAGAAATTGTTGTACTGTTGAGTTACGTAAGTATAAAGTGCAGAAAGCATTCTGTTACGTGACGGGTATACTATTGCTTGAATTTGAAGGGGAAAATACTTAATGTTTATCGTGTGACGTGCTCAAGATCTTGTAGAAACATTAATGAAGTGTTATGAATTACATGCTAAGAGAAGTGGTGTGCAGTACTTGATCAGTTGTTTAAAAATCACTTGTGTGTGTCTAGAATTACTGTGGCAGAATAAGAAGTGTTTTGTTAGCTGGTTAGTAGTTGAATTGTTGAGCAACTCTTAGTGTTCACTTGAGTATAGTACAACCCATTTGGTTTAATGAGGTGTGAAGGTCAGGGAGCAGCATGTATTCTATTCAGCTTGCTGCAATATATAACTGCACCTACTGGTTCTTAACACAAATATGTTTAGCTTTAAGGACTTTCTGGAGTGGCTGCAGTCCATTTTGCATGGCGACCTTCCAACAGAAGGGCTCTTCTGGGCATATGGAGCTCATCTTTGGTTTTTACAATACTGGTTTTATATTTTACACAACGCAGCACTTTTATAAATGTCTTGAAAAGCACATCTTGTGGGATATTTTAAAACCTAAGGTGTACAACAAACAAGTGTTATTTTATGGGTTCTTTTATCTTGCCTTCATAAATAGCATTAAGACCTTTGAGTATGGTTTAAAAATACTGCTGATAGAAATATGCTAGAAATGTCTAGGAAACAAGTCTGATAGCGAAGTCACTAACTAAAATCAAAAGGAAGTTTTATGGGACTATTTCTGCAGTTGAAGTTATTGTTTGCTTCAGGAAAATACCCAATCTTTCACTCTTGCTGTGGGGTATTTTGCCTTGTTTGATCAGTTCTATACGTAGTATTGTAGCTTTTGTATTAAAAACCCTTGAAAAATTATGTATTGTTTTTGCAAGTGTGTTTTTCCCTTTTGTTTACAAGATACTGCATTATATATGGTGGCATTTAGAAGGTACAGATGAAGTAGCTCTGAAAAGTAGCTCTGAGGAGAGGGACTTGGGGGTGCTTGTGGACGAGAAGCTCAGCGTGAGCTGGCAGTGTGCACTTGCGGCTCAGAGGACAAACGGGATCCTGGGCTGCATCTGGAGAAGTGTGGCCAGCAGATCGAGGGAGGTGATTGTCCCCCTCTACTTGGCTCTGGTGAGACCCCACCTGGAGTACTGCATCCAGTTCTGGAGTCCTTCTTACAGGAAGGATATGGACATGCTGGAGCGTGTGCAGAGGAGGGCCACGAGGATGATCAGAGGGCTGGAGCACCTCTCCTGTGAGG
>JAOXOE010000632.1:8982574-9003205 GCA_028565055.1 Phoeniculus purpureus | reverse complement strand
GAAGTTCTTTACTGAGAGGGTGGTTAGATACTGGAATGGATTGCCCAGGGAGGTGGTGGTGTCACCATCCCTGGAGGGGTTTAAGGAATGAGTGGACGCGACGCTTAGGGATATGGTCTAGCAGCTAGATAATAGGACAAAGGTCGGACTCGATGACCCTGGAGGTCCTTTCCAGCCATGATGATTCTGTGATTCTGTGAAAGTTTCTAAATGAGACTTCACAACCTCTCTGTGCAGGCTGTTCCAGTGCTGTGTCACTCTCACAGTAAATAAGTTTTCCCTGATGCTGAGGTGGAACCTCATGGTGCTCTGACTTGTACCCATTGCCCTCATCTTATCATAGACTGCAAAGAGATTGGACTCTTTTTCTTGATACCCATCCTTCAGATATTTACATCCATTAATAAGAGCCCCTCTCAGCCTAAACATCTATTCTCCAGGCTAAACAGCCCAGTTGTCTCAACCTTTTCTGATAGGAGAGTTGTTAACATCTTGTAACATCCTCGTAGCCCTCCATTGCACTCTCTTCAGTAGTTTCCTGTCTCACTTGAATTACAGAGCCTAAAACTGTACACAGTACTCTTGGGATGGTCTCACCAGGGAAGAGTTAACGCTCAATATCTCTTACTTTTGGATGTGTTCTAAATCAGAAATCTGTTAAAAAAATGAGCCATGGGCCACCATAAATAACCTACGTCTTCAAACAGCTTTGACCTTAGAAATTCTGGGATCTCATGCAAGTCTCCTCTACACTTTCTCCCTCTCTCTCTCTCAGACACACTATATATTGTTTTCTATTACTTTTCTGCAGAAGGTTTTTTTCAAGATAGAGCTACATATTTGTCATACATCATTATGCTATGAGGAGGAAATCTCTTGTGGCTACACAAACAAGCTGTCCTGTGCTATGGTGACAGGTCTCTACTGGAGTTCCTGCAACACATTACCGTAGTGAGAAGAAGTGTTGCTGGGAAGTGTTTCCAGTGGTTCTTAAGATGCTGACCTGAATGTTTAAATATTAAAGAAGCAGCTAGAGCATGTAAAACAATCAACTAGTTCTTTGATACTAACTGATTGTTCTAGGATGCCCAGCAGTAAAAGCAGCTTTGTAGCAAGATCCTAGCACTTGTCCAAGGCAGTGGTCTATTTTTCTGCTCAGGTAGCCTAGAAGCTCTTTCTTAGGGACAGAATTCAGATATTGAGAAGTCAGTTGTGAAATCACAAATTTTTGATGTGTCATTAGAGATTTCTATTACCTGACCATGAGAGGAAGATGGAGAAACTTGCACCCCATGCAGAGAGGTTAACCAAAAAGGTAATTTTTGTAATTATGTCTGTGTCACAGTCTGAGGATCATCTTCAGCAGGAGTTTGTCTAAGGATTAATCAAGGGCTGAAAAAACACCAATATAACAAGAGAATGAAGAAAGAATGGTCCATATTTCTTACTCAGAATCTGTTATGTTGGCCACACCTGCTTTCCTAGTTTCCAACTTTATTGCCACTGATTGATTCTTCAGTTATTCTAGGCACAAATGGAATTTTATTGTATGATAATCAGAAGTGGCAATCAGGCATGCTACTAGAATGCAGAGCTCAAAGCTATTATGTCAGACAGGCCTTGCTACAAAATGTGTAGTTTTAGAAGGAATAGTGAGTTGGATCATTTTTCCGTGCTTCCACACTTTCCTTCTCAACAGAGATGTCTATAGAACAGGCCCACGTGAAAAAATTCCACACAAAGGTGACTTTACCTAGAGGGCAAAGGTGACTTTACCTAGAGGGCAAAGGTGACTTTGCCTAGAGGGCAAAGGTGACTTTGCCTAGAAGTCATTGAGTATAATCTCTTTACAATTCCATTTCCAGTCAAATCATCCACAATTACAACAAAACAACTCTGCATCACAAACTTGTAATGCTAGGACTGGGAAAGACATTTGCAGAGAAGGTATAGGTACATTTAGGTTGTTTAATTAAGTAAAATAACAGCATGGGAGACCCTTACATGTGCAGTCTTGCTCCAGTAGTCATTATAGGGTTCATACCCTAAGAATGGTGGCTATTCTGCCAAGATGAAAAGGAGAGATCAGAGAGCTACCCAAACTCGATACTGAACTACCTGAACAGTCATACGAACTGCTATGAGACATGCACAACTCACTTGGGCCACTTTTGAGAACAGCTGTTCTGACACATGACAATATCATCTGTATTTGTCACTAGGTAAATCTTGTATCTTTCTGATTAAGTTTTCTATTCAGATGAGGGACTATTTGTATGGGAAAAAAATTACAACAGTGTAATGTCCAGATGCCTCTTACGAATTAATGGTTGACTCTACTTAGTCCTAGGTGTCCAGGCAACAGGAAGCCTGAAACATACTTGGTGAAAATGAGTGCCTCAGGTTAACGTACAATACTCTAAATAGCATTACAGTTTTCTCCTCCTAACAGGCTTAAGAAATAATAAAAAGTAGTTCCTGTCAATCTTAACTGATGCAAAATCAGCAGTGCTTTGAAGGACTATCTCTTCTGCTCTAACTCATTGTAACAGGATTCCAATCTACTTTAACTGTCCAATACTGCACCCCAGAGGTAAGAGAGCATTGCCAACTTCCGAACATGAAAGAACCAATGAAAGCATAATGCTCTAGTGCACTTTCGACTTTCTTTTTAAACACCAGTTTATGAAGGACAGTTCTGGTCCTTCATAACCACTCTGTGCCTTGGTTTTGCATTTGAGAATTACTGTAAGTAGTGTGTTTTGTCCACGACAAAGGTCTTAATTGCTGGAACTGCTACTGCACTGCTAGTGAAAATATCACTAGCTGGCACCTGATCAGGGAAGCAGATAAGGTGTTTGCAGACCTGGATTTCTCCTTCTAAATCCTTGATTCATGGCGTGCTCTTGGCTGAATTATTTTCATTTTCTCAGATTGGAGATAGCATGTAAAAGCAAACCATCAGCAGTACTGCAGTTCTGTTGCCTTCTGAGCTATTTCTCTTGTGATTCTCTCTCTTGAGGATAATTCCACTGCACAAAGCTTGCATTAATTTTCATTATCTGTCTTTCTTTGATTGATAAGCCATTTTCTAGAAGTTCTTGTTTGTTCAAAAGACGGCACTTGCTTTACCTGGTGTTTATAAAGTGTTACTGATTTTATCAGGCTTTGGAAACCTGCTAATCCATGAATGGAATGCGGCTTTCATCCTCACTGATAGCTTACAATTCCTGTACCTTATATTGTTCATTTTATACTGCATACATGCAAGTTAAGGTTTCTTAAGTTTAAATGAAGTTCTTTTGGCTTTCTTAATTATATTAGTTTAAATGGTACTATACGGAAGCCAGGGAGAGTTTAATTTCTATATCAGTTTCCATATGTGGTAAAGTAGTCAGTTCTTTTTGGAAAGAACTCCAACAAGGACTTTTATTCATAAACCAGTACCCCTGTGTCTTAGTGTAAGAAGCTTAGAACTTCCTAGTGTCATGGGTCGAGTAATAAATGAGTTTCCTTCCCTCATTTGTCCTGGATAATCTTATGTGGATGTCAAACTGTTTCGATACCATTTCTGCATAAAAGCCCATTTTCTGGATTATGGTAATGCTAAATTTCTTAGAAGCAGCCAGCAAATGGCCTTTGTTTGTAACTCAAGTCTGAGTTTTATTTCAAACCTAAACTCTGAAAGCCAGTTACTCTGAAAACAAATAACATAAAGAGTCCAATATAAATTTTGTAAGAATAACCTCAAAAACGTCCACTCTTTTATAGTTATCAGTTTCCCTGTAGTTCTTTCCCCTTAACATTTTAGTAAATAATTTAATTAGCTATGTATTAGCCTCTTGAGGTTTAACTGAACAGTCGGCTCTGCAATAAATACAGTTTCAGGTTTCTTCTGCAAGACAGTTTTTGCATGCACATGGCTGAAGAGATTCTCTGGTTTTCTTGCTAGTAGAAGCAAAGGGATCATGCACTGTTATATCCGATTGTTGCACACCAACTGAACTAACTGAACTTTGCCCTTTATTACAGCTGGAAAGTATTATCTGCCTGAAAATCCACTGAAATGTCCTTCTAGACTCTCAGCACCTCACACCACCTCAGAGTAGAAGTTCAGTAAATCGGAACAGCAAGAATCGTTACCAATGCTCTCTTCTCTTTTTGTAACTTTCTCCAGAATGCCTTTTTTTTACATATTCTGCTTGCTCCTTGATACTTTTTCTTTGCTATATTAATACGCAATACAATGTCTTGGGTTTTGATAAAATTAACATAAATAAAATGATGGATTAATGAAATGTCTCTGGAGTTTTGAAAAAGTATTTTTGATACTCAGGAAAGTGTCATTTTAAGCCACTGTTTCTTCCTCGCGTTCCTTACAAAATAAACTTCATTACATTGCCCTCTGGTGGCACGAATTGGTAGCATAAAATAGTTTTTATGTTACGAGGAAAACGTTGCCTCGAGGAATTTAACAGAGAAAATTCAGCCAGTGCAGAAATGGTATCACAGTTTAATATCAATTAAACATCATTTTCTCTGATTGAATACTCCATCATTGAACTGATAGACATTAGTTTGGCTGGAGCAATTGCAAATATAAATTTGAAATAGTTTATAGTCAGTTTACTATCCTAAAAAAATTCAGTATGACCATTTGAACTAAAATGATAACTCTTAGACAGATAATTTAATTTATCTCGCTAAAACAGACATGAGCTCAGATAATTTAATTTTAAAGACCAAGATAACAAGAACAGTCATCCTTTATGAGAGGCACAAACAACATGCTTGCAATAAAACATGAATATATGTAACAGGAAGGGTTGTGCTATTTCTGTGAAGGGGTGGAAACTGCAGTAATCCGTCTGTTGCAGACAGACTTCCATTCTTATGCAGCACCCACTATACACTATGACTATGAGACCAGTACTTCATATTGTTTCATTTTACCAAGAAATCATGTTGTCCGTGGGTACCTTTCTTGAGTGCATCAGCAGAAACAAGTAATAAACAACAAACAAGAACACGATGCATTCCTCATTAAAGTTCTGTTTCTGAACATGTCATGAAGCTCTCCAAATACACCAGGTCCTGCACAGATGTCTAGGAAAGTACATCCCTGCCTTAATCAGACTACATACATTAGTTTGTGTGAGAAACAAAGCTAAAACAGAGAAAACAAAGGTTTATCTCTCTTCATACCCTGGCCTAAAGAAGAGACTCCATGGTTTACAGACAAATTGTCCTGTGCAGATCATACTATGTTGTCATCTCAGGGTAACTAAGAGGCCCCATACGAAGACCATAAATACGTGTGACTGAAGTAATCTTGATTTTCAGTGGGTACAGATACTTAGCAGCTATAGGCCATGTTTTGACAAACATTTATCTTTCTTGCTAATGCTATGAAAGGAAAATGTTGTCATCAGCTACTGTTCAGAGATTGTCCCAGGAGAAGCAGATGAGTCTTCAATCTTCAGTTTTGGGTGTAGAGATACAATTCAGTGGCTCCCACCTCATCTCCTCCTCCTGTGTTACCTGTCTCTCTGTAGTTACAGTGCAGTGCTGCTCCTCCCTTCCTCCTCCTGCTTCTGGCAGGGCTAGCACTTGGGGTCCTTCAGAGATGACAGGCAGTGTGCAGGTGTTACACTTGTTTCTGCCTTTCCCACAAACACTTCTACAGCATGATTGAGACCAGACAACGCTGTATTCACCACATGACATCCTGTGACCTGGTTTGTGAGCTTGGGATGTAACTACAAATACATAGCTACAAAGAAATGTAACTGGACCACTAGCTATACCAGCTAAGTAAAAGTGGAAATTAGGAGTATTAAACAATAACTATGACAATAAGACAATGAGTCATAGACAGGAATAACAAAAACTAGGCTCACGATTGCCTTTAGCATGGATTCTTAGGTCACAGGCATATGAAAGTTTGCATATAAGCCACTTAAGTCACATCCTCAAGTGATTTATTCTTTTAAGAAATGTACTGTATTAAAACATCAGGCAATGTCTCACCAGTCCTTATTGCTCTTGGCGTTTCCTGAGCATTTAAAGACACTGATTTGCTCCATCAAATGGTTTATTCTTTTTTCTCTGGAAAGAAGAACCACAAATGATGGAGTTTAAACATACCTGAGCATGGAACAATTTCAAAACATCTGGCTTCTAGAATCAACGCCAGAAGTTGCCTTGGGAATGAAGGTGAAACCATCAGGACAGACAAACAAGGTGAAAATTGGCTTTCAGCTTCAGTCAAAAAGATGCCATCACTGTTTTGTGCATACTTCAGTTATCATGTCAACAAAACAAGATAATTTGTTTTCCCCAAAACTGTCACATTGCAGAAATCTCACTAGATTATTTGTAATTTCTCTTTCAGATGATAAAGTGTGCTGTAAAATAAAGCATTATGTTTTAGTGGTTTTTCTCTTTGGCTACATTTATGAGAAGGTATTTCCGTTTTGACTTTTATATTAGAGAAAAGCAGGATGCTTGAGCTTGCAGTCAAATAGGGAGGGTGGAGAATAGTGAATTTAAGTGATATGATGTCTTAAGTCATATCCCTTAAAGACACCAGTTCGGTCACCACAAATCTCTGCAGTGGGGATGCTAGGACCAGATCCCTCACAGCAGGTGAGGTGAAAAAAATGGTTCCATGCATTGACAGAGGACATGAATACCAGTGCAGGGCTTCTGGCCATCTCATGGCTCCCCTTTGCAGTGAACTACCTCAGGTGCTTGCATTTGGTTTGTGTGAACAAAGTCTTATGTAGTTCACATTCAGTCCAACTACAACATTTTGGCACCAAGAAAGTGCATTTACTTTTTCAGCAGGTGCACGAATTAACAACAGTGTGGGCTTTTCAACAAAAGAGACCACTGATGCAGCCAGCTGCACAATACTGAGACTGATGCTGGCTAACTTCTCCTCCTCACACTCATAGTACCCTGAGCTTCCTCTGAGAAATAAAGAGGGACTTACCTCAGTGGAAATAATCCTACACATGCAGACAGCCTTTGCTCTGTGGGGCCAAAATTCACAGAGTTGAGAATGACACAACGGCAGAAAGAATGAGACACAACATGTAGGAAACATTTTGTTTGATCTAAAGCACACACGTAGGCTCAATCTGATCAGGTATTACAAAGTACAGTCAAGAACCTGGCTTTTTTGTTATGCTGTAACTTGCACACACATCACAGAAACACAGAATCATAGAACATTAGGGATTGGAAGGGACCTCGAAAGATCAAGTCCAATCCCCCTGCCACAGCAGGATCACCTAGACCAAGTCACACAGGGACATATCCAGGGCAGAGTAGAGGGCAAGAAGAACCTCTCTCAATCTGCTAACCACCTCCCTTCTGATCCACCATAGGATGCACATCTTTTCTCTAAGTATTATTATTTCTCTAAGTATTATTTATCCCTAGTGGAGATGTTACATTTTCTCCAGTTATGAATCCACTCTTTTGGACAACATTGCACTCAAAAATTTCACAGATTTCTGTGCCTGCCCTTTGAAAACCACCCTTTCTATATCATTCCTTGTACTTCCACAGAATTGTCTTCGGTGTACTTTTCCTAGGAAGGATATGAGGAAAGAGCACACTGTACACTAAAAGGATTTTTCACAGGTTTTTTTAAACTGCAGAGAGACATGTCTTTTTGTTGTTTTTATGGATGTGAAATAAGGGGTGTAGAGTAGAATGAAATGGATTGGAACGGAATGGAATGGAATGGAATAGAATAAAATAGAAGTAGAATAGAATAGTTCAGTTGGAAGGGATCTAGATCAATAGTCTAGTTTAACTGCCTGATCACTTCACAGCTGACTGTGAAAGTGGACTTGAAAGTTCAAGGATGTTGTTAAGGGCATTGCCCAAAAGCCTTTTAAGAACGGACAGACTTGAGGTATTGACCACCTCACCTCTATAGGAACACTGTTCCAGTGTTTGATCACTCTCTCAGTGAATAAATGCTTCCTAATGTCCAGTCTGAACATCCTCTGGTGCAGCTTTGAAGCATTCACAGAACCACAGAATCGCAGAACCTTAGCAATTGGAAGTGACTTTGAAAGATCATCTAGTCCAATCCCCCTGCCACAGCAGGAACACCTAGACCAAGTCACAAAGGAACACATCCTGGTGGTTTTTAAACATCTCCAGAGAAGGAGACTCCACAACCCCACTGGGTAGCCCCTTCCAGTGCTCTGTTACTCTCACTGTGAAGAAGTTCCTTCTCATATTGATGTGGAACCTCCCATGTTCCAGTTCATATGCATTGTCCCTTGTCCTATCATTAGATGACACTGAGAAGAGTCTTACTCCATCCTCCTGACAGCCACCCTTCACATATTTATAAACATTAATGAGATCATTCCCAATGTAATTCTTGATGTCTTAAGCAGTCTTCATTTTGGAAGACAGAGTGACCCATACAGACAAGCTGGGGTTGTTCTGGAGTTTGGCAATTTGTGTAAAACAAATTTTAACTGTGTCATTTCTAGCTGCTAACAAACACCTTGCTCTCTGCTGTGTGAACAACGACCAAAAGTGGCAACATCTCTCGGTCACTTTACGGAATCAGAGTTTTAGAAACATTCTTTAGCTGTATGGTTATGACTTTGTAGTAGCAGTGCTTCGGCAGTGTTATGCTAGTTCAGGCTGTGTTATTTGCAAACCTCCCAAACCAGGCTTTTCCAATACATGAACTTAATGGCACCTGTGTGAGTTCATCACGCAGTGAAAGAGAATCGGGCTAAGTCACATCACCTTATGAATGTTACATACCCAGGGCTCTCTGAGAGTAGTTTCCTGCTGCTCAATCAGTGTGGAAAAACCTGTTGGCCTTTGACAACAGGAATGATGGTACTGCAACATTGATCTAGATGATAGCTATGGATTCTGTTTTCCTGCATAAATTCTGGACCAAGGACCTTTCTGTCAGGTCAGACATGTAACTGAAAATCTATCCATAAAGCCTCACAGCACTAACTATAAATTCATACTGGTTCCAGACTGGATTTTAGTTTTGTTGATCATGTTGTCTAATAAGAAGCTCAGACTCCCAAATGATTGTCTAAGTGTTTGCATCCCAAGCATTTGCATTCACTCTGATGTGAAGTAGCCTACAGGACAAATCCTGTGTAGAGGTTGCCAAGTAGGGATAGAATAATGCTTAAATCATTATTTGAGTGAAAGAGCTTATCAAGTATCTCTTGGGGCAGAACATTTACTGTAGTCCTGAGAAAATCAATAGACACTTAAAATGATCTAGACTCTAGATGAACATGGTGCCTTGTTTGGAATGTTCTAATCTCTTCATTAGCAAGATGCCCTTAGCTCACTTCGTGTTTTGGTGATGTCAGCTCATGCTGTGTCTCAGATTCTATCTTTGAATTGAAAAATCACAAACCAACCTAAGTCCTTCTGATCCACTTTCCTTTCATGCACTGATTATTCTTCTTGATATCTTGGAAGGTAATTGCTCACACACCCTCATGCAAATATCTGGTTTTGTTCCTAAGCCGTTGCTGCTCTCTAAATTTCCAGCTATTAGCATTACCATCTCCCTGCTGTTTATTCTTCCACTGAGCCAATGTGTTTCACCCTGCTTCCAGGACTTGTTTCTGGGCCTGAGTGATAAATGACTCCACCCACTGGACAACGATCTAAGAGATGGTTTGGATGTCACCAACTGTTACAGCACTTCTGGCCATCCTTACCGTTTGCCACAGCAACTGGTCTGGCTGGCTCCAAGTAGAGGTGATTGGATCAGCCCACCACTGCCTTTAATCTCTAATTGCCCTAAAGACCTCCTTTGCCCTGCATATTGGTAAATTTTAGAAGCACTACAGTGTGCATGATTTAGATTGCAGGACATTGTTAAGACCTGTCAGCTAGATATCTGTGGAATGGAAGAAAAAGTGAATACTTGAGGCAAGTCTGATTCTCAGGATGCACTTTTTAACGGATTCTTAGTGTCTAATTCCAAAGCAAATAATAGTTGTCCTGTCTCCCTGAGTGAGAGGAAGTGCTGCTGGAACCACAAAACCTCTCAAGGACTACAGGGAAGAATGTCAATGTCATGTGTCTGCTCCTTTTGCTCCTAAGACCTCCACATATCCTTCTGGCCCTGAATGTGGCCCTGAGCTCTGTGGTAGGGGTTGGACTTGATGATCTATTAGGTCCCTTCCAACCCTGGTAATACTATGATACTATATGATACTATGATACTTTACATGGTCCTAAACCATTGCAGGATACTGTTCATTCAGAAATGCATAACAGCTGTCTCTGTAAATTAAATAATTAAGTGATACACATTTATAATGTGTGTCATTGTTTTTGGTTGGATTTACCAGACCTGTAGATGTAAACAATGTTTCCAGATTAAAACAGTAAATTCTTCATATTTTTTGATTTTAAAAGTCTTTATAAAAACTTGCCATGTCTAGGTTTGGATTTTGTAACGACCCAGATTTTTTGGGTTTTCTTTCAGATACGCCAAGGAGCTGGAACTTCTTGCATACCTTGTCCTGGGTCCTAAATCTCTTTGGAATCTTCTTCATTTTGGCTGCACATGAACATTATTCTATAGATGTCTTCATTGCCTTTTACATCACTACAAGACTATTTTTATATTACCACACATTGGCTAACACTAGAGCATATCAGCAGAGTCGGAGAGCAAGGATCTGGTTTCCAATGTTTTCTTTCTTTGAATGCAACGTTAATGGTACTGTTCCCAATGAGTATTGCTGGCCCTTTTCAAAACCTACTATACTGAAAAGATTGATTGGCTGAAGAGTGTCTGGATGAGTTCAGATTTTTTTGAAGTGTTATGACTAAGATCGTACAGGGGTAGCTGGGAAGAGGGATGTAAAGTAACATTTTTCTTTCTGTGATCTTCTCTTCCTTGTCTTGTTTTTCTAGATTCTTAGCCATAAAATGAGGTTCCCAGGAATGTGTTTTGTTTTCTTGTTGCTAAAATAGAAAACAGTGCCGGAACCTATAAAGGCTGTCATCGAGCCCTTAGCAAGGTTCTGTGTGGATGTTACGTAAATTCAACGTGAAATATGTGCTTGCACTGAATGTGATGTACCCTTTACAAGTCCATATTTCCATTGGCAGATGCTGACACAAATTTAGAGCAGTCATAAACTGAACTTTCAAAACAAACTATGTATGCTTAAGGATTGAGGAGTCATAATGTGTCATAATGAAGTTCCTTGCTAAAAGAGTCTCTTAACTGTTAAATAACAAGTCTTAAAGTATAGTTGACAGTGTATATGGTCTCAATACAGGTTGCCAAAAATGAAGTCTGCATTGTGCCTATGCAGTGACGATGTGGTATTTTTTTAATGAGAGCTTATGTAGCCTAGTCTATCGGTTGTCTATGGTTGTTCTAGCACTTGAAAACTTTCCCTTTTGTGTTTAAATAAACAACTGAAAGTAAATGCTACATCTACTGAAAGTAAAGTTAATTTAGCTTTATTAAGTTGAAAGCCACAAAATAAATTGTGTGGTTTTAACTGCTTTATATCCAAACCTGTGCATGCTTATTAGGAGCAGCTCTTTAACACTGGAAAAAGAGAGCCGATAATCTTCATATATTTTACTATTCCATAAACGAGTGGGGAAAATGCATGTAGTAACTTTCAGGAAAAGTAATAATAGTGACTATTTGAAATAGTGCTCATATTGATGTATGCTTTAGCACTTTGGTATTAACAATATGGTGACTATCTCTGAATATATAGCTATACAGCATATTCGTTTGTATAAGCACACGCGGTATATGTTCTTTTAATAAGTACGAAAAGAGACCAGTTCTTAAGTTGCTCATTTACTACACTGAAAGATAAAAGTACCATGAACAGTTGAGTTAGCATGGTTTAAAAAAAAATCCACATCAAAACACCTCCAAAAAGCCTCAACTGACACTCCAAGTCCATATTGTGTAAGCAAGGGTGACATTGTGAATCCTTACGTGGTAGTTTTTAAGGGAGCAATACTGGTGTTGGCTGTAGAGAATTGAACTTAGAGTTATGCTGAAAACTGGTAGGTAAAAGGTGCACAGTCTAAAAATGGTATACATCCGTTGATCTGGTTATTGCTGTTTCTGCATAGGCCATAAGTGCACAAGGGTAGTACACAATTCAGCCTTGGAAAGCTGCACGAAGCACTTCCAGCGTGGTTTACACACTGACTTAATGGCTACAGTGCCATTGCTTGGAAAAGAATCCCTTCAAAATTTGCAAGCTAGTTTTGTATTTGGAGTCTTGTGACCTCCCGTGGGCTACTCTTCGATGTATTTTCCTTTTATAAACCTGGATTGTAGTAACTTGACTAGTCATTTCCCACTCTTTCTAGGATATTGCTTTTATAACTTAACTCCTTTGTAACTTTAACTCCTATTCCACGGAGGGATCGTGCACCTTGAGTGTCTCTGCCGACTGTACATTGTACTATTCTGCAGACTTGTACACGTGTAACATTCCAGGTTTTCTATCAAAACTGAAGGTTTAATACTATACTATTCAGCCTGCCATACCCTGATGGCTCTTAGCCCCAAACTGGGGAAGTATGCTTACAGTTGAGGAAAAAAGAAAATACTCCGATTTTTCATTTGCTCTTCACACTTTTCTGATTTCATATAGACAATTTGAACATTCCTCTGGAAACTTTGTAAATAAAGTGCTCTATTTAATTTATATCTGCCTTTACAATGCACGCACTGGTATGAATGCTGGTTTTTCTGGAGCTGTAGGAAGCACCCCTTCTCAGGGTGTGTGCAGGATTGTACTCTGAGTTGCAGCACGTGGAGAGGTTATGCAAATAAACTTAGTAAAGCTGTTGATTCCGAAAAGACTCGTGTCAGTTCTTACTGGCATAGCTGTGTCTAAACTGAAGAACTATTCTGTAACTCGGACTTGCAGGAATATTTTCCAGTCCAGACCATTGTAACAACGTTTACATGAAGTAAAACTGCATTTCAGTAAATTCAGTAAAGTAAATCCATGTTTTAAGTCAGATTTGCCTATCGGTGTTTTTTAAAGAAGACTTGTTCTTATGTGCTGTTTCTCTGACACTAAGTGTCCAATTACCCTAAAGCTAAACATGAGTCCAAGATAAGTATTATATGGAGATGCATTTTTGTGAGCACTCAAGTGGATGTAAACGTTGTCAGGATAATTGTCCTCTTGTGTTTTGGAAGTTCATTTGGTTTGTCTATAAACACGCGAGAGGAAGGTTTGAAATTGATAGAAGACAGCAAAACTTGATCTCATTCAAAAGAGCACTGGTCAGCCTGGGAGGCAGGTAATGTGAGCATTGTTGTTAATCAGATGGAAACAAGTCGCAGGTAACTGACAGCATTCTGTAGCTCCTCTTTTAATGAGTCCGTATTTGAAAAGCATTTTGTGGCTTCTCTGCTTCTCACAGGACTTCTAAGTAAAGGCAGCAGAGCATCATTGGGCCTTGGTTTTAATGCTAATGATGTTCAGGATTCTCCTCCTCCCTTACATTCATGCCCAGTCTTTGCTGTCCTATTTGCACCAGTTTTGTGCAAAGTCATCTTTTGTAATCTGCGAGAGCACACGCACAGCCTGAGTTTGGAGTAACGGATGAACGCTTGTCTTATGTCAGTAAGTGTCTGACAATGCTACGGCGTGCACACCTTGATCAAAGTAGGCAGGAAGGTCTTAACTGAATAAATGCACAAAAGAGCAGAGGGGTCAAATGTTTTTGGTGCGTAGGCAAGTCTAGACGTTGCAATGGTTTTGAGCTCCTCCTTATTGTTACCAGTTTGGGGGCATGTCTGCACACACCTGCAAGTGATGGGCTCGTAGGTGCTCCCCTACTCTCGTTGGTTTTTGTTTGGTTTTCTTCCCTGCTTGCACCTTACAACATCTTTTGTAATGGCTCTCCTAAACTTTTTGCCTTTAGGTTTTCCTTACTGGAAGATCCCTCTCACCAGTTTTATGACATTACACCTCCATACAGAAACCAGATTATTATTACACAGACAAAAGCTTATGGAAGGGTCTTTTAAGCAATGTTCCTCCAACTGTTCTTGAATAGTGATATAGACTAGCAAGAACTGAATCCTGTAAGTTGCTGCTTGTGATGAATAAATGACAACTTTAAGCAAATCCCCAAGTACTTCTGACTTCAGTGAGGTTTACCGTTTTAGTTTAAATGTTTCCTTGGATAAGGCAAAGCACATGCTGTATGTGGTGTGCTGGTACAGTGATGGGAAATAAGTAATGTCACTTTCATGTTCCCTGATTTCTTCCCTGCTGTTCACATTCCAGTAAAATTTCAAAGAAACTGCTCTTTGACTAGTTCTGAGAGAATAAATCTGAGTGGGGGGAAAAAAGCATCCAAATAAAACCTTGGTAGTTTACAAAGAGGAGTCAGTTAAATCATTTGGATAAGAAATAGTTATTGTAAAACCCTTCAGTGATGATAAAAGCACAGGTTCCTGTAGTGCCAAAATGAGTATTGAACTCTGGTATCAGTCAAGTCTTCTGCAACAGTGACTGTTTCCTTGAGTTTTCTTTAGACGTGCTCCTGTAGTTGGTGACACACGTGATATTACTGTGTAGCTGGTTTTCTTATGTACAAAGTGCCGCTAGGTTTTCAAGCACCAAAACTGTTGCGGATCTGAGTCTTAATAATCAAATACACATTTGAAGAAATAGCAGCTATTGCAGATGTCTTGGCAGGGGAAGAAAAGGTTTTGTGGACCTGGAGTAGAGCAGAAGGAATCGATAACAACTGGTAGTTTTTAATTCTGTCTATGTAGTTTCTACTGAGTATTTGGGGAGAATTTACTGTCATCTATAGACAATATTGATTTCTCTGGTGTTTGCTGGGGTTTTTTCTTTTTTATAAGCTAGGACACTTCTATGCAAACTTGACCTGTACCTGCAAAACCATCACAGTCCTACAAGATGGAAGTCTCATGCAAAAGTCCTAGCCCACCCTCTGGATTGATTGTTTTGTGCCTGTAGATTTTATCCATCAAGAGTTAACTGATAGACCACTGATTCCTACAGATTCCTATTTCTGATGTATCTTTGATATTGTCACTATTCAGATTGAAGCAGTATTGTGGGGGGGGGTTGGTAAAGTCCTTTGGACTGAACCCACTGATGTCTTGTTCTTAATATGAAGAAAAGCACCAAAAATCTCCTCGAGCACTGTAGTATTGTGACCACTGAATTTAACAGAGCAGGGTCCTGCGTACTTGCTATTTATACGATAAGAAATTTGCAGTGATGACTGTGTACATAATTGACATGCACCTTTTAAAGGCAGTTTGCAATAGATGTGTAAGAATTGAAGATGCTAAATGCAGAGCACAGTGAACCTGACCACTTAGCCCAGTAGTCAGAAAGGTAACTTAGTCTTGTTCTTTCAGTTTTGTTAAAAGTGAAGAACTGCATTTGACAAGGTACTTAGCATAACAGTGATGTAGGAACGCAGCTTTCTGCTCTGAACAGTCCTTTCAGTTTTGTTCTGACAGAGAAATAGTTTCAGCTAGTGGCCAGGAGGTATGCCAGTGAAGTTTGAAGTGAGTGCTGTAAATAAGGAAATATTGTTTTGATTCTGAATTCAGATTGAATTAATATATTGTTTTATATCTTTGTTGTATGAAAGCATATTTAAAACTACTAAAATAAAATATTGGAAGGATGACAAATGCTTGATTTGTTTTATATGTAAAGTGATGGCTCGCTGTATTTGGTAGCATTGTGACCTGAGTAGAGTTTCGAGTTGTTTCTCCTCTAAGCTCTTACAGGTGTGAAAATGCACGCTGCGTGATGCCTGTAACAGTCTGTGTGTGGTGGTTTTGCTAGTTGTAGGTTGTTTTGGCAAAACACTTCAATGTTTTTGTTATTAAAAAGTGAGAAACTGTATTCCATCGTGTCAGGTCTCAGGTCAGCGTGACAAGGCAGTTCAAAGATTCTGCAGCTGAAGTAACTTAATGTCTCTAGGTAATGGTGTTGAATAGTGTTGCAGTAAATCAACAGCCTATAAAAACTGCTGCAAAAATTGTGAATGAGCAATATTTGAAAACTTGCCTACTCTTCTGATGGCTTTGTGTGTTAGACTAGAAGTCACGGATTTAATTTGTGATGCATGAAAGGACGTGCACCCTTTCCCATGGAGTAACTTAAGCAGTATACCAAATACAGAACCATTAGAAAGGTTTTAGTTTGCCTCCCTCTGAGCCCTAAAATCTCAATCTGATAATTTAGAGAAAGAATCCTGAATATGAAACTTCTCCTTGGTTGCTATAAACCACCACAACAAAAACTATTTCGCTTCGGCAAAATACTGACGGTCAGTTCCATAACAGGGTTTCTTAGAAGGTTATTTTCAAGCTCTGGTCTCTCACATATCACAGCAAGCAAGATCAGTTTGAAAGGAGATAGGGAAAGCTTATTTTCAAAGAATGAAAAGCATGAAATTATGAAAAGCAGCTCACTTTTTCCCCCTCACTCTGCTAGTTGAAGTTCTCAAAACTGAATCTGTCTCTTGATGACTGTGAGTTTCTCCAACAGTGTAATTGGAGGCAATAGCCCTGGAAGGGGCGAGGAGACAGCAGCAGGCAGTGAGTTGGCTGTTCGTACTGTGGCACTGAAGAAGGGTCTCTCGTAAGTGTAAGGAAAAGCATTTTGCAAATACTGTTGAAGACAAGTGGAGATTGAAGATACATTACCAAGAGGTAAGTGTGTCTGCTAAGACATCTGCTCTGGTAATGGAAGAACTGCAAGGGGTTGATAAAACTCTAAACAGCAATTTTGTTCGGTTCTGGAACCTTGGTACAAGTCTCATCACAAAGGCCACAGCTTAAATGTTCTGATTCAAATGTTTTAATGATGTTAGAGTTTTGTCGTGGGTTTTGTAGCAAAGCTAAGATACTAAGAATTCTTGCATCCTAATGGCACTTTTTCAATGAATCCAGAAGTCTTCTATGACTTCTTTTACGAAGCACAGCTTTATGTTACAGCACAAAGCAAAAGAGAGTAGGTCCTGCCTGAGGAGCCAGGGTCATGATGGCACTGTGCTCCAGCCGGCGTTCAGAGGCGCATCTGACGTGTTCTCACAGAGTGACCTAGAAACAAGAGCCAACCTTACAGAGAGAGAGAGAGAGAAGGCAATGAAACCACGAAGCACTAGCTCCAGCTTCTGTATAACTGCAAATGCACCAGAGTGGGCACTGGCCAAACGAAACGGTAGTTGATGCCCATATCAGTTAGGTCTAGACTCTTGCACCCTTGTCTCCTTTTCTGTAGGTTTCAGTGTATCTAAGCAAGATCTGCCTCCTCCTGCAAGAAGGTGTGCTGTCCTGCTGCCCACCTGTGGGATAATTACTGGAGGTAACTTGAAAATTAAATGGATATTAGAAATGGAGCATTATTTGCGCATTAAGGAAAGTTCTAAGCCTCCAGGGTGGAGTACAGCTAGTGTGCAAGGAATCCTTTTCCCTGATGGTTTCTCAGTCAACTTGCTAACTTGAAAACCACACAGGAGGTGGAGCGGTGTGCAGACATCGCAGCCGACTCCTGTGATACGATGGGCAGCTGTGGCCAAACCCTGTGATAAGATGTACAGGGATGGGAACTTAGTGGTACTTGGAAGGTGATGAGCTGTACTTTTACAACCCTGAGCCATCGTTCTGTCATCTTTTGATGAGTCGCTATCTTTGTGTGAACCTTGCTCATTATAGTGTCACTATAATACCAAAACACACCTCCGTCCCGAGCCCTACCCGCCTCCGAGGGGCAAGCACCCCCTTTACTGAGCGTGCTTCCTAGATTTTTTTAAGTCTATATCTTTAAAAGCAAAGTGAGAGAGTTTTATACCAATCAGAAACAAAAGTATGGATGACTGGAGCCACTCGAGCTCCACCTTGAAGACAATATCAAAATAGCCCAGCAAAAAGGGGAGTTTTGGGGAGAAGATACAGTCTTGAACAAGTCAGCGAAGATTCGTGGACCTCTTGGCTCCTGGGGATCAGTCGACGGGCTGGGACCTTTCTTCCCCCCTCATTGGGACGCCTTTGGGTGAGACACAAACCTTCTCGAGAACTTTATAAATCTCTGTAGAGTTACTTTTTTAACCTAATGCTTTGATAATTTTAACATCTGTGCACACATACTTTGCACACAGTGTTCATCACCGACAATCCATAAAGAACCTGTTGCTCTAATAAATGACTCCTGTTCCCGTAAACTGGCCTCGCCGGTTCTCACTGGATATTGTGCGAGTCCATGGATTGTGGCTAGATGAGAGCAGGACACACTGTCGAGTGAATCTGAGTTATACAGACTCATAGTGCCAGTACTATTGAGTGAATCCGACTTGGTTATCGGACTCATAGTGTCAAGTTGGGTATCGGTGGGGAGTTGGACCTAGCCGGCCCCATCTCCTCTGAAGCTGTAAAGCGAAGGGGTTTACTGCCTGCCAAATCCACTGCTCTCTTACCACCACCCCAGGATACAGCAGTACTTCAGGGTGCCACAGGCAACTGCTTGCTGGTGCTGGTGTTTCTGAAGAGGAAAGCAGACAGTTTGTTGGCCGGATGCTTTAGTGAGGGTGCCAGAATGTGTTTCAGCCTGTGAGTAACGTAGGGCTGCAGTGTGCTCAGCTGCAGGCTCTAGCTCTGTTTGTGTCTCTCTTGTGCCTGCTAAAATTAGTTGTTCTGGCTAATGCTAAGGGGTGTAGCAGCCCCTCACGCTGTCACATGAGACTGGAGATGCCCAGAAAAGTGTTAGCTCTCCTACAGGCTGCACTAGATAAGCGAGAGGAGACAGCAGAGGAAGGTGGCTGCTGGTGAACACAAGCCTTGCTGAAAGCCTTTGGTTCTGCCCAAGATGACTCCTTTACTGTGGTAGTCTTTCTCAGAGGTGGTCTTCTATTCAATTATTATGATTTTCAGATTGTCAGGCTGTTTCTCGAAGCTGTGCAGTAAATGAAAACCAAATCTTTTGGTAGAAGGCCAATGTCCAATTCTTGCTAGCTGGCAATAGCAAAGACCACCCAGGTGCCATCTCTGCCCCAGCATTGCAATAATCTGTTAAACTCAAACCTCTGCTAGCTGGCATAAGTGGTTCACAGCGTGTTCATTTGCACTTTGGTTTTTTTTCAATGGGCATGTAGACTGTATCCTCTGGTGGCTATTAATTTGCCCTTGGTTTTCCACATACTATTTGCACAAATTTCTCCTCTGCTTTTCCTGCAGAAAATGGGGCAAGAAATGACGGACTAGTCCAGATCGCTGATGCACAAAAGGATGTCACACAATCTTCTCTACTTGCGTGCAGTGTGGTTGAGCACATTGTCTGTGAGAAGCCTGAGCATATTCACATCCCATCTAGGTGTTCAAACTCCAGTTCCAACTAATCTAAGAAATGCCACTGCATCAGAGGCAGGAAGATTTTGAATAAGAGGAAACCCCTCAGTTTCCTCTTATCCAAGCTAAAGAGGCCCGGCTCCCTCAGCCTTTCCTCATAAGGGAGGTGCTCCACTTCCTTCATCATCTTCGTGGCGCTGCACTAGACTCTCCCCAGCAGCATCGTGTCCTTTTTGAACTGAGAGGCCCAGAACTGGACACAATATTCCAGATGTGGTCTCACTACGGCAGAGTACAGGGGGAGGAGAACTTCTCTCCATCTGCTAACCACCCCGCTTCTGATCTACCCCAGGATGCTGGTGGCCCTCTTGGCCACAAGAGCACATTGCTGGCTCATGGTCATTCTGCTGTCCACCAGGACCCCCAGGTCCCTTTCTCCTACACTGCTCTCCAACAGGTTAGAGTTAAAAAGAAGGGTTTGGGGTTTAGTGTTAGAAAGGAGGGTTTGGGTTTTCTTTATTCTCTCTAAAATAGTCCTAAACCATTTTACTACTTTCCGCCCCCCCAACATTAAACAAAGAGAAAGGTCTAACTCTGCATGCCAAAATTCTACCTTGAAAATACTATGCAGCGCAGCAAGGCAGACTTGTGGTCTGTTGGTTTATTAAAACACATATATTAATTTGGTTATTAATCATAGAGGCCTGGAGAATTCGCTTAGTTCTTCAGACAGTACAGAAATCAGTGGACCTCAACTGTCCTTAATTACTTTCTCTGAATGTGATAACTCTTCTCAGTGGGTCTGACATCCAGGAAAGCCAATATAACTCCACAGTCTTTAACACTTCTGGACTAAGATGAAGACATCAGTATTCTCTTTGGTCTTTCCTCTGCTTCCCAAAGCAAGGAAAATTAAATATTGTGTTTACAAGCCCAACAGACTGAGCAGTACTGGCCCATTTTCATTACTGACTGAATCAGGTCGTGAAACCTGTGTGCCCGAATACAAGAGGGGTTTGTGCTGGCATCTGGTCTCACACACCACACAGTAGAGATTTAGCTATAGAGAAAACTTAAGAGAATGAAAACTCTCTCTTAAAATAAGAAACCACCCTTCAGAGTGACTAGGATGCTTTCACTTGAATAAATCAGTCAGTGAATTGCTGAGTTAAAACCTCTTCCTTTGTTTTCCTGAAACTTCCACATTCCCAGTGAAGTGTTTGGCCATTCTGAGGTGGGGC
>JAOXOE010000632.1:8924649-8977790 GCA_028565055.1 Phoeniculus purpureus | reverse complement strand
CTTTTTATTCCTTATTGAGTATCTTTAATCTTTTAGTATGTATTTATTTTAGATTTCTCAAATCATATTAAGTGCTAGCAGGTTTCAAAGTCATGATAAATCATCAGAACAACACACATTCTGCTCTTCGTATTTATTAAGAAATCCTTCAGAACTTCATGTGTTCTGCTGAAATAAGAAAACACTTGTTACTGCTGTATTGCTGCTGGTTAGTTCTACATTGGAAAACCAGTAAAAATTACAGCTTCATTCCATCTCTCCGTAGGTGCAAGTGTCTTTCTGTGCATGTTTTTTCCTTCTTTGCACACCTTAATGTAGAAAAGTTCTTGTGTCCTTAACAATGTAGAGACATTGATCTGTAACAAGATACTCACCAAAAGCATGTAGCTTGATTGACATGACTAGCTTTCTGTAGATTTTATGAGTAAAGGGGTTCTTGTGTAGACATCTTTAAGAGGAAACTAATGGAATAGAGAAAGAGCTACAAGTGAGGCTTGTAATCATGATGGTTGTGTTCAGAAAAGCTGCTGTGATTGCATGTGTAAACATGCTGTTTAAAAATCTTACAGGTGTGAAGCTCACACTGTCTGCCCTGATAGATGGAAAGAGCATCAATGCTGGTGGCCATAAACTTGGTCTTGGCCTGGAACTGGAGGCTTAAAAAGGTGAAGAAACTGCTGCAGAGAAGGGATATCAGAAGAATTTGGCCTTAAAATGTATTTCCGACGTGACCAGCAGGCTTTTTTTTTTTTTCCCCGAGAAGGATGACCTAGAACAAGAGCTGTATTTGAAGTATTTAGACAGTTACTTGTTAGCTGGTTTCTAGTTAAATCGGTTACCCATCTAGTTAAAATTCTGCATTAGTGCAGTCACTTAAACATTATTTAAATGTATTTAACTGTTTAATGCGCTACCCACAAACAATGAAATAGACATTTATGAAAACTGTACAATTGTGTGCATGTTTGTTTTTATGTTCCTTTTAACATTCAATATTGCCATTGAATGAAAAATGGATCAGTGGATGTTTTGAAACAAGGTCAACGACTTTGTTAAACAACTTTGTTAAATCACCTAAAGTAAAAATACATCTGGTATCCCAAGACAAATTATGAATAAAACAAGTACACACACATACTTGTGCCTCAGATATTTTAAGAGCTAAGGTATGAGTGTAGTCCTAAGTAAAGTTCTAACTTTCAACTTAATCCAGTAAGTAGTGCTCTATACCTTTGTGCAGTTAAGGACCCCCACCTATGATAACACTGAATATAGATGGTTTTCACTGAACAGCTGTATTCCTCAAGCAAATTGAATGTGCTTTTCTGTCAGGTAAGATTTGTCATGACACAACGGTTTAATTCACCCTATGTTCCACAGCCAAGATGTACTGCACTGCTAGTTTGCCTCCTGATGCAAAGAGTGCAGAACCATGCACTTGGCACACAAGAATTTTCAGAACTGCTCCTTGATGCTTTTGCCCAAGGGGTGAAAAACCACTACAAACACATTTTGCTTCCATTTGTACGACGTGAGATGCATCTCTGCAACTGAATGTAATGGTGTAACAGCCTGCTTACCCCAACTGCTGGTGTGAGAGGTTTCTGCTTAAAATGACTGAAATAAAGGCTTAATTTTAAATCAAGATGGAGGAGAATGCATCAGATTTTGCTTTCCTTTGATTGATAAATTTTTAGCAAATACCAAAAAAGTCCACAAACATGTTAAGTAATGGAAAATCTCTAACCAGGAGAGAATTCTTAAGAATGGAGATCTTTTGATTTGAGGGAAGTGCCTGGAGCCCGTTAGTCTGAGAGACTGAACTGTGAAGGGTATCTTGATACTTAGTTCTGTTCACAGCAGCTTGCTTTATAGGGAATGTGCTAGCTTATGATCAGACAATTCGATCCCTGGTTTGCAGGCTGTGTTTGATTCATGCTGTGTTAGTTAAACAAACCACGAGGACTTGTATGGGGGTTAAGGTTGTTCTGTCCTGCAGTGTTGCCCTCAGATTTCTGAGTTCTTTGCTGTAAACTGCCTCTGTTGAGGCATTTGCTGTGGATTAGCTGAGCCACTCTCTTTGCAGAAAATAGAGCAGAGCATAAGTTTCCAGTTCAGGATTCTGAGCATGTTTGCTTATGTATTTGACCGGTTTTGTTACAGGATGGAGCTTGTCAGCATTTATACTCTGGAGTACGTTCGCTGCTGTTGTCACCAATTGCCCTTTTCTGAGGTGCTAAGGTGCAGTTTGTTGCTCTCTTACTGCATATTAACATTTGTGGACTATTTTTAGTTTGGACAAGACCATTTAAAAGCTAAAGACCATGTGGCCAGACATGAATTTTAGTGTGGGTTCTCTTTTTAGTATAATGAGCTTTGGTGTCCAGGCTGCTTCTGAAACAAAAGCCATGTGCCTGTTTGCATCATTGAGCTGTAGCCCTCCTGTCCTTTGCCTTTTGCTTATGAACCATCCCTTGTTTGTGTCCTTAAACCGATGTGGCTGTAACACTGATGTTTCTCAGGTTTTGGAAGTTTTCCATGAGGCTTCAGTTGTCTGACACTAAGGTGGTGGGTATTTTTTTTTTTGGTGGTGGTCTTTTGGCTTGGTTTAATTTTTTTTTAAGAAACAGCTACTTTCTTTTCTTCACTACCTGCTTGTCTCAGGCTGCTTTTCCTGGGGTTGCAAATGGGCAAGTGAAATAAGTGCAGGTATTTCAGAGTTTCTCTTCAGTTAGTACAAATGAAAGTCCTGAACCTCTTGGGTTTAATGTTTTCACGTGCATCACTTTACTAGTCCTCAAACCGTGAAGTAGTTGCATTTGTTATAATGCTAATAGGTAACTGGAGAAGTAAGAGCTCTACAGTAGTTAAGACAACTGTGAATGTGTGTTTTCCTAGAGTATGTTGTCTACAGTCACTACTTTGATCACAAAGAGAAATTCAGTGTCTATCTCTTGACATCTCAAGTGGGTCTTACAAAAATGGCTTTTGAATTTCTGAGTGTGTTACAGAAGCTAGTGGTGTAATCAGAGTTCTGTGGTGAGAAATGTCGGTAGTTTAAATAGCTCCATTTTGTTAGAACATTTAACAAGCCTTAACGATAACCTTCAGTGCTAGCCAGCCTGTTCTCAGGTGTCATTCTGAATAAAATAAAACCACTTGAGATAACCAATGAACTGAGCATGGCTGTGCATCTTGTTTGTGTGAACAGTAGCACTGCATTCCCGCCTGGGCCGGCTGGAGTGGAGGTCATCTGTACGTATTGTAAGGAAGCTTTACTGTGCTTTTGTAAATAAAAATCCTTTCACAGGAGACAATGATGCGCTGGATTTTGCGAGTTACTGAGTGACTAGAACAATTAAGTGCCTGTGCCCTATAAATTCTCCAGGTTGTTTCAATTGACCTTGCACTCTTCTCGTGGTTTAACTTGATGTGGTGTATCATTAAATCTGCAGTTCTTCAAAACCAGGAAATAAGCTTGGATGTATTTTGGAATGGGCATAGTAATCTTTCACCAGCAAGCACTGGGACACAGGTTTTGACCTTTCTCATGGCTGTTGTTGGGAGAAAGCTGTGTAGTCAGTCAGAGTGAGCCCTACTTTCTAATGTCCTCTTTGGTCTTTGGCTTATTGCTGCAATAGTCTGCCTACTGTGCACAAAGATGCATTCGATTCTACAATGACCGCACAGCAGTAGGAAATTGGACTGAGCAAACAGCAGACAGCTAGTACAAGGATGATTCAGCCTGGCTGATGTCCTTGCTTCCTTATCACACCAGTCAGCAAAGACAAACAGCTCTGTGCAAGGGAAGTTACTAACAATGACAAATACCAGGTCACGCCTGTGGCAGCAGGGCAAGCACAAATGCTTCCTGCGAACCAGCAGAAAAGGAGAGCTGAAATAAAACCTGAGTGCGTTGTTAGGTGATAGAGAACGTTTGTGAGTTCTTTTACTGCCTTTTGTCAGCCTCCCTTTCAATGAGCTATTTCTGTTCCGGATCTGGAATAGGGATAAAACCACAGATTTATCAATTCTTGCTGTGTCCGTTAAAATACTGTATCTGGTATTTTAGTGGTTGTCATGTTTGCCTCTGGGCCTGCCTTTTACTTGCCCTTTGTGTCCGTCCTTCCACACGCTGCTGGGCCTAATGGAAATTGGCGAGCGACCGAATTAATGCTGTGAGCCTAATGCACTGCGTCGTCTTTAGCTGTGAGTTTGATACCGATGCTCGTGCAAAAAGGCATTCTTTGGTTTGGTACAGCAGTTTCTGGAAAGTAATGCACATTGAAACTTAAAAAATGCGGGATGCTGCACACTGAGGTTTGGTTCTTATCTACCCTTATTTGCCTACTGGTCTTGGGAAAAGTGCTGATGGGCCTTTAACGGTGGCAAGTAGTCGGGATGTTTCAGCTCGGAGTGTTTGGGTATTAAATGTGTTTTAAACGAGAGGTTTGTGCTGAAACCAGCTCTGTGGTGATAACCCGCAGTGCAGCTACTGTGGGTTCACAGCAACGCACATGTCTGAAATCTTGCCAGGATCTGTGTTTTCGTGGGATGTTCTTCATCCTGGATACATGGGGAAAGATCCTAATGTCATGATTCTTGCATTGATGGCAGCTTGGTACCTCTTACTTACTTTGCCTGTGCTCCTTGGACCGTTAAGATCTCGCTAATCTAATCTGACTTTCCAGCGCTCCGTGGGGCGGGTTTGGGTGTGATGCTGGGAGTTAGTCATCTGCGCTCAGCCTGGCGCGGGGCCAAGCGCGGGTGAGCTCTGTCCGTGGGTGTGTTATCGATTCCCGTGGTTTTCTGAAAGGCGCCGCTGCTCGCAGGGAGCCTTTTCCTTCAAGAAATCCCAAGTCTTGCCACGCTGTGGTTAGGCCGTGGCTATTAGTCGGCGCATTCCGTGATGGTGCCACCGAGAGGTTTTCCCTTGAAGGATTTGCTATTCCCAGTGACTCAAGGCCGGGAGCGCCGCGGCAGTAGCCGGAAGGGCTGCGGTCGGGCCCGGGGCCGCTCCGACTGCTCGGGAGCAGGGCGAGGCGCCGCCTGCTGGGCCGCGGGCTGACTGCGCCACCTGGTGGCCGCCGGTGTCCTCGCAGCCGCGCGCAAGTAGAGGCCGCGGCAGAGCCGGCGCCCGGGATTTTTGTGCTGGGTCCCTCCCTGAGCTCAGCGGCAGGGCAGGAGCAACTGCCTTAAGTCTCAGCCTGTCCGAGCTAAAGAAACAGAAGAGACGAGGCAGACTCCCGTGTTCGCTGGCATGGGCGCGTCCTACCTCGAGAGACACGAGTTGGCCCATTTCTCTGTGCTGGATCAGCAGCAGCAGTTCCTCGGTGCTTCCTTCCCTCCCTTCTCCTCCTCTCTCTAAACAAAACTAATCAGCAGGACAGGTTATTTCTCTGACTGCTGCTCTGCTCCTGACTTGACAATGCTTTTCAGAAGCCTCCAAATTGCTTGAGATCCCCTGATTTCTGGGATTTCCACACCCTCAGCTGTGAAAAGCACTTGCAGGTAGGACAGGACACACCAGCTGCCAAAAGATTGAGCCCTTTGCCTTCTAAGTGTCGCCTGGCTTGTGGTCTTCCCATGCCTGGTGGTACCAGCTACTGTGGTAGGGCTGGACCAAGTCCACAGTGACCACATGGCCTGTCAGCAGTGTAGGTGTGTAGCCACAGGCCACAATGTAGGCAGGTGACAAGCTCCTCCAGCTTTGCGATTAAATTAAGTCCCAGTCAAGCAATTGCAGCACGGGGACTGGGAAGAGAGTCCCGCAAGTCTGACTGGGGTCCATCCCACAGGGATACTGTGGTGAAGCACATGTACCCTTCCCACTGGCTCAAGCTACAGACACCACAGGCCAGTGGCTTCCCACCCGAAGCAGCTGCAGGGTGGTCAGCTCTGCTGTGAGGAGCAACTGCACCACCAGCCCCTGCACACAGAGAGGCTGTCAAAAAGCTGTTGTGCAGGATATTTCAGTTGAGGCTGGGAAGTGAAGCAAATTTTTGTCTGGGCTATAGTGTACAAAATTCTCGTTGCTGGACACAAGTAGGTGACTACTGTGTTCATGGTACTCAGCAGGGAACTCTGCAGGTGGCACTGCTGCTCCAGGCACTGGCTCCTGCAGGTTGCCTCAGGTGGTCCTGCTCCTCTCCTTGGTCTTTGGAGTCCTCATCTCCCTGCTCAAGCACAGCATGCAAACACCTCTTTGCCAGGTACATTGCGCAGCCTTTCAGCTGCTGAGGGGTGGGAGAAGTGGGTGCACGGCCAGCTGCTGCGTTGCAGGGGCTGGGCCTGGGCAAAGGCCAAAATTACAGTTAAGAGTGATTCTTTTCTTTGCTACCCTGTGGAGTGGATTAGATAGGATGCAACTAACCACAAGAATCAGCTAATGTCATTTTAATTTCTTTAACTGGCACCATGTGCTTTGGGGAGCAGAAGAAAGAGGGCTTCTGCCTTCCCTTGGTGGTGGTAGTTGACACGTGTCTTTTAGCCTGGCCAGAGCCTGCCTATAGCAGGGAAAAGTATAGTGGTGTTTGCTGTAGTCACGTTCAAACACGGGCTGCTCACTGTCTCATCTGGGAGGTTCATTGGTCAGACTGAACAGGACCAGCTCAGACAGACTTCCCCCTGTAGCAAGTGGATGTGGTGGCCCTCCATACTGCCAACTGTGGAGCCTCTGCTGGCAGAGGTGGCACCAGGTGAGTGTGCATGGTTACTTCCAGTGTTGTGGGAATCAACAGTTTATGAAATGCTTTTAAGTAAATGGGAATTCACAAGTACCTCTTCAAGGTACTGAAATTTAGCATGGATGTGGGCCTGTACTGGAGCCTCTGCAACAGAAAGCTCCTCTTCTTCCACCATGTTTGAGGAAATATTTTTGTTTCCTTTGGGGCTTAGGCAAGCAGGAAAATAGCAAAATGCCTAATAGGGGTAGAACAGTGAGCTTGCTTAGTATTTAGCTGAACTGCCTAATAAGGCTGAAAGAAGCTGATAATTAAGGACCTGAGCAGCTGTTTGCTTCCTTAAAAGAAGTGAAACCAGTGGAAACTGGCTCTGCGGTTTGGATCAGAAACAACTCAGATCTAGGCATGGGCCGTCAGTGAAGTTTACTGGAATTCATAGGAGGAAGATGGTTTTCCTTCATCCCCACGACCACCAAGCCCACTCCCACAAAGATGGGAGGAGACCTAATTCACATGAGAAGTGGAGAGAGGCGGGGAAAGGATATGAATATGTATAGACATAGGGGGAAATCTTATGAATCTGTATTATGTTACAACATATAATCCTGGTTTCACAACCAGTGGGTGTGTACGTTTGTGGAGACACTAGCCCCCCCTGTATGTCTGCCGGCAATAAATTGCCTACCTAAAACTCAAAAGAGTCTTGGGTGTCCCTTTTTGCTAACTCACCTTTTTTAAGTTTCTTGGGAAACTTGGTACAGTGTTCAGTCCTGGAATAAGGCCAGTTGGCTTTCAGGTAAGATCAAATGATTTGTAGCAAAGGTCCATGATTCAGTGTTGTGGTCTTAGGCACAGCACACGCAGCTGCTTGCACAAACCTGCCCTTGTGGCAAGAAAAGATTCAATAAAAGGCTCGAGGGCTAAGACTAAGAATAGGGAGTGCTCACGCGTGGTTAACAGGCAAAAGACAGACTGGATTTGAGGAAAAAGATCAATTTAATTTAAACTTATCACCAGTTACGCAGAGCAATACCTGCAGTTCTTAAAAGCACCTTCCCTGTCCTGGCTCTGTTACTCCCCTTCCCTCAGGGGAAAACCCCCCTGCTGTCCTTTCCTTGTGGCAACATAATGTTTCCTGTTCACCCCATGAGACAAGTCCTCTATGAACCTCTCCAGCTAGCATGGGGTCTTCTACAGGCTGCAGGTCATCCCAGAGTCTGATTGCTCCAGCCTGGGTTTTTAACTCACTGTCTCTTTCAGGATCCATCCTCCACTTACATGTGCCCTCCACGCAGTTTTTCAACCACACTGCTCTGATCTCTGATCTCCAAGGGCCATCACGTTCTCCTCTCACCATGATCTGAAGGACAGTAGCTGCTCAGGCATGTCTTCCTCCTGCTCTGCCTCAGCTGGGCAACTCAATGGCTGCATCTCTCTCCTCAAACAAAAGGGAGCTCCCAAAACAAACAGGAAAGAACATCAGAAACTTGCTCAACAGGCATCTCTTCTTAAATAGATTATTGCAGAAGCTGCAACTGTCTGAACTTAGCCAGAGATGGATCTGAATAGGAACTGGGAAAAGCCCCCACAAAGCTTTGTACAGCTAGCAGACCCTTCCCCACTACTGACACCTCCCCCAGGCTCAAACCATCACATTCTGCGTGCTGCTGGAACTGTTTATAGTCCATTCATACAGCCTGAAGCCCACTTCCTTCGTCATAACCATCACAAAGGCAAGTTTAAGGGTGCATCAGTGCTGGAGTGTTGGGAGGCCTCCCTGCTAACAATTTTACTAGCCCAACTTCTGCCTCAAAACATCTCTCTCTTGTGGGCTGTTTAAGCAGTCTTGCTCAAAGTCCCATTTTCTACCCTTTGGGAAGCTGTACCAGAGGTACACCATGTAGTTCCACTAGTCATTCAGAGCAGCCTCTCCCAGAGGCCTGGGTGCTCCTAACCCACAGCATACCCCAGCCCAAGAGGACTCTCAGAGGTAGGTGGTACTTATTGGTTCTGCTGTGTTTGGCAAAGCATCCTTCATCTCTGAGCAGGGTGTGTGAGGCTGCAGAGAGTCAGGAGCCCACTGCAAGCCTACTGCTCTGCAAGGACTGTGTAAGGTTAATCCAATTTCTTCTTCCTGAAATGAGATTGCTCTTGTATTTCTGTCTGGTGTTTCCTGCATTGGAAGTACAGTGTGCCACTGTAAGGCATGTTTCCTTTGGTGGGGTTGGAGCACACCCGGGCTCAGCTGCACGGCAGAGTGTGGCTGTGCTGGCAATTATGAGTGAGAACATGCCTGCCTTGGCTGTGTGAGTTGCACGGTGGCAAACGGAGACCTGAGATACCTTTGATCCCTTGGTAGAAAAGTGAAAATACAGCCTTTTGTAATCTTCTGAATGCTTAGCTTTGCAGCCTTAACCGTGTGTCTTTATTGCACTTTGTGCAGGTGATCATAAACGGTGTCTAAGGCAAACAGGCAGACCCCAGCTGCAAGTGTGACGTTTCATTAGGAGTTTACCACAGCCCATGTACATTCAAATGTATATGTGATGTCAAGCTTGAATTACCCTGTATCTGGTGTTTCTGTTGACAATCAAAAAGGGACAGCTTGCTAGAACCCACTGAAGTAACCAAACCGGTGTGAGACGGGCATTTGATAGGCCTGGTGGTACCTGGGACCCTTCCCGTAACACGAGAAGGAATGTTGGGGACCCAGTTCTCTGGGTAATTAACATGTCTCTGCTTTTGCTTCTTCCAAAAGTTTCAGTGTTAACTTGGATCAGTCTGATATTGGGTGGATAGGGCAAGGAAGATCAGCTTCAGTACTGTAGCTCAGGCCCTTAGCAGGATATCTTACTAGCTCCATCCTGATGGTCCTCCTGACCTGAGGAGATGGACTGTCCCTAAGAAGTGTCTAAAACCCACAGCAGACCCAGAGACGATGTAGAAGCTGGCTCTACGCATCTGTGAAGAAACTGCAGCTTTCTGTACAGGAAATTTCATCAGGAGCTTGAGCTGTTTTGTGATTGCACTTTGATAGTGAATCAATGCTCCTCTGCACTGGGGATGTTTTTGAGCCTCACTAGACTATAATCTAACTCTGGTGCTCAAAGGAAACCTCGGAGAACCCTGAAATTTCTTTCGGGTTGTATTAATCTCTCTGATATTATATGTGATGGCACAGCAGTTGCACAGTTAACTGTGGCTTTCTGCTGTCAAATGACTCCACTAATCACTCTACATTGAGAAGATGTATTAAGTGTCTTGGGAAAGCATTTTATAGCAGCTGACATTTAGACGGCTAGAGGATGTTGAAGGTGACACTGCAGAAATGGCACACCGGTACGCTGCTGATGTGCCCAGGAGGCTAAGGAGACACTGGTAGCTGGGTGGAAGCTGTGGGTGAAGGCATCTGAAGGATCCTTCCCCTCATCTGTCTGTGGAGCTGGACTTCGCCAGAGCTGGAGGCAGATGCGAGTCTCTCCACGTAAAGCAGTGTGGAGGTCTCACTGGCCCTTCTTGTCCCTGCATAGCCATTGTAGCTCTGCCAGGATTCACAGGTGTCCACCTCGATCTAACGAAACTCTCCAGCTCTGCTGTTTGCAGCTGTTACTGCTCCTTCTGTCTTCCAGTCTTTGACCTGTAGCAATGTCAGCTTGTGGCAGGTAAAAGCAAGAATGAATACCCTAGGAAGAAACAAAGTAAGCACTGAGCGTCCACAATGCTGTGTGAAATCCTCAATTTCACACAGCTGGCAACTGAGCACTAGGCAGCACTTGCTCACTGTTGTCCCAGTGGGAAAGGGAGGGGAATTAAAAACAAGTAAAACTTGAGGGTTGAGGTAAGTTTAATAATCGAACGAAAAACATAACGTATTAAAAATAATAGTTATAATTGTAATGAAAAGGAAGAGAACAAAACAAAAGCTAAATAAAGCTCATGAAATACAAGAGAGGCACAATGCAAAGGCTCACCACCTGCTGGCCAATGCTGCCAGTCCCTGGTGACATCATGGACAAGCAACAGTTCTGTCTTGCTTTCTTTACAAATAAGCCTAAATTTTATCTTCTGTTGTTACAGCTTTTTATTTCCATATGTATCTTGTTTCTACAGGCACCTGAATGCATTTGTCTCTTGTTTTTAATTTTCATGCTGGCAGAAATCCCCTTTCTGTTTCTGGGGGTTGTGCTACCTGGGCCATAACCCTATGGCCACATCCTCTGACAAGATATGGGTGTCCTGTGAACCAGTCCTCTAGCCAAAGTCCCCACCCCAGTATAACTCAAAAGGTTGCTGTAAAAATGCAGAGTCTCTTTTCCAGCAGGTGAACAGGAATAAAATTATAAGCCTTTAAACTAAACAATATTTTTCCCTTGCAGCTTGAGATCTCTTCAATCAATAATCTTTCTGCTAACTCTGGCGGGAATTTTATTTGCCTCCATAAAATGTTTTAATTATTTAAAATCGTAAAATATAAGTAGGCACAATTTGCTTGGAATTCATTAGGGAAATACATGAATAAGAAGAAAAGATAATGTTTGCTTCTGCATTAATTTAAAGCAGCCTCTAAAATACGAAATCTAATCCTGGAAAGCAGTGACTTATCATCGATGTTTACTTTTCCTATAATAGGAGTAAATATTAAAGCAGCTAGTTATGTGCTTATCCCTACAGCATTGCACTGAGCCAAAAAGGAAGACAAATGACTTGTCTGAAATCCCTCATTAATTCCCCTCCTTTACAGGTTTTATGTTTGTTCATTTCCTTTTTCAAAACATTGCTTTTAAAATTATTATAATGCAGGTGACTCAGAAACCATGAATAGCTGCAAATGCATCCAACCAATTTGTGTGTGATTAGAACTATGCAGAGGTAACTATGCTTTATACTCATGTGGAACCTTTGATCCCAATGCAAATCAGCGGGCACAATGTGCAGCAGCAAAGAAATGCTACTGCCCTGCGGCAGAACCTGGCAGACCACAGCAGGGCAACTGATAGGTGAGGAAACAAAAAACCTTTATGTTTTTCTGAACTTCAGCACTTGTAGGCAGGAAATGCTTGTATGCAGTTTTTGGGTGTGCAAAGAAGGAAGAACCAGCGTTGTTCCAAAAGACCCTTCTTGTTTTATTTACGACTTTCCACATTTTTGTTCTGGGAAGGCTGTGACAGCATTGCTGTTCCCATGACAATGAAATGAGCAGTAAAATCAAACATGTTGCAAACCACCCAGAGGTGGGTCCAGATCTCATGTGCATGGGGAACTCATGCGTTATCCAAGTGTGCTTGGAATAACAGATGGAGGTGCTCTGCGTGATCATGTTCCTTGTGCTAGTGCACAGGCGGTGCCAAGGATGGAAGTGGCCTGAGCAGTATCAGTAGATAGGTTTGTTAAAACCTAACTGTATTCATCTCAACTAGCAGGGAGAAGAGTCTCTTCAATCAGCTCTGACAGCGTCTTTGCCCCTATTATGGGCATTCATGAGGGACTTCAAGTGATAGCTGCATCTCTGCTTGCATTCTCTAACTTCTACTACCTTGTTAAAAAGGAGCCAGCTGCAACTTAAGGCACTTGCTGCTGTTGCCACTTGAGTATCAAGATTGTAGTGCCTCAGACATTGCTTGTGCCCCAGGTTTCTGCAAGGTTTCTGGGGACTGTGGGGGGAGTTGGTCATGCTTCAAAGGGGAATGGATGAGGTTTCACTCATGTTTCTTTCCCTGTACCCTAAGGCTTTATCACAAAAAGCCTGCTGATTGCCTTGGTCCACAAGCAACATGGACCAAGCAATACTCACAGAAGTGCTGCCCATGGGTAATGAAGCTAAATTCATACCAACTCAAAACACTTTGTGAGTTCAATAGAAGGAGGAGCAGCAGCATCAGCGGTTCAAACAAACAGATCTATGGTGTACCTAGCAGCACAGTTTTCCTTTAGGTCTGTAGCAACCTGAGTGACTGATGATCCTCCCTGCTTTGTTTCCTATATTTCAGTGCGATCCAAAGCTGCAGCGCTAAAAACGTGGAAGTGAACCTTGAGTATTCATGAATCCCCTGTGACTACTCTTGGACAGTGAGCTGTTTCTTTTAGGTGGTAGCCCTCCCTCCAGATTTCTGAGCACCCAGTCTGAGTCCTAAGTGGTTTCCATGCTGTAAGTAATACCAGCCTTTTGCCTTCTTTCCTTTGGGTGTGAGGGTGGTGAGGCACTGGAACAGGTTGTAAATGTCCTGTCGTGGAAGTGTTCAAGGCCAGGCTGGATGAGGTTCCGGTCTAGTGACAGCTACCTGCCCATGGCAGTGGTATGGGAACTCTACGATCTCTAAACCATTCAGAAGACCAGCACAAATGCCTGCACAGCAGCACTGCTAAGTAAGGGTCACCTGCTCATTTGATTAGCTAGTAGAGATGCAAAGATCTGCTCTGAAAAAGTCATTTATTCCTTTCCCTGTCACCCATCTAAATACCCCATCAGTCTGAGTGTGACATCTTTGGAGCAAGGACTGACATACCAGGCCAGTAGCTAGGAGTACTTTATTTCACCCTCCTGGTGGCTTTGGGGAGATACTGTAGAAAGGGGATTTCTTTTTTGTTTTAATGCACAATTCTTCTTTGCTCCATTTGCTTTTGAGCAAAGCCCAGCTGTACATTTGTCACCTGTACTGTCCTCTCTAGGGTCCAGTCTTGCAACTAGAAGAGATGGCAGCAGTGCACAAACTGCTGGGTGGTAGGGTTTGGGTCACCACCTCTTTAGAGGTGGAAAATCCTGAGTCTCTACTGTGTGAGCAATAGCTCGGGCAAGCGTGTTATCTGGGAGGGGTGAGCAGACCCATAAGCTTCCACTCACAATCTCACCATTAAAGACTCGCTCAGTTTCATCATGTGGTCGACCATGTAATGAAAGCCTAAATTCCCATTGTCCACATGAATTCCCCAAAGCTGATTCACCACTTGAATTAAACCATAATTATATATTATCAGCAGTTGCTTTATAGTAAAGTTGAAGGATTAGATGCAGTTAGCAGTGATGAATTCCAGATGCACGGGACAGAAGCCTGAAGAGAAGGCCACAGTCTCAGTAACTACAAGATAGTATAATGTATTCTAAATATTTGATTCAATTAAACTTCCTTCTGCTCTGTTTCAGCTTACAGATGGCTCATCAATCTATAGTTTAGGGACACATTGCTATGCTCTCTGATGGTAATTACGTGATTGGGATGGAGACAGGTTTGATTAAGTGCTCACACTACGCTCTGCATGTTTACAATGGAGCAGAGTCCCAAGCACAGACAAAATGCTAGACTGCTGTGTGTGGTTTCAGCCTCAGGCACTTGGTATGCCTTTTTCTAGGACAGGGGATGGGGACTTTGCCAGTTCTTGCCCTTCAAGGATCAGGAGTTTCTGAATTCATGATTGTTTGTATCTGGTTTTCAAAGTTGCTAGACTGTTACTTGACAGTTTCTTGCTGAAATACCGCCAGTAGTTGCTGGTTTTTGATTCTGCTTTTGCTGAGAGGATCCTTGCAGCTGAGAAACTAGTAGCAAAACAGACTCTGTGATCAATCTCCCAATGACTTCTGTGCATTTGGGAAAGGCTACCATAGTATATTTTTAGGTGTGTATTCTTAGCAGCTTGTAGCTTATTCATGATTATCAAACTACAGTTTCTGATAGGATGCCCCTGCTGTTAAACTGTCTCATTTGGTTTCTAATCCTTACAATTTTTTTGTTACAGACTTAAAAGAAGTAAAATTCTAACACAGAAAACAGCCAGGAGCTTTGCATGCAAACAAAATGACCTAGTATATTCTTTCAACCACTCCATCTGACATCTATTATAATCATTAAGTAAGATGTTATTTCTTTTATGCAGTTAAGCACACTGAGACACAGAGATTTGAAGCTCTGAGGGTAAAATCATACCCAGAGAAAGAAACTGAGCAAGCTTTATGTCCTATTTAAAATCCCATTTTAAGGGCCATACACACCTTGTTCTGGTCTTCTCCAAGGCATAGACTTGACTTTACAGCAGCCAGTCTGCAATTCAGCAAATTACTTAAAGCCCTGAGTCAGCAGAGCATGCCAGGATGTGCTTAAGTGGAAGTGACAGAAATAGAATTGAGATTTCCTCACTTATAGCCCCAGTCTGAAACTATCAGGCAACATTTCCTTTCTTCATTACTCTCCAAGTGCAATATACTACCACGAGGGTCTGAGACAGGTAAGACCTGTGTCCTGCATGCCTGATGCTTACTGGCACTCAATTGAAATTTCAAAAATATTAGCCAAGCGTCCAGTTCTAACAATTCTGAGAGTTAAAATCTGTCTCTCAGTGCCTTAGGAAAAAGTTGCATTATTTAACTAAACAGAAGAATTCTCTTAGACCTGATACAGCTTCCCTACAGGAGGCAAACAAATCTGAAGCAACCTTTTTCCTCAATATAGGTATGATACCCTTCCAGTGTATCCAGCAGAGCTTTTGTCTGTAAAATGCTAGTTGTGGTTTCTTGTTTAATTAGGTTTTCTTTACAAGAATTCCAGACTAAAAGAAAAAAAAGCCCTAAAAATTCACAAACGAAAAGCAGTAATTAGTTGGATTCTTATTGTCTAGCTTGAATAGAAGAAGATGCTTCCCACCCGATTGGTCCCAGGTAAGCTTTTTCAGCTATTGTTTCTTGATCAAAACTGTTACCAAGTGCACCAGGATGAAATGAAAGGCAGTGGATTCCAATAGCAAAGTTAACCAGGAGTTAAGAATGCAGAACCTCTGCTTGCAGTAATAATTTGAAAAACCAGTTAGAGCTGTATTGCATCCTCATACAATTACCATTTTCTTTACGCAGACTTTCCACCAATGCCCTATTGTCTGCAATTTTCTATGCAACAAGCACCTAGCAAGCTGCTGCTTAAGCTTGCAGGTGGGAGGGAGAGAGGAAGGAGGAACTGTTCCCATTTTCTGGTTGCCCATTTGCTCATTCTAACTTCAAAAAGTCAGAACCTACACTGTTACCTATGGTTAAAGAAACCCAGTCCTTGCACACAAAAGGTTTTAGGGAAATCCTCTTTGTCTTTTGACGAGCTTATAAATTCCACCCCGTCCCCACCCTTGACAATGCATCTTCTGATGGGATGATTGACTACTCTGCTACTCAGTAGCCTCTTTTAGGCGAGAAAATTACTTTGTTGTATTCACTTGCTCGGAACTAGTCATTCTGTCTTAGACTGACAACTCCACATAAGTTTACTTGCTTTATTACAATTAAGAAATTAGTGTAGATACCAAAATAAGTCTCTCTCCCCCCATTTAGATGGCTTTAGGATCCCGCTGCTTCTTTCCCAGGCTATGCTATCATTCAGTAGAAATACAGATTAAGTAATCGTTTTTGATAGTGCTCTACCTGCATTTTTTTCTGATGATTTGATGCTGCTGCTTGTTGTTTCCCATCTGCTGGGCTTTCTCCAATCACAGCTTGAATGCCAATGTGACCCCATCCCCCATTGGGAGCATGCTGATATCAACTCTTGTATCTCTGAGAAGCTTCTGATTGAGGTGGTGGATACTTAGGGTTTCCACATCATCCTGACTTGGTTTTAGCACTCTTCCATGCCAAAGGACCTATTGAAAAAAAATAGAGAACGTATCATGCACCTCATTTTGACTACTAAAGGAAGCTTTGGAAAAGGTCCTGCATATTTTCTAGAAACTGAGATTGTTTATTTTATGTCAGATTTCTAGTGGTTTCTGACACAGAACTCTCATAAGAAACACAGGTATTTTTAAAAGCCTTTTCCTGGCTGCCCCTAACATTGTTTCTAGCAGAAGTTACTGATAACTTAGTAGTAGTTATTGATTACAAGTGTTCCCTCAGACCTTGTGCAAATGGTCTACGAAGTTGAAATGCACTACAGGACAAATCAGAAGACGACAAAGCATTCTTCATAATGAGTAATAAAAACATGTGTTAAGCTTCTGTCATCACAGGCTGCTTAGGTACTATTTACATCTATTTAACACATTAGTTCTTCTACAGGGTTTTATTTCTTGTTTATATTAGTGTTCCATGTAGCTTACTTTAGGAATCTATTGGATTTTGAAAGCTTCCTTAGTCTAACATTAAAGTAAACATTTCACAATTGGCAAACAAGTTGCAGGTCAGAAATCACATTACTAAAATGCCACTGTCACTTTTTTCCTTTCCCTATGTAAAACCAGTAACTCCCTGTGCTACTGCCACTACAACTGCCATACTTACATTATCGATAGCTATTATTCCCCCTTTCTTTATGAGGCACAAACATTTTTCATAGTACTCATTGTAGCTTTCTTTATCTGCATCAATAAAAGCGAAGTCAAAAGTTTCCGCTTCTCCACTGGCCAGCAGTTCATCTATAGGAGCAAGAAAGCACATCATTATGCCCTGGTTAATGCTGTGTAGGAGGGAGTTGTCCATTTGTGTCAAAGTTCAAGTTTTTAGTGGTACAGCTAATTACCAGAAATGCTTATCCCACAGAAACCAGTCTGGATACGATATGTGCCACAGAACATTCAGGTACTAAACTCTGCCTACTTGAAAGTTCATGGAGTAGTTCTAATTCTTCATGATATGCCTGTGACTGCTGAAAGGTGCAGTAAAAACAAGTCAAGCAGTTTGAAACTGGACACACTTTATACCTCCAGCTATTTTTTGAGCTGAGGAGATCTGTTTTCTCAAGTGGATTAACATTTTTCTCACATTTCTGAACAGGTCCTAAATGTTAATCTCTTGTTGATGATCAAATGCCATGACACAGGTCACAAACAAACTCTGTCAGAGATATTTATCAGAGCAAAAGATTACTGCTGTAAGTAATCCCTCTCTGGGCCAAGGGGATTTGAGTTGAGATCTAAGTTCTTATAAATGGACTTTTTGACTCTATATAGCCAGTTGCAGAGGGGATGACTACTGTCTTCCTAAGGTTCTGTCATCCCCTCTCATGTTCCCTGCCAACAGAGGATCTTTTTGTCTGAAGCATTATCTAGACAAAGTTGTCCATCAGACTCACAGGACAGTGCATCCCAGCAGACTGATAATATTTGCCTCTTTATAAAGGATGAATTTGTAAGTAATGCAGATATGGATGGATTCGTGGATCACTTTACCACCTTTGCTGAAAACATTCTTCCACTACTCCATTCTTGCAAATTTATTGCTTTTTCAGAATATCCCCTCTACCCCATATCTTCTCTTTTCTTGAATGAGAAAAGTAATTGTCTTTCTAATGGCCTTGCAAGCTTCTAGCACATCCTAAATTTGAACTCTTCTGGATGCAATTGAACTGTTAAACCTTAAGTTTCATATTGGCTTCTGAATTTTTTCTGCACCTCAGCCCTTCCAGGAAACTCTATCTATAACAAAAGTACTTGCTTAGAACGGACAACAATAAGAGAAATCTGGCTTTGTCTTACTAATGTTTTAATCAGCTTTCCCACAAGCAGCTAATGATAGTACTTCATAGATTAAACAAGGTGATGGACAGGACAGATGACTGACCCGTACAGACCACTACACAGGACAAGCACTTTGAACTTTTGAAGTTTTCTCACACTTTTTTCCCCAACATAAGAGAAGCTGCCTCACTGTTAGCAAAGGAATTCCATCCACAAGCACATGTAGTCTTAGATTTCATCAGTATTATATCAATATTCTCTTTCTAGGGAAGGAGGAAAAGTAAGTATTTTAAGTTACCTACCAAGCGTTTGAATTGCTGGCTTAATCCGCAGGTCAATCTTATGTTCTACTCCTGCCTAGAATGAAAAAGAGCAGAGTTGATGGAAGGGGTCAAGAAACAACCTCTAAGTAGGTTGTAATCAGGGAGTTACTGGTGTTCAGATATTTTTTCTATTATTTCCAAGTTCCAGATAGCACTTATTTATTTCCCGATTTAAAGAAGCCTGAGACATTTCACAATATGAATGCTCGTGTGCAGATATGCCAGTCTAAGATACCAATATTCCCAGGCAAATGCAGCTGTCTCAAACGTGTAATGGAAGAGATGCTGCTTACCTCCTTCCACAGTGGCTTTCCAATTTTTACAAAGTCTTCATTTATATCACAGGCAATAACTCTGCCATTATCTGGCAGTACAAGTGCCATATTCAAGGCATTATAACCTGTGAAAACACCTAGGAAAAATCACGAGTCATCAGCATTTACCGTATTGTGAATAAACAAATAGAGTGAACTACAGGCTTCCTTTCCAGAATAAAAACTGCAAAGGAATAGAGAATGGAAATTTGTCCACAGACACAATAGGCTTGGTTTGGGATTTTTTCTTTTGTTTTTGATCAATCTTGTAGCGAAGCTTAAAATGTTGTCTTTTTCCAGAAGTCTGTGGGACACAAAGAGTTGTCATCCTGCAACTCTGAGGAATGCACTTATTTAAAAGTGAAGCTAAATCCTAGGCCAAAGGGACTAGGCCACCAGCAAAATTCCATGGCATCATAACAGTGAGGCCAAGAATGAAGATGGTGGGAATCCACAGCTGAGTGCTCAGCACAGGTCTGCCTTTGGAGTATCCTGCTAACAAAGGTGCATCAAGAAAGATGATTGAATGCAGGGCCTGTGTAGCAAAACACTTCCGTCTGTGAAGAACCTGGTACAGCAAGGGAAAAATACAGTGTCCTGCAGCTGCTGGAGACCCAGGTATCTGCTCATAATTTTTCAGACTCCCTTAGAGCTGACAAGATGTCTACACTGATGCCAGACTTACTGACAGACAAACTGGTAAGTAAGCACAAATCTTTTTTTATGCTGTTGCTTGCCTACTTGTTTGCTGAGAAGTCTGCAGTGCCTTAAAGCATTTAGGTACCTTAGTGAAGGCATAGCTACAATATTGTTATTATAACAATATTATTTGGAGATCAGACCCAGGGCAAAGTCACACTCTTACCTATTTCAATAACTTTTTCTGCTTTAATCAGTTTGACCAAATTCGCCATCAGCTGAGCCTGGTCACTAAGTACCATCATTCCACCACAGGGATGATCAGCAGTGATCTAGGAAGGGAAAAAAAAACCCAAACCCACATCACAGCAAATAAAATCTAAAGCTTCTAAAAATGGTACCTTGGGGGGAAAAAACCACAACAGGGAAACCACAGGAAAAACAGATAATTCTACCCTTCTTCTTTCAGATAGCTTTGTGCTCCACCCACAAGCCAGAAATTGGTATGAACTTAACAGTAACTGAAGAGGCAAGGGTATGTATCATGTGCAGTGGCTAATAATTCAAAACAGTAACAGGCCCCAAATATGCCACTAGGGCTGTGGCAAACAGCAACAGTTGTAACTGATGAAATACTGAGATGTATAGGATGGGGTTATGAACTAACTGTTAGGTTAGATCCTGTTGCAAAGGTCAAACCAAGTGGCTTTGGCTACATAGCGCAGAGTTGAAGGAGCTGTGCTCATGCCTGGGTATGAGGGTCCCTTGCACTGAGGAGGGAGGGCAGCAGGAGAAGCTCAACTCTACTCTGTGGTGGCAGTTGGATGGAATGGACAGTCCTCCAATTTCTTTTCTTCCTCTAGAGCTCATTTCAGCCAAAGAGTTCTAGTGCTTAATATTTAATTGCTTTTACACAGGAATGGTTTCTTTGAGTTACAAGGTCTGTCATAAGGCTTCGTTATACATGACGTAAAATGAACACAAGTCATCTATTCAAGTTGAAATGACATGCAGCCCAAACACATGGGCTTGGGAGCTATGGATAAAAAGACAGGTCTAAAATACATGCTAATATATTAAATACTTGATCATTGAAGAATCTGGGTATTACTGGTTCAAAACAAATTCCAATGGGTTATATAAATAAAATGAAGGAATGAATGCCACAAAGAGTCCAGCAGGTATGGGTGATACACAAAGTCCTAATGGAACAGTAATGGCACTGAACAGAAAATCTGCATTGGGACATAAAATACTGACCAGTCGCAGCTTCTTTAGAATTGGATGTTCCCGCAAAGAGTGATCCTGTACGTACTGCCAGAGAGGACTGTTTTTCCCAGTAACAGTCTTGGATGCTTTGGGTGTCTCAAAAGGGTTTCTTTTACCTACAAAATGTAAGGAATAATAACTTTCTCAATTATGGTCTGTGTAAATAAAGTAAGCACACAAGTAATACGAAAAGTTAGCGATCTTGCGCTGAAAAACCTAGTAAAAAAGGAAAGTGCTCTCAGGACTATAGTATTTTTCTTCTTTTTAACCCCCATGATGCCCAGCTCAAGTATGCAAAGGCTGAAATAGAAAGTCTTTGGTACAGTGTTGTTCAGTGGCCACTATAAAGCTTACAAAGCTGTCATATTGATACAGGACAAGTAACCACATCAAACCTCAAAGGGCATATGTAGTAAGAGAAGCATGAATAAGGCGCGTTACGTTCTTAGTCCAGGAGGGCCCTTATTTTGCGGGCAGAGGCTGATACATCTTAAATCCTGTCTTCTCCTGATGCTCTGGCCTGGGGATATTTGTCATCACTCAACTACTTGTATAGCAGCAGAAGTGTGCAAAGAGAGGAAGTGCTGAAAACTGAAGTTTAAGGACTATTGCTTGTCCACTTAAATACAGAAATACCAGCTTTGACGCCTAATGCTTCTCTTACCAAACAGGGCAAATAATTGCCTCATTTATTTTAAAGTAGTTTCTGCACCATAAACACTTTGTTTTATAAGAGGGACTATTCTTACCATCTCCTTCATTGATGGTATCTCTGGCAGACTTGCCAAGGTCTAAGTATGATGGAGGAATCGCCATTAGAGCTGAAAGGTAATAGGCTAATTAATAGTGAACCTTGTACTGTTGTGCACACACAAAAAAAATGCTACCACAGTTTTTTAAAACAGATTCATATGTGAAGGCAGTTAATAGACACATAGCTCAGTTACAGTATTCTGTGAAGCATCTACAGATTTTCAGCTGTAAGTGTGACGAGCACTGAATTAGGTTTTCTGGGCTTTTGGTAATCTGTTTGTAGATATGAGGCATTACCAGATCACCCAGTTCCTAATTTTTCAAGTAGGTGTCTCCATACTCCTTTAATTAAGAGAAATCAAGCAATAGCTCACATTTTCAGAGTCAACAGTTACCCTTAAAACACAGGAAACTGAAATTTTGAAAAAGTATAATGCAGACGGCAGTACATTTCAGAGCTGCATTATTGCAACTCCTACCACTTGGTGAAAGGGTGGGGGGGGGAAAGGGTGATGGGACAACTACAGTGGATCTAACTTAGACAAGCACCATAAGGTGGCTAAACACAAGCAAACAAACATCTCTTTTTGAACTCACAGGCCACAATTGCTTTGCAGAGAAAGTCAGATTAACATAATTGACTATTTACTTTGCCCTTGTCTAGGGCTTTCTTTTTTGTTTAATGGAAAGTTCCTTCAGAACCTCAAAAATAACATGGGCAGTACTCTGACATGTTAACTTCATGCAGAAGGCAGAAAAGACTACTTCCATTTTCATACAGTGCTTTTAACCAGTATTTAAATTTTCAACACCTGGCTATAGAGCAGCTTATCTTCTGCAGGTCTCTGCAAGATCTTAATTACATTCAGTAACAAAGGATCATAGAATCATTAGGGATTGGAAGGGACCTTGAAAGATCATCCAGCCCAATCCCCCTGCCATGGGCAGGGGCATCCCACCCTAGACCAAGCTGGCCAGAGCTCCATTCAGCCTGGCCTTAAACATCTCCAGGGATGGGGCCTCAACCACCTTCCTGGGCAACCCATTCCAGGATCAGTTGAAGCTTTTTCTTCCTCTTCCTCTGAAAAACGTCTCTTCCATCTACTCATAGCCTTATCTACATAGAGGGAAAAACTTTCCTGGAGCATCTCGTTCAGAAAGATTTCCAGGGACATAAACCCCACATAAATCATTCTTGTGCTTTCCAACGTTGGCAAGTTAGCTGGGTTTGCAAATTCTAACAATCAGAAGTCATTTTCCTCAACCCTATTTCCAAGCATCATTCACTTGAAAAGAGACTCAAATCTAAGTGTCATTTAACAAGAGCTCTGCTGCAAAAGCAACCCATTCCCCATTTCAAAAACAGACTCTACTTGAATCAAGTGAGAGCTCCACGCTGAACTTTATTTCATCTCGCTCTAAACCAGACCTGTACAATTCATCTACCACTTAAGAGCCACAAACTTGTTTTCCTCTCACTAAAAAGTAGAAAAACGATCCAAGCAACAGAAAAATGCTCTGATGTTCTCAGAATTATTACATCACACTTTTCCATAGGGTACAATTCCAAAAGTCCCTCAAACCCTACAATTAAGAAGATGTTGTTATAAAGATTTCTAACAATTTCTGGATGTCAGGATATTGACAATCAGGACAGATGCTAGACCAGCCTATAAAAAACGCAAATTACTAGCGCAATTAAAAAAAACCAAGCAATGGCAATAACGACACTGAAACTGCAGCTTGGTAGTGTAAAGCGACTTTTTTTTCCAAGCATTTAGTTAAAATACACTGGAGACACCACTGACCTTTAGAATTACACTGCTATTAAAGCTCAAAAAATCCCCCAAAGCCATGGACCCCCAGCCGAAAGTGGGGGTGAGCGGCGCCTCCAAGAGAGATTGGCAGCGAAAGGGAAACCGCGGGTGCGAGAAGCCAGGCCGAGAGGAGCATGGGGTGCGGCAGCACATCCTTCACGGTAACGGAGCGGGCGGCGGCGCCCATCGCCAGCTGCCCCTTATTTAAAGCCGGGACGGTGCGTGCCGAGAGCAACTCACGCCGCCCCCTTCCTACCACTATGCTAAGCGCTGCACGAGGCGCCCCCAACCCCGCTCGCCGCTCTCTGCCCACACGCGGACGCGCCCCGCCCATCAACCCGCTTCCGCACGAGCTGTCGCGACCTGGCTGAAACAGGTAGGCTGTGGAGCCGGAGAGAAACCGCCTGGCTGCGGCCACTGGTACTAGAAGGCGAAGTGAAGGAGACACCAACACGCCCGCCCGCCAGCCGCCGCCTGCACAGGACCCAAACCAGCCGTGGCTGCCCCTGCCACTGCTTGCACCGCCCTCCTCACCAGAACGCCGCCCAGCCAGCGGTAGGCTCCGCCATCCGGGCTGTGGAGGTGGATTATGGCGGGAAGCGCCGCGACCCGAGCAAGGAGTGGAGCAGGAGCATGGCGGCTCAGCAGGCAGTCGGCGGGGCAGCCCCGGCTCGGAGAGGGGACCTGAGAAGGAGCTGGCGGTGACAGGCTCTGAGGCGCGGCCGAGGCAGCAGCCTTGGGAGCTGCTATTGGTGGCCGCGGGAGTGGGCAACAGCGAAAGGGCGACGGAGCGCAGCGCTGCCTGAGGCCGGCGGCTCCTCTCTTTGTGGCGGTCCCGCTCGAGGAGCGTTTGTCAGTGTTTGAGCCAGTGTGCGTTCGGCTCCGCGCACCGGTTGGGTTGAAGCGGCCTCTGGGCAGCGCTTGAAGGAGGATCCGTGTGCAGGGCCTAGCTGCCGGTTGTGCAGGCGGCCGCGGTGGCGGTGTTTGCCCAGAGCGCCCTTGCTTTTCACGGCCCCCGAGATCCCTTCCTCGTAGTGTCCAGCCTTAGTCTAGCGCTGGGATGATGGCACTGTGCCTGGCATCCTTGCTCAGGGCTGCTTGTATTCCTCTCATGTTTCCACGCCTCTTTAAAATGCCAGACATTACACGGTTTACACGTAGAGGGCACAGTTTGTCAGGAAGGGGCCTTCAAAGGCCATAAGGTCCAATCTTGCTGCTCAAGCAGGCTACAATTTACTGAAAAGCATAATCTCCTAAAAAGCCTAAATCAACTAAAGAAAAACCACATCCAGACAGGGCTTAAACATCTCCAGAGAAGTGGACTCCACAACCTCCCTGGGCAACACGTTGCAATATTTAATAACCTTGACTGCAAAGAAGTTTTACTCACATTGAGGTGAAAGTTCCATTGTTCAAGCTTTGATCCATTGCCCCTTATCCTATCTGATGCAATTGAAAAGAGTATTGCTTTTTATCACCCAGCCCTCATGTATGTATGTATAGTAGTTCCATCCCCTCATAGCCATCTTTCAGTTTGGTCATAGCCATGACCAAACTAAAAAGCCCCAGTTTTCTCAATCTCTCTTCATAATGCATTGGTTCCAGACCCCCAATGATCCCTGTAGCTCTGTGTTCAATTGGGGACACCAGAGCTGGACACAGTATTCCAGGTGTGGCCTCACTGAAGCAGAATAAAGGGGTACAATAGCTTCCCTTGATCTGCTAGACACATTTCTCTTGAAACATCCCAACACCCTATTGGCTTTCTTGACCACAAGATCCATTTTTAGTTTGTTATCCACAAAAAGTCCAAGATCTCTCTCCCCGGGGGTGCTCTCTGCCCAACCTATCTAGCCTTAGTGTAGCACTGGGGAGATGGCACCTTGCCTGGCATCCTTCCTTAGGGCTGCTTGCGTTCTTCTCCTGCTTCCACAGCTCTTTAAAATCCTGAACACATTACACCTAATGTGTTCTCCTGTTGTGACCACAAGCCCCACAGAGCACAGCAAAACCCAGCAGTGTGGCTGTGCCATGGCAGATCTGACAGCTCAGGCTCCATCCAGCAACAGGTGCTGCCTCTTCCAAACAAGTGCCACAGGCTCCTCAGTTGCTGAAGGTCCATTTTGGCTGTTAGGTCACTGTCCATCAGAAGGCATGTCCTATGCCACAACGGAAGCTGGCATATCTTAGGTCAAGATAAACCATAACTCTCAGCAAGTTCGTTAGACAGTGCTATCCTGATCATGAATAGGTCTCCTTGGAGAAAATGGTCCAACAGCTCTTCTGCAGCAGTTACTGCACAACAGACATCAGAGTTTCCAGGGCAGATCAGTGAGCTACTGGACAGGTGTTTTGGAAAGTCATCGTTCTCTCCTGCTTACCTGCTTTATGACATGATCAAAATCCTTCAAATAAGTAAAAATTATATACAAATACAACTTACGGTATGAAAAATACATACTATCTGTTGTGGTTTGAATTTGGGCAGGTTTTCTTTTCCTGAAGGAATTTGGCCTGATTTCCTTTGTTGCTGTTTCAGCTGCACTCTGCAGCACCTTCCAGTTTCAGCTGCGCTTGCCACTGTCTGATAGCCTGGCTCTTTGGTGATCCTTTTCCTGGCCTGATCTGCTGCTGGAGGAATTAATACCTAAACCAACAGTGGCTGTGTCACCTTCTTTTCTTACAAATCAGGGTAAGAAAGCTTTTCTGTGCTTTTGTTTCTTTACATAGATATGTGCTGAAAGTACCCTGAGTGACTTCTGAAGGTCGATTGGGTTGTCATGTTGTGAAGCGTTGGCAATATCTGGATTTTTCAAAACCCATGCAAGGTATGAAGATTTCTAATTCTTTCGCTTTGCAGGAGACAAAATTAGCAGCTTTGCACACAAACGCTGGCATGGAGTGTGTGGCAACTTGACGTTGAAAGACATAGAATGAAAGTAGGTAAAACTCTCCTTTTGGCACAGTTAATCTCTAGTACACCAGATGAACTATGTCCTAGTAGGTTAAGATTGGTAACTCCTTGGCTGTGTGCCTATTCTAGCAAATCTGTCTAGTGCCAGTGCAATTAGTAGAAAAAGACTCTTTTGCGAGCACGTGAAGTGCAGGATTATCAGTCCCACTAGGCCATTTGTGCAAAATGAGTTTACCTATCACTGCATTTTTAGTGTGGGCTAGACCTTACTTACAAAGGCAAGCTCACATCTCTTACATTTCTTTTGCAGTAGCTAATAATGTCAAGTACTAAGGGGTCTTCTGTACTTTCTGACTTGCAAAGCAAGCAAGACTTCTGATCTTCTTGGCAGGTAAAACTTTTCAGATCTTTTTCATTCACGTTTAACATTTTATTTTGAAATTGTGTTGTTGACTTTTTGATTGTTCTTTGTTTTTCTGTTCAGTGTCTCAAAACTTTCTCTGTGTACAGTTTGCTTTTGTAAATGAAAGCATTTCATTCCATCTTGCAGAAGATGAGTTACTAACAAGTGCCGGAATGTGTCATTTTCAACAAAAAACTTAGGATCCTCTAGCGGCCATAAATCAGATTTGTGACTGTGCAGCTCCATCTAGTGATTGTTCTCCACAACTGCAGCAGGAGGTACAGTAAGTGTGGGCTGCGCTGTATTTTCATGAGACAGCCTAGATTGGTAATCTTCTGATGTCGTGATGGCCTCTAGAATTTCACCTCGAGGAGCTTCCTTACTTGAAGCTCCTTGGAAAAGTCAAGTTTCTGAGAATTGCTTTCATACTTGAATGTATGTCTTAAACTTATTTCTTCCCCTGAAATCTTAAATAGCTTAGTTGTTTAAATACCTTGAGGAATGGTGACTGCACTACTGCCCTGGCTAGCCTATTCCAATGTTTGCAACTGTTCATTCTGCCTGCAAAATTTCTGGTGTGGCTTCAAGCATCACTTAAATGGTCCTTACTTCAAAGGTACCTGTGCATTGTTCTCCTCCTTTTACAATAAGCATGGCACTCACATGGTCCTCTAAAGCATAGCAGCATTTAGTTCTGTGAGTAAAGTAGAAATGTACTTGAAGCTTATGTAGAGCTAAAAGAAGAGCTGTAAAAGCCCCCAAAAGTTTACAATATGAATGTAAAAATTGGGCTGGAGCATAACAAGAGGTTGGATTATGTTGATCAGTGTACTTGGCAGTAGCCTGTCAAGTTTCTCAGAAGAAATTAGAGCAGATACGTTTTAAGGTAAAATCAGGAGGAAGGAAAATGAGGTTTGGAGCTTTTTACAAGGAGTTTATCTCAAATATGAGCGCAGAATGAGTGAAAACCCAAGTGAAAGGAAGAACCAAAGAAGAATACATTCGGGCATTCACATGGTCAGAATAATTGCTGGAAATGCTTATGGAGATGACGTTCTGGGTGAATGGGACTTCAATGACATCAGAAATGGGGAAGGAAGTTGCAGTTATTAAGATGACAAGAATTTTGGAAAAGGTTTTCAGTTGTGAAGATGAACATAATCTTGGAAACATGTCAAAATCCTTCTGAGCTTTGTGTGGTTGTATGTAAAGGCCTGAGGAGAAACTGAGTTGAAAGAGAAGAGTATGAGTTGAGTGATAGGCAAAATAGTCTTTTTTATCTTGGATGGAAGTGAAGGTTACAGAGCTGAGGCTGCCCTGATTTTTAGCCATCTTTGGAGAGGTGTTCAACTCAGATTGGGATATTCAATCTAATTGCAAGGAGGTAGGAGTAAATAGACAGATCTGCAAGTTGCCTACATCAACATGGTGTACGAATATACTCGGTTACTCAGAAAAAACAGGAAGCTCTGAGTTCCCTTACCTCTGAAGATATTCACAGATAAACACATAAACATTCTGTTGTGCTTATCTGTTTATGTTATTTTAATTGGTTTTCATAATCTTCTCAGTTAAAACTGAATTATTTACCAAATTTGTGTGTCCATTCATCTGTCTGAATTAGGTGTTGTAGACAAAATGTGTGTATACTTTATAATTGTATACCCTACAATGTATGCCCCTTGTTAGACCTAGATAAATCAATTGATGGTGGTGTATTTAGAGGACTGTATATGGAACTATTATTATTTTATTTGCAATTGAGGTGTTTCCTTCTTTCTTCCAGTTGGTTTTGCTACTGTATTTGTCTGTTCCATCTGTATTATTTCTCTAGTATTGTGTACATTTAACATTTCATTTTACAGTTCTGTAATGCAGTTTGCCATATACTGGCACAACCTCCTTGACCTTAGAGATATTCATTCCACATGTATCTGTTGTAGCTATTTTTTTGCCATGACCATTCATACATCTTGGCTGAAACTCTTGGAGTTGTAAGAATGGTACAATCTTTTTTTTAATCTGTGATAACTGGAATTGCTCTCCAAAATATTCTTCTGATAGTTGAATGTAGTAATTTGAAATAAGACTAACAGGTTCCCAAATACTCATAATTGCTTCTAAAGTCATCTGGATTTTTTTATCAGACAAACTGTAAGTATCAAAGCTTCCTTTAATATGATTCATCGTCCAGCCACAGTGTAATCACAGAAATGGAACTCAGACATGAACAATGACTTTAACTAAGTTGGTTCAGTTACTTTCATCCCACTCAGCTACTTCTATCACATTCAGTCTTCTGTGGGAGCTGTTAAAGAATGTCTTTCGATAACAGCTTGTAAAGGCTGTGGTACCTTCACATCTATTTCAAGGCTAAGGTATCAACATTTCAAATGCTGCTGCTAAGAAAGCTGGTGATTCATGAGCCCATAAGCCTTAAGCCATTAAACTTGCAAACAGCAAATGGTTTAGAAATGGTTTTCAGCTAGGAGCGTTTTTGACATATTGGTAAATATTTTCAGGCCTTACTGACTTACAGGCCAACATTTTGAATATATATGGCTGCTTTTTGCCATCTCATTACAAGACTAGGTTCAACTTTGAACATGCAGGTATCGTGAGGAGAGATAGCCCCTGCCAAGCAGTATAATTCCCAGAGCAAAGTAAGTTAATGGCTTCTATGAAAATATCCCACAAGTATCAAGGACTGTAAAACTCAAATTGAGCTTGACTGGGGGAAACCCAGTGAAACTGCTCATTCAGTGGCTCAGCTTGACAGATTCCGTGATAGAAGCAGTACTGCTGACAAAGAGAATTTGTCATTGAAGGATGTGGGTTGGAGGCATATTGAATTTCTCAGCACAGGTGATAGACTGTTCTGAATGATGTCCTTCCAGGTCATGGCTCAGCATTGCACTTGAAACAGCAGTATGGACATTGATGCAATGGGTGCTTGGTTTGTATTAATTTGCTCTGCAAATAGTCCCCGTGTGATGGAAATAGGCATGACCTGAGCAGACTGTTCTGCTTTACTTACAAGGCTGCTGTAAGTCTCGAGATGTTGCTCCACTGAAGTCATAAACAGTATAGTGCTTAAACAAACCATGAGAAATTTTGTTCTTTATCTCCCTATGTAATAAAATGAAAGAAACACTGGACAAGTCAACCATAGCTATGACACATCATTGCCCAGACCCTCCTATGCCATTCTCTTTTACCTTTTTTTTTGACATCTGAAGGAATCTGTGTCAAAGGCCAGCAGACTGGATTTGTTTCATACCATCCATGTAAACGGATGCCAAAAATAAAGGGTGGTTTGGGAAGCCCAGTGATTTTTTCCTTCCCTTAATGGCATTTGCCTGAGAATTTCCAGTGCACAAAAGTGACAGAAGGAGACATTTAGGAAGGGTGTGCTCTTAGTCTGCTCCAAGCAAATTAAAGAACGGTGAATGACCATCTCACTAGATCTCGTTCCTAGGTCAGACTGTCATTTCACAGGTAAGTAAACACCATGCCAGGCTATTAACTTGGGGACTTAAGATTTTCTAGTATGTTCTCTGTTGGGACGAATAGAGAAGGGACTGTCTGTATTAAACTGTGGTTTTCTAATATGGTGCAGGTGTGAAGAAGGTGGTACTGGATTTAGCAGGTAAAAGACATCTGCTGGAAGGAGAGCCCATTTAGTGTCATGACCTTAAACCCCATGTGTGGTGCATTAGTTGCTTCAGGCTGAGAGGGTGCAGTGGGAGATACTTCACGAGAGCAGTATCTGACGTTGCAAAGGGTAGGTTGCTTGCAGGAGAGGAAGTAGGAAAGAATTCTTTTACTTACCTGTAATGCTCTCTCTATTTCTGTACTTCTTTTTTTACAGTTGAAGATGTACTCTTGATAATTGCTGTGAACTAGTTTCTTCTCTCTAGCTGTATTTTTAGGATGGCTTTTACAATTTTGTATAGTTTTCCTCTGTAGCATTAACAGTTTTTATTTCTTTGTTGTTGTAGTCCTTTGAGTTTGAGCATTAACAAAGGACTACATAGACTTTTATCTTACTATTGTGTTCTGGCTTCATTTTGGTATATATATTTTAAATGACTTGAGCTCCTTTTAATATAAACAATTTGAGCATGTCTGTTAAGTGTGGTAAGAATTTTTTTAAGAACCTTTGACAAGTGAACAGTAAATTTTTCAGCATCTTTAGATAAGAATAAGAATTTTTAAGTTATGTTTTTACTGCTTCTTTTCAGTGTTTTAAGATCAGAGGATCCTTCTGCTTTAGTATATTTGAATCATATTTTTATCTTTTAATAGAACTTGCTATCCATTTTGTTTTTAAGAAGTCTCTTTCTTTCCATTCTTTTATAGGCTTGGTCTGACTTCATAAGAATCTCTAACTGAACCATAAACTACCTTTATAAATATATTTTTCCTTGAAAGCGATATCTTACTGCAATGGCCAAAGTTTTGTCATGTGTTAGATTAAGATGTCCGCCTAAAATCAATAATGCTGAGGTAACAATGCTGGTTTCTGCTAGGCTCTCAATTACTTTCTCAGTTGTTTGTCATAGGAAGAATATATGATCTGTTGTTTCCCCTGCAGGCTATAAAATCAGTCTGTTCTCCTTTGATCACTTCCGCATACTTCACTTTTACTCTCCTAAGTGTAACACAGATTTTTAGAGCCTTGGACCTGTGAAGTAGCAAAATGATTCTTCTGTAGTCCTTTCCAAGGGATAACAGCCTCCCTATAAAAAGCATCATAAATATCCCTGGACAAGAGTTTGCTCTTTTGGGTTACATTTCGCAATTGCTATGGAATCTGTTCCTGAATTTGCTCTGCTCTTTGAACAAATGTCCGGGAGAGATTTACTTTGCAGAGCACCCTTTCCACATTATATTCCCTGCTGTGCTTCTTTTGCAGGTAGTCTCTTATTATTTGTATGTGTCTGGGTAGCAGGTACAGCTGCAGAATTGCCTTTTCGCCTCCTTTTCTTTTTTAATCCTTGTCCACACCAGACCATTGTGTCTTTTAAGATGGTTTCTGGTGCCATTTTATTCTTGGAGTTGCTGCGTTTTGCCACAGAGGAGAAAGAAAATAGTGCTGTACTTTTTCCTTGGAGCTTTATTTTTTTTCTCTCTTGATGTCCTTGATCTGAAATTATGCTGTTCCTGCATAATGTCAGTAAAAACTTCACCAGGTAAAGGAATACTTGAAATAGCAAAGTCTCCGGTGAAAATCAGAGCAGCTGTAATAGGGCAATTGAATCAGCTGCTTGTTATTCTAAGTGGTTTACTCTCAAAAAGAGCCTCTGAATGAGGCTTCAGAGGTGGCTTGGAGAAGGTAAATGAACTCTTGATCTCATTGTATCCCTGAAGAGAAGCTGGATTTGCTTCTAGATTTGTGTGCTGTGTTTATGAGGACAGAAGGTAATGATGCAGAACAATGAACACGCTATTTTGATTTGAATTAAGGAAAAATTAAGAATTAAGAAAAAAGTACAGAAAGTTAGTAATTAATCTAGTTCACTTCAGCTTTGCATCTGGGAAGCGTATGTGAGAGGCTAGTCAGACTTGGTGGCATCTGAATTTCAAGGGTGTGCAAAATATTCTGTGATTTAACATTGCTGTACCCTGGCAAAGCCCTGCTAACATATTTTATAGTACAGAGCAGCTCTGCAGTTAGAGAGCTGTTCTGTTTCCTAACAGGGTATTCGTAGCATGTCGTAAGCAGTAACTATTGTTAATTGAATCCTAGGCTGTGGTCCTTAAAACCTGAAGCACTACCCAACTGGCATAAACCTTAATACAGTTTGCCTTTGTCTCCTGTCTAATCCATGTGGCCAAGAGTGGAAAATGCCAGAGTGCTTGGGAGCTGGGCCAGGAGGAGGATAGGTATGCAGCTGGCCGTCTGTCTCACTGCTTTTGAGAGCAGAGGTAATTGCTATGTGCCATACACCTTCCTGATTTTGGAAAATCAAAGCTGTTTGTCTGGTTCCAAGGCAGGGACAGTTTCTCCGACCAAGTGAGGTTTAGTAGCTCCTCCAGCTTACTGCAGTGTCTTTCATGGACTGTTGAGTTTCTTGCTGTTTATGCACCCATGGAATCGTTTTATACCTAAAATAAGGCATGAAATGTAGACTGAGTGTTTATTGTGTGGTCATCTCAGACTTAAAAAGGGCAAGCAGCTTTATGGACTGAGTGTTGTGTGTCCCATAGCAATCTCAGGAAACAGTGAGACAGACCGCTCCTTCCCAATTCTGTACCTTTTCCATGGGTTTTTGTTTTGGCATGGCCTTAGAAGTAGTGGTAGGTTTTCTGGTGCTGAAATAAACTTGCAGACTGAAATATTCACTGTGTTTGAGAGCCTGGTTCTAGTCTGTTGGATCAAACCTATTTTCTGTCTTAGCGCAGAAAGCAAATAATTTGTCTGTTCTTAATGAGCAGATAAAGTGAAGTGAGAGGGGGGGGAAAAAAGAGGAGTAGTTAGATGCTTTGGAAAATGTTTTATCTTCTGAGCCCGTGCAGGTAAGGTAAAGGAGAAAAGCCACAAGGCTATAAGGTGTGCAGGCACTGGAGGACTGCTTGCTGTCATGTAGTCTGTAGAGTGTGGGAATCCAGTACTTGGGGATTCACTGGAGACTTTTGACCTTCACCTTGACTTAGAGGATGCCAAGAGTTCATCTGTGGCATTAATATGCTTAAAACATGTGACTAAATGTGTGTTAAACATACTTGAGTCCCTGTCAAAGATTCCTGCTTGCTGCTGTTGCAAGATGATACCATATACCGTTCTGGTTTGTTCTCTAAAATACATCAAACTCGAGTAAAGCTGCTCCTTTCTAGTATTTCACAGTACAACAGCAAGTCATCCTTCACTTCTGTTTTCCTCAGGGTGACACAGTTTTAAAGCCTTGAACTTACGAGGTAGTAAAATGAATCTTTGAGAATTCTTAGTTTCCCCAAGTAATGTATTGCAACTGTCCCCAGCACAAACCAGAACCTGGGCAGTATAATTGTTAGTGGTAGGAAGACTGAAGTGAACAATACTGTTTCCTCAGACTACTTTCTGTTGTTATAAAGGAATTTAATTGTCTGTTAAGCATAAGCATTGCTCAGTTCTTTCTACAATTTATGTCTGCTTTATTTAATAAATATGCCCTTAAGAACAGTTCTGTAAGCAAACACCCCTTTAATAATTGCAGTGGCCCCGTGGCTTCTTAAGTTGGTTCCTGAAGTTGGTTTGAAACTACAGTGGCTGATTAAATGAGTAACTTTTAAAAAGCTTATCAATGATGGATTGATCCAGTCAGCTTGCTTCAAGTTATGTGTAATACAGGAGCTCTTCCTAGCAAGCATAAGTACAAATTTTGTAACTTGCTAAGGACAAAACTAAGTGTCTTTTAAATGGAGTTTCTAGAATGTTGAGGACATACCAAGAAGTAGTTGTCCTTTCCTCTTGCAGGATGATAACCTGCGAAGCCTCACATCTCTGCTGTCTCTGTTTTGCATGGAATTTGTCTAATAGCTGCTTCAATCGGTCCCCTCTTCTTACTTTTTGATATGGTAGCGTTGGTCAGCTATTTTACTGTTGTGTTAAGAAGCAAGTTAATTTTTTGTTGTGTCATTACAAAGAGGAACCTCATTTAAAGACAGAATTGTAACATACAGACTTTTCCATTTTGCACCCTATTTCTCCCCAGGACTCATTCAAGTAGAGCCATGAAGTGAAACAACTCCCTTCTTGCTGTCTCCTTCAGTATTTATGGTCACGATAGCTTTCTCCCATGCTGTGTGGCTGGTTGGAGCACATGTTTTGCCCGGTATTTAAAAGACTACTGAATTTAAAGACTGTGCCTCAAAGCCTGGAATATCCCATTGCATATTTTAGTGCTTCACAGGCAATGAGTAAGCAGGGAATTTGTACGAGGGATTTCGTATGGGTTCTGTGATATCTCAGACCTATGTGTTTGGTATTTCCATATGCTGTCCAGACTTCCTGTTAATCCTGTCAGCGTAAACCCCCTTGCTGTTACTTACTTCTGCCTCTTTGTTTAAATAGAATGTCATCTGCTACCTGGATTTTAGTACACGAGAGCTATTTAAGGGTTATAATTTCTTGGCAAATTTCTGGTGGAAACACATGATGTGAGAGTAGGGCCAAACCACAGAACTTTAAAAAAGCTGGGTACTCTTGTTGACCCTTGTTATTTCCCTCTTTGGAGCTGCTTTTGTTGTCCTTGAGCAGGTCAGAGAGGGAATGAATGCACATTTCACATCTGCTATGCTGACAAGCAACCTTTTGGCTAGTGGCTGGCATTTTAGCGGTGCAAAGCTTCCAACTCCCACCCTTCTACAGTCAGATGGAATGAATAGCTGAACTGTGCTATATTGCTCGTTGGCATACAGGTTAAGCACATGGGCTACATATGAGTCTATTAATCTGAAGTTATCTTTTCAGATCACTGCCCAGTTTTCTAGCATAATCTTCTTGGAAGAGAGCTTGGCACGTGTGTCTTCTCATGGCACATGGGTGAGTTTTGTCTTTTTTTTCCTAGTAATTTCCTGGTGTGCAGTAGTTATTCTAAGCAGCAGTGGTATCTGAAAATGATGGGCATATTGCAATCTGGAGGAAATGTCATGCCCTTCTGGTGTGGATCATGAGTGAGACAAGCTGTGAAGGGATGTGGGTAGTGGGCATGCTGTAATTGAACATTGTCTTTGCTTGCAGGCAGGGATAAGAAGTGGTGTGCCTCCTTTCTCATTCTTGCATTTCTTAGTCATCTGGGAGTGGAATAAACCAGTCATAAAAAGCAAGGCCAGCTCATGGTAGATAAATACCTTCACCTGTTGTAAAATGCAGGGCAGCATTTGTAACCCTTCCTCCACTAAAACTACTCTGGGGAGTCACCCTATCACTTGTAGTTGTTTGCTTGAAAGTGCATTTCAACAATTGAACTTCCCTGGATTAGGATAGCTTTATGCTATATATCTGCCCTTTTCTGGGCCAAAAAGAAGTCTCAAACCCAAAGTCATTGTTGCAGCCTTTATGGAATGGTTGGTTGTAAGCAGCTAAGCTCTGTGAAAAACAGGAGGGGAATAGAGACAGGCAGTGAAAACACCTGTTCACGTTACAGGCTTTCTATCCTCTTACCTCGCCCTCTGCATTTGGTTCATCCCCTTCACCTTGTTTTTAAAACACCTTGTTTTTAATTAGGACCAGTTTTGGAGGCAGAGATTATGTCAAGGGAAGTTAAAACACTTACCAAAAATTAGGCAACAGCGACAGGTCTGTTTTGAGACCATGGTAAGAGCAGTGCAGAGACTATAAGAACAGAACATTGTGTGATCAATGAAACAGAAGTTAACAAAACACTTGGTGTAGTGTGAAGATATAACCTCTAGTTACCTGACTTATGTATAATTCTAAAAACAAAACCTCTAGCAAGAGATTTTATATGGAAAAATAGGACCACCTTACTATAATGAGTTAGATGGGAGTCAAGACATGCACAAACATTTTTTTGTATATGTGCAGGTAACCAACAATTTACTTTTGGGTGGCTTCTTTGTCAATATTTTATATAAAAACCTCAATATATTTCTTGAAAGGTGTGCTAGCTTTGCAAGTGTTCACTTAGTACCCTTTTTGGTACAAAGCTGGAATAAACAAAAAAAAATGTTGGTTGATGTGTCACGTACTGGGTGCTGAACTCTTATTAGGGACAACAGGAGCTGTTTCTTGTTATGCATGTGTGCTGCACTTAGCATCATGGAGTCCTTCTGTAGTCAGACTCATTAGTTACCAATGTAGTGCAAACACAGATATGCTTGAAGTGCAGGGAAAATTCATCCTTCAAAGCAGATAGGGCTGTAAAGTTAGGTGGCTGCAGCAGCATCTTGGAATATAGAAGCGCATAGTTGGTGCTAATGGAGTAGCTTATAGCTTCCTTCAGTTCTTCTGTTTTTCCTTTGTCTTCACCTTGGATCATCCATGAGTGGAAATGAAGTTCCATACATCCTGGAGCTTTCCCTCTTGTGTAGAGCTTTCTGTTGAAGGCTTAGAAGAAGTGAAGTTCAGGAGATTCAGCTCCTTGATTGTCTAGTCTAGATGCATGTGGTGGGTCTGGTGTTAATGGCTTCACCTATGCCACACCATTCTGTACAGATAACAGCATGAGTTCAGGGACTGGGGATTAGGAGCATTCACATGAAATTTTGAACTACCATTTGGACAACTGCAGTTTGAAGGCTTGCCCACCAGATTTCCTCTTTAATGGTTTCTTTTGGGCTGCTGGAGCTCTTGCTCTCATATGGCCCCTTATTTCCCTGGTCTGGTGCTGATTAGTGTCAGAGGAGACACAAATCCCAGTTTTTCCTTTTGTGACCTTGGTCATGTCATGTGTTTGCTGAGTTAATGGGCTATAGAAACAGGATACTAATTCTCTTGCTTGACTCCTGCATTGGGACTTTACCCTGAGCCAGAGACTTACTGTGTATGAGTTCTGTAACAGTGCTGATTGAGACCTTCTGTAAGAGAAATAAAAGCAGACTGCAGAGTTTCAGGCTTCCCCTCTTCTTTCCTTCACTCTTTTTTTACCAGTGGCTAAATCAGTTGTGGCAGCTGTTGCTTTGGCTGCAGGCTTTTCCGTGGCATACTGAAGGCTGACATGTATGTGGTGAAGTTGCTCATCTGTTGAGGGTTCGATGGGTGGGAAGACAGGGTGATTTCTGAGAAACTAGTGATTTGCTAACAGCTTTGATGTGTTTACCTGTGGGGTAGAATGCTGCCATGGAGGATGAAATGATGGTTTCTTTGTAATTTGGCTGAGAGCAGTGCTGAATTCTGCTTAGGACTTCTGTAGTTGCTCCTATACAGTATCAGGAAATGCACATCTGAAGACAAGATGTAGAACATGCAGTCAGAATACTCATTTTAGAATACTTACCCTATGTTAGAAGAAAAAAATGTCCAAATCATATATCAGAAAGTATTTTTCACCTCCCACTTCTACTAATTCACTAAAGAAACATTGTAGTTAAGTGTCAATTGATGTAGCTGATTAATTCAGAAGTCCAAGAGATGCTACATGCATCAGGAAGGTTGTATGTCCATGCTGCCACAGCATTTAAAAGAGCATTTTCTCGTTTGCAGCCTAGATTCTTGTAAAACAGGGAAAGAGCTGCTAATTAACAGCATTCTTTGAGAGCTGACTAGTTGCACCCAATATTGGCAGCATTTTAAGTTTTTTACACTAGAGAATACAGTGTTAGCTCAGGTCAAGCTATCTCTGCAATCTAAAGACTTGCTTCACATTGCAGAACACAATTTAGTAGAGGCAACCTCCCCAATTTTCTTCCGTTAACAAACCTCTAACACGCCTGTGGCACAATAAGCAATTGCTTGCACAGCTAAGCACTTGCAGAGAGGCATTTAAATGTTTTCAGCGCCATGGTCTCTATAGACCATAGCAACCCACATACTGTAACTTCATTGTCTGTGATAAAACTGGACATTTACATGGATTGCACCAGTGTAGCACAGACTGCATAAAGCATCCTTTTCTAACCTTAAAAAGCATAATTTCCAGAGCAGGGAGAACTCCCTTCTTCATTAGCGTCAAAATGTCACTAATGGTGCCACTAGTCATCAAGCAACATCCTTTTGAGAATCTGGCATATTCTTCACTCTCCCAGCTCTCAGATGACTACAGCATTCAGCTGAATAGCTTTTTCAACAAATGACATGTCTCAGCCTTGACACAAAAGTACTTGCACCTTGTCAATCATTCACTCACCATCAAGATCAAATGCTCATCTTCAGAGATGAATTTGATCTACACTGCAGTTAATGTTAAATATGGACTCTCAGAGGAGAAGATGAATGTAAGGAAAAGTACAAAGCAAATGTGGGAAATCAGAGAAAATACCATGCCATTTGTACATTAAATAGGCAACCCACTTCTGTAGTATGTGGAAATTCAGGCACACAGAACAAAAGTGGAGTGTTGGATGACAAGGATGGAAATGTAAGCTGATATAGATGGTCTCAAACTTTAAACTGGTGACCTAAACATCCCAGCCCAAAGGTTAGCTACTCTTTTATCTATCAAGGTTGTTATACTGCAGCCATCACTATAATATAACACAGCCAGTCATGTCCTTTATTGCCATAGAGAAATCCATGTGTCATTTCCAACACCCCAGTTATTTCTTTGATAGATGTGTAAACCAAAGCACTATTCTGCACAGCAGGCTGCCTGTACAAGCCAAGGCATCATTCATCACTCTCCTCAAACCAGTTTGGTCTGAACTGGAACTATGGTAAAAATTAAATGTAGTAACTTCAATTTTTCAGGCAAAATAATATTAATTAATAATTTTTATACTTGACCTCTCTGAGTCCATGTCACAATAAGGACTCGAGTATCTTAAAGATGCCTGTGAGGAAAGAGTAGAATCCAACTAAAGGCCTAATCTGAGATTTCTGAAAGTCCAGCAGAATTACATTCAAAACAATAGAGTGCTTAAGACCTGTAGTTCATTTGAGAAATAACAATCTAAGGTGCCTGGAATGACAATGGAAGAGGTCTCCACAGAATTGAGACGCTAGCAGAATTGATAACAATGCAAAACGCAAGCAATTCTTTAGTATTACACTCTTAGTGCTTTTCAACATCATTTGGGAGACTCATCTTTGCTTCATTCTCCTTGCCTACCCCTTCTCCTTATCCACGAGGGAGAAATGCCATAGTGAATGGCATGGAATTTGAAAATTACATTTTTAGTGGAGACCTACATTTATTTGAGAAGTTCCTTTGCTGGCATCGTGCTACTTTGACATCATGTTTTTAACCAACATGTTCCTAGATTTTCCAAAGTCTTCCCAAATCACCCAGAGAAGCTCCCTGAACCATTTGTGCATGCTGTCTTTCGTGGAGACCCTGCTGTGGGCCACCTCACATAGCTGGGACACGACTGAATTGTTGCCAGCTAGGTCTTCCTGTATGGTTAAGGATTGGGATATATGACTCCTCTCATTTAACATCCTGTTTACTTCCTTTTACCTTGGTGCCAGCCATGTTAGACAATGAAAGATAGCAAACCAGTCAGTCAATGTACATCATCTAAGCTGAAACACAACAATTCTGAAGTTATTGATTCTTGTAGATTTTAATATCCTATTGAACAGCCCAGTTTGATTAACTTAATTTAATGGCACTAATTCATTAGTTTGAGCTCTCAACTTCCACAGGCTGGGTTAGTTTGGCTTTTTGTCTCTTCAGTTTTCTTGTCAACCTTCTTTCATGGATCAGGTAACTCTACTGTAATTTGCAGTCAAAGATCTCAGGGAACCAACTAATGAGCAGCAATCTTCAAAGTTCAGTTCCTCTGTTAAAACAGGCTCCACTTAATGACTCTGAATCAAGATGCTGCAGCTTCAGTTAAAATAGCTCCAGTGCAGGGGTTCCAAGATTCTAGACAATGGATAACATGTGGACACAAAAGCTTGCTTAAATGACACATAGGGAGATTGTCTCTATGTTCAGTGACACAGGTACAGGGAGATTGTGTCTTTAGGTAGTTGTGGAAGCCTGGAGGCACTATGCATCTTCTTCTCACAGTAGTCTGCATATATGGAGCTTCTTTCCACTTTACTGTGCCAGTGCAGCACAACTATATTTTCTATTCTAAAACCATTTTATCCAAGGAGGTTTCTTGGAAATGAATACTGGCATGGAGGAGAGAGGAAATGTAACAGCATGTCCTGAAGCTCTTAAAGCTATGTATTTTTTTCGTGGTTCTAAATGATTTTATTATATCTCAAATTTTCATCACATTACCTCAAAAGGCAGGCACTGCTCAATTTCATAGCATTGCCATTACTGCGAAGCAGCATCTTTTTAATGGTGCCAGGGTTAGCAGCTCCAGACAGAATAAAAGGGATTATGGTAGGGTGCCCATTTACCCACTGCTACCTCATTTCATCAGCTGTTTATCAACACATTCTTCATTTGGAGAAATAAAAATTAATGGTAGGCAGAGCTCTTTCAGTGCATTTAACTGCCCTGGTGTGATACAGGTGGTAACACAGCTGAGATCAAACACTTTCATCTTTTCTCTGGAGCCAGTTTGGCTGCAGACTAGCTGCTTCTCGATTAGAGTTTGCAGTATTTCTGGCAAGGATTTAGCATGCTTTCTACAGCTTGGATTTGTCTGGCTGTTGCCTTCTTAAAGCAACTCCTTACTAGCTCATTCACTTTTTTTCCAAGGTCCGTAAGGCAGAGGTCTGATTCAAATTGTGTATGAGCGGCATAGATCTATAGATAGCTTTAAGCAGATAAGGAAACTGAGATATTTGAGCACCGATGCTAGATTAAAACCTGTCACACGCTGCAGTAAACATTTTTCTGTTAGTTTTCCTCTAGAGAAGGGTTATAACTGCATTGCCAACAAAGCCCAAGGAAGCTTCAGGAGACCACCTAGTTCGTTTCTAGTTCATTTCTGTTCCCTGAACATATTTACTCCAAGCTAGGATAGTGACAATTGCCCGAGAACAACTGCACAGGGACCTTTACCAAGTTTTATTTCTTAGGTTATATACAAAGACATTGGAAAAGGACTATGATATTCTAGTCTTTTGTAAGAAGAGAAAGGTTCTAGCTTGTTCCATTTTCAGAAACCTTTATCCCTCCATAGGTTTTTTTATTTAATATGTCAAATAAAGATAGATTAACTATCTTATCCCCAGGAGGATTAGAAATCCTGGAATTAAAATGTTAGCAATTACTTACATTCACGTGGCATCAAAAATGAGATCTCTGTTATGGCTTGCAAGACTTACCAAGAATGAGTGATGGAGAAAGAAAACTTGAAGTCATGTGAGCACAAGCCTTTTGTTTTTGACAAGACAGATTATTTTAGAATGCAAACCAAGGAACAAGGAAGCACATCTTGCCTTTGAAGTAAATCCCCTGCAATGTCTGCTTTGTATGTTTTAATCGTGTAGTAGAATAATTCCGATCTTTACCTGTCTCCACACCTGGCACCTCTCTACATTCCCTGCAGGGTCCATGGGATGACAGTATGCCACTCTTAGTTCATTTAGGCTTCTATAAATCCTGTCAAAGTGATTGTATTTGCTTCAGTTGGTCAATCTTTGCAACTGTCAATGCTTCACAAATAATGATTCAAATTAGCTAGGATGCCTGGTTTTTCAAGTTTGAAGCCAAATGACTTGTAGCCTCACTCCTCATAGAAAGATGACTAAGATGACTTTGGCTGGCAGGTAACACACTGCTTTACATATACTCTTAATCATATGGTGGAATTCTCTTTATCCCCCATATTTGGGCTGTCTTCTCATCCAGTAATAAACATTGTGTTTAGGACTTTACAAATCGTTAGTATGCATGCAACTCAATAAATCAACACTTATAAATCAGCCACAGTTTCTGTGTTGCATCCATCTTCCCACCCCCTGCTCTCAAGTGCTTTGTCAGCAAATGCTTGAGCTATTGGTTGTGCAGGTGCCTGTAGATCAATACTAAACACATGGCAGTTTAGTCCACAGTGACTAATAGTATCTCTGCTTCACCAGTCATTTGGAGAGTGCAGTTGCCTCGGTGAGATTTCCAGAGCACTCAATGCTGACCCAAGTCAGCATTGTTACCTCCTGCTCAGACCCAGCACACAGATGCTGCAGCGTTGTTTCTTCACATGGCGATATATTCTTTTGTCTAACACCTAACAGGCTTTCTGAGAAAGGAATTAATGTTGTTTGGGTGGAAGCGTGGTGGAAAGGCTCTCTGGAAACCAATTTGTCCTGGGAGTACAAGTCTGGGGCCTTGTGGCCCTGGCTGGAGATTTCATTGTGGTCATTTCTTGCAGGTACTGAGTTGCTGCATCTCTCCCTGTTTGACATTCTGGAGCCACAAGTGGTCTGACTAACAGTAGCGACACTGCCTGAAAGATCAGAGCTGAGTGTGTACAACCATGGCTAGTCTTCCATTTGTCATATGTGGGTGACTTTGAGGTTTTAGTGGTTTTTTTAACAAAATTCTTTAAGTTATTTTTACTGCTCTTTTCCTGAGACAAGGTGGGGGAGTGACATATGGGAGCACTTCCCTGCTATACAGTCTACATGAAACCGCCGTTGCAGATGCTGTTTTGGCTGCTGGTAACAGTGTCAGAAATGGCAGCAGCCTTCTGCAAAAGTTATTTAAAAATAGATCTCTTTGGTTATGCTTCTTTCCTTAAAGGGACATTGTCAGTTTGATTTAGTCCCAACATTTTAGCTTGGTTGCTATCAGCTATGCCATCTCTCCTGAGCTGTCAGCCAATTTGGCCAGCTCTGCAATGGGTTCAATATTGTTTCACATACAGGCAAATATGCTTTGAACACAGCACAATAAAGTTTTACTACACCTAGTAAATTGATGGTGCATTTAAATTTTTATTTTTTGCCTGGGTCTGTTAGCAGCAAAGCAAGGCACAATTAGCCTGACTTTGCCAGTGTTGTCAACCTCACAGTCAGGTTACTGGCATCAAGTGCGGTTATCCTTGTACTTTCAAAACGCAGCTCCGTTCTGTTCTTCACTCTACTGCCTCACTGCTTAGGTTCCTGCTCTTTTTCTGATTCAGAAATCTCATTCCTCGCTTCGTTGTCTTCCTACACAAATTGATTCAGGCGATCATAGGCTGTAGCAACACACCGACCCATCTCCAATGGATGCTTTAGACCCTTAAAGTCCAAGCTTATGTTAAAAAGTGAGAGTGGTTCTTTCAAAGCTCTGAAGTTCCTGGAGTTTGTGTCTTCTGTGACTTCCCCTCTTCAGAACTCCGTAACACCGTGCTGCTTTTGTTGGGAAGCAAGTAACAAGCTTGACCTGCAGCACCTCTGCCAACAAGGTATCTGTTGTCAGGTGTTGCTGTCAGCCGAATGGCCTGGCTCTGCCCAGTATTAACACAGGTTGTATTGCAGCACTGGAGAGCAGAGCAGCTGGAGTTGCATGACTGCAGTGAGTGGTAAGGAGATGCAAGTTTTGTTCTGAAAGCTCCTTGTTTCATTTTCTCACTGCATGTAGTATCTGTTCCCCTCTGTACAGTGGCACGGAGTTTGCTGTCACTGTGAAAGATGACTGAAGTGGGCTGAGAGGGTATTGTTGAGGCATATTTTGTGCAATTATATCTGGCATTGCAGTGGTACCATCAATTTAATTTCTTCCACCTCAAACATTTTCGTGTTAAGTGTTTCTTTCTCTTCTGTTGCCTTATTGCTCTTCTGCAATGCCTGTTATTCTTTGACATGTCCCCATCTCTTACATCAACTATCACTTCCCTCTAGGCCCTCTAGCCTCTTCTTAGCCTGGTTTCCACTTGTCTAATCCTTTTTTCATTAAAAGTTAGATATCTCTGACATCTCTAAGCTTCCCTATCTCCTCTCTTTGAGAGTTCAGCGTTGGTTTCAGTTAGAGTCCATGCCTGGAAGGCTTGAACAAACAGGTGCCCTCTCTCATGGCAAGGAGTTGTAACAAACCTCTCAGATGTGCTTGACTATTTACAGTTCTAACAGTTGCTCTGATTTTCAGTCTGTGGTTAGACCATACAAAGCAGGACAACGCTTGGGTCCTCTCCTTGCTTTTCTGTTGAATGGACACATCATGGGCAGCTGCAGAGCACTTCTCTCTCAAAGGAATCTGGAAAGTATTGTGATGACTTAAGTCCCTGTAAATGTGCTAAACTGAAGCAATAACCATTCTCTGTGTTAGCTATTGGGTTAGTTGTACTTCAGTGAGATGCTTGATGTGCAAGCTGTGACAAATAAGTAGGTGTTGGAACCAATTTTCCCCATGCATCCATGAGCAGCTTTTAAAATTATGTTCATCTCTCTGATGATGTTCATTCCTGGATCTGTGAGGATGTTCCAGAAGCGTAGAAGAAACCTAATGTTGTGTCAATGTATTAGAAGGGTAAACAAGAGAAACCCTGTAATTAAAGCCCTCTCGACTTGGTATTTATCCTGGGCAAACTAATGGAATGACTGATAAAGGGGGTTGAGTAACAAAGAGTTAAAGAGAGTAATATAATTAATGTCAGTCAAGATGGGTTTATGGAAAATAGATTCTGTCACACTAACTTGATTTCTCTTTTTGATATATTTAGTTGCTTAAAGGAAATACTGTAGAAATTTCTACAGCACTTGACTTGTTATCGCAGGGCATTTGGGATAAAGGATTAGCATGGCACACACTAATGACATTGCCAACTGCCCAGCTGTGACAGGTCTCCAGATGTGATGGCTAACAAGGAAGCATTGCTGGGTAGGTGGCTTTCTAGTAAGGTCATGCAGCATTTGTTCACTAGCTTTATGCTGTTTATTTATTTATTTTTGTTTAAATAGGTACATGTGAGGGGAAAAAAGATCGCTAGTGATTGCATTCTGCATATATCCTTCCCCCGGTGTTGTGTCAATAAGGATAATGGCATTATTATATGACATCAGGTTTCCAAGTCAGTTACTACCCTGCAGGAGAATATAAACAAGCAAATTTGGAGCCTCGTGATAGGGCTAAAAGTTACATTTGGTGTCTGAAGAGTGGGAGACCAGTCAGGGAAAGAGGACTCTTAGAAGGACTTGAGGCACCTGCCGAATAATTGATCCTCAAATTACTGCAAGGGTTAGTGAGGTCTTTGGGTGTGAGGCCAAGGGATTGCTAAATGAGAGTCAGGAGGTAATGCTTTTGTCCCTGGTGCAATTTTTTTTTTTGGTGATAGTATGCCTGGGTGGTGTTTCAACAGGGCTAGAATGATGCTGATGAATTGGAGGGTCAGAAGCAATCTGTCAGGATGATTAAAAGGTCTGAAAAAGGTGTCCTTCAGTGGCGTGCTCTGAAAGCACTATCTGTTCTAGCTTATTGAGCAGACGTTTGTCCAGTGGCTTTACCAGTCTATAAGTGCCTGTATAAGGACCAGAAATGTTCTTCCGTCTAGCTGACAAGCTGATTGTGATTGCCAGCAGCTGGACAGACTTAGGATCAGAGAGAGCTGTGTTTCAAAAGAATGAGTGTGATTAAGAATGAGTGAAAACACTGGAGTGTTTTACCAAGGATTGTTATGGATTCTTCCTCTCTAGTAATTTCACTCTCTCTTGACAGTGTGCCGTAGTTGAAGCAGGGAATTAATTTAGGGAGTGGTATGATCTGTGTCTTATAGGATGTCAGAGAGGTGACTGGTGTGGTGTTTTCTAGCTATAGGATCGCTGAATGCCTTACAGCATCTTGGTGGTGCTGCATAGTTTGCCCTCTCCAGGACTATTCCCACACACTAATATTTCAGGAAGAGAATCTCTCTCTTGGTTTAACTTGTGTAAAATGGGTATAATTTAAAAAAATTAAACATTAGTTCACATAATGAATAATCTTGATTGTATCCATTTGCAGGTCTATTTTCTGCAGGTTGACAAGTTTAAATGGCATTCAAATAGCTTTTCATGTAAGGTGTCACTCTGTTTCCTTACTAATGCCTGAGCAAGTACCTTGCCTATTGTCAGATCGTTAATTCTCTGTTATTAAGTACTCAGGTGCTTCATTGAAAGGACTGTCAGTTGCCAGTGCAGCATCGTTTAGTTTAAGAAGCTGGCCTTAAGAAAATCTCCCCTGCTTTTCCAGACCAACACCTCAGTAGGAGAGTCTTCTTTCTGCAAGTTAGGCTTTAAAAAACCAAAAACTCCCTCCCTTCCAGAAAAAAACCCAACAAGCCATCACTAGAAAGGGGTCTACATCTCTGCTGTTGGGAGAGTGTTAGGAAAGGAAAAAAAGCCCACACCCTCGGTGCTGTTGAAACCTGCTCAGCAGTAGCCAAAACACTGGTATGTTATCAACACCCGTCTATAGCTACTGCCACAAACACAACACTGTGAGAGATTTCATGGGGAGGATCAGCTCCATCCCAGTTAAACCAGATACAGACCTTTTACTTCAAGCTCTGGCTTCGTGACTATTCCCTTGGTGCAAGCTACATGTCTCCAGTCTAGACTGTCATATATCCCTTAGAAACTGAAAGACATGGAGGCCTTTTAGTTTCTTTGCTGTTGGTTTCATCACTGTCATCTGCGAGTTCATTTCTTGTGCTCTGTTTGGTTTTGTCTTTTGCCATCATCAAGACTCTCTCCAAAAAGTGGGGACCCTGTCTGAGTTTGAAATGAGTTGGGAATCTACTGCTGACTGTGCACTGCAGTGTCATTTGGCTCTCTTGCATAGTATCTCATTAAAGTGGTTATAGTCTGTTGTCTCTCAAACTCTTCAATGGGGGAAGCTAATCAGGTAAAAGTGAGTCACAGTTTTGAATCCTTGACTGTGTCTGGTTTCATGGTTTCCTCTATTAGCAAAACTTCAAATATATTAGCAAAACTATGGAAATACTATCTCCTGTGAGTATCACGCTTTTCTCTCCAAAATAGTTGGATAGGAAGTGGGGTTTTCTTCTTGCACGCTTAATTCCCCATTTTAGCTTAAATGTGTATGTAGAGACTAACCTCCCTGCTCTGTTGTTTAACTGCATCTAAAGAAATGTGCCAGCTGAGCCCCTGAGGTCTGACTCTCTGTTCTACTAGAAAAGCATGCAATGGATGCTGTCTTCCAAACATCCACCTTAGCTGTGTTTTTGTTATAAAATGCATGTAAGCAACCTTCAGTCTTTGGAAATTAGTTGGCTAATCGTGAGTGCCAAAGATAAATTTGATCATTGAAGTCTGATCCATTAATTTGTCGGATTTGCTGGGAATAGACAGACAAGGAGGAATGGCTTGAAGAGTTACATGGTGCAGGGAGTCTTGTTAGATTACAGAGCATTTAGCAGGAAAACAATAACATAGGAGAAAGTAAGTAATCTCTTCTTTTGCTTCCACTTTGGAAGAAAGCCTTTGATGAAGTTTCTCTTAACTTTGGGAAGACTGTATCTGAATGTTGTGTTCATGATTTATGGCTTATCTATGATAAGCTTGCTTTCAGCACAGTGGCTTGATAAAGATGCTGATCTGTGTTCTCTCTGGTAGGCAACGCAGATATCATCGGTAAGCAGCAAATTGCCAGGGTAGCTACTAAAATTATGTAGTGTGACCTATTGCTTTTATGCACCTTGCTGTGGGAGGCTTCTGCTGTTAATGGCGCAGTGTGATCACAACTTAGAGAAGTACTCCACTGCCATGGAATTTTTGTTCAGTCTTATTGTTGCCTTACTGTGAGATGCTGGGTTATGGGATTGAGAGTGGTAGCTTGCAAGGGAGTGTGTCGTCTGTCTACCATCTTGTGTCAAGGCTTCTGCCCAAGAGAATTGTAGCTTTTAAGTGTGAAAAATGTCTTTGAAGTATTGAATCTTTATTCACTTAGCTTATTTTAAAAGAAATAAAAATATATGAACATTTGTGCTTTCTAGGAATTCTGTCAGACATCACTACTTGTTACCAGCAAATAATTGTGACCAGCTTATTTAAAAAGAAACTCTTAAATGTGCTAGACATGAAGAAACAGACATAGGTACTAAAGCCTGTATCAATAAAAAATGCTACCAGAAGAATCGGACACTTAAGATTACACAAAGTCAAATTATACTGTTCTTTTCCACCAGGCACCTTGGATGGTTTTGGAATGAATGAGTAGGTGAATTAGGGTTACAAACTTCCAAGCCCTGGTAGTTTCTGCAAGTGTGGGGCGCTGTGAATATCCTATGCTGCTATATAAGTCCTTAGCTTGTACTGAGGTGCATAAGTAGCTGCATTTGAGCAATGAGGCTGAAGAGTAATGTTAGGAGAAACCTACTGATTGAAACTTCAGATTGTAGGCCATGTTGAAGTTGTTTTGATTAATTGCTCAATATAGAGGCTGATTTCTTTTTCTTCTTACTGTGTGAAACTTTCACAGACTTGATTTATTAAAAGGAAGAAAAAATCATTAGTTTTCACCTCTTGTATGTGCACTCTCTTGACTTGGAGTTTTGTTTTAAGTGACTTCTGATCTGAATGTATCTTCTAGTTTCTCGTGGTTTTGTAGCAAAACTGTAGACCTGGTATGGCTTTAATACACTCTTTGTCCCTCCAGCATTTCCTAAAAGACTTCTGAGAAATCATGGTTTTAATGGAGTGTGAAACTTGGGGAATCTTACTTGACAGAGTTACAGAATCACTCTGGTTAGAAAAGACCCCTGGGACCATCGAGTCCAACCATCTACCCTACCTTACAAGTTCACCGCTAAACCATATCCCTCTAAACCTCATCCAAACGATCTTTAAACACATCCAGGGATAGTGACTCAACCACCTCCCTGGGAAGCCCATTCCAGTGCCTGACCACCCTTTCTGTGAAAAAATTTTTCCTAATAATAATAATAATCTCTCTCATCACCCTAAAACTCATGGGTGTATTTAATAGAAGGGCAAGTCTGGGCTTCTCCTTCATTAGATTGTGCTCTAAAAGATACTAGAACTTCTGTTTTTCTTTCACTTTAAAAAATCCCACTGTTACAGAATATGGGGGAAACCACCCCAAAGACCATTTAGAGACAGTGCCTCTTTCAACCGCTTGTGTCTACAGGCTTTAGGCAGAGGCTGCTGTTTTAGTTTCTCCAAGAGGTCTCTGCAGGACCACAGGGCAGCCCTACTTTCAAGGTTAACCTGAGTGCCCCTTTTCAGCTATGGGGGCTGTTTCTAGGGAACCAATGATTACGTTGTCTAAACCTTGAAGAATGGGAAAACAGCCAGTGCTGAGAGTCCCTACTGCTGTTCATTACTTGTTCCTTACTTAAATGTGGTTAGAAACCTGCTTCAGTCTCTTGGGACACATAAAACAGCCGTCAATTGCCTGGCAGCTAAAGACACAAACACAGTGACAGAAGCAGTTTTCAGGCAGAAAATTATTTAATAACATCAGTGAATTCCCTTGTTCTTGCACCATAAAGGAGTGGCGGGTAGGAGATGAGCAAAGCTGGGCTTACTGACAGGGAGAGAACAGTAGAGTGTCGAACTTAGACAAATTGAAGAGATACTCATTACTTTTATATCTTGAAAATGTCTTTTAGCAACCAGTATTCAGCTATTTGAAAATATAATTTAGTTTGCTGATCAAACATGGAAAGGACTAAAACTAGTGTTCTAAAGGGATTTTAATTATGTGCTTATAGAGTACCACACAGCTCTGACCTAAAACAGGTGATTAGAGGTTTGTAGGGTTTATGTCAGCCTTCCCTCATGAGGGATGCTTAGCTTAGTTCTAGATCCTAGTTTGTCTTTGCTGGTCAGCCTCCTAACAGCATCTAAAATGACCTCCAGAAGACACTTGCTTTTCACTATTGGCATAAAATCCTAAGTTTTGCATCCAAATAGGGCACCTCTGAGCGAGCACCTTGGATGCAGGTATCTCCTTAAGTGGCCCCAAATCTGGAGCAGCTCCATAACTAGAACAGTGCACATCCCAGATTTACAGACAGCCTGGCCGGGTGGATATTGTTTTTATGCTCCAGCAGAGCATTCAGAGGATACCTGATGTCCTCATTAAATGCTTATGTTTGATGCTGCTACTGATTTGCTGCTGGCCAGGACTATAGGAGTCCTGTCAGAGTAAATCTTCCTCTCTCATTGCCTGCAGATTCAACTGCATGGTCAGCTTTGGAGTGAGAGCAGTAAAATATCCTCTGCGTTTCTAAAGAAGTAAGTTATATGATGCTTAGTGAATCTCAGCTTGGTAGGACACGCAGTTAAGTGCTGCAGGGCTAAGGATTAACTACCAATTCTGCATCAGCTGCACAGATGCCTGTAATGAAAGTCATTGAAGTTGAGGAACTGGAGACCCCTGTGCTTCAACAAGGTTTGTATGAGGACTACAAAAGACACCTTTTACTGGAGATCATCCTCAACACATCCAGTTGACCACTGAGTATGTAGTAACTGCTGCGAGTACGTATATATGTGCGTGTGGGTGTGTGTACAAGGACCAGTAAGTGATCAGCTGTGTGTCTGCATCTTGAGGAAGCTCAAGTTTTTCAGCAATTAGAGCCCCAAATGCTCTCACTGGTGTTGCCAGTCAGGTGATGAAGGTCTCAGCTGCTTTATATCATCTCAGATGGTAATAAAAGCCACTGAGCTGGCTGCTATATTAACCTGATTTTGGTTGGACCAGAAGGTGAGAGTGAAGTCTGCCTTGGGAGATGACCTGAAGATGGTGAGTATGACTGGCTCCAGACTTTCTGTTAAGTTCAGGTCAGAGAAAGGTGGGGAGTGTTAATTCTTTATGCTAGACTTGTGGTTAGGACTCAGGAGACATGGGTTTGCCAAGCTGGGCCCTAACCAGAAGGCTCTGCAGCATTTGGGAAATGGAACAAGGTTTTCTAGGGTGCAGCTCATGGCTCTAGAAGAGAAGGGGGCCCTGAAGGAATAGGTGTGACCTCCATATGAGGCAAGGCAATGCAGGTGGGAGCAGGATGCTGAGGTATAATAACTGTTTTTATGGGACCACTAAACTTGTAGGATTCATGCTGAGGAAGACACCCTGTCAGCACCTTTCTGTTTGCAGTTGCTGTTGGAGGCACTTCTGCCTCCTTATTAATACTATAATTATACCTGAGGAAGGTGCAGCTAATAGGATGCTTGGGGTGCTACAATGAGGACTGTCCTATTAAAGTCTGGTTCAGTCCTGTTTAAACTGCTTTACAGAACCAGCTTTAGGGAAGATGTTTTAGGTACCTATTTACAGGCTTTTGAAAGGTGTAAATGGTCCCATTAGCTTTCCTGGAAGAGCAAAACAGGCATTAAAGTGTTCCACGAAGGTAAGTGACTGTGCTGGCTTTACATGCTGGATTGGTGTTTTTATGGCTTCTGCATGTCTTGTATCTCCTGGGCAGAGGTGTGAGTAATGCTTTTTCATTGAAGTACATAATATTAAAGTGGTGTAGTTCTATATTGAAAACTCTTTCACGAGACAGTAGAGCATGGGAATGTGTAAGAAACTTTTATCCAAGTGGTTTTTATTTTCTCCTCTGAATAAGCTGTGCCATAGCCTCTAAGGTCATGATCTGGAGGGCTAGACAATAGCAGGGCTGTTTCTTTGTCCTCTAGTCCACCCCTTTTTAACTAGGCAGTGATATTGCTCACATCCAACTTAGTGGTGTTACTGGAGGAGAGCATTTATAGTTTAGAGTCATCACCTGAGTCATTAGCAGGACAAGCTTGTCCACCTGCTAACTTTAATGTGGTGACCCATGGGAGGACATGCTGCTGTTTTTATGGCCTGTGAAACAGTGCCAGCCTCACAGCTCGTTTTCCTTCTCTGCCACCACTGCAGCTGAAGCCAGAAGTGCCCTTGATTGCCCATGTGTTTGTCACAACTCCCAAAAAAAACAGCCTTTGCTGGGAAGGGTACTAACACTATCTGCACCGTTAGATAAGTGTGGCCAAGGTTTGGCTACAGTGCAGTTATCTTACAAGCCACAGTGTGGATCAGTTTGAACTCCAGCTTTGTCCCTGAACTGCTCAGGGTTTTGCTCTGCACAGCTGTGTGTGATCCAGGGCCATGGTTAAAAGACACCTCAGGCCATCTTGGAGGAGGTGCATTCCAGGGTCCTTGGGTTTCTCTCCCAGAAAAGCAAGCACTGCAGAGCTGATGAGGATGAGAGTGGTGACAGGGAAATTCTCCTGGACTGAAGCAACATGCTGTCAATAATGGTGGTAGCTCACAAAAGCTGGGCCACTCTGGTCCTGTCTCCTGCCTGTGCCAGCGATCTGGTCATCTCAGCTACCAGACTGTGGTTGTCGGAAGATTTATGGCTTATTTGTGAGCTCTGCTAATGTGCTGATGTGGGGCACAGCTTCAGCAGGGCTGCAAGTATCTGTGCAAGCAGATAAACTGACTTGCCAGGACTCTCAACACTGTGAGGCAGACAGGATGACTCCAGGATATCTGAGTTAATGGTGAATGTTGCACTGAAGCCATCACGGGGTGATGTCTGATAAATGAGCTGCTGCGCCTTTGCAGCTCGTCTATCTGTGGTGCAAAACCACTGCATTCTTTGTGTCAGATTTACTCTCTCTCCAAATAATAGCTGCTGGACAACAGGGAGGGGCTGAAGCTGTTTTTGTTGATGGTTAAACATGTTCTAATGCAAGATGAAAAATGACAGGTCAGTAGAACAAAATTTGGACTGGTGTTGCTTGCAGGTCTAAAGACCAACAGATAGTATTATCTCTGGAGAACCAACTCTTTTGCAGATAGCTTTTTAAATGGCTATGAGGGAAAGGAGATAACATATTCGAGTCAAGGAGAGACTATTGTGAAGTGCAGCAAAGGTCCCATGAGTACTTCTGAGGATGCTTTGGGAGACTGTGTGAAACGCTTTACTGAAGTTAGGATAGACCACATCTACTCCTTTGCTGTCTGGAAGATTAGTAGTGGATAATAGTCAGTTGTTTTCATCAGGTTAGGGAGTGTCCTAGTGATATCCCTGATTTTTGAGTCCAGGTAGACTGCAGCCTTCCCTAAGATGACAGTCAACTCTATATATTGGGCCCTCAGTTCCTTTCAGGAGTGAGTCTCCAATAACTAGGACCCTTCTCTTCTTTGTGGAG
>JAOXOE010000632.1:8887957-8909305 GCA_028565055.1 Phoeniculus purpureus | reverse complement strand
AGAACTCTCTAAGAACTCCATTCCCAGCCTATAGTTCTGCCTGGGATTGTTATAACCAAAATGCAGAACCTGAACATAAATAACTCAATTGCAAAGGAAGTGCTTTTTACCCTACAGACTATACATTTATAGGATTTAGCTGTGTGTTAATGTCGATTCGGAACTCATAGCTTTAACAATTGTTTTGTGGTTACTTTAACGTACTGACTTACAATATGACCCAACAAATCGTGGTTTCATCCCAGATAGAGAGAGTAAACTCTTCTGTGCAGCTGAGAATGAGTACTGGGAAAGGGAGATATTAACTACTTAAACTTCTGGTTTTGTATCACTACATTTATACACTATGAATTCAGTACGAAAGTTGTGCTTGGCCTGACTTTTACTAACATAATTAATAACAGCCATAATTAATTATGCATATATTTCACTGCCACCTTTTGTGTAAGACACATAGCAGTAGCATTCAAACTTCTTCGTAGAGATTTGAGGTATCTTTTGACATACCTACAGACACTAGACCTGAATGTAATGCTGTAACCATTTCAAAGGACTGACAATCTCTAGGTGAAATACAAGCTTTGGGATTTATATCAAAGGACACAAAGTCTCGCTGTAATACAGCTTTAATTAATAAAGCTGGACTAGCCACACAAGCTCAAGATTAAAAGTAGTTTCCATATGTGAACAGGACAGCAGAGAGAATAAAGGGTCACGTTAAAATGAAATCAGATAAATTCTCTTTTATGATCATAATCTGCAAAATTAAACTGCACTGAAAGAAGAAGCAGAGAGTTAAAATCATTTTTTTTCCCTCTGGCAAATGGTGATTTAGGAAGCCTAAATTTGAGCCAGCAGAAAAACAGCTAAGAGCTAATTTTGAAAAAAGTTCTAGAAGTGAGGGCCCTTGGATTATGAAGTTTGTTTTGTTGTCTCCAGAAATTTTTTTCTTTTCCTAATACAAAAATAAGCAAAGTGGCACAAAGCAAGTTGTCATTCAAGATCTACTGCTAGAGCCACTGTGAAATAGCTTCATTCATACAACCATTTACATGTTGTGACAAACCAAACGCTCTCCAGGGCGCAACTCTACAGTATGATAGAAGAATTCTATTCACTCTGACAGCAAAATGCTGGAAGATCTTTATGTGGATCTTCAACAGCTAGAATTCCACTGGTGCAGAAGCTAATGCATATGCATGCACCAAACATAGAGGAAACTTGAACTTGTACTGAGAACAAACACTTGAACAGGGTTCACATTGACAGCTGCAACAGTTCATCATACTTCTGAGACAATCAAGAAGTTATACAATAATAAATCTATCAAGTATATAGATTCCTACTTCAAGAGTTTAGCCTTGAAAAGATGCAACTTCATTTTAGAAGCAACATTGTGGGATTTTCTTGTTAGTTGATGAAAAAAATTTTCTTCATCTTAACATGTATCTTTCTCAAAAGGTTTCACTTTGCAAGACTGGGTGGCCTCCTGTTTTCATTATGCAGGAGGAACTTCATTACATTAAAATATATTCTCAGGAAACACTGCAACTGGCCTGGTGTCAAAGTGTGCGAAAGCAGCTGTACAGTAATCCACGAGTCAAACATTTAAATTCCAGTTCTTACCACTCAAATTCGTGAAGTGGACTGAAAGCTGTCATTCCAATGAGCCAATATCACAGCTTGTAGTTCTGATCTTAATATTGTGTCAGTACGCAATGGTTTCTCTGTCTGGACTCATGCAAAGCATTTGACACTGCCGTGCATGACATCCTTGTCTCTAAAATAGAGAGACATGGATGTGACAGATGGACTGGCCAGTGGATAAGGAATTGGTTGAAATTTCATTAATTACTCCAGATTTTGATGGGTTTGACAATATGCAGCTATTTTTTAGTAACCTGCTTCTCCTCTATTTCAACACCATATTATTGAAACCACTGTTTTCTTACGAACAAAAAAAATGAGGGTAGTTTTTTTCCCAAATTATACTTGAAAGACCTTTTGCTTTATTAGGCTGAACTCATTCTTCCTTGCACATTACCAAGTCTCTGTATTCACAGCCAGTGCCTAACCTTTAAAGTTTGCTTTTTAAATTTCCAAAAAACTCTTATGAAAGTCTCTTATTGTACATGCAAGAAATCAACAAACAAAATCAATGTGACCTTTAAAAGTAGGACAAGTAATAGAGTGTTACATTTCCACATATAGATGTCTCCCTCCATTTCTAAATCATAGAAAAAAATATCTAACGAGCTTTCTTTCATATGAAAGACTTTGAAACTCTATTTGTAACAGGAGTTTCACAGAAGAAGCTGTACTGGGACTATTTGCTGAACTTGGCCTCATGCATGAAACTATCTGAGTAGTATAAATATACCTTAAATACATCCTTACACTGATTCTATCTGTCCTTACTTCTAGAGTAAATGAAGCATAGTAATTACTATTCTGTCATGTTGACTAGTTGTAAGATTTTTGATTTATTGTTTTTGCCAATGAAAGATTATTATAATAATAATAGGATATAGTAATAACCATGTAATAATTGAGAAACAAAATTTTTGAAGGAATTTGTTGTTCAGAAATTCACAAATGTTATTACAATGAATCTCAAGGGAAGTGACAATGATTTGTCATTTATTATGAAAGGTTGTTACCACAAACAATAAAAAATCATGAATATCAATAAAGGGAGTCAATTAAAGATCAATATCAGTTCATAATAGAGTGCAAAGCAATCACCAGAACACTTCCATAAGCAAAGCAGACCCTTATGAAAAGAATTAAAAGAAAAGAAAGTTACTGGGAGGAGCTAAAGAATATGAACTTATATACATGCAACAGTAATCTCCGTCATGTGGCAAAGGTATTTACAGTTTAATACAGAACCTATTTTATAATAAAGTTGTACGTTATTTTAGGTCTACTGCAGGCTATAAAATTGTTATATCTTTTGTGCCACAACTACAAAATATCTCTTTGTCTACTGGAAGTTTCTTTGTGATTATCTCATCCCTGGATTGAAATCTTACAACCACAGAGCCATAGAACCACTAAGGTTGGAAGAAACCTCTAAAGTCCTAAAGTCCAACTGTCAGTCCAATGCCACCATGCCCACTAAATTGTGTTTCCTAGGGCCACATCTACATGTTTTTGACACCTACAGGGACAGTGACTCTACCACTTTCCTGTGCAACCTGTTCCACTATTTGACTACTGTATCAGTGAAGGTCTTTTTTGCCAATATACAATCTAAATCTCCCCTGGCACAACTTGAAGCCACTACCTCTCAGTACAGGGTAATGCATGCGGAAGCCATGGCCTTCTGCTGGGTGAAAACCATTGCTCCTGGGCAGAGTGGACACTGTCCCCCACAACATCCTCATGAACAAGCTGGCTGCTCATGGCTTGGATGGACATGTACTCTGCTGGGCAGAACACTGGCTGGATGGCCAGGTCCAAAGAGTTGTGGTCAATGGAACTAAATCCTGTTAGAGGCCAGTCACGAGTGGTGTCCCCCAGGGCTCAGTGTTGGGGCCACTTCTGTTCAACATTTTATCAAAGATCTTGATGAGGGGATTGAGTGCACCCTCAGTAAGTTTGCAGATGACACCAAGTTGGGAGGGAGTGTCGATCTGCTGGAGGGTACTGAGGCTATTCCGAGGGACCTTGACAGGCTGCATCGATGGACTGGGGATAACTGTCTGGGTTTCAATAAAGGCAAGAGTCAGGATCTGCATTTTGGTCACAACAATCCCATGCAACGCTACAGGCTTTAGGCAGTGGGGCTGGAGAGCGGTCTGGCAGAAAAGTGCCTGGGAGTACTTATTGACAGGAGGCTGAATATGAGCCAGCAGTGTGCCCAAGTGGCCAAGGAGGCCAATGGCATCCTGGCCTGTATTAGAAATTGTGTGTCCAGCAGGAGTAGGGAGGTGATTGTTTCCCTGTACTCAGTCCTGGTGAGGCTGCACCAGTTTTGGACACCTCAGTCCAAGGGAGACACTGAGGTGCTGGAGAGAGTGCAGAGGAGGGCAACGAAGCTGGCGAAGGGCCTGGAGAATAAATCTTAATGAGGAGAGATGGAGAGAGTTGGGGCTGTTTAGTTTGAGGAAGAGGAGGCTTAGAGGAGACCTCATCGCTCTCTACAGTTATCTGAAAGGACATTGTGGAGATGTTGGTGCTGGTCTCTTCTCATGGGTGATTTGTGACAGAACCAGAAGGAATGGTTTCAAGCTTCAACAAGCTAGGTTTAGATTAGACATCAAGAAGAAATTCTTCACAGAGAGACTGGTCAGGCTTTGGAATGGGCTGCCCAAGGTGGTGGTTGAGTCACCATTCCTGGATGAGTTTAAAAGTCATTTAATCTAATGCTTAGATGTGGTGGTGGGGGATATGGTTTAGGGGTGAACTTGTAGAATAGGGTTGATAGTTGGACTGGATGATCCCAAAGGTCTTTTCCAATCTGGATGATGCTGTGATTCTGGGAAGTAAGAGGAATGATAGTTCTAATGGTTAAGCCTTTGCAGTTTGCTATGATGCTTTCCAGGTCTAGATTGCTGTTTAATTGTGTATTCAGTTGAAGGCCCTCCTCTTACTGTGTAAAGTCACTTTGGATTTTCAAGGAAACTTTAAATAAATTTCTACTTTCCTTTATTTTAATTCCTTTCCTGATGACTTATTTGAGCACTTGTTTGAGGTTGAGTCTATTTACCGTATCCAAATCCAACACAAAGAGGAAAGAAGTTATAGAGGAGGTATTTTGTAAGATTCATTCACTTGGTGAAATGATGTAATGATTTTAAATGATAAGGTACATGAACAGTAATTTGTACTGAAGCAAATGAGAAGCACTTTTGAATTAAAAGGACAGTCAGACTAATGATCACTTAATCCTGGTGCTTTGTAAAGACATTTTCATCAGTGTCTGCACTGAAAGGATTTGTTTCTTCCATTAATTTTTCTGAAGTGGATTAAGAATAAGGTATATGTTTGTACGTGGTTTATGTAGTTAATCTTTCTTCTTTTAAGTTTTTTCTTTATCTTCATTTAACACAATATGTATTTTATGCATTGCAAATGCCTTGATGCTTTGGTTGCAGGATTAATACTGAAAGAGTCTATGTGCAAATGCAGGATTGGACATGGCACTTGGTGCCATGGTCTAGCCTTGAGCTCTGTGGTAACGGGTTGGACTTGATGATCTCTGAGGTCTCTTCCAACCTCGGTAATACTGTGATACTGTGATCCACAAAGACTAGACATTGTAAAAGGCAACAGGGCAGTGGTTAAGAAGAGGACAGAGCAATCTGACCTTCTACCATCAAATGTATTATTTTAAAGAAAAATATAAGTTGATAATAAACCAGTTGATTTTTTTTTAAAAAAAAAAACTGTTAAAATGTTTTTGAAACATTTTCTTCCAAATGCTGTAACTGAAGGACGTAAATACTATTCAGCTGATTTAAGAAGATGAGTTTTTAATTACTGTTAAAGACAAATGTATTACGCAGGTTCTTTCTGAGCGGGAGTTGGTTACATACAGCAGAGACGAGCTGTGGAGTTAGGAATGGTATTTCAATTTACGTATGCTAGAGTTATAAGAGATTCTTAAAGCTTCAGCAACTGCTTCTTTCCTTAGAGCAGATTCTACTGTCTCTTTGATCTGTGCAAAGGTAGGATAGTAAGATTCAACTCTTGCTGTATCTTGGTTTAAGCAAGCCCAAAATTTGTCGCTCCTTGCAAGAGTAGTTCTATTTTCTATGTATGGAGAGTTTAATCTGGTTTTAGTTTATGGTTGGGAGTTAGTGAATTTGAAAAAGGCTGAATTTTCTTAATTTGAGTGTGTTACCGTAACGCTTCGTGTAGACTCTTTAATCTGGCAGATTTTATGTCTGTGCAAATTCTGGATGGCGTTATTTTTCCTAGTGTAAAGTAAATTTCAAAAGATAAATGATCCCTTGCACACCAATATACTTTCTCTACAATCCTATGCCTTATTTATACATTTGGAAAATAGACAAAATGGTGACATTTTTGCTGGCCGAGCCTTCAGAGTGTGTAAATAAACACGTGCAGGATTGTGTATGAATTATAGCGGAGTGCAGGTGCTCATTCGTCTTTTGAAATTTATCCACATAGTTCAGTGGTTCCATCCACAAATGCTTGAAACCAATCTGGCACCTGCAGGAGGTGGTATGTCTCCATGCAAAAAAAAACCCATTGGAAAACCTCTCTCAAGGAGTTCGCTGTGATGTCCTCTGACACCAAACCCACAAACAGGAATTCATCACATCAAAACGGCTGAGTTGTTGGTCCTCTCATTGCTGTGATAGAGCCATCTTCCCAGGTTTTCAGGTCCACACCTACTGACTTCTGTGAACATCTGAGCAACTAAAACGCACAAATTAGGCTCTGTACAGCTAGTTAGGCACAAGGATGTCTTCTCAATGTGTAGTCTTCCTTTTCTACTAGTTTTCAGTGTATGACTTTATTGTTTGTGTCAGCAGTTCCTGCAGACTAACTGAAGGTTTGCTCCAGCGTGTACACAAGGTTAAAAATTACACGTGCATTTAAAATGAAACCAGTCTTAGAAATAGAGCCAAGAAGACCAGAGAGCTGCTGGGTGGACAGAGAAAATGTACAAGGGCAGGGTTTTGGAAAGTGTCTTTCACAGGGGATTGGAGAAGTGATAGGACCAAAACTGGAGAAAAGCTTTTGTGCAGAGTGAAGTTTGAGACATGAGAAAAGAACCAGAGACAACCACAGGGGCATAGAAGCATCTACTTTACTACTCCAGTACAGGAAGAAAATGATGCACCTTCTCCTTCTCTTTGCCATAGGTCTGTACCCTATGTGCCCACCTGTCATCAATCAGGATGCCTTTATGCATAATATGCAAATACCTTTCATAAATCCCAGGTGGTGGTGCTTGTGTGTGAATTTGAGAACCATCCTTCGAGAGATTCTGCAACTTGCTCGTTGCTCAGGTTTTTTTGAGCCCCTCTCCCATTAGGAGTTGAAAACACAAAAACCCCACAAAGTGCTGCTGTCTTGTGGCTGCTTTGTAGAAAGAGTGGGCACGAAGGACTGTGGGGGTGCTGGTGGACAAGAAGCTGGACATAAGCAGACAGTGTGCCCTTGCAGCCCAGAAGGCGAATCGCATTCTGGACTAAGTCAAAAAAAAGTGTGGCCAGCAGATCAAGAGAGGTGATTCTGCCCCTCTACTCTGCTCTGGAAAGACCTCCCCTGGAATACTGCATCCAGCTCTGGGGCTCCCGTTGCAATAAAGGCATGGAACTGTTGGAGTGGGTCCAGAGGAGGGCCAAGCAAATGATCAGGGGGGTGGAACACCTGTCCTGTAACAACAGGCTGAGGGAGCTGGGGCTGTTCAGCCTGCAGAAGAGAAAACTTTGGGGGTTTCTGATCGTGACCTTCCAGTACCTGAAGGGGACTTGGAAGAAGGCTGGAGGTGGACTGTTTATGGAGGCCTGTAGTGATAGGATGAGGGCAATGGTTTCAAATTAGAGAAAGGAAGATTTAAATTGTATATGAGGAAGAAGTTCTTTTGCACGAGGGTGATTGAACAGGTTGCCCAAGGAGGTAGTTGAGGCCTGGAGATACTCATGGTGACGCTTGACAAGGCTCTGGGCAACCTGATCTAGTTGAGGACGTCCCTGCGTACTGCAGTGGGAGTTGAATTAGATGACCTTTGGAGGTCCCTTCCAACCTGGGAGATGCTATGATTCTATGAATGCTGCATGCAGGAGGGATGCATGGCAATTTGGTAAGAAAGCTAAGGGTGGGCAGCCCAGCAGGAAGCATAGGCAGTATTTTCTGTCTTGTCAATGGTGTGAAGGTCCCAGTACACAAAAACCTCAGGAGCGGCCAAAGACTTGGTCTTTATCAGAATAGGTGGAGCACAGACATCAGGAGATCCCTCAAGACTAGAAAAGGGGAGTTTGTTGTGCATATTGGGCAGATGCAGAGATATTCAGAGCAGTGAGTTCATACAGCTTGATGCACCACTTAAATGCCTCTGTAGCTACTCTACATATATGGGCTGCCTAGGAATCACGTTCTGCACCTGCTAGGACCTTATGTTACACCTGCTTGAAATGTATTGTCTCTCAGAGCTTCTCAATCGTCTTGTGGCTTTAACCTGTGGTATAGCGACTTTTATTTTGTGAGCAGAGAGAAATTTCGGGGTGGTTAAAGTTCATTGCATCTTTAGGTGGTTAAATAGCGTATTATGCAACGTAAACCTCGTGGACAGAATTTGGGGTCTTTGCTTCTAGTCTTAACATTTTGCAACCTGTAGAAAACACTGCTCTTCAGTTTATTTTATTTTCACCTTCGTGTTTCAATGATACCAGTTACCCACATTCCCCCCCTCTCCCCCCTGCACAAGGAGAAATGATGAAATTGCTCAGGAAACACATCTCCCCAAGTAAGCCCCATGGACTGTGTACGTTCCATCTTGTTTTTAAATCCTATAAATGCACGTGTGAGAGCATTTTTATTGATTCTTACTCCCTTCCCAATACACCGCTCTATTAATACCAAATGCAACAATAAGTTATAAATACTCAGAACACCGATGTGTTAGCATAAAAACAGCAATAAATTCCACCCTTCGCATAAAAGCAAAAATCCCTAATAGCACGCTCTGCAATTTTCCCACATTAAGCACAATCGAGAACGATGCATAATGTGAAGGTGCTGCTGTGAGTAGCCAAAACGTAGAGGATAATTTCATTTTTGCTTTCAGGAGAGCTGGTCTTTGAAGAGGACCCTAATGAGTTTCTCCTTGTCTCAAAGTAATCCAAAAAATCAGTTGCAGTGTGGTACTGCACCTTGCGTGTAATGGTGGAATTCCGAGCAGGAGCTATTAACTATGTTAATATGCTCACTCTGTCTTATGTTAAGATGTGGAACTTACCCTATAGCCACATAATGAAGTATCTGCTAGGAAAAGCAGGCAGATGGAGTTCCACCAAACATTAAGCTCAGGTTTTATCTTTGTGTACAAGTATCCTGGCTTTACGCTGGGGACCTTGAGAGAAAGTGGTTGCAGAAGTAAAGAAAAGTGTTACATGCCAATTGTTTGAGTTTGGGCTTATTGCTCAGTTTCTCTGGAACAAATGGAATCAAAGTGCTGGCAGTGTTAGAGATCAGTGGTTCCATGTCTGGCATATTTAATCTCTGTGTTTTTGTGAATTTACCCCTCTTGGTGGCGCGCTCAAGCATTTTCTATCCAGACGCAGCCTCACCTTTTGGAGCCTTTGGTGTTCTTTACAGATAGATTAAACCCCTTTTTCATTCCTTGGGTTCATTTCCTTTTTCACGAGGAACCACACGGCTGTTTATTAGAGGTTGCGTAAATAGATGGTAACATTACACCTTCAAACCCAGTTACACTGCTGTTGTGTTGCCATAGTACCTAAAAACACTCAGGAGATCCACAGCTTCATCCTGCTGTTGCTGGTCATGGTGCTGGCACTGACAAAGCAATTTTAATACAATATAGGAAACAGACCCTTTCTGAGGCCCTCTGGATAGTATTCGGGTAGAAGAAGCAAAAAAGCAATTTACCGCATTTTTTGGGTTTACTAAACAAGTGGAACAGATAGACTTGAGAGCTGTGGTTTAACCAATGAGAAGTTGAATCAAATGAGTCAAAGAAAGGCTTTATTACTACTTTGCTGGCAATAGCACTCCATGTACTTAAGGTTACATGAGTGGAAAGCTCATTCCCATGGGGAAGAAATGTGCTCTTAAACCGTAGCGTGTACCTGAATTGCTGTTGTATTAGAATGCTGCAATCGGCTTGCAGGAGCTAAAGATCCCCTGTGTTAGGAATGAAACCCAAGAGGAAATGCATAAATACAAATAACTCCAGCTGTGAGCATACTATTTAAATGGAAATCAAGGTTTGGTTTTATTTTAGGACTTACTGACCTCGGTTAGAATCATAGAATGCTTTGGCTTGGAAGGGACGTTTAGGGCTTATCTAGTCCAACCCCTCCTCCAGTGAGCAGGGACGTCTTTAACTCAGTGAGGTTACTAGATCAGTTACTACTGTGGTAGATTTTACAGCTCAAAGAGTATGTTTTATTGCAGCACAAGCGGTTGTTCGTAGAAGGCTTTTGCAAGTACAACACAGTTTTATTTTCTTTCTGGATCAGTATTTTAATGTGGAAGTAGATTGATTCATAATTCTGTTAAACCAGTTTGTTTGGGTCAAGTATTACTGGCAGCAGACTTTGACTGCTCACAAGAGTTTGTGATGATGTGTGAATGAGAAAGCACTCAGCTCAAGCTGAAACTTAGATCGTAATTTTTAGGAGATACTGTAGCAGAGGTGGTGATAGAGAGTATTGTGGAAGCATTTCTGGACATGCTTGATGTGTAACAACAACTTTTGGTATGGTATCATGCCAAGTTTGTCCTGACTCAGGAAAATGGATTTGGGGTATCGCCTTCCCTTCCCCTTCCCATTCCCCTTCCCCTTCCCACCCCACTGTAAAGGAGGCAGAAAGAAACCCTTTACCCCCAATACTGTGGTTTTTTTGCTGCTCAGGGAGGCTAAGTCATTAACTGCTATTGGCTTAGGTATTCTTTTCCCTAGTGGTCCATTTGAGCTAACAAAAGCCCCAGCTGGTGCAAGCATGTGAAGGTGCCCCAGAGCTGAAACTGAAAATCTGGAAGGGGAGCTTCGAAAGATCAATTTAGAGGGGAGTACGAGGGGCGTTCTCATCTACCCATGTTTGAGTCACCATGCTTGAGTTTAAAAGACGCTTAGACGTGGTGTTGGGGGATATGATTTAGGGGTGAACTTGTAGAGTCAGATTGATGGTTTGATTTGGTGATCCCAAGGGTCTTTTCCAACCTGAATGATTCTATGATTCTACCCTGTACCCCAATAAAAGACTCTACTTGGGGGTGAGCAGCCTCTTCTCTTTCTCCTGGAGTCCTGCAGGGTGCCTGACCCCAGCCTCACTCACCTGTACCAGGGCTGGGATGCAGCAAATAGAATGGGGCAGAGCAGTTCCAGTCCTGCCTACCCAGCGTGCAGTGGCAGTGCTTTTTGTCTGTGGCTAGAGCTACGGAACTGTGCCAGCAGAAGCCCTTCCCTGGCTCTTGTGGCAGAGGGCGGGTGCACGCAGCCAGAAAACCACCAAGGCCAACTTCCTCCCCACGTCAAGCACAGCAGAGCTACACTGAGCACCGCAAGCCTGGTAACACTGGAGTGGTGAGCTAACCTTAAAGAAGAAAAGCCTCGAAAGCCTGAAGGAGGGAAGGGGGTGGTCCCTGCTGACTTTGCCATGTGGCCACACCGTTGTGTTCTTGCCACATGACCGGCCATGTGGGCATGGCCATCTTGACTTACTGAACAGCAGGAGGAGAATCTGTTTGCCATAGCTTGCTGCTGAGAAAACTGGAGATGCCTGAGTAAGCGGGAGGATAGAGCCCCGAGGGGCGTTTGCTTTGTTTGACAGAACTGTCCACCCCAGAAGCTGGAAAAGACTAGTAATTCCTAAACCTTTAACGGAATGTTGGGAAATTGGGGTTTGATGAAGCATTCTAGGGGTGCCCTTCCCCTTTTGCTGCAGTGTGTGTGTTTGTCCCCCAGGGGACTCAGCTGGAACCAAGACTGCTTACAGAGTTCTTTGCCCATTTTTTTCTCAGAATGTGTATAATGGCATTGTGGCAGATTTTCTTGTTTGGGCTTTTCTTCTTTCTTTTCTTAGATATAGATTTAATAAACCCCTTTTGTTTCCCCATGCTGTGTCATTGCCTGATAAATTCTATCTGAGACCCACCTCAAGACCAGGCTGCCTTTCTCTCTGTTGGTTTTAACCCAGGACAAAGCTGTTCATGGATACCTTAATTTTGAGAGTTAATGCCCCTCGTCTCATAAGCTAGCATCCCTATCCAGTCAAGCTTTCCAAGAGTTACTCATCCACCTGAGTCCTGAAAAGCGAGTGGGGATACCGCAAAGACTGATCTTTCATTACAGGCAGGATAAAACTCCTGAATCTACTTTATGTTTCACCATCAGCTTTCTGGAAACTACTGAACTTCAGACAAATAAAATGTGTGGAAATGTGTCTCTAGTCAAAATGAACCTGTTATAAAGCAAAAGGTGAATCAGAAGTTTTGCATATTGGTAAAACTGAAGTATGAGAGCACAGAACTTACCAGTGACACGCTGGTGTTTTTATCCCATGGTTGTTTTCTTGTTTGGTTGGATTTTTTTCACGTGTTATCAGCTATCATGGGTGATAACTAAGGTCAAGTCTCAAATCTCTACTTCTAAGCATCAGTTGTGTTTGTAGGTTTGATGGTGGATAGAAAAGGGAAACCAAGTGTGAGATTAGTAAATGTGTTGATTCGAATTTGTGAAATATTGGCTTCCCTGTCATTTCAGATTACGTAAATGCAGATACAGGTTTTGGCAGAGAAGGTAAAACCCCTTTAGATAGCTGAAAGTGGTTTTTTTATCTTCCTTTTGCCTTCCCAGAGCTTCCTGGTTTTTAGGTTGGTTTTGGCTTGGTTGTTCCAGTTCTATTTGTTTTTTCCTTTTAATTGTGCACAGCTATTTTGGCCCAAACCACTGTGTGATTGCCTAACTTCATGCATTAGGTTAACAGTGTTTTGCACCCCAGGAAGATTGGGGTGCATCTTTTCACCTCCTTGAATGCAATTAGGAGTAGCGTTCTCGTATACAAAGGTATACGATCCAGCAGGATCCTCTTTATGCCTCGAAAGGTTCAGTTGGCCAGATGGAGCTTGGCCTGTGTGTCTACTTATTTTTTATTCCAACATGGACATAAGAGTTAAAATGCTGCCTTTTCAGCATCAAAAGTTGTTGCTTAGCAAGATTTTGTTGAAAAAGTAATGGTGTAATTCTTACTGAAACGTTGAAGTTGGATCACTCAGGTATTTCTGGAGGTAGAACACACGAGGATGTTCTTGTGCCCCTCTTTGGACTGTACCACTCTGCTAACACTAGTAAGTTTATCTACTCCTTTCTCATCTCCTTACCTCCTAGTTCAGGGCTAAATTTTTGTCACCTTTCTCACATAACTTGTCTTTTACACTTCTTGATTGTTTGAAGAAATATTTCTTTTACCTCCTAGTGTCTCAAACAGTGGAGGAAAAAGTGTCTCTGTCAAGCTCAGTACCGTCTCTCACCTCTACATTTATCATGTATGGTTTTTTGGGTTCAGTAGTCTCCCGTTCTGTAACTGGGGGGAATCAGCATTCACTTTGCACTTCTGAATGAGGTGAGATAGTCGTTGGGTATGGCAGCACGGTGAAGGCATCTGTAGCAAATGGCTTGGATTATCAGAGTCTTTAATTTTGATTTGTTCTTCTCAACCTGCTGGTATGTGTTGGTGGTAGCTGCTGCTGATTTTGACAAGCTAGCATCCCTGGCTGTTGAGTCTGGTTTTAGGCATCCTGGGAACGCAATAAAAGCCGTATACTTAACCTTGCTTTCTCTGATTTGAATACCACTGCAAATTGTGGGCTACTGTAACCTTTAGACTATCAGATAAAGTACTCATTGCAATTTTAAAGCCCTCAGGGTTGGTAAAAGAAATAGCAACAGAATAAATTGAAGCCCAGCAATAATACGTGGCAATAGCGATGGCGACTTCGCGATATAAATACTTTCCTCTTTTAAAGACTCATAAATTGCATTAAGATGACTGTATCGTCTCCTGACTTGTCTTTTACACAATTCAGATTGAAGGCCATAAGGAAAAAGATAAGAAGAGCAGCACAGGATTAAAGCTAAAATACTGGTTTAAAAAATTACCCTTCTCCAATTTGCCTGAGTCTATGTTCTACTAATTTAACTATCCTAAAATGTTTTGTGATATGCACCATGCTTCTAAGCTGTGCAAAGGGAGATGCTCCCCCAGGCTTTCATGGAAATTATGTTTATGGTACACGCTCCTGTTTTCTTCTCATTCCCTTAAGCAGAAAGGCCCTCACTGGTACATTTTCACTGGCAAAAATGTGTACATCATTTAAGTCATTACAGGTCGACTGCTCATTTGTTACGATAAACTATATCATCCTCGCTAGGAGGCCAAAGAGAGCCCGTAGCCATGAATATACATCTTCCCGGGGTAACTCAATTCAAAGCAGCAGCATGCCATGGTAAAGTATTACTTAATTTATACTGCTAATGTTTAACATTGATTCTGTGTGGGAAAATAGAGCCCAACGCATTTTGAGACCCTACATCATGAAGGTTTAATAATTTAGACCTTGTTAGCGTGGTAAAGAATTTAGTGACAACTAAAGTGCAGTTTCAGTACTCACATTTCTGGAAATACTGACTCTGAAACTAGGTTTTCTAGGCAGAAAATATGTATTAGAGGATTGTTTTTGTAATTTACCCATCCTTGCCCTCTTAAACCACAGTGGAAAAAGTGTGTTTAGATATGTTTACTAACTAGTGGGGTGCTATGCTGCTTTCACTCCATATGTCTGGTGAACTATACAGTAGTAATAGGGTCTAATAGGGCATTTTTGTGTTGAAAGACTTCCTAATTGATGGAAGCTGCTAAACATTTTTTAAATGTACCAAAAAGAAAGCTGCTGTTGTAGGCTCGAGTACAACACTCGGATGCTGTGGACTCAGGCACCATGTATTAGAAGGAAGCCAGCTCTGCTACGCGTTTGAATCCTCTTCACCACCCTGTCCCGCTCAGGGCTGCTGTCACAACTGCATCGCCGCTGAAACTAGTTAATAAAACATGTAGGTCATTTCCAAAGCTCTAGGAGGGGGAGGGGGTATTTATTTTTCAAATGTGACATAGTGTAGTCCCTCTGACCTTCCCATGTCACTGTGCAGGCTGCAGCCACCTTCTACGGCCCCTGTGGGTGTCTTATATCAATCAGGCTTCCATCCGAGTGGCTAAAATAATGGGTGTCCTCCATGCGTCCGACTGTGTCAGGGCTTCTGCAATATAACTTCAAGAAGGAGTCAGGGGCGCTCAGCACCTTGTGGGAGGTGCTTACTCAGCAGCTCGCTGGATTTGGCCCTGTTGCAAGATGTTTCTGAGTACCCTTTGCGTGGTGCCTGTATTTGTTTTGTACAGTGAATGCTGCTGGTGGGAGAGCACGGCCGAGCTAGGCGCTCCCAAAATCCTGCTCCCCGTTTTTCTAGAAGAGGCAGCTGTAGGTGCGTTTCGTTGGGTTTTGTGTTTGGGGGGTGGCGGTGTTACTGCTTCAAGCTTCAGTGTCTTGTGTGTGTGGCAGCTAGCACCTACCTGGAGTTTGTGTCTCCAAAAGCTGTTGTTATGTGTAACCATGAGCTGATGGATATTGCCTGACGACGTATGGGATCAGACAAGAGAGAACACAAACTCCGACCTTGGGTTTCACACGGAGACACCTGTGTGAGACACACGTGAGACAACTTTTGATGCTGTTTGGAGCATTCTGTGTCCACCTTCGAAGAATTTCCAGATGCTTAGAGTAGCGTTGATGTTTTCTGGAGTGTGTGTGTGTGTGAAACTGGGTTACTGCGGTTCCAATTCTGGGCAGGAGAGGGCAGTTCATAGTCTCAGTCGTTCCCGTAGGCTGATTGATACAGAGTAAAGGAAATTCACATAATTCCTCTGCGTGGTTCCATATTTCTTCAGCGACATTCCTGGCTTCAGTCTGGGAGCAGAAGGTAGCACAGGCATGTGCATTGCAGGCTGTACAACTGTTTCCTTGGGTGGTTCTTTTGGCCTGGGCTCTGAACAACATCTTTTGACGTGTTTCGTAATCTTTTGATTTCCATTCCCTGTGTAATTGCTGTATTCAGGTTTCAGATTTTTGGCTGAAATGATGTCCCAACATTTGCTTGGGTTGATGCTTTGATTTTTTGTTTCTTATGGCAATATCTATATAATAAGAGTAAAAGTCAAAAGGAAAACCTCAGTCTTGCAAAAAACCTTGTTCGCAGGAAACTTCTGTCTGGAGGGAGTCCAACTGAACACATGGAATTTCCTGTAGATGTGATCCAAGCTCAAGAAGTGTTTTGGGTCTCACCTGTCGTTTGTGCTGAAACAGTAGGTATAACTGTGTTTGAGCACCACTACCTGTACTTCACCTGTTAGAATGACATGGCGTCATTAGAAGCAGATTGTCAATGCTGCTGGGTACCCATCAATGAACGCAGTGTATTTGAAATAATTCGCTGAACCCTGGTTCTTCAGCAGATAGTACAGTTGCTTCCATTTAAGGGCTGGGGATCAGTGCTGTCTTAGCAGACTGTGCAAAAGCCACTTTCTAATCAGATCCTATGTGCTTTCCTTTGTGGTCCAAAGCCATGCAGAGTATCATTGTGGAGTGTTGTCTTGATTCTGTAGGTTCCTCCTCCAACGTTTTGCCTCCTGCAGCTGCTTTCCACCCTACGATTCTTCTTTCTGATTTGTTGAAATTGTCTTCCTTCCCCCATGCTATTAGTTTCTGTTTGAATCAAAGTTTTGTAGAGCTTTTATTTCCTCCTTTTGTCTCTTCCAGTTCCTGCTCTCTTTGAAATGCTGTTCATTGGTAAGTGTAGTATACGCCTGGCACTGACATAGTGGAAGAGAGAGACCCTTGCGCCCGGAAGAGCCTGCAGTGTGCCATAGCAATCATCTCCCTGCTAGGAGGTAGTGTTTCAGGTGAGCCCTTTTAAGCTCATTGGCTTGCAGAGATAGTCGTGTGTGTTTTCTGACTTCCATTCCTCAGTCTGGTCGTACGCAATTAAATCTTTACATTCTCTTTGTTTCATTTCCAAACACAACCTTGGCAAATCTGAAGTGTCAGTTGTCTGCAAAAAGGTTTTTCTTTCCACAAACCCAAAAGTACTTTGAAGCTGTATGGGAACTGAAGCAAGTAGGTGTTGTAGGAATTCCTCAGAGCAGTTAAAAAGGTTACTCCTTACCCCCAGCCCTTTTTATACAGCAGGGATGTACATGTGTCTAGCTGAACACGCTTTGGATCTGTTTGATACTGCACGACGTTAGACTGTGAATTCAATTGCATCAAGAACAAAAAGTTTTCCCATTCCCACTCAGACACTGGGCCTCTGTGGGGTGGTGCTGTCTGCTTGGGACTCAGATCACTGGGGTACGTAGTCTGCTGTTGGAGACCAAATTCATGTTCCTCCATCACTATGTCCTGGAGGCAACTCCTCTGAAGACAAGACAATTCACCTTTGGAGGTAGACTAGTGGGGGATAATGGGGCTGTCTGATTCCTCACCGGCTAGCAGAGGTTGTACCAGATGTTGCTGCTGTGTGTCTAAATGGATTTTAACCTTATTATTTTTCCTGCTTTTGCTTCCCAATTCTGCTGGCAGCTGCTTTGTGACTACTTAAAAAGTGAGCCTGAGACATCTTGCTAAAACAGATCAAGTGTCATTACCACGTATAGCATTTCAAAAGGAGAAGATCCATACATTTATTTCAGCTAATCTTATACATGAGATGAATGTGCTTTTCATAATGTTACACAACGTAATCGTAGTAACACAGACTAGGTGGTAAATTCATTTTAATTCCACAAAATTCATAATCGGTGACATCGCCAGTGGGGGCTATTGATCTCTGCTTTCCATTCGTTCTTGACTGTTTCCACTTCAGTGAATTAAAAGAATTGGGCTGTTGGGACCCCATCCTCTGCATGTTCATACAGCACATTATGCAAGAGCAACAGCCTACAGAAAATTGCTTGTAATTGACAATGCCCACGTTAAATAAAAAGGCAGTAGTCCCTGGCCTGACTCAGTATTTTAATCCTTTTCAGGTTTTTTATTACACTTGATGCCTTCCTGTTTTGTGGCGGAGCTAAGGAACAGGTGTAATCCGGCACAACTCAATTACGTTGTTTGGAATTGGTGAGTTCAGTGTTTTTGCTTGTCATTTAATGCGGTTTCTAATAAATCAAAAGAGACTGTGCACTTCTCCGTGTTTGCCTGCATATTACCTCAGTGGGGATAATTAACATCTTGTGACAGGTAAATCACATGTCAAATTTGAGATCTTATTGCCAGCCTGGTGAAGAGGATGCTGCAAGTGACCTATATCATGACCTTATTGATGCAGTACAAGCTCATTCATTCAGGATGTCCAGATCACAGCCTTGTCACTTCACAGTCCTCCCTGTTTTGTAGGAAAGGAATGCTATTAATGTATCTAATATAAAGAATCAGAGATAGTTGATGTGGTAGACATTAATATGATATTTTTTGAAATACGGATATTTTTTTCCTTAATGTTGTGTTTTTTCTGTTTCTAAAAGAAAACTACCCAAACTATTTGTGTTGCTGATATTCTCTAATTTTTACTATAATTAGAGCTCACATCTGAAGAAAAGATCACATTTAGGTGTACTATTGGTAGTGGTCACTAGGTTGCACAGGTTTCTTGTGCTTGACTCCTTCCTCTTGAAGTGTCAACAAACGATGTTGGAGACTCAAGCATTTGGCTAATTATCTTGCCAACCAAAAGCACCGATTTTGTGTGTATTCTGGGTCAAAGACAAAAGAGGAAAAAGGATTCTTCTGTGGCTTCTTGGTGCCCTGCTAACTTCATCAGGACTGTAAGTGCTAATGAATGGGTGAAGCATTTAAACTTTCTTTGATAGGAGAAAAGGTTGTAGAAGCCTGTAAATCCACACACTTTCTATAAATGTTTTGGTCATACAGCTTGTATTATGCCCATTTGTCATTCTCATTTCCATCCCAGTTCTGGATGGCTCAGGGTACTGGTGATGGGAGAATTTAATGACCAAATACTCTAAGAGCGCTTTGATTTCCCCATATGAGGGCAGATTGCGCACAACAGGAAACAAGCAGGTTTCTGTTTAGGTACCGAACATGGAGATGAAGTGATATAAAGTAAAAGTCATGAAATGTTTTCAGCTTCTGTGAAATAAGACAAAGCCTTCACTGGGGGAAACATCCCTTAAAAATATCTTCAGTGGTGGTCTCCAGAGTAGTTAAGAATTTAGACGGCAGAACTATGTGGTTAACTTCACATCTCTAGACGTAAATGAAAGGGTCTCTGTCTGCTCGAAGTTGCCCTTGTGCTATGAATCTCCTGTTCCATGAATCCAGTTTCGACAAGCCATGCTCCTAGGTTTGTATGTGTACCATTGGCTGTCCACTTGTTTTCAAGCATCAAACATTTCACCTTCCTTTCCTGAGCTACTGACGGCGGTAGGGATTTTTGCGTCTTAAAGAACCCATGAAGTTGGAAAGGAAATCCAGTGGGTGATCTGCTTGTGCGTGATGTGCCGTATCTGCCTCATACAGTACCTTTGAATCGATAACACTCTTACCTTAGGATGTGTGTATACCAACTATCATTATCAACGCTGTTACACGCTTAAGTGCTTATGGCATTATATTGGAATGGAGACGTGTTAATAGTTTCAGTTGCTCAGATTGCTCTGATTACTTTGAGTGTTGGTGCCTCCGAGGTTGAAAATGTGCAATTTCTTGTATTCACTGAGTTAACACAGAATCATTTAGGTTTGAAAAGACCTTTAAAACCATCACGCCCATTCGTTACCTATTCTACCAAGCCCAGCATTAAACCATGTCCTTAAGCTCCATATCTACGTGACTTTTAAACATTTCCAGGGATGTCAACTCAACCACCTCCCTGGGCTACCTGTTCCAATGCCTGATAGCTGTTTCAATGAAGATGTTTTTCCTAATGTCTAACCTAAACTTCCCCTGGTGCACCTTGAGGCCATTTCCTCTTATCACTTATTGCATGTGAGAAGACAGAAACGTTCACCTTTCTACAGCCTCCATTTGGGTAGTTGTAGACAGCAACAAGGTGTCCTTAGCCTCGTTTTCTTCAGACAACGTAGCCCCAGCTCTATGACCATGTCTGATGGAAAACTGAGCAAGAACAGTTCATAACAGTTTCACAACAATGCAAAAGCCTGAATGCCAGGTAGTGGAAGACCTTTTTTGAGGGCTTTATGAGTTGCAGTTCTGTGGTCGTCCTCACTTTGATGCCTGGACTTTTCTGTTCTTAAAGCTGGTCGTCTTCTGTGCTTGAAACTTTTCTTCATGAAAAATATCTCAATTTACAGTGATGTATTTGGAAAACATTCTATTAGCTCTGTACTTCTGCTTGCAAAAACATGACTAAATGTTGCTTTGTGCAACTGAATGGCAGCAGGACAGACTCTCGTCTTGGTTATACCAGCTGAAATCTAGAGTAGTGTTACTGTAGTGTTACCTGTAAAACTGAGCTTCATCTTCAGTTGCAGAGCTGATGCCTGTGTGCTTTTAATGTGATATTTTGGTAGTATTTGTATCGTTGTAATTTCTTCACCATCTACAGTCAGTCTCTACTTTTGTGGATGGAAACAACTGTGTTTTCATTTTAATCTAATGTTTAATCTTAGTTTAATCTTTTTCTAAAGTCTTTTAAAAAGTAGCACTGGTGCATTCACTGCCATGGAAATCCATTGACTTTTCTGTCCCTGAAGGCTTTGTTCAGTTTTTTGTGTAAAACTAATAGTCTGTTAGATATCAGCTGGGCTCCACGCTCACCAAGCTGCATCAAATATCCTAAAGCAGGTGGATTGTGGCCTTGGAAGTGGCCATTCTTAGAAGTGGAAATCTTCCAGCTTTCATCCTTCAGGTCTCTTTCCAACTGCTTTGGGGATTCAAAAGTAGTTGATAAGACTCTTTAGAGAAGCCTTTGCTTTTCAGCAAACCATTTCTTAAAGATACCACTACAAATGTAATTTAAAAGGTCTCAGTCCCACAGTTGCTCTTTGGATGGTGGGCTGGCACGCAGACAGTGCTGCCTTTGTTGTTCTCATCCTGCTCCAGGACAGCAGAGACATTCTTTGACGGGAAAATGTATAGCACCATGTACTAGATTTCTCTTGGAAATCATAAATAAGATTTTCTACTGATGGGCTTAAGTCAATTTTATCTAAAAATGTTAGGGTTTTTTTTTTTAAAAAAAGTAAATATTACCCTGCACATGGTGTTTGTTATGATGGTTTCTTAGACTGCTGAATCTGGCCATGGTAGAAGACAAGCACCGCCCTTGCCTGCCTCACCTCCCCAGGTGCCACTGAGAAATAGATACGAGCCCCTTCTGGAAGACAGCCAGTCTAATAGGGATATAGATGATAGACAACCTATTCTGGAGGTCTTAACACAGTCATGGGGATCAGGACAGGTGCCTAGGGACTGGAGGACAGCAAATGTCACTCCAATCTTCAACAAGGGTAAGACGAAGGACCCAAGTAACTATAGACCAGTCAGCCTCACCTCCATCCCAGGAAAGGTGATGGAACAATTTATCCTTGA
>JAOXOE010000632.1:8862344-8887857 GCA_028565055.1 Phoeniculus purpureus | reverse complement strand
CAGTCCTATTCAATCTATTCATTAATGACTTGGATGAGGGATTAGAGGGCACTGTCAGCAAGTTTGCTGATGACACAGAGCTGGGAGGAGTGGCTGAAACCCCATCAGCCTGTGCTGCCATTCTGCGGGACCTAAACAGGCTTGAGAGCTGTGCAGCGATAAATGTAATGAACTTTAACAAGGGCAACTGGACACCACGATGACCATGAGCCGGCAATGTGCCCTTGTGGCCAAGAAGGCAAACAGCATTGTGGGGTGAATCAGAAGCAGGGTGGTTGACAGATCGAGAGAGGTTCTCCTTCTCCTCTACTCTGCACTGGTGAGACCACATCTGGAGTATTGTGTGCAATTCTGGACCACTCAGTTCAAGACAGACACAGAGCAGCTGGAGAGAGTCCAGCGCACAGCCACTAAGATGATGAAGGGAGTAGAACACCTCCCTTATGAGGAAAGGCTGAGGGAGCTGGGTCTCTTCAGCCTGGAGAAGAGGAGACTGAGGGGTGACCTCATTAAAGTTTATAAATATGTGAAGGGTGAGTGTCAGGAGGATGGAGCCAGGCTCTTCTCGATGTCATCTAGTGACAGAACAAGGGGCAGTGGGTGTAAGCTGGAACACAGGAGGTTCCACATAAATATGAGAAGGAACTTCTTCACAGTGAGGGTGATGTAGCACTGGAACAGGCTGCCCATGGGGGTTGTGGAGTCTCCTTCTCTGGAGACGTTTAAAACCTGCCTGGATATGTTACTGTGTGACTTGGTCTAGGTGATCCTGCTGTGGCAGGGGGTTGGACTGGATGATGTTTCGAGGTCTCTTTCAATCCCTAATGTTCTGTGAGTCTATGAATCTGATAGGTCAGTTTCTAGCTCATCTTCTTGTTGCAGTTAAAGGTATCATGTTCATCTGTCCACCTCATTGCTCTGCTTGAGAGTTCCTGCCCTCCCCGCCCAAGCAGTTTTGGCAGCATGTCTTAGCTGTTCCATTTGCCAGTTGACATCGCTAAACTCAAGCATCAATCACCATGTGTTTGGGCTAAGACAGCAGATGCAAAAGAGGGTTGGCTGAGACATGAGCATGTGCTCCCTTCTCCTGACTCTGCTGCAGAGCTGTTACTGGGCTAGCTAGGTAGCAGAGCTTTAACCTGGAGCAAACAATATCTGTGTGAGCAGCAGCTGGAGCTGTGTATGCACACAGCTTCTCCTGACGTGGTGTACTCTAAGATCATAAGATTGTGTATGCTCTGTGTGTGTGCATATATAACAAGAAAATTAGTGCCTTTCCTGACAGAAAACAGGGGTCACGGAATATCTTTGGGGATCTTTTAAATTTATTTTACTTTGGTTTTTATTTGTATCTTTATTTTATTCTCAACCAACATATACAACCATAAGCAAGCAAGAGCAGAGCAAACTGGATAACTGTCCTGGTTATGAAGAAAAATTACTGATGCAAGTGATGCCTTAGTGTAAGTCAATTCCTAACAGAGCATTTTACATGGAGGGGAAGTCAGAATGTGTTGGCAGCTAGGAAATGCTAAAGCTTTTAGAAAAGGGGGTGTATGCATGTACCCCATGCACATATTCAATATATATTTATCAAACAGAAGATGTTCTCATTCTTTTATTAGTATTCCTGCATGTGGCTACAAAAGTGCAAGGGTAAAAATACCTTTATTTTTTTAATAGTGATTTGCAACCCCAAGACCTCTTAAGCTGCATGTTGATGGATCGTAACTTAGCGACGCTAACGTGGCACTCCCACAGAAACGTGTTGTGTAATGCTTTAATCATTAATTACTGTCATTCATCATGCAGCCTTCCTTTTAATGTCCATTAGGATCATACTCCACTCATGAATGCTTGTAAGTATATAAATGTGCTGGTAATCCTGCTCAGTAGGTTTACATTAACTGTAAATTTTCTCTTGACCAGTTGGTTGGCCTTCCTGGCTGCTGGAGTTGTCTTATTTGTAGCATTAGCAATGCTTTTTGGAAATGAAATATGCAGAAAGTATGTGCAGGTCTGTCTTAAAAGCTAGGGCCAGCTGGTGCTTGGGGATATGTTGTAAAGTGTTAGCTCAGTTGTGCCAGTATGCATCAACATCTTTTGAGACAAAAACCTACGGTCTGTGGTCCACATGGCAATGATCTTGTTGAGATTGCCTAATGCTTACCAGCTCCGTTCTTGTTGAGACAAAACCAAAACAAACACCAAACAAAACAAAACCCCCCAAACCCCACAAAGAAACATTAAAATAGGTAGAGGCAAACCAGCAAGAGGGACCATAGCCCACAGCAGCTTGTGAAAGCCAAGCAAGCGTGTGCACATGCCCATTCGTATGTTGTGTGATTTTCCTTGTATAAGCATCATGTGGGCACGCTCCACCGTCTCCGGGAACATCGTGCGGCTTTGGTGGGAACAGCATTCTGTTCTGCATTGTTTCATTAATGATTCATGTGAAACATGCAAACCAAAATATCACACTTGGCTACACGTCATTAGGGAGCAGTTGAGAAAACCACGACAGAAACAAATACGGAAGTACCAGTCTGTGCTGCACGTACGAAACATTTAGCATGAAACGTTGGTTGCTCCTTCCCTTGGGTTGGCATTGAAGTGTTTTTTGTCATGCAGTTCAAAACTGGACAGCCTTTAAAAATAGTCTCCCACCTTGTGCAGAAGTAGTTTCGTGTAGCAGAGGTCATGCAAGCTGTGTTCTGCTGGTTGGAACTGGGAGGCTTTCACATGGTCCTTTGGTTCCTTTAGAAGCATCAGCTTTGGTGGTTGCCTGCTGGCATGAGGCTGGATTTTCACCCATCTACAGTGCTACAGCATTTCTCACTTGACACAATCGCTGACGTGTTGTCACAAACACAGATATCTGAGCAGTTTGACAATTTACTTCCTTTCTCAGCATCAGGTTTTACATAAAACTTCACTAAGGGGCCGTGTCTCTCAGCCACTGTCAAATACTGGTCCTGCTGAATCACGGTCCTTCCATTGACTTTACTGGGAGGAACTGAGTAGGACTGTGGGCTCCACTGAATGACGTTTGTGACTTTATTTGAAATTCAGAGGTTGCATTGGCTAGGTAGGTCCTAATTTCTTAGCAAAGGTGTTGGAGTTAGCAAGGCCAGAGTTTCACATGGATAACACGAGAAGCAGCGTCATTAATATGTGACTTTGAGGCACCTGTAGTCTGGCCTGCCTGAAAGAAGTTTGTTTTCTCAGGTCAACTCCTTGGCCATCTCAAGTGCGAGCTCCATCATTGTTTCCGTGCTCTGATTTTTCTGTGCAATTCGTAGTGTGACTGAGGGCTGGGGACGGGAGAGAACTGCTGTCTAGCTGCAGAGGGAAGATTGTGCAAAGTCTTTTGTCCAGAGCAGAAAATTTGCTTCTGCTTTGCTGGTGTCACAATTGCTACTAGCACTAAATTCACTGACAGATGAGGAACACACCAAAGTGTTATCTTGGTGGCAGAACAACTGCTCTCTTCACAGAAGGCAGCAGTTTGTCTCGGGTAGAGATGTGAAGTTTGTTGTTTTCAGCACAAGTCGTGGTACATTCCCGCTGTTGTAGACTGCACCTCTGTTCCATCCACCATGTCCTCATCATATCCAGAACACTGAAGCTGGAGCTGCAGCAGACATGGTTATGGCAAAGCTCAGCTGTCCAGTCTTTTGAACCGGTGGTCTTTCCACTAACCAAAAACTACAGTAGATATCTGCTGCCTTTCTTGTACCTGATAGACATGTTGCATCGAGCCTGGTAAGGGGATCACTTCCCTTGCTATGGGCTACAGGAATCCTCCAGTTCAACCAAACACACAGTGCCAAGGAGTCAAACCACAATCCCAGGAGCCACGCTAATTACTCATCTACCTCAGGGCTAGAAAGGTCCAACAATGAATTATAATGCTATCTAAATTTTACTTTTCCATTTGAACGTGTAAGTGGGACCATGGGACCGTGTCAACAATTACCTTAGGAAAGGGAGAGAAGTGGAGTGTTCAACAGATGTCTCGACTATCCCCCTTTGGGAGAGAGCAATCCTTCCGCTTCTCTTTAGCAGACTCTGACTATTTGTTCATGCTTCTCTGGAGGCTTATTTAGCAGCTCTGTAAATATTTTAAAAGACATTTAAAGTGAGTTGACAAATGTTTGACCTCTTTCAGCGTCCACGAGCTGAGTTAAATTATGATGGTGTCCTTACGTGCAACCCAGAAGCCTGGAGCTTAAAGCTGGAGAAGGCTGTAGGTGTGTTAAACCTGTTATAGTGACAGTGGCCAACACATGTTCTGTCTAGCTGGAGCAAAACGGTGAAGTTCTGTGGTGGAGTTATGTGGAGTTTTGGATAAACTTGCCCTGATGGCTCAGAGGTGATCAAAGCTGTCCAATAAATATGTTGTATGCTGTACCCTGCCACGGGGTTCCTGCAGTTCCAAATGCCATCTCCTTTGTCATCTGAACTTGCCTGCAGAGTTTCCAGGAGGGAGGAAAGGCACTGTCTTGGCATACAGAGGAAAAATAGGATGTCACCGCATCCGGTAGTCTTTTCTTTATAACACTCCCTATCTAAACCAAACAAAATTTGTTTACTGAGTGTTTACAGAGGTGTTTGTTGTGCTCTGTCCCTGGCTTTCCTGGTTAGAAGTCTCTCTCTTTTGGGACCCCATACATAACTGGGGCCAGACTTTCTTCTCTTCACCGGCAGGTTTGTTTTATCTGCTTCTTGACTCAGACCATGCTCATCTCCCTGCTCCCAGCCCATCTTTAGGTCTGTATTGTGCTGGCTCCTTTAGGTTTTCTTTTGTATCCTCTTGTTACATCACCTCTTTTTCACACAGCTGTTCTACCAGGCACCACTATCTATGTGTACACCTCTGTGTCCCAAACCTCTGTCCTTCAGTCTATTGTCTTCTCTGTTTTGGCTTGGTCTTGAGCCTTCTCTAGCCACAAGTGCTCTTGACCATCTGCCTCCCATCTCATAGCTATCCTTATTCATATCATCTCTTCAGCTGTAGCTACCGTCTACTGACAAGCTTGGAGGCATCATGAGTAGCATGTTTCACAAGCTGGTGTAGTTCCAGGGGAGAACTCCAGCAGTGTTTGCGCAGTGGGTCTCCTTCCCTGTCCAGCTGATGTTTCTCATTTAACTGTAGTTCGTGGGGGGAAAATACCCCTGCTTATTGTTCTATGTACCTTAGTTTATCAATTTCTCCTGAGTAAGTTGAAGAACAAACCTTGTGTTAGAGACTGACACAGACTGCAGTTGTTCCTTACAGAAACTCAAGTTAGATTTGTCCCAACATGACTGCCTGCAGTTAATATCAGAAAACCATTCTTAGGCATCTAAGTCACCTGATTCTTGGAAGATTTGAGCAACTGCTACTTCAGGTGAAGGGGACAGGGCAGGAAATAATCTCAGGCAATCAGGGCACTTTTATTTTAGTCTCTGAATAAGAACGAGCGTGCTTATATTTAACATTTTTGGGTTTTGGAGACGTTCGATGTCCTGGGTCATGTTTGTGCCAATGTTAATATCAGAAAGCAGTCACCTCTCACCCCAGTCTTCTACCCTCCTCAATACAAACCCTAGCATAGTGTTTGTTCTGTCTGAACCATCTCTGTACTTCTTTTCCTGCCAATAGGGGAGAACCATGACCGAAAGGAGTGAGATACTGCAAGATAAACGTTTGCATTGGGCTGCCAATTAATCAGACTACAAGTTTCACGTTGTTTAGGAGAGGATCAGAGGATTATTATCTCAGAGTGACCTTAGCTGCAAACACTTTAGATGTGCCCTCAAAATTACACTTCCTTGCCCTTGTCTTGGAGGCACTGAGCAGTGCCTTTTCCGAGAGGTGCTCTTTTCCTCCTCTCTACTTGAAGCAGAGGTGCTTTCCAATGTGTCTTTTTCCCCCCGCTGCTTCAGCTGTAACAACACTGAGTGTTCGCTTGGCTTGGGTGGGGAGGTGGAAAATTTTCCCCAAATTTCGAAACAGAGCGCTTTCTGGTGTGTGCAGTAATCTTACGGCAGTAAATTCTTCTTATTTGATTTTAAATGCATAATTTAGTATACAATACAGAAATGTGTCCAAGGGGGAAATGAACTTTTTTTAATAACGTGCTTCCCAAGGCGAGTGGCAAAATGTGTGTGTTGATGGGAAAGGGAGGGGATGTATTTATATCCTCGAGGCATGACTCGAGGTGTTGGATAGAATTGAGATTCGTGCTGCTGTTGGCTTAGTTTCTTCTAGCCAGAGACGGGTTTTACTGTTCACTGGGAATTCCAACACAGGCAAATGGGGTTCCTTGACAAGACTTTGATGCAGGGAGGGACTTGCTCCACAGTTCACACTACAAAAGTTACTGGCTTCTCTGCAGCATAAGAAGAAATTCTGTAGACTGGAGATAACCTTTTGCTCATCAGGAAAACTGGGTGGTCCTGGTTCTGCCACCTTTGTGGAAACAAGCCAGCCCTCCAGCGCCAGTGACTGTCCCTGCACAGTTAGGGGTTGTTTTGAGGGTGATGGTTATTTTCTTATGGTTATTTCAGCCTGTTGCTAGACAAACAGTTTCTTAGACTCTGGTCCATATGGCATTGATAAAGAATCACTTTTGTTCAGCATTAAACAGTCTTATTTGGAATTAGGAAAACAAGTATTAGCTCAAATCTGTGTTCGTACCTCTTTCTTTGGGAAACGAATTGCTCATGTCTTATCCTATCTGGCTGCCCGCGAGAGTTTTCAAGAGCACACATGTAGCTTCTCACACTTACGATCAATTCCTACATGCATTTGTGTTTGTTTGTTTTATTGCTATATATGTATTTTAGACTAAAGTGATGCAAACCGAGATAATAACTTTGCTTTCATTTTATTTATGCTCATTTAGCCTGGAGCAGTAGTCTTAATTTGAAAGCACGTCTGACCAGCATGTCTCCCGTTCACAGTGGATTAAAAAAATTCACAAAGAGTCTTGACTGCCTGAACTTCAAATTCAAGTCTGGCCTTGCCTAGAAAATGTGTGCTTCACTCTAGCAGCACTCATGTTTTCATGAGTGTTTCGTGAGCTTTTGTAAGTGTTCATACAGCACATAGTCCACGTTAACCTTTTAACAAAGAAAATGAATCATGATGTTTATTTGCATGAAACAAAAGAGTTCATTTGTGTTGTATTCCTTCGGTGTCCAAAGAGTTTGGCATCTGCTTCCACAGGACAGTGTACCCTAAATCCACGGCAGTTTAGAGCTCTGAAGAGGCTGGCAATCTGGAGCACGTCTTCATGTGCTGTCTCCAGTGTGCAATGGAGCTGGAGGAAGTTGCAGCCTGTATGGATTTGCTTGGAAGGGAATAATGCAATGGAACAGTTCCTTCTAAAATGGGTTAAATACGCTGGTGTCTGGTGTTGTTGGTCTTGTGTCCTAAAGTTTTAAAGGAAGGGTTTTAAACTAGGATGGACAAATGATGATGATGATAAGGACTGCAGTTGAAGTGGGCTTCTAGGCAAATGTTTGGGCTGGAGAGCTAGTGGAACCGTGTTTGGTGGAAAAGTGATTTCCCCAGTGGCTAAAGCCCATAGAGAGAGATGTGAAAAGGGGTAGTGAGTGAATCACATTGTTTTCCAGCTGCTTAGGACTGTTAAGTGGTCTCATAGGAAGTTGCTGCAACTAGCCTAAAGATGGCATTGCCTGGGAGGACTTAAGCTGGCTTTAGGGACAGCTGAAGTGGGTGAGGCACTGGGCAGGCAGCAGCTGTCTCCTTCCTTTGCACTGTGCACAGCTGGGGTCAAGCCTGACCCACCAGCACGGGATCTGCAGCCTGGCCCTTCCTTAGCTTCCCACATTTGATGGCACGAATGCTTGTCCCTCTTCATGTGAAGTGAAGTAATCCATGGAGTGACTATTGCATACAAATATTGGTCCACCTGTGAAAGATGGATAAGGTAATAGTTTCAGTTCCCTTCCCTTTGCATTATTTCACTTTCCTACAGGTTTTGCTGTACTGCAGCACTGGTGTTACAGGCTGGGTGCCAGATGTGCAGCTTCAAACTGTGCTGCTGGGTAGCCTGATATTGCAAATACCAGCTTGTGTTAATTACATGAAGTAAGGATTAAATTATCTGTTGTTTTCATAGCTTTGTCAAATAGCTCTTTTCCAAAGAGTTCCTCTCTTTAAAACAACTCTTTTTTAACCTTAGGATCCAAAAGTAAAGGCAATTTGGGCCCAACTCTGGCTGTATGGAGACTGCTGGGCTTTCAAATTCAGCCGTACCAAATGAGGGAGAAGAAGAGCCTTGTAAGTCTGGATTATTTTATTTACCACACATTGAATGTGCTTTTGCCATTTTTTCTGTTGAGTCACTTGATCAGGTCCTGTGGAGCTGTAAACAAATCTTACAGCCTATGTGCTTTAAACTGTGCATCAGACGGTGAGCTTCAATCAAACAAGGCACTGCAAGTCCGCTCTTGGTGCATTGTGGGAATCTCTGAAGATGCTGCCATGCAGATTCTTCCGAGCAACACCCAGCAGAGGATGATGTTGTACAGTAGGTTGTAAATCTGTGACGTGTAGCACCTTGCACAACTGTCTGCAGCCATTCCTTAGATTTTTATCATTTTAATCCACCCTCTAGAGCTATTACGTAAATGATACAGACACAGACATGGGTGGTATAATTAGAATGTGCTGTATCTGCCATTAATTTGTAACATGTGATGGGCTTATAGATGTCATAAAAATGTACCTTGAGAATACTGTGAGCTCTGGTTCACTCTGAGGTTTCAGAAAAGTTTGGTTTTTATGGCCATGTCGTCATAGCAGCAAGATGTTTCTTCTAGAAAAGATGCTTGGAATGAAAACTCTGTTTGATTTCTGGTCTTGGTATGTCATGTGGTTACTGAAAGCATCAATGCAGCTATCCTGGCTTGGATTTGAATGTCACTATATCCATGTGTCCTTTAAGTTTAATGCATGAGAAATGATCTTGCGAGATGAAAGTTAGCTTTGTGCTTCATGACCACATCCATGATCTCAGAGACTGCAGAGCGTAGGGTGAAGGATCTCCATCTGTGTATTTGTCTCCCTCTTGTGGCTTGGTGCTTGGCAACAGCTGTCCTTGTTTAGCTGAGATTATCGAAGCGTTTGTTGCTTCTTGTGGATGTTTTTGTCACACGCTTTCAATTTATGTGTGCGCAGCAGGCTGTCAGACAGTCGTGCTCAGCTTGCTGTTTGCAGCCTGGGACTCTGGCATTCTCTAAAACCATAAAGTACTGAGTCACGCGTTGCTGGTTTTCCAGCATGAATCGTGTGTACGCTTAGAATATTCCCTTGACCTGGTTTCCTATGATAACCCAAAACACTGAATGAATGAACCGTGTGATCTCATGGTGATACCGTGTGTGTCTCATGAAGAGGGGATTGCTGAGACTTGGAAGCGTCAAGAGCTTGGTGAGATTGCACTGCTGTGCAAGGATGCATTGGTGTGGCTCATAAACACGTGGTTTGGAATAAAAGAACAACAACAGTTTGCTGCCTTGCTCCTTCAGGCTGTGTATCGATGTCTTCCTGAGCTTTCCAGAAAAAAGAGTTTGCAACAGAGGCCACTAAAGTTGTGATTTCCTTGGGAGGAGGGTCCGCTAGGCTGAACAGAATGGACGGGTGTTTTAAAAGGCTTTTTCCTGCAAGTGTTCAGTGAAACTGGGCAGAAATCGTAGGACTACGTATCAGACAACATCTAAGGTGAAAACGTCCTATGTGGTCTTGCAGAACAGCCAGTGGCCAAGACAGACCAGAGTTCTAATGTGTGGCACTTTCATTTGCTGATCCACAGGAAGTTGGTGTTCTCTTATGGGTTGCAACTCCATGGAGAGGGTTACTCCTACCGTTACTCCTCAGCAGTTCTGTGATGCAATTGCGCTGCTTTCTGCCTCTCTGGATACCACAGTTGCTGGTGGTAAGTTTTGCCTTGGGATGCTAGCGTAGAAAATGTCATTATTTGTATGCCAAAGGTAAGAAATTAGATGGAAAACTTTTGTCTTGTGCAGGCCAGTTCCCGCAAATAGGTTTGAGAGGCTAAAGCCACTAATTAACGATGTGTTTTCTGCAGTCCCTGTGAAAGATGGAGACAATCCTAAATCTTTTGGGTTCCTCTTGTGCTGCCTAGGAGAATCACATAGAAAGAATCACAGAACATTAGGGATTGGAAGGGACCTCGAAACATCATCCAGTCCAATCCCCCTGCCACAGCAGGATCACCTAGACCAAGTCACATAGGAACACATCCAGGCAGGTTTTGAACGTCTCCAGTGAAGGAGACTCCACAACCCGCCCTGGGCAGCCCCTTCCAGTGCTCTGTCACCCTCACTGTGAAGAAGCTCCTTTTGATATTTATGTGGAACCCCCTACGTATGTCCGGCTTACAGCCATATCCCTTTGTTCTATCACTAAATGACCCTGAGAAGAGCCTGATTCCATCCTCCTGACACCCACCTTTCACATACTTATAGACATTAATGATGTTACCCCCTCAGTCTCCTTTTCTCCAAGCTCAAGAGACCCAGCTCTCTCAGCCTTTCATCATAAGGGAGGTGTCCTACTCCCATCATCATCTTCATGGCTGTGTGCTGGACTCTCCCCAGTCCTTCTTGAACTGAGGGACCCAGAACTGGACACAATACTCCACCTGTGGTCTCACCAGGGCAGACTAGAGGGGTAGGAGAACTTCTGTCTTTCTGCTAACCACCCCCCCTTTTGATCCACCTCAGGATGCTTTTGGCTGCCTTGGCCACAAGGGCACATTGCTGGCTCATGGTCACCCTGCTGTTCACCAGGACCGATAAGTTCCTTTCTCCTACACTGCGCTCTCAACCTATACTGGTACCTGGGGTTGTTCTTACCCAGATGCAAGGCTCTACACCAAAGCTGAAAGGCCATGATAACATCTTTTAAAGGGCTTTCATACATCGCAAAAGCTGTTTCTAACTTCCAAACTTAAAATTAGCGTGTTTGTCCTGAAAGAGGAGGACTTGGTGAGCCTGAGGGGGTTGGCAGTTCAGCACTAAGGCTGAGCTATTAGATGTGTGGGCACACCTTGGCGAGTGTTCCATGCAGTGTGATATTGGGCACCTCTGCTCTTGACAGCTGGCTGTGATGCCTGCGTTGTCACTAGCTGTGCAGTCAGGTCCTCGCATGCACTGGGATTAGACTTAGATCCCAGGCATTGTAAGGAAAATTGGATCCAGTTCCAGCCTGCATGTGGCTCTTGTGTAAATGAAGAACCGCACCAAGCCCCAGAGAGTTGAACACCTCCCTGTCTTGCACCAGTACACTCCTGGCAGCGAAGTTCCTATTTCATTTAGGGAAATAGCTCGTATCTCTGCAGCTACAGTGCTCTGTTGCTAGACTGCTCTGGCTTTCCCCTCCGCTCCACGGCTCCTTTTAAACCGAAGTATTACTCAAGCTCCGCAACAGGAGACAAGACATCTAACAACAAATCTGTTTTTATTTGTCCTCCTATCAAATCGCCCTAAATCAGACTGTGACCTGACATGCAATGGAAGTATCCCAACCTTTTATAGCACTTGCTCTTTGAGATAGGGAGGAGGCAAACTCCAGCTTTAAATCTTCGCGGTGCCACCCTTAATGACAGGGAGAGCAGGGTGCCAAAGCCTATTATGTGCTGAAAGGCCCCTAAGTGTTATTGTAAAGGGCTTCTGCAGATCCACCATACATTTTCATCTGAAGGGTTTTAGGCTTCCGCTGCACGTGAAGAAGCTGGCGGAGTATTTGTAGTGTGTACCTGCCATATTTTATAGTAAAGAGCCCTTTTTGAGCAGCTCTCCTTTTTAATTATGCCTTAAAATGGTGTTAAATGTTGGCTCTGCACATGCCAATTGCTGGTTGCTTGTAACCACTGCAAGAGCTCGTGCTCGTTGGGACATCAATTTTCTTTTCATCCATGCTTTGCTTTTATGTTTGGAAGTGAATTTGAAAGCATATAGGCTGAAGCAGAAAATATCGCTGAGGCACACCAAGTGATAAATTTCCCTTCTGATACAAGAAAGTCTAAGGAGGAATATATGTTTTGTTCCTTTTAAAAAGTTTTCCTTGTTAGATGATGTCTTGAAAAAGGTTGGGGGGAGAACAGATTTGTACTTTTAGATGGTGGGGGAGAGGGTGGTTGTATGTGTGGGTTTGCTTTTTGTGCCTCTTAAAGTCTACCTTAAAGTGGGTATTTTATTGCCTGCTTCTCCTGAATTACGTGTATTGGTAATTGAAGGAGAGTGCTGAACTGCTGGCCCGGCGCATTACTTGTGTTTTCTGAGTCTCCAGGATCTTGAAGGAGGTGATTAGCCCAAGAACCCCCTCTTGGGGAATGTGAGGGGAGAGGGGAAATTGCCTAGTTGGGTAGATGGGCTCACCTCTGAAAGGTCATGAAGAGAACAAAATGCTGATGTATCGATACCTCGTGGACCCTTTCTTCCCGGTCTAACAAAAAAGGCAGCTTTAAATTGAAAGGATGTGCTATTGCAGAAAACACTTCACGTATATCTCTGCTTCTCTCTCTTGCCAGCTAGCGGTCTCTTTCGTAAATCACTTCCTTCTTCTGGTGTGACTCTTCCTCGGTCTCTCTACAAATGTGCAAGAGGAAAAGCCATTTACTGTAATCAGCTTATCTTGCTTATCCTTTAAGAATGTTAATTTTGCAATATTAAATCTGGATCATTCTTACTGGTGACCTTTCACCCGCTTGACTAGCATAGGTAATAGAAAAGCTGCAGCGCGGTGTTGTAGCACAAGGATGATGGCTTCTAATTGGGATTATCCACAAGCTAATAGGTTTCTTGGTATATTTGTGTTTTCTAAGAGCATCTTTCACAAAATGTTCAAGAATTTTCAGCCCACTCTTATCCTTCGGTCTTTCAACACCAATCATGCATTCGTGGCCCATCTTCAAAGTGACACCTCGGAGTTATTGTTTTTCAAAAAGGTATATTCATTTTGTAATTTGGCTTTTTTTTAGTGTAGTGAGTTCAAGAAGACTGGGCCCATGCTCTGTGACAGGATTTACGGCTTTTGTTTGCTAGAGCCTTACCTTTGTAATTCTGGTTGTTTCCATTCCATTTACACTTGATGCTTCATGGCATCCTGTCTCACTCAGGTGCGTGCCCTGGTCTATAACACGCTTTGTCTTGCCACTTCCTATGTGTTTGGCTACACAGTAGTACACTTTCTTGAGGAGGTATGGCCTCATTTAAGATGCTTCAACAGCCGGGCAGATAGAAAGTCTCTCGGGAGTAAGGTGTGGGTTTGAACCCTAACTGGTCTCTAACTTTCTTGGGAGCTTTATCCACAGGGCTGTTCCATAAGTAGGTCTTTTAAGTGTTTATGATTGGGGAATGAGGAAAGTGATGCCCAAGAACTTTAGAGATGGAAAGATTTCCTTTCTCGCTGCGTCCTTGTTTCACTCAGAGCTTGCATCTGGGCTGCGTAGAAAAGTGCAGTTGCAGGCTGTGGTTGTCAAACTCTGGATATGCATGAACCAAAAAAAATCATAGAATGCCTTCAGTGGGAAGGGACCTTAAAAATCATGTAATTGCCATGGGCAAGGATGCCTCCCACTAGACCAGGAGGCCCAAAACCCCATCTGACCTGGCCTTGAAGACTTCCAGGGAGGGAGCATCCACAACTTCCTTGGGCAACCTGTTCCAGTGCTTTACCACTTTCATAATGAAGAATGTCCTCCTTATATCTAACCTAAATCTACCTTCTCTTAGCTTGAAACCATTCCCTCTTGTCCTTTCACTAGATGCCCAAGCAAAAAGTCCCTGTCCAGCCTTCCCATAGACCCCCTTCAGATGCTACAAGGCCATCTCAGTGAGGTCCCCTCAGAGTCTTCTCTTCTCCAGGCTGAACATCCCAAAGTCCTTCATCCTGACTTTACAGGGGAGGTGCTCCTGTGCTCTGATCATCTCTGTGGCCCAGCTCTGGAGTCTCTCCAACAGTTCAATGTCCTCCTTGTATTAGAGACTCCAGAACTAGATGCAGTACTCCATGTGAGGTCTCACAGGAGCAGAGGAATCACCTCACTTGACCTGCTGGTGACACTTCTTTTGATACAACCCAGGATAAGGTGGTCTTCTGGGCTGCTCTCACACATTGGTGACTCACGTTGAGCTTCTCATCTACCAACATTCTCAAGTCCTTCTTGGGACTTCTCTCAACCCATTCACCACCTAGCATGTATTTGTGCTTGGTATTGGCCCACACAGGTGTAGGACCTTGCACTCGGACTTGTTGAACCTCATGCAATTTGCAAAGACCCAGTTCTCAAGCCTATCAAGGTCCCTCTGGATGGCCTTCCTTCCCTCCAGCACGTTGACTACAGCACACAGTTTGGTGTCGGCAAACTTGCTGAGGGTGCACTCGATGCCACTGTCTGTGTTGCCAACAAAGATGTTAAACCGTACCAGTCATTTCAGCTTGCATTTTCTCCTTGTCCGTGAGGCTTTACTCCTCAAAGTAAAATGGAAGTTGGCTTCCACAAAGCTATCTGAATCAAATATGTGACGGAAGGAAAGTGAAGAAGGGCAGAGGTGTGTGTAAAGAAGCCATGATGTTCTTGTTCGTTCAGAGAGAGGCAGGTGTGTAGGCAGTCTGTAGAAAACAGTCTCCATAAAAATAGCACAGAGATAGTTTCTAAATCACCACGTTCAGGCAAATCTACATAGTTCAATGTCAGCTGGAAGGAAAACTTCTTTTGACTAGACAAGCATTTAAACCAATATCAGGTCAACTTTTTTCTTGCTCCTGCATATTTTATTGCTAAAGAAATTCTAGAAAAGGGGAGCAGGGGTGTGTGAAGCTAGAGAACCATAAAGCAACTTGGGATTTCGGTAATTTACGATGAAAACAAATGTGATTGATGGAGTCACACGTCAGCTGTAAGTAGGACCCTGAAGTCCCTACTGTAATTTGCTTGGAGACAGCCAGCTACAGTGCACCTTGATCACATCTTGATAGCATGTGGCCAGGAGTGAAGAAAACAGAAGGCTGCTTTTTCCCCTTTTAAACAGTTTCCATTTACTCACAAATTTGTGCCTGGAACAGCTTTCATGTAAATCATTTCGCTATTTATTTCAGTTCAGGTTGCTTAATGAGTTTACTTTGTACTGATTTGAAGGGCACAATAGACACTTTAGCTGCAAAAATATGAGAAGCATGTTACGTGCTGTTTGCTTGTTTCCATTAGCACTCAGGAACCATACAGGGATCCCGATGCTTTTTGGTGAGGTCAATGTTTAGTGTGGACCACTTCCAGCAGAGTAGGTGCTCTGGGCTCTACTAAGAAGCTGGATAGGGTGAGTTATTCTGTATATGTAATTCTAATACAATCAGTGTTGTGTAGTTTTACACTAGTTTCGGATTTGTCTGACTTGCTACCTGCAGTCACACCTTCCCACCTTCAAAAAATCAGATTAGACATTTCTTAGAGTCCAGCAGATTTCTGTCAAACAGTGGAGTGGCAAAGATGTTTTGAGGAGAAAGGAATGTAATTTTCTCCCTTTAGCACCTCAAAAGAATAAATTTCTCTCCCCCCTAAATGAAAACAAAAGCTCTCCTGACCTCTAGTTCAGCTACTGCAAGTTTTGAGTAGAACTTCCAAGTTTTCCTCTCCAGCTGCTGATGCAGGTTGCAGATTGATGTTGCTGCTGCTTTGTACTGCTTGCACAGTGCAGTTGTGCAAGTAAGTGTTACTGTGAGAGGTGGTAAGCTTAAAGTGACACTGTGGGATGATGGTAAACCAGAAATCTAAGATGTGCACTGCACGTGGCAGATCTTCAGTCTGGAAAGTCTCCTTTGGAGTGATGTGTTTCAGTTTTTTAAGTACTGCTCTAGAGTAAGTACCTATTCAGCTGGTTTCTATGACACTGGACTTAAGGCGAGCTCGAATCTGGAGCAAAGAGAGGTTTTTTCTTTTATTTATTGTCTCTCACAAATGTTTGCACTACTGTGTGAGATTTTGCAACCAACAGCTGAATGTTACTGGGAAGAAAATTCATTAGCTGGGGAAGTGCTGCTATATCTTTTTTTTCTAAACAAACCTGTTTGTAAAGCAGCAGCCCCCTTCTCTCAGCTGGAGACCTCTGAATGATATTGGGGGGGTGTCAAAGCAGTCAGCCCTTGAGGCAGGCCTTCTGCAGCACTGGTCCCACTCCGACACCACACAGTGCTAGGAGCAGGGCTAGTAACTGCAGACTGCACCGATCCCTGCGCTCGATGCGTAACTTCTGTTGCGGGGCTAGGATGCTGTTCTAGCTTCTGCAGGCTGTCCTGCCACGACGCAGATGTCTGTCTATACCACAGAGTAGATGAGCTGTGTGAGGAAAGAGACTCCTTTATCTCAGTTATTTCCTTTCGTAGGTCAGCATTAAGACATTACATTCCGCTTACGCTTGTAAAGTGTGATTGTTCCTCTGTAAGACCCCATTTTGGGCAGCATGGACAGGTGAGCACGCAGCATGGCACAATCCACTTTGCAGGAGTAGCTGTAAAATTGGTGAGTCCTGTCTCTGGGCGCTGATATAGAAACCTAAATAATGGTCCCATATTCCTTCCTCTGGACCATTTTTTTCATGTTGTGTAAAGGGGCCAGCTGTAAATCAGCAAGAACTATGGAAGCCAAAAGTGCTGTGCTGATTTACAGAGGGCTGACTTCTTGGAGCAAACCAGAAATTAAGACCCAGTAAGTTTTGACAGGTGCAATAAGCAGTTTCCAAGCACTGCAGCTCTGTTGGTGCCTCCTACCAGCACTGATTTTGTTGTGCACAATTAGTTTGTGCACGTATACAGCTGGGATGCACAGGTCTTGTACCAAAATTAAGTGTGTGCGTGGCAGCAATTACTCCTTTCACTATAAAGTAATTTAATAAACTAGTATCATTAAATAATTTATTTGTGTCACTGTGAAGTAATTTAATACAGTTGTTGAGGTTCTGTACGTTGGCACACGGTTCGTACAGACGTTCATTGTATTTCAGGGTAAGGACACGAAGCTTTGAGATTGTTCTGTCTTACTTGCTGTGTTTCCTTTTAAGGTTCTCTCTTGTTCACTTGGGATCCAGATCTTTCTGAGATAATATTGAGCTTAGTCTGAATCTTATGTGATGTCATAGCAGAATTTCAGGGTTTGGGGTTTTTTAAACAGATTTGAGGATAACAAGAAAAGTTGCCATAGGTTTTATTTCCTTTTGACTTTCCTTAGTGTTAACAAAACATGACACGGGACATTGTCCACAGATGTGCAGTGGTTGTGACAAGGTATGTGACAAATCTGAACCATCATAGCCTACACACAATTTTTATGATATACTTACACATTTACTGATCTGCGGTAACGTGTTTACCAGTGACATTACTTCCAAAGCCGTACAGAAAACTGGGTTTGATCTTCTTATTTTGTGGTTTCAGATGGGTTTGGTTTTATTTGTTTGAGGGGCTTAATTTGTATTAGCTGCTGTTCATTATAAATGACAGCACACCACTTCTCTCTCTATCTAGAAATGTCTTTTCTCCAGAAAGCATCTTACTACAAAGATGCCATGTGGACTAAGGAAGATTAATTATAACTATGATGGAGTGTGATTTCTGGAGGCTCTGAATCTGGTGGTTTCAAACTGATATTTAAGACATAGTTGAAGATCAGCCGATGTGGATCCAAATGAGTGATTTGAAGCATAAGGCAGTAAGATATCAGTTAGGTATGGTAGGGCGTGATTGTTAATGGGCTTTAAACAAATGGGCATTCCAGGCAGACATGGTGTTGCTATTGTGTGTACTTAGCTGGATCTAGCTGCTTGCAGTCTCAGACCATTCCTGCCAGGTCATACCTTTTTAAGAAGAAACTTAGATGAGTACGTGTCATTTGCTGTTCCTCTCTCTAAAGATCTGCACATACTGTGGATTTTCTCAAGCCAAGAGAGTCTCAACCATTTTATTAGGGATATCTTCATTAGGGAAGGAGGACACAGATTTGGTCTTACACGTAGAGTTTTGAGGCCATGTGAGCATGTCTCCAAAGTTTGCAGCTTATCTGCATGCAGTGTTTGTTGGAGGTCTGTGTCAGGGTTATTGAACAGTTAACAACCATTCTGAGAACTCAAAACATAAGAATGGGATTAAGCCAACTGTAGGCATACTTGAAAAATTTACACTATTTAAAACTGTGCCAAGTTGGAAAGTTTATCTCCAGCTTCTGGGCTGGTAGGGGCGTGTTGAGGTGCTCACCATCCACAATTCAGTCTGTCTTTGCTGCTCAGGAAGGTTGCACTCAGACACCTCAAGGAATGCTTACAGTTCTGCACATGGCACTGTCAGTGTGCCTATGGCACCATGCATTTGTCTGACCATGGCTGGTCAACGTTTCCTGCGGGGATGGTGGAGCCCCTCTAGCTGGCTGAGACTTGAGTTTCCTAAGTACAAAAGTACAAGTGTGAAAGTCAATTCCTTAAACTACAAAATGGTCTGGAGTAACTTACCGTAGTAAAAAACCCGGCCCTTCTCCACGTATGTCTCACGTCTTCTAGTCACAACAGCGTATGTTTCGTAGAGTGCAGCATTTATTCACATCTTGGGTTTTCAATACAAATGTTTCAGTGTTTCGTACTTAGCTCACTGTTGTTTGTGGTCTGCTGCTCTTTGTGATGCTACTTGGCCGAAGAATGTTTGTTGACTATATAATTCCATGTGGAGCTGATGTGTGGACCACATCTATGGACAAATCAGCTGGTGTTTCTGTGGGACTGCTAATGTAAAGAGAGGGTTTGTGTAATAGCTGGGAGTAGGAGCAGCAGCAGTGAGATTCTGTCTCCAGCACGGATGGTATTTAGCTTCCTGCTAAGTTAATAGTCTGTCTGTATAAGGGATTTCAGCCATTTCTTTTTGTCCTATTGTTTTTCCTTCCTGTGTCATTTCTCTTTCTCTTGTTAAGCCACTGAGTTAAATTAAGGATTAACTATCAAAGTCATTCATGTTTCCCTTCCAGAGTCCCCTCTGTTAGCATCCCCCATGCCCTATAAATGTAATCTGATGCTGCTTCTTGGTGTGTGCTTGCAGGCACGCTCCCTCTGCAACTTGCTTTTCTGTCCTTTCTGTACTTAAGACGCATCTACAGCGTTTGCTTTACCAGGGAGAATCTGTCTTCATCTCAGTGTGCTCCTTTGTCTCCTTAGAGGAAGGTGGTAATCACATTTGTCGGTTCCTGTGGGATTGACTTCACCTTTCTGTTAAGTTCTTCAGGGTGCTGAAGATTTGATATTGGCAGCATTTAGTTCTCCTATCAGAATCTCCCTCATGCCTTCCTTTGTTAACGTTTAATTATCACGTGCAGTTGCTGTAGGTGGGTACTGGGTCTGTGTCGTGTGGCTTCCCCTGTTCTCTTTTCTCTGATTCCTCTTGTTTTCACTCTACATCTCTCTCCTGGCTTTTACTTACCCCTCTCTCCCTCTGGCTTTCATTTGTATTCCAGGGTTACCTAAGACAGGAGAAATAACTGTTTAGTGAGGATAATAATGCCATAAAAAATGACAAGCATCCTGGTCAGCAGGAGGAGGGAAAGGTCTAAAGCTGCTCTCCTGTAGGAAAGGCAGCTGGCATAGCAAGATGCATGTTGTGTGGCTGTTCAGTCCTCTGTGACACTGTGGGCTTGTACTTGAGCTCAACTCTGTGCCTTTTCTTTTCAAGCACCTTATTGACATTGCCAGAATAAATTGCACAGACCGAGCAGCAGGTATCAGCCCTGCAGCTTTCCTAAAACCCTTTGCACACACAGCATCTCCATAAAATTTCTGCAGTTGTGGCCTTGAATCAATAGTTTTTATGAGTGCTCCCATCTCAGGCGGATCCACTGAAGGAAGCTGTTTTCTGTGACTTAAGACTGTTGCTCTTGTGCATCAGGTGCTACTTGATCCTGCATGGAAATAATTGCTCTTTGTTTTCTCATTTACGTTGTCTGGGCTAGGCTACTTTATCCAACACAAAAGCTATTAAGTGGAATCAAAGTGCAGATTTCAACCATCCGTGTCGCTGACAGCAAGCGCTCCGGTGTCTGTTCCCGCGGGCTGATGGTGTCCTCGGGGCAGAAGAAAATACTGTTTATCAAGTAAGTTAAACAACAGCCTTTGAAGGGGTGGTTCAGGAAGTACTTCTGGAGAAAAAGAGGGAAGAAGCCCTGCACATGATGTGTTCAAAGAATGTGGAGCTTTCAGAAAGCACAGTGGCTACCCTTCCCTTCCGCTCGTTGCTGATTGAGGTGTTTTGTGAGCCTTCTCTGTAACACCAAGCACATATAAGTAAAAGAACAGAGTCAAGACGTGAGTGTAAACTTGCCCTGCTCCCTGTTTTCTGGCTGCCTGCTATCCCAGTGGGCAAGTCAAGGCAACTGCGTATCGAGAAACAAACTGGCAATTCAGAGACCAGGCACCTACTTTGTACACCAGATTTGTTAGCAGGGCTGAATCTGGAATTTAACGTATTTCTCAAAGACGCAACATTCTTATGAGGGAAGGTGGTGTCTTTGGCTTGATGTTGACTGCTTCACCTGTGAGTTGTGTGGTAGACTGTTTCTTCTTCAAAAATATTCCTATTTCTCTGTGTGATGGAACGTGCTACACGAGAGATCAGAGCCAAACACAAGAGCCTGACGTGCAAGCGTAGGTGAGCGCGTGTGTGTGTGTGTGTGTGTGTACTGCCCGAGCCTCTGAGATAGCAGGGTGGTGCATCTCCTTCATCCAACTTCAGATTACTGTCATTTTTGTATGTGTTTTCCATCAATGTTTGTTTTCTCATGGTGATGTGTTACTACGACTTTCCTTACAGACATAGTACGGGCGCAGGCTTCTGTCTTAGTGGTTTTCTCTATGTACAGACATGCTTCCTAACGTTAGCCTGTCTTTAATCTGCCAGCCCTGACAGGGAAACATCCCTCTAATCTGTGAGAATGAACTCTTGTCCTCTGAAGAGCTCCTGGATCTCAAGTTTAGAAATAAAGAGAAAAAGCAACCCCCTCCCTGTGTAGGGTTATCAATTAACCACTCTAGTATTAGACAAGATGATTTAACTTCTGTCAGTGAGATGACAGTGCCACGGACCTTGGAATCACAAGTATTTCTTTCAGATACTGGAACTCTAATGGATGAAAGAGCTCCCCACAATTATACACTGCCCTTGGTTCCTCTGGCCTCTAATTTTCATTTCAGAAGTATCACAGTGCTAACGTCGCGTTCCTCAGGAATGGTGTGCATCACTTGTTCTGAAAGCGAAAAGCACTCCGGTGCTTTCAAGTGTATTGTAAACATCAGAAAACTGGAACCATTTCATTTCATTTCTCCAGGACTGCTGGAAGGGTAAATATTAAAATGAATTATAGCGTTGGGTGTTATTTTATGCCAAATTGCTATAATAGTGTAATGAATTAAGTATGTGGATAATGACTCCAATCATGTGCAATCTGAATGCTCTTTCTAAATACCCCTGTAAGGATTCTTCTTTATCACCTTGGAAATACAGCGCCAGCATCCGAAGAGGCACTCTGTGAGTAACTGGGTTCTGAAATCACTTCAGGTGGTTGCTGCAGCTCTTGAGGTGGCATACTTCTTTCAGCTAGGAAAACTCCTCTCTCGACCTTCGCTTTTAAGTTGGTCTCTGTTTTGAGCGTGGAGGAAGTTCTTCTATGAGTACGTCAGGCTTGCACTTGGGAAGTTTACCATGCCCTGCATTTTTACTGCTTGTCACACAAAATTAACCAGTTGCCCACCCAAACAAGATGTGCTTTCCTAAGGAAACCTTGGGGTGAATAAACCTCAGGGCTCTAGAAACAGTGGGGTTTGGATATTTGTAACTGGAAGCAGAGTCAGGTACTTGACTTTCCACAGCAGCTTACAGTTTCTCCACATCAGACAGGTACACACTGTGGATTTTCTGTAGTGACCCAGGATATGTGCAGACCCTCTAACATAAAATTCCTCATACACTCGTACAAGCAGGAGCTGATTTGACTGAGACTTGTGCAGTCCTGTGAGTAAAAACCAAAGATGTGGCTAACATTCTGGAGGACTGCAGAGGATGCTCTGTTTTGAAGCTGTACAGTCCTGCCTCACTTCTGGTATTTGTTACTGCTGGGACAAGAACACTGTTCAAGACACATCTGCAGCCAGCCACAGCTCAGTGATGCTGCACGTGTGATGGGGTTTAGGTCCCATCAGATTTGGAATTCCTGAAGGCTGAGCATCCTTTGTTCCTTCTGTGTTCTGTGCTTACTGAGAGGGTGGTTAGGTACTGGAATGGATTGCCCATGGAGGTCGTGATGTCACCGTCCCTGGAGGTGTTTCTAGCAGCTAGATAATAGGATAAAGGTTGGACTCGATGACCCTGGAGGTCCTTCCCAGCCATGATGATTCTGTGATTCTACACGATTCTAATTTTTGTAGCAGATGTGGCCACTCAGCACCTCACTGGTTTAGGCCTTGCATTGCCCTGTGATGCTGGAAAACATCAGATAGATAAAGGTTTTAGATGGTTAATGTCTCTTTTTCTATCTTCCCTTTTACATTCCAGTCTCATTTATCTCTTTGCACAGAATCTCATAAAAAAATAGAATTAAAAAAGAAAAGAAGCAGCAGCCATTTTCTACACCTGTTGGCATCTCCATGTCCAGTTTGGACAGCAGAACTGCACTTGCAAATATTGTAGAAGTAAAAGTCTTTTATGTTGAAGTAACCCAAGAACGGTTCTGGCACACACTTTTCCTGACTATCTTGTGTTGAATTTTACAAGAACTCTTCTTTGGGACTGCATGACCAAATGTTCAGCAGTTCTCGATCCAAGTACAGGTCTGAAATAGTTAACACAGGACGTTGGCTGTTCCTGGAAATGACCGTACAGGACATCAGAAAAGTGACATCTATTTTACTGCGATTAGATTATGTCTTTCAGAATGTTTGTCCTATTTTCTGTCAAGATGTCAGCGTGGGTGCATCACAATAACAAACTAATAAGGATGTGTTCTACTGCTGTTACAAGTGAAAAAACCATAAAATTCTATTTTATTGTTCTGGTTTTATTATTTATTTTATTTATTTTATTCCTGACTTGCAGCTCCTAGGGCTGGTGTATCTTTAGCAACTCAGACGTCATTTATACCTGTTGAAAACGGTGCCTTTTTGCAAGGTGGATGGTCTTGAACATCTCTAGAAATTCATACCAGAGATACACTAGCTGAGCTTCATTTGCTGCTTAGTAATCTTTAATTTTAAATCACCTTGAAGTCTTTACAGACACCAATAAACTGAAGCCTTGTGACACGTGATATAAAATCAGGGGTTATACAGCCATTCTGCAGGACTCAAACATTCTTGTACTGTTCTCTCCCATAGAAATTCTACTTTGGTCTAGGTGGTACAGTTTGATGCCACTTGCTTTCAACTCAAATGACACTTCATGCTAGTAAAGTTTAAACAGATCATTTAGCATGAGCTGGCATCACTGAGTGACTCTTAGGAATCACATTATGTTATCAGAATGAGAGGCCTGAGAGAAAACTGGGTGGTAGCAGCGAACCAAGTGGCGTCTGTAACAGCAAACGAGGCAATAGTGTTGTAGATGTTACCTGTAATTCTGCATATTTTCCTTCAGATTTTTACGGGACATCTGCTTTGCAATAAAACCCCTACGCTGTTGCACTTAAAGAGTGTCTGGCTGCAGCTCTAGTAATGTCTAATAACTAGATCTAGTGATGTCTAATAACTGTGCAATTGAACCCATGTTGTATATTGGGATGATGCCTCTTTTATGTAGACAGTCTTGAAAAGTATCGTGATCATTCCTGTTTAGTCAATTACCTTTATCTTTAAAACCTTCAGTTTCCTTTTTCAGAACTCACAAAATGGTGGTGTATGACTGATATTCTAATCGGACTAGATGGTTACGCTTGCAAAGTTCGCTGTTCAGAGTCACCTGTCTGCACACAACTGAGTCTGCACTGAGGCAGGGATGAATCTGCACGTAGTTGTTCACTACACAATAGCAGAGCGCTCCAGCGAATGTTTAGTTCAGATGCAGCAATCGAAGTTTGATTTAGAGTGAGAGTTCTTATTGAGGCCTTTTGAAGGTAGCTAATGCAAATAATGATCTTATATTGTGGAAAGTTTCGGTATCGACTCTATCACCTGCCTTGGGAAGAGAAGGCAGCAAGGAGTCATCCAGAGGTAACCTTAGCTAGGTAAAAATTAATTTACAGTGTTCTGTCTTCCTTGTTCCTCTGCAAGTACAATTAAAGAATGGCACTATAACCACGGAATAAGGAAAGGAAAAGCGAAAGCCACGTCTGCTGAGCACCGGTGAGCAAGGCGGTATCAGGAGTATGCAGTCCTCAGACTCTTTTGCCAGAGGACGCGGTCTACCTGGCTGCACACCCACCTCTGGAGACCTGTGAGACATGTCTGGCACGTTTTCACTCCAGAGAGCTCTTTTCCTAAAACACACACTAGATTAGATCGGGCTTGTGTGAAAAAGGCTGTTACTAGACCTTTATGCGAGGTGCAAAGAGACTGGTTCTTTCTGTTCTTTCTTTACTGTTGCTAAATTTCCAGCGTTTTTCTCCTTCTGCACTTTTCCACGTTTCTTTCCCTTAGCTGTTATAGCACCCATCTCCCTCCCAAAAACTCTCCCTGCTTAAGACAACGCCTAAATCAGAACCTGTATGGCCCATGTGGTTTACAGTTGTCACGTTTTTGTTCATGACATTTAACTGAGTAATTTTCTTATTTAATGCTAAAAAGTATTTCATTGAAATGCTTGAAAAACACTGTTCCAGGAGGAGCTGGAGGCCATTGTGCGGTGAGAAAATTATGGTATAGATGCCATCATGGAAACATGCTGGGACAACTCACGCAACTGGAGCACTGCAATCAATGGCCACCAACTTTTCAAAAGGGATTGGGAAGGAAGGAGAGGTGGTGGGGTGGCTCTCTATGTTTGGTACCCACATGGAGGTTTACAACTTAATGACGGTAGCGTTAGGATTGTTTATAGGTAAGAACAAAGGGGAAGGTCAGCAAGGCAGATATCATGGTGGGAGTTTAATATAGCCTGCCCGAACAGAAAGGAGAGGCAGAAGAAATACAGCTAGAATTGGGGGTGTATAAGGAAGCTGCCTGAACAGCTGGAGATCTGGTTAGGAAAGCCAAGGCACAGTTTGAATTGAACCCAGACAAGGAGGTCAAAGGGAACACCAAGAATTTCTACAAGGATATTAATGGTAAAAAGAAAACTATGGAAGGTGTGGGCCCCCTCAGAAAGGAAACAGGTGATAAGGTCACAAGTGACATGGAAAAGTCTGAGGCTCTCAATGACTTCTTTACCTCGGTCTTCACTGCAAAGAAGTCATGGAAGATAACAGCAGGGACTGGAAGGAAGAACTGCCCATCATAAGTGAAGATCAGGTTCGTGATCACCTGA
>JAOXOE010000632.1:8852025-8862244 GCA_028565055.1 Phoeniculus purpureus | reverse complement strand
GTCAAATGCCTTACTGAAGTCAAGATAGACCACATCCACTGCTCTGCCATCATCTATGCACCTGGTTATGCCCTCATCAAAGGCTATCAGGTTGGTCAAGCATGATGTCCCCTTGGTGAAGCCGTGCTGACTGTCCTTAATGACCATCTTGTCCTTGATGTGCCCAGAGACAGCATCAAGGATAAATAGTTCCATCATCTTTCCTGGAATGGAGGCGAGCAGAAGAGAGTTGTAGGCGTTTAAGTGCATATATCTGAACATCACCTCTAGGTTTTACAGGCTATAAAGAAAAGCTTGTATGTTGTGTGACTTGTCCCTGTGGAACATGCACTGCTCTTACCAATTCTACCTCTGGTGTCAGATTTTCTACAGGAGCAAGGGCATGTGGGTTAAATTGGTTCTGTTGCCTCTTTCTTACCCAGACATTCTTTCTCACCTGCAGTTCTTCAGGTCAAGGCACCACCTGTGGCAGTAGGACTGGATTACTACTGGCCCACAGTTCCTTCTTATTTTTTTGAGAAAGGTAGCACTTTGAGAGTGAAGAGTGAGTACACATATCTGCCTGATGTATAAAGAGAATTTGTAACGATTAGAACTTATAAAAAAATCAAACTTTGTTGGCATCTCTTTCTAATGACCTGTTCCCAGTAGGTAAGCTGTAGTAAATTATTCCACACTAGTTTACAGAGAGGACACCTCCTTTTTGTCCTTGATGAGACTTCTTGCCAAAGATCCTCGGATGGGAACAGTTTCAAATGGCTCTTTCTTGTTTCTTTTCCCTCATCTCACATTTAGAACCTTTCTCCAGCTCGTGTCAGGCTTGAAGGCCAGTAAGATAGCTGTACCACAAGGATGCTCTGGAAAAAAATAGTTTCAGATAACACATAAGCAGTTTTCAGTGCTTTCAGTGTCTCGCTTTAAATGCTCAAGCACTTATTGTCAACCCTCCCTTCACAGTTTCTATTTTGTCTTCTAGAAAGCAGCATGTGTAGTAGCAATAAGGTTTTTGAATCAGTCATTTCTCTTCTCACTCCTCCAACTCCATCTGCTGATCACTCATAGGAGAGCTCTAATAGCAGAGCTGCTTTTGAAGATTGTTGACGGCATAGAACAGTGAAAGCCTTCTTGTCAAGCCTCCAAGAGCAAATAGCAGCAGAGATGAGATTTTGAGTACATTGGTACTAATACTGTATTGATCTCAAAACACTCTACAAACATCAACTAGTAAAGCTTAAAAACAGCTGAGTAATGTGCTTTAATAAAGCAGGTGAAGAGGGGGCGGTAAACAAAGGCTAAGTGAAGTGACCACGGTCAGACGGGGAGGGAAGGTCAGAGACGCACCCTAATTTCTAGTTGTTCTGCCTTTCATATGATCTCATGTGAGGAAACGTTTGCAGTGAATCTTGCAAATAATTAATAATTCAGGTTGTTTTATTGAAAGCCTGAGCATTTCTTGCAATAAATAAGATGATGTAAAAGCTCACCAAAGCAATAAACACTTCTAGCTTCTCAAGTCCAGCTTTGAAACGACAAGGGGCCAATTCTGAAAGCAGAGGGCCAGGCGTGGCTGCGGGGTTCTCTGTGTTTTGAGTCTTTCTTTTGTCATTTATATTGCTCTGGTGCTGCTAGCTGGAAAAACTGCCTTGACCTGCACAATGGGAATTCACGTGGGCTCGACACTGATGTCATGTTATCTATCCCACCCTTCCTATGCGAGGGAGCTGTGCCTTCTCAAGGGATTGGTCTGCTCTGGTGATCCCAGCCAGCATGCAGAGCCTCAGGAGCTATTAGAGTGGAATGGCTTAGAGTCAGTGGAGCAACCCTGGCTTAAAACCAACTTAACAAAGAGGAGGATCAGGCACACAGTAAGTGAATCCTACAGAGTGGTGCGCTGACCCAAACAGAGGATGACATCTTAGCATGAGTTCCTCAGAGATGTTAGGTTATCCTTGTAATGTCAGGTCTCAAAGGTAAAGCTTGTACTCTATAATGGGTTTCATAAAGAAGAAAGGAAAGGAACTGGAAAAAAAGAGATGTGTAGCTTAAAAGAAAACAGCTTCAGCACAGTCTGAAATTTGTTCCGTTTTTCAATAAAAGAAGCCAATTCTGCCCTGAAATTCATGTCCCTTCAAAGTTCAAGGAGGGCTGTATTGTTGGCCCGCTCAGTCAGAATGCTCCAGCCACTTATTGTATGTGGATTGCACTCCAGGGAGTAACTGAAAAAATATGATTTAGTGAAAGCTTGTACCCAAAACACATCATTGGCCTCTGATCTCTGAACATTTAAATATTTCAAGCTTACAAGCGGACGCTGTCACGAGGACAGACCCTGATCCCTAGCTGATTCTAGAACATCTGTTGAGGCATTTACCAAGTTAATAGATTAGCTATGAGAATCAGGCAGGTGTTTTTCACCAAAGCCAGAAAACATCAAAATCAGATTGCCCTCCAAGTCTTTCAGCACAGGCAATCGAGTTAGAATGACTCATAGAGTCTAACAGATAATAAAACACACATAACATTTGCTTTAAGGTACAGGTGGGGATATTTTGTACTGTGCTTAGGAGAAAGAAAAACTAACTCTATTTGGGAATAGAGTAATTGAATACAGATGGGAGGAGGCAAATGAAAGAATTTAGCAAATATCTCAGTGGAATAGCTAATGGGAACGAGACAGAATAGGAAATTAAAAATTATTTGAAGCAGATGGACCATTCTTTGAGTTTTTTAAAATTTATTAGGGCTGCGAAAAAAATGTGTCTGTTTATTTTCCACGGCCATGAAATTAATGACTTGGTGAGTTGTGCTTGTGCAATTTTATGACTGCCATGTCATTTGTCATAATTTGGGTGCTGTTTGATATGGATTTATGAATATTTCCTCCCCCCAGCATGATTTATGAGTGTTGGTCATATGTGAATTAGACTGTCACCTTTACTATGAAAAAGTACAAATGACAGATTATTTAAAAAAAAAACAAGTGCTTAAGTCCTTAGTGCTGGAAAGCTGAGTTCACAATCCCCATCTCTGCTTCTTCATTGGAAGTTTTTGTGTGGAGCTGACAATTAAGCATTTGGACTTGAGTCAAGCATATGGGAACATTGAGAGGGCTTGAACAGATCTGAACTCATCTGAACTTCACCTGTGAAACTCAACTCGAGTCATCCTTTCCTTGTGCTATGCATTGAAAAACAAAGTATGTACACTGCTCGCCACAGGAACAGCTGATTTACCACACCGGAGCAGCGAGTTGGCTGGTAGGTTGACTGTCTGCTTCCAGCAGTGGCAAGCTCCGAGTGAAGTTTCAATGAGAAGTGAAAATAGCATCGTGCAGTATGCCCAGTTATGCATCACTACATAGTTAAAGGAGTTAAACTAAGGGACACACAGAACAATCTGGATTTCCGTAATCATTAGCCTATCCTAGTTTTAGGTCCAAATCACTTATTTTTAGGCTGTTACCACTTCCACCAAAATTATTAGCCATTTGTTTTGTAACATACAGCAACAGCATGCACCAGTTTAGGACAGGAGAAGCAGCACGGTTGCTCCCAGATGTAAGCCACCAAACTCCAAGCATATAACCGAGGCACCTAAATTAATACCCAATCACCCAAAGCTCCCACATGGATGCTAGAAAAGGGTATGCATCTCCAGAGGGCAATTCAGCCCATGTGTCTCCATCCGTTGACTATGCAGGCAGAGTAAACCAGTTCCCCTTCACAATTTAGCTCCCCGTTTTGGTGCACAAAGTCATGTGGGAGGAATTAGAGCCCAGCATGGGATATAGCTGTAGAAAGAAGAAACAATACACCTTGCATGACAAGGACACATTGCTGATCATCTTTCATGCTGAGCTAGCAAATGTTTCCTTTATGGGGGATATAAGTTGTTCATTCTACATTTCTTAGACAACCATATGCTGAAGCTCATTTACTGAGGCCCAGACAACATTGCTTCTTCAGTGGGAGGCTGATAATTCTTAGTTGGAAGTAGCTCTGCATTTGTAAGGAACGGATGGATTACTTTGCACGAAGCCATCGGGGCAGTCTTTGCATGTCTGGATAGCACCTAAAAGAGTGATCTCTGTTTTTGTATATAGTCAAGGAAGAACCTGTGTTAGCAAACCTGTGTCATGTCTGCTGTAGAGATCTGCTCATGATAGCTGAGATCTCTGTAGTGGTGTTACGCAACTTCGCAGAACTGAACCTCCTTGCAAAAATAAAACAGGATCACCTGCAGGAATTCGAGAGTGAGGTCTAGTGTTCCTAACTGACTCATCGGGAGACCCTCACAGCAGTTGGAAAAACTCTGCGCATCGGTTACGGTATGTTGATGTCAGAAATATCCCCTTGCTTGGGCCAACAAAACTTGCTTCCATCTAGCACATCTACCAAGCCCATCCTTGGGCTCCTAAGTTACTTTTACTGTGAAAAGTATCTGACTGTTAAGTAGTCTGGCAGTTCTAAGGTGAGAATTTTTCAGAATTCAGAAAACTGGAAGAAAAATCTAGTTTCAGTCAACAATTTTCTTAAATGAAGATTAAATGTTCTCTGTAGGAATGTACTTAAGCAGGCTTTCTTCTCTTGAAAAAAATACTTCCAAAGGAGCTCCTCTGGAATTTTTTTTTAATTATCACATGTACATAATCTCAGTTGTTGTCAAATGTTTGAGTTTGGTTTCTTCGTGGAAAGGAGTGAGTCAAAATGAAGCAAACTTACAGAATCTCTTGTTTCACCCCGCCTAGCGAACCATTTTGGTCAAAGCATTGAGCTGAGATTGCTTCTCCCAGTTACTTTTCTGATTTGCTGGATGGATTGCCTTGCCAGTTTTGCATTATGTTTTGCCATATTTTGAAATTGGTGAATTAAATATGAAATCCTTTTCTGCAGAGATAATTACAGCAGGTCTGGATTGGAGAGAGGGGAGAATATCTGGTTTTGGATAAGGTTAGTGCTCTCACTGAGCTCAGATCAAAGCTGTTTTGACTGTATCTGGCATTTCAAAAGCCAACCTGCTCATACCCTGTTACCATAAAGAAACTTGCCAGGAAGGCAGGTGTCTAACTATACAGGCAATCATATTACAGAGCAAAGTAATCATGATTTCCAGTTTTAAGCATAGCTTGCCACATTAGCACATGTACTTTGGAAGAGAAGAAGTAATCAGAGAAAGATAAGGACAAGGGTGGAGATCATTTGAGCCAGTAGAGTTCTAATAGGGTAGTAAATTTTATGCTGGTTTTATTAAAGTATTTTGTTTCTTTTATATAACAAGGTCACAGCTATCTGAAAATGAGAAAATCCCTGAGTTTGCTTTCGTTTGTTTTTCAGTTACCAAGCGTAGCAATGTTTCTTGGGAGGCACTGTTTGCACACACATGTCTGCAACTCTGAGCTAGTCACAGCTGCAGAGTTTCTTTAAGGCATGCATGCATGGCTTTGACGTGCTGAGATTTATGGCGAGATTTAAGTTCTTTTACCAATGGTGATGTTTCCTGAATAGTTTTCATCCAGATGGTCTCTGAGAGGATAAGGTTTAACAAGATTTATTCACTGAGAGGGGGTGATGTGAATTAAAATTACAAGGGGTGCTGTATATACACTACTTCTTCCCCGTTCACTGCCTCATGAGATGTAAAAAAAATCTCTCCCTGTGCCCTCCCCCCCAACAGAGCTGAATGCAGTTGCTTCTTTCAACATATCGTTCCACTCTGTGCAGATTAGGACTCTGGCAAACAAGTGCTATTGATTTTGTTGGGATGGAGGAAGGAATTACTACCCTTAATGTCTGTCCTACCACTTTGCCATGGTCTTCCACTTTACTAGTGGAGGCACCAGATGCAAGCAAGTGCCATTTTATCAACTGTCATAGTTTGCAGACCATTGGCAGTTAAAATTAATGTGCTGGCTCTGTGCTGTATGGATGAGAGCTGGACTGTGTTGCTTTCTGATGGCTCTGTTACCGCTTCTGGTGGGGAACTGCTGCAGACAGCTGGGAGAGGTAACCTCTTAAGCCATTACTACTAAATCCAGCACAACTTCTTTGACTGAGCTCCAAGTCTTTGGCCTTCAAGAGGTTTTAGGACCAATGGCACTGTTTGGAGTCCTGGGTTTGTATCTTCAACGGGTTGTAGGCTCAGTTGAAGTCAGTGGCATGTCAGTGATTTGTGCAAGCTGATGGTCTTAGCAAGGTAAATGAGATTGTGATTGCTGAGCTTAGATTTTTCTGGAAATTTCATATATTTTGCAAACAAAAGGACTGATGGTATTTTGGATAAAGACCACGTAGATTTTTGGTAATTGACTCACAATGACACCACGAAGCACATTGCACACCTGCTGCAAGGTAAGTATTTTTACCAAAGAGTACTGAACACTTTGTGAGCAGTTTGTTGGACAGAGTCAGAAGATTTTTTTTTTATGCATTTGTATTTTTAAAATGCTAATAAGTCACTGTGGAAGTTCTAGCACTGTAGGTTTAGTTAAGTTCTGCTTATAAAAGAAGAGTTGTTTAGTATTAAAAGATCAGTATCTTTTATCCATTTGTTGTTTTCCTCGCTCACACATTGATTTTTTTTTTCCCCCCATTCATCTTGAAGCATCAAAGGTATCTTAACTGTTAATAATTTGGCTTCATTAGCAGGACCAGGACCAACACACTTCAGTGTCAGTATCTTTGAATCAAGCCAAAACTCCGGTGTCAGAAGGTAGTGAGTGCATCCTTGAGGACCACTTATAGAAAAATACACTGTCAGTCTTGATAACCAGAGAAAACACTCGCCCACATACTGCATTTAGGACTTTGAGTGTGTTCAAATTCGTGGGTTTCTTCTATTATTTTGCTTTGCTATCTGTATTCGATTTAGCTGGGATGGAGTTGATCCGTCCCAGGACATCTCTCACTGTTCATGGTGGTGACTGGAAGGGGGTTGATAACACACCAGTATTTGGTGCTCACATAGCACCAACCAGGACCAAACCATCACACTATCTTATATTATTTGGAGAAACATCTTTCACGTCAGTTGAGATCTGACAACCATGATCTTCACAATGACTGACTGGTCTCGGGTCCTTTGGTTTCTGAGTTGTCAAACTGTAATTCTTTTATTTTTGGAAGGTAGCTACTCGGCATTTCATAATGTAGGCTTCATGTTATCTCTGTTTCATCGGTCTCAAGTGCAGGTACTGAAAACCACCAACTGCTTTTGAAATCTTGAGCTGGTTCAACCAATTTTAGAAGAATGGAAAATAACAAGTGAGAAAACTTTGTTCTTTCCGGCTAAGAATGGACGTTCTGAGGAAAATGTAAAGGGTCAATAATTGTAATGAAATAGCCTCATTGTGCTGTTGCAAGTTTAAACCCATGTCTCTTGCCACAGGGCTTGCATTAATATTGTTTGAGAGAAGTAGTATCAGCGTACTGTAATAGACTTTTATTAATAGGCTAGCAGAGCCATCAGTCTCTGAATTGGTGTGATAGCTGAATAGACTGAGCATGAGCATCTTGACAAGCAAGTCACAAAATCTATCAGTCACTTTCAGCATCAAGATGCTGCATTAATTATGTTTGCAGTAGCAATAAAATTGGGATAAAGTGTTGAAACAGATGGGAATTTTAGAGTCCACATGGAATATCCTATGAAATACAAAAGATGGTATCCCATAGGTTCATCTAGCTGGGTAGACTGAGATCATGGTTCTCTTGACCTCTCTTGCTATATTTAGAATAAATTTCACGCATTTTTCATTCACTCCTGTTTGACGGTAAAAGTCACTCCAAGGCTAAAGGCTGGTGGTTGCATTCTTTTCTTTCTGTAATCACGTGTAAGGATGTTGGTGCCCTGTTGATGGTGCCGATGCCCTCGGAGTGGCAGTGTGATGGCATTTTATAATTCGTGTTACTAACGTCTTCTTTCCATTACTGGCCAGATAAAGAACAGCTTGAGTTCTGCTCCCTTTTGTACTGTTCTGAGTAGGCAGTTGGCTTCGTCTGTTTCAGTGGAATTACTTTAAGTTTATGCTATAAGAAAAACAAAATTCCTCGTCGAGCGGCTTCTGGTGTCAATGAGTTAGAGTTAGCTAGACTGACAAGTTAGCTGTTATGTGATTACTGGGAAGGAAAAGGTCCTGGTTTTTTTGTCTGTCCCATGGCCATGTTCCTGGCATGACAAAGAATCTTTATGTAGTGGGAATCCATTGCATTTACGAGTTTCAAACTATTTGTAATGGTGGGTTAATCTGTTATTTAGGAAGTACAAGCCCCACACTGAGTCACTAATCTGCCCCACACTAGAATTCTTAATATTCTTTAAAGAAAATCAGTACGTTTACGAAGGCTTCTCCTGCCAGCACGCCTCCACCCTGCCCTGTAGTGGGGGAAAGGTAACTTTGCTTCCCATGGTTCATTTAATTCTTGGCTCTGCCTGCTGAGTGGCAATGTTGATGCCAGTTGCGGCATGCACATTTATTGGTAGGAAGTGAGCCAGAACCACCATTCCATTTTGCATAGACGCTGAACAGCGATGGTAAATACTTCTTGTTCATTACTAACCTAAGCCGGATTTCAGCTGAAGACTTGGACGTTAAAGACTGTCTCCAATTCCTTAATCCCCTTAACATTTCAGACTGCCTCATAAAATTTTCTAAAAACAAATGTAAACTTTGTGCATAAAATGAGATCCAGGAGAGAAAAGAAAAATGGTAGTGAAGACTGAGTCTGTTTTCTTCTTCAGTGAGCTTCTTTGCTAGTAATGACCCTGGAAAACGGTTCTGTGATTATTCTCCAGAGATTACTCTGATTTCTTTCTGCTGTAGATAGCCATATGATCAATTGTCATCAGTCACTGCCTGATGATGGGTCATTACTTACCAGCGCATACATGGGGGAAAAACACATGCAACTTCCATTAGGAGGCAGAATGCACCTACATCAGATGTGAAGTATACAGTAAGTTTTCATTAATAACATTTCAAAACTGTCCTCCTAAAGTTCCTACCACAGAAGCTGCCTTCACAGTGAAAAAACTGAAACTAAGAAAGATTTGCAGTTTACAGTCAGTTATTCCCATAAGTAAAATAATCTGGATTTCAGTTGAGCATTTCAATAGCAGAGGTTGGTTTTATTGAGAAAGAAAGGTAAAACTCTTTCTTTTTTTCAGGTTTTCGCTTCTGGTCCTCCTAGCTTGAGAAAGCTTTTGCACCTTAATTAATTCATTTAATTCAATTAAGTTGCAGACAGTACAAATATTCCCTCGTTCCCCTTCAAAGTTAAGAATGCACGTATGACACTATGGAAAACGCTGCATCTCATGGGTCAGGATGTCTGGATGTCTTCAAGAACGTAAAGAATAGTTTCCAGTGAATTTTTTTACATATATTTCGTTCATATTTTCTAAACAACCTAGCAGCAATTCAAATAAAACAGACCTTCAGCTGAGTAAACTACTGAGAATTAAACAACATAAAGTAGGCACAAGCACAGCCCTGCTATGCTGAGTAGCCTTTGAATGGATTCTGCTAGCACAGTCTCTTTCCTATAAAGGTGAAGATAGTTCCTGCCTGAATGACAGTGATTTTCATTTATTTGTCTGACTATCAGATGACTTATTTTAATCACCTCAAAGTCATTGTTGAAATGCTTTAGACGTGGGAGTTGTCAGTTCAGCCCTCACATTGTTATCATGTATGCAGGCAGGGCTGTGCTTCTACTGCAGAGGGAAGTTCAGCAGCTTTAAATTGACTGGCTTGTTTAAGTTGCTCGGCTGTGACAGTGTGAGTAGTTGTCCAAGATGCTGCTGAAGCCTGCACTGTTGTCAGTATATAAGCCAGCTAGGTTTAGCTACTCACAGTATGTCCCTGCCTCTGGTTCACAATGGAAGTTGTTGCAATGAATCACAACTGCAAGTAATTTTCTTGAAGCTTTAATCAGCTATTCACGAACTGGCCGTGGATGCTTACTTGTAATACGCTGTTTAACACTGGTGTGTACATTCTAGACACATTCTCGGAGAAGATCTCTTTGGGAAGTATCATGGTGTCTACACCTTCTAGCTTAATGCACTGTGCTCGCTGACCTAGGCTTCCTACGTTGTATGGGTTTAGATGGAGAATTAACAGAGGAAGTTTGCCCAGAGGAGTAGTGGAGTCTCCTTCACTGGAGACGTTTAAGACCCACCTGGATGTGTTCCTGTGTGACTTGGTCTAGGTGATCCTGCT
>JAOXOE010000632.1:8821610-8844515 GCA_028565055.1 Phoeniculus purpureus | reverse complement strand
GGATCTGGTCTAGCAGCTAGGTAATAGGATAAAAGTTGGACTCGATGACCCTGGAGGTCCTTTCCAGCCATGATGATTCTGTGATTCTATCTCTCTAGCCAGTGGCACCTACGTGCCTAGCGATCAGGAAATGAACAACTCCAGTATGGTTCTTGACCTTGGGGTCTGTCAGCTGGTTGTCCTCAGGAGCAGAAAGACGCTGTGTCAGAGACTTTGGACTTTACCTGCCTTTCCTCTGTGGGGGAACACCCAGCACATTTAGTAGTTTACCCCTAGATGAATCTCTCGAAGCTGTGATCCCCACAAAACCTGCTCCAGTGCAGAAGCCACGAAGCATAAATTAGGTCCTTCTCTTGGCCCAGTTAAAGTCACCAGTTGACTGAAACGGAAGGAAGATTGGACGTGCCCAACTTCTTTATATTTCTGCTAATCCAGTCTTGAGGGGTGGTCTAATTCAGATGTGTGTATGTTGCTCATACTCTGACCAAGTACCTTCCCTATTCAGCGTGTGTTGAACAACCCTGTGCTTTTCCACCCTATAGACAAAGCCCCCCTCTACTTTAGGTCATGTATCCCATCACTTCACATTTCTTTTGGAAGCTGTTTATCTACTTATTTATGACATCATATAGAAAAAAAATACACTGCAGTTCTGTAAAACAATGTGCAAAACATTAAGTAGAATACTGAAATGCTGGAAGATAAAACAATAAGCTCAGATGATTTAAACCTTGCTGCATTTTAGATGTGCGCTATGTTTGCAGGAATGAATCGGTCTTTGGGGCTGAATAAATAGTGCAGATAGCCAGTCCATTTTGGAAATAACAAATACCTAGGAACATAATTTAAACTAGTGTTTTAATTAGCTGATCATTTTGCATTGCTAGAGTTCTGGTCTTGTTGTTTGGCTTTATAAATGTCCCATGTAGTTGTCTTCTAATTATACACGATAAGTTTGAAAAAAACAACAAAACTCACCAGTTTGGGTGAGACTCTTTCCTTTAGCCAAATGGTGAAGAGTGAATTATTTAGATGGATTGTGTGGTACACTTACCATCAATATGCCTTTGCAAACTTATATAAAAAACTGAAGTCTGGAGGCTGCTTTAACCACACCTTCAGGATGTCATAATTCTCCCGGACTTCACTTCCTAAATATGAAGAAACACTATTTTCAGTCAAAACTCATCCCACCGTACGTGTAACTCATGGGTAATGGAAATTCCTGTGAATGTGAAAGGACAGCCTTGTGCTGGTTATGGTAGAAACTGTAGAAGCAGAAATCCTATAATAGAAATGCAGTCAAACTCTTGCAGGACTGACCTGAGGAGCTAGGAGGGTTAGCCTTTTCCTTGGGACTAGATTTGTACCTGCTGCATGGGGTATGAAACTCTGTCTGACTTTCACACTGGGCTAACCATACACCATGCCATAAATGAGATGGAAATCAGATCTGTCTTAAGGCTGCTCTCTGTTACCATCACCTTCTTAACACCCTCAAGAAACCATTTCAGTTCTTGACGATTAGGGAGAGACAGATGTTCCTGGTCACAATTCCCTTATAACTTTACCAGTAGCAGATTGCTAAGTGTTACGCTGGAAAGAAAGGCACCGTAAATGTGCCACGTAGGTTTTTATGTTTCACTTTTTTAAGCCAAACATTCTTTTAGCAGAGAACGAAGGCACAAGCCCTTGGCCAAACTGACTTTTTGTCCATTTCATGCTGGAAAGCAGCTGCTGCAGGAGGTCAGCGTCCGGCCCCAAATTTAAGTTATATGCAGTTTTTTTAAAAGGCTGAATTATGTCATCAGTTATCAGTTTGTCTGCAAAAGCAGCACCTCAGCGAAATAATTTCTAGGGAGAGTGTCGGTTGTGAATCGTGATGCTGCATTGTGAAGTTTTGACTGAAGTAGTTGTCATGTAAAAGGCTTTCTGAGTGCAGATGTTTCAGCTCTCTAACCAGCCATTTTTTACCAGCATAAAAATTAAGCAAATATTTCCTTTATTTACTTCTCTTTTATTCTCAGCTTTACAACTTGGTGGAAAAAACACACTAATTACAGACTTGCTGCAATAAAAAATACGTTGTGTGTTTTCATAGACATACACTAGAAATTAGAAGTTGGGAGTGCAAAATGAAAAATTCATAGCCTTGGATGTTGAGAAAGTCAAACCTGCTGTTTCCCCTTGAAGTCACCTAGGTGAGGCTTTTTGACATAATGGAAGCATCAATGAACTGCTCTTGATTAAAAGTTTGACAGGTTGACACTATCCCCCTGAAAAGGAAGACTGGGGTTGAAAGAAAATTTTAATACAAACAGAATTTCATTAATACCACAGTTTGCTATAATGGGGGGTCCCTTTTTTCCCCCACTGTTATTTTTTGCTTAGATGGTGTCATTACCTTTTAAAGGGGAACGACACTATGGTTAAACTTCGTCTCAGAAACAGTGTTGTACTAATGGAATGGTAGCTTTCAAGTACAATCTGAAACAGACTGCCTGGAACAGCTCTGATTCCCCAGTCACAAACAAACCCAGTTTTAATGGCTGGTTCTAATGCAGCCTCTCTTTGTTGGGCTAACATTTATTCTGTTGAGACAGCACAGAAATTCATTAAACATATAAAATAATCAATATAAATAGAATACCAGAATGGCCTTGCATCTCCTAAGATCCAGAAATATAACCTCACTTCACTTTATTTACCTTCTGAGAGCCTTTTTTTTTCTAATGTGGTAACTGTTAGACTCTATCTGCTCTGCTCAGTGTTAAGGCTGTCATGATGAAAGTGCATAAACAATATAATAGTTGTTGGCACATGAAAGGAACTCTGAGTGGATTGTTCTTTTGGAGTCTAACCATCAGGGGTTTTGTTTGACTCTCACGGATTTTTTTTTTTTAAGGGTTTTTTTTTTATGTTTAATCCAAAAATTCTTATCATCTTCATTATTTGAAAAGCCATCATTCTTTCAATATTTACATTGCAATATAGTATTTATAACTTAATTCCAGGCAATTTAGTAAATATTTATTAGAGCAGACTTGTTTTAAATCTTGTAGTTTTGTAACCGCTCTCTAGTGCTAATACTCTTTGAGGTGGAATGTCAGCTTGAGCAAGTCAGTTTCGATATTGTCTTTCTAGTCCTTGTCTGCAGTGATTTTTCTTGAGTTTTTTTCACTGTTGAATAACTAAATAGTTTAATCTCTTTCAGGTCCTTGATATTATCGGGTTATGTAACCTCCCACTCCATTCCCACTCATCATCTTTGATATTTGATATTTGCCCGTGGATTTTCGGTTTCCCATTCAAGATTTGGAGAGGGCTTAAAAGTATTGTCTGAGCCCACAGCACCTCTCTTTGTGATGCTTCATTTACAGGCAAGTAAATTGACTTACTGTGAGCTTACACTCAATATTTTCCTGCTATCACTTAATTACAAGTCTTCAGTTTTTAGATATGCATCTTGAAACATTTACCACCTCACTTGTGGACTCACTCTAACTCCTTTTTGAAGATGATGAGTAGTGAAGTACTGCCTCACAGTGGAAACCAGACTCTGTATATATCATCTCAGTTTGGGAATCTAAACCTGAGCCGTCTGAATCAATGAACTTGGTACAATGCTATAAACAGCTTACAGAGTCAGCAAGAGAGTTGGTAATAGAAGGTGAGCATCTGCTTCATGTGAGGAGTATGGGGAAGAGAATGTTGAAAACAAAGCAATTCAGAGCACTTTGTACCTTCTATCCAGGTCAGTGGCAAGCGTTTTACGTCCTGTTACAGCCTTGGTGGCATGTTATGTTGCATCATTTCAGCATACTTTCTTTCAGACTGGACAACTGTTCACATCAGCTTAAATAGCGGTCATCCAACCCAAATGAACTGCCGTTGAATAGCAGAGATGAAAGCAGGAGCATCCAGTTCAGGAGCCTCTCCTATCACTCCATACATGGAAGGCTACAGATATTTCAGATTTTGTTGGTAGAAAGAAGCAAGTGTAACTAGGAAATATTTTCCTGTGATTTTACAGTATTTTCATGATTGACTGTGGACCTACAACTGATGGAGAAGTAAGCTATTCAGAATAAATATGAATGGTTCTGGTTATCCATCTTCCTATTTATTGACACAAAACGGGTAATAGACAATGTATTATAGCAAAAAATGTTTCACTACATTAGGAACCATTGCTTTGCTAAAACACCCATGAAATCAGCCTTTTGACATATTCCCCAGCAAGTTGATCGTGATTGTCTGTGAGTGAAATGGAAATGAGAAAATTCCAATAAGCTTGAGAACATACAAACTGATTTTCAACCCATTTTAAACCCAGGTTGGCTGAAAACATTGCTTGTATAGGCACGTAAGTGAAAAGCTGAAGTGCATCTGAAGGTATAAGCCAAAATCAATTTGATTTTAAATTATTTTCAACTGAATTTATACAGCAGTGTTGTAGAACTCATGTTTAAGGTTCGGTTTTATTTGTGTCAGAATAAAGCAAGCTTGGCTTTTCTCCTTTATTCAACTGATTGCTTTTTATCCCTCTACTGTTTTCAATGGTCTGTATGTCATTTTACCAGTGTTAGTCAGTTATTGGACCAACAGTGCGAAGTACTTTTGTACACAGAACTGAACACCAGATGGGACTCCACGAATAAAGGGCAAGAAGGAAGACCCAGGAAATTACAGACCAGTCAGCTGCACCTCCATACCTGGAAAGGTGATGGAGCAGCTCATTCTGGAAGCATAAAGAGGAAAAGAAAGTTATGAGGAGTGGTTATCATGGATTCAACAAGGCAAAATCATGTTTGACCCATCTGATAGCCTTATATGATGGCACGACTAACTGGGTGGATGAAGAGAGACCGGTGGATGTTGTCTACCTTGACTTCAGCAAGGCTTTTGACACTGTCTTCCATACTATCCTACTAGGTAAGCTAAGGAAGTGTGGGTTAGAAGATTGAACTGTGAGGTGGATTGAGAACTGAACAATAGAGCTCAGAGGGCTGGTTCCTTTGGAGGTCTGTAGCTAGTGATGTTCCCCAGGGGTCAGTACTTGGCTCATTTCAATACCTTCATCAATGACTTGAGTAAAGGGACAGAATGTATCCTCAGCAAGGATATACTGATGGTATGAAACTGGGAGGATTGGCTGATTGACCAGAAGACTGTGCTGTCATTCAGTGAGACTTGGATAGACTGGAGAGTTAGGTAGAGAGGAACCTAATGAAGTTTAAAAAGGACAAGTGTAGAGTCCTGCACCTGGGAAAGAATAATGCATCAGTACAGTTTAGTGGTTGACCTACTGGAAAACAGCTCCATGGAGAAGGAAACTGGAGTCCTTGTGGACAATAAGTTATTCACGTGTCAGCAATGTGCCCTTGCGGCCAAGAAGGACAATGGTATCCTGAGATACATTAAGAAGAGTATGACCAACAGATTGAGAGATCTCCTTGCCCTCTGTTCTGCCTTGGTAAGGCTACATCTGAAATACCATGTCCAGTTCTGGGCTTCTCAGTTTGAGAGAGACAGGGAGCTACTAGAGACAGTCCAATGGAGGGCTGCAAGGATGATTAAGGCAGTGGTGAGAGACCTAGGGCTATTTACCCTGGAGATGAGAAAGCTGAGAGGGGATCTGATCAATATTTATAGATATCTGAAGGGTGGATGTCAAGACGATGGGGCCAGTCTCTTTTCAGTGATGCCCAGTGATACTACAAGGGGCAACAGGAACAAACTGCAACACAGGAAGTTCCATCTGAAAAGAAGGAAAAGCTTTTTACTGTGTGGGTAACACAGCACTGGAACAGGCTGCCCAGAGAGGTCGTGGAGTCGTCTTCTCTAGAGACTTTCAAAACCCTCTGGGACATGCTCCTGTGTGGCCTGTTCTAAGTGATTGTGCTTTGACGGAGGGATCGGACTAGATAAACTCCAGAGGTCCCTTCCAACTCCTACCATTCTGTGATGTTGTGATTATGCAGTTCTGTGAATATTCTTATTATTTATGGTTATTGAAAAAATATAATCTAGTCTGCTGTAGTACGGCTGCAGCTTTATTCCAGCTGTAGGTTTATTTTAGCTGCACTCATTGAGTAACCCAGTAGACTTTGATCAAAATCTTCTTTGAAAATAGTGAGAGTGTCTCCTGTGGAAGTCAGTAGACTGCTGCTCAGACTGTGATTACTGTTCATTCACTGAGCAAAACTATTTTGCGATACAGAATCTACAATGAGTCTGAAGAAATCTGGATTCAATTCTCGTGCTTGTTTTGCCCAGTCTTGGCAATCTTAGGCAAAACATTCATTCGCTCCCAGCTTTTGTTTCCTAAACTATGAAGTGAGAGTAATAGTCCTTCCTTGTTCTTAACAGTTTGATATCGATCAATATAGACCTTACTGGTTTTGGCTGGGGTATTTATATTTGAATTTTTTATCGTGTGGAACGGCAGCAACCCCTGCCTGTTGTGTTTGAAAAGTGGGCTGTAGCTTCTTACAGTACTTGGAATATTGCGGTGCTAAATAACCTGGAATTCCAGGAGTATTTTGATCAAACAGTAATAAAGGAGCAAAAGGTACTAGTTCCTCAGGTTGGGCGGATATATGCTAACGAGGGAATTCAGATTGTTCTAAGTGATTGCTGCTTGTGCTTTGGAACACGTTTCTCAACTCACACATACGATAAGGACGCAAGAATTTTGGTCAAACACAAGCTCAATTTCTCTAGAGTGTTATTCCACAAACTGAGCTGATCAGGGTTCTAATGAGTTTAAACTAGCAAGAGTAAATCTTGCTGCAATTTCTCTACAAATACCCGTGACTAAGGGTAGCGACAAATGGCTGTGATATTAGTTGTAGAATCCCATATCGTAAGGGATCACCACATAAATAAATAAATAATTCCATTTGTCTGTCAGTATTTTAAATGAGGAGCAGTCAAGCTATTTTCTGAGCCTTCTTGACATCACTGCAAGTTGAAGTAGAATTTCCTCCAGAAATTAGACTGTGTGTCATGAGATCATTTGTATCTCCTCCTTTTCTCTTTCAGTTTCTTTCTCTGCAACCCAGTCCTTAATGGCTTCCTACCCTAAGATTTAATTTTCTGCTTGTATTTTTATAATGCTGGTTTATTGTTCATGTTTTTGCACAGTGTAATTAAAAAGCAGCTCCCTTACTGGGTGCAAGGGCAACAAAGGGCAGCAAAGGTGGTGGTGGGTCTAGAGAACCATTCTTATGAGTAGTAGCTAAGGGACCTGAAAGGGATTGGTAGCAAGGTGAGTGTCAGTTTCTTCTTGCAAAGTGACAAGGGATAGTATAAGAAGAAATGGTGTTAAGCTGTATCAGGGAAGGTTTAGGCTGGATGTTAGGAAAAACTTATTCACCGGTAGGGTTATCAAGCATTGAAATAGGCTGCCCAAGGAAGTGTTTGAGTTACCATCCCTAGAGGTGCTTAAAAGATGTATAGATGCGGTGCTGAGGGACATGATTTAGTAGTGAACTGGCAGTGCTGTGTTACTGGTTGATCTTAAAGGTCTTTTCCAAAGAGAACCACTCTGTGATGCTGTGACTGAGTCAGTTCCCTGTATTTAACATATCCCTCACAGAGCAGAGCAATAAGTCTTATATATGTAAAGAGATTACGGACAAGGCCTTCAGAAAGTATAAATTCAAAGTTAGGTTTTTGTTTCTGTATTTATTTTTCAGTGAAAGTGCTTAAGTTCTCAGTACTTGGAATTAACTTAAGTACCTGAGGATTGGAAATCTCAATCAATGCATTTATCCCCTCCCTTCCATTCAAATACTCTCCATGGTACAAGATGTCGGTTTGTAAATCTGTGTATTTACTCACTATGTGCTACTGTTACCAACTATTTATTATTTTTAGAGCCTCTGCAACAGTAAAAACTTAATGGGCTATTAAAGCGGTACGTTAGCTAATCAGACTTCCTTAGAGTACTACAAGCACATTAGAAATTTTACGTTTTTGAAAACTTTGAAACTACTCTGAAAAAAAAATTTGCCAAAATTTCTCAAGAATTTGGTGCAAAATCTTCTTTTGCAGAAATGTGCCGAAGATGCTGTCCATGGGTAATTGCTTGCGTCGTAACACTACTGTCTGCCAAAATACTGCCAGTAAATTTGTGATCGATGACCATTTTTTTCACTTCTGTGTGTCTACATGGTCACCTCTGCAAAAACCTCTGGGACGGCAGCAAGCGTGAAGTGCGTGTTGCGAATCGATAACGTGTTCGCATCTTGAAAGTGACGCATTTCTCTGGTCCTTGACTCAAGAAGACCCCACGTGAAAGATTTACAAAAGGTAATAATAGCGAGACCTTTCTGGAAAGGATTCTAGATGCAGGGAGGCCCTGTAGAATGAGCTTGGAAAAGAGGTTTGAGGGCTGCGTAGTTCTTCTCGTTACAGTCTTGAGCTGCGTGAAGAAATAATAAGGAATGCTTATTCTCTGTTTCTTAAAACTGTAGTAGTGCTTAAACAAATGGAAGTGCTTTTCCACATTAAAAAGAACATTAATAAACTGTGGAACTCTTTGCTACAGGATGTCATAAAAGCCAAATTAGATTATAAAAGCAATTATCTAAACTTGTGAAGGGTACACTTGTCCTTGCAATTAAAAACCAAAACCCTTGCTACTGAAAACAATGGTCTTGACAGAGTCTTAGCTCATGAAGTGTGGAAGAGCCAAAGTACAGGATGCGTACCGTAGAAAGGAGCCCTCTGCGTTATATAATGCTGAAGCTTTGCTTCTCCAGAAGTTTTTCATTTTGTGGGTTTGTATTCTACAATGAAATCTGATGGAATGTAGGAAAATCTTACAGCAGTGTTATGCCATTGCAATTGTTTCACTAATTTAAACCGGTCACACAGGCACACTGCATCCCCATCAAATACAGCTGCTTCGATTTCCTAGTATGCTGCTAATATTCTGTGTCACTCTGGTGCACGGCAACTTTATTTCCTGTCCACATTTCATGCCCCAGAAAATACCCTGTGAGTTCTATAAAGTAAATGCGCTGAAATAAATGAGTCTGTTCACATGAGCCAAGTGGACAAGGCTTTGGATGTGTCTCCCAGCAGCGTATGCAAGCGCCTACGTGCCAACGTGAAATTCAGCAAGGATGCCTAACCTGAGACTCACTCAGAAAAGGCCAGAGTTCAGCCCTGGTCTGTAGCAATCTTCATTTGGGACTGAAATCCAAGGTAAGACCCAGCACCCCAGAATCTGAGTCATCCATCTTATGTTGAGAAGCATGTTGGGACCGGTGATGACTTTTACCCCAGCCCGCCCCCAAAAGCTAATCTGGCACATAAAGGATGACAACACGAGGCGTTTGCTTCTTTTTATTGCAAAGCAGTAGCTGGTTTTGGACAGGACAAGAGCTGAGTCACTCCCAGGAGGATTGCACTACCAATGCAGGGTTTTTTTATGGCTAGATGGCATTGTCTCAGCAAAGCAAAGCCTCTTCCCATCGTGCTGCTCTGGGTCAGCCAGGCAAGGTGCTGGCTGCTTAGCATCTTGTGCACTACCAGTGGAAAGAATTAGTCCCTACAAGCAAATCACCTTGGCAGAGATGGCTGGCTTCCATCATGCAAGGTGGCTGTGCACAGAGTTACTGCACACCAAAGAAAGGTGAATTAAGCTGGTTTGTTGGGGGGGGGTTATGTTGGTTCTTCCAAAAAGTAAATAAACCTCAACCTTTTCAGACTGACTCCCCCTTCCCCAGTCCATACACTACCACTCCAGTTAGCTCAGCCACTCTGTTGGAATATTCCTTTCTATTAACTGCAGTGATAATAATAAATGAAGTGTCTTTGAGTTCATGTGCTGACAGGGAGAAGACAGCTCACCCACCGAAGGGTGAGAAGCAGGCAGCTTGTCTGCCTCACCTTCAGGTGCTCCTTTGCTGTGTGCAAGTACCTGTAGAAGCTAAAATAACTTGAAAGTGATTGCCTGGATAACCAGCGCTGGTGACTTTGGGGTTTTGAAAGGTGGGGAGGGGAAAAGTTTGGGTGCATAAATAAGTAGAAAAAAATTCCCACTGTCAAATAAAATGTTCCTCGGCTTTATCACCATTATTTTTAGTGAGATTTTGCATTATGGTACCTTGAGTTTTAAATTAAATGTCAAATATAATTTGGCACTACAAAGAATGAATTATGTGACTGCCCCTAGAGAAAATCAGAAGGCTTAGCTCCGTGAGTTAAATTGGTGTCTGCCTTATAGTGAGCTGATGTGGGCTAATTGATTAGGATCTGACAGGATACCATATTGCAAATTCAGCACAATCTATTCCATTAAAAAAAATAGACCTAAGGTACCTTTAGGGAAAAGCAAAAAGTAAAACAGAGTAGAGAGAGGAAAAGAGTATCTTCAAGGACTCTCTTTTGCATTGATGGCTTAGATTCCCCAGAAGCCCACACTTCTTCAGGGTACAGTATGGATGTTAATGCGCCCCAGGTCACTTTGGAAGCGTTTCAGGTTCTTCTGGCCGAATTTTAAAGAGCAGCAAAATATTTTCTCAGATAGCTGACTAAATCTATCTCCATAAGAACTAAAATGACAAAGTGCCACTTTAGATCATTAAAGGAGAGTAATACGTTCTAATCAGCAATTATATGAGGAAGGACAAACCGAATGCTCCAGCAGCGGGTCGCTTCATAAATGCAGTACTTATGGCCGCTCCCTTTCAACATGCACGATGCTATTTCCTGGAAACATCAGTCTTAAAAACTATTGTCAAGTAAACAAGCCTTGCATTTCTCACAGCCTTCATGTCTGTGTAGTCTGGGTTTAATTTTCTGTTAAGTACGGCAGTGTTGGGGGGGTGAGGACTAAGTTTGAAGTTCTAATGTAGTCGGGCTGGAATCTGTCACTCAGCTTATTGCATGTTGATGACTCAGTGCCGTTTCAGCTGTAAGCAGGCCATGATTTATGGACACCAAGTGAACTCCTGCGGCAAAACCCAGCCATGAGATCAGAGCAGCAATAGGGCCCTTTTTTTGGCAGGAGACAGCGCCTGCATTTTTCTCATTCATGCCAAACTGCTTTGCACGGCAATTAGCTCTGTCCTCATTTAGTCTCCAGTCCCAAAGGGTAATGAAAGTCATATATCATCTTCAAGGCTGCTAATTATCCAGCTCAGTTACAGGTAAGCTTTGTAACTGTGAGAAGGGCCTGTCTGCTTGATATTTATTGCTCTTCCAATAAGCAAGAAAAAGAGAAGGGGTAAAAAACTGACTTGAAAGCTTGCCCGTACCCCTTGCCTCAGATCCTCAACATACCTTCTGCAAATGTGCTAGTCAAAGGGGAAATGTCTTCATTCCACATATCCATTTTTCATGCTGTAACTAAACATTCAGCCAGAACAGACAGCAAGTGCTTGAAACATGAGAGAACATCCATTTGGGGTGAGCTGGTTCCTAGGAGCTTGCTTGGGGAAAGGCAGTCTGCTGAATACCTGGCGCACGAAAGGCAGGAGGGAAGAATGAGGAACAGGAACTTTCTTCTCCACTCTTTTCTCCTCTCAGCCCTTCGGCATGCACCACAGCATCTTAGAAAAGCGGAATTAGAGAACTGTGATAGTTTTACTGAAGATACACCAGAGGAAGCTTAAAACTCCATGTTTGAATCCTCTCACCTTCAGCCCTGAAATACAGTAAAATTAAAATCTCTATTCCAAGTTTGAGTCCTGCCTGACTTTCTGTAACAGCCTGAACCAGATACCTGACAGTTTCGGTTTTGGATGCCGGAACCAGCACTCGCAGCTAGGAACAACCTTTTGCTGTTGACAATGTATTGGCTAAATCAGCAGTCCAGCCATTCAGCTATGGAAAGAGCGTAGAATCATAGAATCGTTAGGGGTTGGAAGGGACCTCAAAAGATCATCTAGTCCAATCCCCCTGCCAGAGCAGGATCACCTAGACCAAGATGCACAGGAACACATCCCGGCGGGCTTTAAACATCTCCAGTGAAGGAAACTCCACAACTCCCCTGGGCAGCTGGTTCCAGTGCTCTAAACTTGGAGGAAGTCCATCTAGGTTTGGTTTGATTTTAACCTTATTGTTTCATTTGGATTTTACCTCCTACTTTTTCCAATCAGTAGGCTTGAAGATTGCAAGATCCAAGACTAAGCAGTCTGTTGCAGTGCCAGTGTGGAGTCATCTCCAAATCCTGTCGGCCATTGAAGAAGTTGTCAGATGTCCTCTGAAACTGCCCAGTAAGCCTCACACTTCATAGGAAAAGCTTTGTCTGTTTTTTGACATCATCTGGGTAATATTTCAATGCTGGTGGCGGTGGCTGCTAGGGAAAAAGCTACTGGGCATATGCAGGAAAGAAATTCTGCTAGCTCCAGCACAGAGCATGTCAGCGCACGTGTTGCACAGCTGACATACGCATGCATGGCACGCCTAGAGTGACATTGCATCTTAAGGAATGACATTTGATCCCTCTGGAATTATGTCATTTACTCCAGGATGATCCATTGTCTCCAAAGCCCTCAAGACAACCTCACTGCATAGAAAGGCTACTGTGAAAGGAGGTAGTTAGGGCAGTTAGTAAAGCTCAGCGAATGAAGTGCTTCGGCTAGCACTGACCCATGGCTGGACGTGCAATGGGCAGGAGGAGCAGAGATGCTCGTTGTTTGTCTGCAGTGAGAGAGCAGTATGTGATTATACTGGTAGAAGGCGTAAAAGATTCGGACCTATTAGTTGTAGCACACACGTGCTGAGAAGAGAGTGTGCTGCTAGGTGTACGGCTCTTTGGGTGGGGGGCTGAACAACTCCCTAACGGGGGTTGTGTTGCTTTTCAAGAACATGGACAGTCGTGTGGCATGGGGAGGGGCCCAGGTCCGCTTTGGGGTCTCTGGGCATCTCCGCTGGGTTCGTCCAGACCTGACTCTCATTTCTGTCAGCAACAGGAAAGAACTTAAAGGGTGGGGAAGTGAAAGAGCGGGAGGAAGTTCCATATTCTTTTTCACAGCTTCTCTTCCTCTCTTTGATGTTGTACAAAAATAATCAACTTTCATGATTAAATGAGATTTATTTCTTTTGTTGTTGAGAATGGCAGAATATTTTGCACAATTTTCACCTTCTTCCTGGTCTGGACGAAGTACTACAAAGCTGGATGAGGTCCAAGTAGTTCAGATACCAGGATTCCGAGGAGCAGTGTAAAGGAGTGTGTGCTCATCCATCGTGTATTGGCAGGTTTCCTTGAACTGAGCCGTACTCATCTGATTTATACCAGACATAGAGGTGCCCTGCAAACCTTGAGTTATTTGTCTGTGTTGCCTTTGCCAAGTTTCCAAACCTGTTGAGTTGAACTTTCTGTAGTTGCAATCCAAGTGCTCTCACTCCACCCTTCCTGGAAATAGGTATCCATGCAGCAACTCCTGGTGGCTGTGGGAGCTCTGTTGATTACGCTACTGCAGAGCCAAGCACTGTATCACTGCAGAGTCAAGGTTTGAGGCGCCGTGCTGCTGGTCATGATGTGAAGGGCAGCAAGTTGGACAAAAGTTGTCATTCAGGAATGGAGTGGTGACATGTTTAATCTGGTATCTGGGCACTGATAATGGACAGCATTAACTGCTGTAGAGGAAGCTGTCCTTTTTCTCCTATTATTTCATTATTTCTCTGGTAATGGTTGAAATTACTCTTTTTCCTCAATAGTGAACATTTCTGTTTCTAAAAAAAACCCAAAACAAAACAAAAGGTGAATTTGCACGACTAATTCTGTAGCAATCCAGGCTGATCTTTTTACACGTCTTTAAGTTTTTCTGCAGGCTTCCTTGTGAATTTAACAGAGTAGGAGATGGATAAAAGGAAGACTCAAACATTAAAGGCTTCATCCGAATCCTGCTGAAGCCACTAGTGCATTGTCTTTTCCACCATTTGGTTTAGATCTGCCTTCTAAGCCAGCTTTCCATATAGTACTAATTAGCACGACACCAATATTAAATACCGTTTTGAAAGTAGTATTCTCTGAGACAACGATGAGAAAGTAATGAACAATGAATGTTCAAGCCTTGCACTCCTCCGTCCACAAAACCTTCTACTAGAACTTCATTTAAGTTTCACATGTATTGTCCTACCTTGTTATGAAACAAACATTGGTCTGCCTTACGTCTGTTTCCACTTGTGTTAACAGTGACCATGGTATCATAAACGCAGTCATCCCAAATGCTCATCCTTTACCAGTCATGAGATCTGTTGTTGTGCACTAAATAAGTTAAGAATGAGTTGTTTCTTTCCATCACTGAAAAGGGGTCGTACTTGTGTGTAGTTTTGTATCAGCCACGGGCAATCCATTTCTAAACTCCTGAAACAGTGAAAGGGTGAGTGTCTGTCACCTGTCCTTGATGTTGTGTCAGCAGCAGCCCTCATCCAGCTGTGCGTGCAGCTGCACTGAGGAACGGGTCTGGCTGACTGCTGAGGCGTGCAACCCCACTGCTGACGCAAAGTGTGGAGGAGAAACAGGTGAGGTGATAGAACTGAAGGTCTGTCCCTTTCAGTAGCATTTTAAATTTCAGCTAGATGAAGCTATCCATGAAATCACATCCTTAATGCAGCTGCATCTGTACTTTCTGTTTAGCCCTCAGTTTGTTTGGTGGCTCCTTCAGCAGGTGAGAAAAGAAGAAACTCCAGACATACTTGATGTGTGTAGAAACATACAACTTAAAAAGACACTGGTTTTTTACTCATCCATTGAAACAACAGATATATCTTCCCTGCAGATACTGCTGTTGTTTTTTATTCCAAATATTAGAATGGGGCTGCTGCAAATGGAATCTAAAAGCATCACGTAAAGAGACGTTCTGAAAAAATATGCTGAAAAAATTCTTTCTAAGCAGCAGTTTAATTCAAAAATAGGTGTGGTTGGAAGGCCATGTCAGATGAGCCTGAGAAAGTTGCAGAAATTAAAAGTCTTTGATCCACTTCTCCTTCAAACCTCTCACCTTCATTTCATGGACCCTACACAAGATTCAGCTGTTCTCCAACCATCTAACCACAGCTTAAAAAAAAAGCTGCCGCAAGTTTACTTTTCCCTTTCAGATAAGCTGGGGGAAAAAAGAACGTGGAGAAAACTCTGTTTGTGGCAACCAAACTGTGGGTTTTCAAAATTGTTCGTGAGTGTGAGTTGAGTAGACTGTTATGGGAACCTTGCTCTGCTCATTCTTTGCCACAAATTTGTGATAAGCCTCCATGTTAAACAGTTTGAGTACAAAAAGGCTCTAAACGGCTACAGGGGAATTTGTTATTCAACATTGTCTAAAATTTCAATCAGGGAATTCAGGTCTTCAAATATTTTACTATAAAATGTATAAATGTATAAAATGGCAGGAGCAAGTATGGTGTGTATTTTGTCATCCTTTAAATCTTCTTTTCATGGAAAAATGAAAGAAGACTGGAGGTTAAAGAAGGACTGAGGATTAAAGAATAGGCTGTACAAAGCACCAATCAATGTGATAAGGGAAAAACATGCAAAAGAGAGGTCTGAAGTGTAAGGTACAGGACATGAGAGTATTGTTCCTGAGCATTTCTTTCCTAACTTACATTTCTACATAAACTCTAAGTATTGCTTCTCTTCCTTTTGTAACAGGCAGTCATTACAAATTTGATCAGCTCCAACACAGAAGGCATCAATCAGTTCTCATCTGGTAAGTGTTAAGCTTATTGTCAAGACTACCAAATCTTTGGCACACGTAAGCGGGGAGGGGTTGTGGAAGAATGTTTTATCCAGTCTTGCATATTCTTCTCTGTATATGCAAGACTGTGGTGTGGCAGAGCAAGCAAAGTCAGAGAAAAGCATTATGTGCATAGAGAAAAAGATGCTAGACTTTCTCGTGATTTATTTTTCTTTGCTTCACAAAGAAGTCCTGAAGAGCCCACAAGAGATCCTACCTCCTGTGTGGATGAACTCTGGCTTTTCTACAAGGTTCTATCGGGACAGAAGGCTGTAACTGATGATTATAGTCTTCATATGTAAGTGTGTAGGTATGCTGGAAAGAGAAAAAGTTATCTTGATATCGGTTTGGAATGTTCTGAAAAGATGCTAAGTAATAACTAACGTTATAGTTGTTAACTGTAGTATTCTTAACCATAATACTACAGTTACTAATATACTCTGTGTCAGGTACCACAGAACAAAGGAAGCATGCTAATGGTGCTCCTGATGAAACAGAGGGACCATTTTATGGGACCCAACCTACCTTCTTGTGAACTCACATGAGAATCCAATAAGCAGGACACGGTAGCTAGCGGGGATCTGCACATTAAATGTTGGTTTATTCTACGCTGATTTCTTACATCTGAGTTTTTCAGGGAATTTAAAAGACTCTTGCACAAATTAAGTATTGTGTGTCTCAGCCTGATTAGTGTTGATAAGTGATGGAAACTGGCTTGGCAATCTTCTCCACCAGCCCCCTCAGCACTCTTGGATGGATCCCTTAGACTTGTGAGTGTCCAGGTGACTTAGCTGCCTCCTCTCGGATTGTGGGAAATGTACCCTGCTCTCTGTCCCTGTCTTCCAGCCCAGGAAGGCTGAATACCTCGAGGGTAACTGTACTGGTCATTAAAGACTGAGGTAAAGAAGTCATAAAGGACCTCAGCCTTACCTTCTTCTTTGGTCATAATGTTCCACTCCATATCCAGTAAGGGGTGGAGATTCTCCCTGACTCTTTTTTAGTTGTTGGCATATTTTAGAAATATTTTGTGTTGTTCTTCACTGCAGTGGCCAGACTGAGTTCTAATTGGGCTTTTGTCTTTCTGATTTCCTCTCTGCATGCCCTAATTAGGCCCCTGTGCTCTTCTTGAGTTGTCTGCCTTTTCTTTCAAGGATCATGAACTTTTTTTTTTCCCCTGAGGTCCAGCTGGAGCTTCCTGTTCATCCAGAACAGTCTTCTTCCTTGGTGGTTTGTCTTGTGGCACATGGGGACAGCCTGCTCTTGCGTCTTTAAGGTACTTTCTGGAAAAATGTCCAGCTTTCCTGGACCCCTTTGTCCTTCAGGAGTATCTCCCAGGGGACTCCCACAATCAGCATCCTGAACAGGCCAAAATCTATCTTCTGAGATCCCATTGTGGAGGTTTTGTTGACCCCCCTCATTACCTCACTAAAGATTGAGAACTTGATCATTTCATGATCACTAAGCCCTAGATGGCCTCTGACCACCTCATCTCCCACCAGACTTTCTCTGTTTATAAGGCAAATCCCCTGGCAGGCTTACTTACCCGCTGTGTCAGGAAGTTATCTTCCACACATTCAAGGAACCTCCCGGACTGTTTCCTCTCTGCTGTCTTGTGTTTCCAGCAGATGTCAGGTAAGTTGAGGTCTCCCATGAGAACAAGGGCTTTGAGGCTATTCCTGTCAGAAGTCATAGGGATTCTGTACCTGGTAACACCACAGAACTACGTGTGGTCATGCATAGTATCACCTAATTCTGTTTCTAGGCTACATCTCAGTATGATTAATTAACATGCTTATTAGGTAAGAAAGAAAATATTTGGTTTGCTAGCAGAGTAAAGAAACTACCAACACATCTACATTTAGTGAGTCGTCAGTGGCAGCGGATGTTTTCAGATTTAAAAGTTAATTAACACATTCAGAAGTAATCTTTTTATTCCTATCTTGGTTTGGACTGATGTTTATATGGTTTTCAGTCTCTAAGACAGGGAAACCATCCAGTTGTTCTCATTCAAACTGCAACAGAATCTTCTTTTAACAAGTCCATTGCAGTATTTTTTCCAGTCTGGGCTATTTCAATGTCGTTGTTGAGTATCAGACTAGTTGGTCCTTTAAGCACTGCCATAGCATTGAATCATAGATTTGACCTGGCTGCTAGGAAGAGAGTCTGGAGAATTCACTTATCCCTGTGTCTCTGCAGTACAGTAACTAGCACCTGATTTGAGGCAGGGCTCAGTTACAACTTGTGGTAGGTATCTGTCCAAGAACAGAGGGTTGTAGGATCGTTTTGTCTTTCATGGCTTTCTGAGTGCCCTCCTACCACTCTGATTTCTGCTTTCCCAGCTTCTGTCACCTCATATATATCTGTGTCCCAACTGAGACTCATTGGCAGAGGAATGCAATCAGAGCTTGCCTTTCAGCTTTCCACATGATTCCCAGAGGCCTATATGCCTTGCAGGCAAAATACCTTTAGTGCTTATTACTGATACAGATATTTTCATCCCATTTATGGGTACATCAACATTAAAAGTGCTGACACACACAAGCCTGCTCAGCATGAGAAAGTCTGCGCAAGGAATGGCAGGGAAGGAAAGCGGATGTACCCATGCTCACTTTGTAGTACATTGTTCAGCCTAAGAAACATCACGGTTATGCAAACATGTGATTGTGCAAACACCTCTAGATCTGAGCTATTATCTCGGCACATCATCACACGGACCAACAATTCAGTCTGCATCCTGGAGTCACATCCTCACATGCTCAGCAAGGGAGAATACTCATTGGAGTCTGGCAGATAACTTTGCCCAAAAACAATGAATATGCAGGAGTAGCTGTGGGTTGTTAAACCCAGAATAGGATTACGCACTACATCATATGCTTCAGCACTTTATACAGACTATATTTAAATTAATTTTTAATTAGCTCATTATGTAGATAGAAGATCTGCTCATCTCAAGTTTCATAACCACAGCTTTGCCTACAGGTCTCTCTATCAGACGGTTGGACGATGCCAGCACCCAGCTTGAGCTGGAAGTGCTCAAACCCCGCAGCAATGAGACTAATATTGAAAGCTCTGATAGTATCAGGCACCACCCCCCATTATATCACAATTGCATTTCCATCTTCATGCCCAACCTTCATATATACTTTAAAGAGCCAGTGGAGGGTGGTGACTGATGGAAAAACCTACAAGCCATGGAAAGCCAGAGATACCTGACTGCGTAAAGGCACTACCCTTAACTTCTGCATAGGTATTGATGATTAAGTGTAAGTTCAGCCCACCCAGAGTGATTCATAATGATTTGTTGGTACAGAAATTGCAAACCACAGATCTTCTCCATCTTCTGGTGGAGAAGATATTTAGACACACATACCTAATGAAAAATGGCAGTGCCAGCTGCCTGCAATAGTATTCCCACTTTGGAAGTACCTTCTCTTCTCTGTTCAATGTGTGTCCACTACTGTGAGACACATCATACGTGTACACAGCTTGTAGCATCAATAGACATGGCTGAGAAAGTACTAGCTTTACAGATCTGGAGTTAAGGTACTTAAAGGCATTTTTACATGAAACAGGGGGCACTCTGAGGAACAGACCACGAATCACTTTACATCCGAGTATTCTGCTTAACCAGAGACCATCCTTATCCCCATGGTACATATATGTTAACAAAATCTTCATTAGATGCTTTTAGTCCCATTCACATATCCTCCTTGGAGGTTCCAACCCACTCCAGTGTGACAAGCTGACAACAGTTATAACGAGCTAGTTCAGAAAAACATTTTTATTTATTTATTTATTTATTTTAAAATCTTCCATCAGGAATACTCTCAGAAAAGTTATTTTCATGAGACCTGGAGGGAATGGGCGTTCCGTATGTTCCAGTATGACTTCTTAAGGGTAGCGGCATTGCAAGAGGCTAGCTTCAGGCTGATCAGAAGGAAGGGAAGGCTGTCGACTTAACTTGACACAAATCGTGATCTTGACTCAAAAACTTTTCTGAAAAAGTGTATTATTCGTTCTTTATGATACAGCAAATCTCTTTGGAAAGCTATTACATCTCAATTTAATTTCTCTGAAACCCTGTTCTTGGTCTGCGTGAAACCATATTACACTTCAGTGATGGGAGGTGATCCAGCTGCAAAGACTGCTTAAGCTGTTGCCCAGCCATTCCACACCTCTGGAATTGCACCAGCTGAACACACAGCAGGGAGATCTAGACAATGAACAGAGCTGAATGGTGAAATCAGTGACTCGCCTCAGTCCCTGGTTTCATTCCTGTTCAGACTGTTTGACTAGAAAAAACAGGGCAGAGAATGTGTAAGCATGAACGTGCTGTTTCTTTAGATCTGTGGTAGAAATCTAATTCCTAAGTGGAAGCTCGGCTGTGAAGAAGGAAGTAAGATTGAGAGGCTGATTTGCTATAGGCATATAATAAATTTATTTATTTTAATGACATCTCTTCCCCTTTGTTTTATGTGTAACAAAAGAAGATGGTGGCTTCCTTCAAAGTCCTTCTGTTTGAGATCCTTCATTGTTATTGATTTCCGTTCAACTCCTTCCAGCTTCTCTAAGAGTTGATTGCATTCAAAGGCCAAAGCCTTGTGATTTATTTGCAGTGGTTTCATCAATGCCGTACAAAGCCTCCTCTCTTCTCTAGTTCCTGATCGTGGCAAGCCTGAGGATGGAAAACTAAGCTGCACTGAAGCATTTAAATGCAAACTCACATTAAATTTGCTATTCTCTTTGAAGTCAGCAGAAAACCCTGACTGACATCAGCTGAGTATCTGGTTCTTGTGTTTCTGATAACATTACTGCTTGTCTGCTGTAGTAGTCCCTGTGGCCACTGAGAGTGAAAAGGAGCTGAGGCACTTTCTCAGAGATCGGGAATACTAAAAGCTCAAATAATTCACCCTCAAACGAGCTTGGCCTCTGCCTCCCCTACTCTCCTTCAGCTTGTTCTAACCCGTTAGTACCACTGTCACTGTGTCATAGGTTTGTGCTGAACTGTCAGCAAGCATACAAACAGGGGGGGTGAAGGCAACTGTTGGGCATGAAAAGGGGGAGTTAAGCAAATATTTTGCTTGTCTAAGAGTGGGAATGTGTTTCGATGAACCTGACTATTTCTCTGAGTATGGGTTTTTTGTAAGACACAGGCATCCTGCCTCCAAAATCAACCTTTGCCTGATCTTTCAAAACCCTCCATAATGTACTTTGCCAGTTCTGTGTTGCTGAGCAGGAGGTTTGAGAGGATTATTTCAGCTGCGGCAATCAGTTTACACCTTGAACCACAAGATTGGATTACTTTTGGTATTTAATTTAGAAATACTTCCCCCAGATGTCCCGTACCTTTGCGTGTTTCCTGGATGAGCTTCAATTTGTTATTTCCTGCACTTATTTCTAAGATTTTCTCAGATCCTCCATGTTATTTCTCCACCTTCACTTATGTTTGCAACGCTTCCTAATTTAGTATCATCTGTAAATTTAGTTATTATATCAGCTCCTTACATCACCTGATCAGGGGTTTTAAAATGTCACTGGAACATTAAAGACTTGAGTTTAAGTGTCTGCAAATTTCCCGAGGGGCAAGTCCTTCGAGTCCTTTGTTCTTGGGGGATTGTGTGTGGTTAGTGTATATGACCCTGTCGATGTGCATAAGACTGCTCAGTACAAATTGCTAGCATGATTAATGCTCTCTTTGCTCTGACAGACTTAGTCTACAGACATCTCAGAGTTGTGAAACAGCATAAACAGGGAATGGGGACATGGTTGTACAGTTGAACGTGTGAGTTTTTTTACGGGAGGGCTCCAGCAAAGATGAATTCAGACTAACAGCAAAGAAAGAAGTCCAAGGTCACTGTTTTGTGGTGCTCTAATGTGGTGATTTGAACTTGACTTCTAGTAAGTGGAAAGTAAGGAGCTGAGAAGAGAAAAATATTTGAAGTGGTCACTGAAACAAAGGGAGTATGAAAGCTGTGAGACACAAAAGAAGACATGTCAGTACAGCTGAGGCAGCAGATGACTAATGTATGGAGCCTGAGCAGTAGAATAAAGAAAAGGCTGAATTTTTGACAGTTTTTAGACCCAGTTGTATGCTAGCATCTAAACAAACACAGTTGAATATTTCAGGTGACATTCCATTCAATGATTTACTAACACGTGATGTCTTGTACATTGATTCTTTTGGTTTTTTGTTTTAAATTCAGCTGTTTGGCAGTTTAGGACAAGTTTGCCGGGCAACATCTTTGTTACTGCTTCATGCAAACCCATAGCTCCTGAAGTTTTTTCCTGTAGTTGTTTGACTGTGATGGAGACTCCTTACTGGGCTGACATGTCTTTATGAATCCTTACTGCAGATTAAAGAACATAAGGAGATTCTTGGTTTACTGATTATCTTTTTAAACAACACAAGTTGTCTCTTGTGTTCTGAGAGGAATTTTTATTTAGTGGCTTTTAGATTATTATTTAATGCCTATATCCCCAGCACAATGGATCATATTTGTCAATTAGAGCCACTTGGTACTTTATATACTTTATTAGGCCCAATAATGATCCAGGTGCTAGTTAGGTACTGAGCAAACACAAAATGAAAGAATGAGCTTTATCCCAGTGTATTTACAGCTTATTGAGTGTTGACACACGTTCAGCTGTTCGGAATTGATAACATCGTATTTTGAGCATCATTAATGTTCTAAACCCTAGTCTTTAGCAAATGAGATTTTAATGAATGCCCTTTGAAATTGGAGAGGTCAGTTGTGTTCCCTGAACTTGTTTTTAAACCAAAGTCTAATTTCCAAGACCACAGGAAAATGGTGGTCAGATATTATTTAAGCTAAAAAGCTGCTGTTGGTACAAGGTCTTGTCATGATGTCCAAAGCTGCTTTGTGCAGGACATTCTGCATTCACATAGTCAGCTTCAGGCAAATTGCCTGTATGTGTCAGCACGGTGTCTGGGCTCTTCATATACCAGATAGAGATAGTTACCTACACCCTCAGTGTCCTCTGGATGTTCCACTTCCACCTAAAACCTCCCAGCCTTGGGACCTCAGGGAAGGTTGTGTCACTGTGGCCACACTGCTGTCCATGTGAACAGAGTCTCAGTTGCAAACAGTGATCATAGGATCATAGGATCCTAGGATGTTAGGGGTTGGAAGGGACCCAAGAGATCATCGAGTCCAACCCCCCTGCCGGAGCAGGACAAAACTATCTA
>JAOXOE010000632.1:8761857-8811704 GCA_028565055.1 Phoeniculus purpureus | reverse complement strand
AGAGGCAAAGAAGGTGTTCAGTATCTCTGCTTTCTCTGTATCCTCTGTCTCCAGGGCACCCACCTCATTCAGCAGGGCGCCTACATTGCTTCTACTTTTAGTTTTACCTACAAGGTATTTGAAAAAGTCCTCTCTGTTGCACTTGACCGCCCTTGCAAGGTTTAATTCCAAGGAGGCCTTGGCTTTCCTAGTTGCGTCCCTACATTCTCTCTTCAGAGCTTTATAGTCACCCCAAGTCACCCGCCTCTCCTTCCGTGACCTACAGACTTTCTTCTTCATCTTGAGTTTGCTCAGCAGCTCCCTGTTTAACCACACAAGTCTTCTGGCTCCCTTCCTTGTCTTTCTACCTGTTGAAATGCTCTGTTCTTGGGCTTCAAAGAAGGGGTCTTTGAGTGTTAACCAGCTATTTTGGGCCCCTTTACCTGCCAGTACCCTGTCCCACGGGATTTCCCCTAGCTATTGCTTGAGAAGACCAAAGTTGGCCCTGCTGAAGTGCAGGGTTGTGATTCTCTTAGTTATTCTGTTCTTGCCACATGAGATCCTCAGCTCCAGTGATCTCATGGTCACTGGAACCAAGGCTGCCTCAACCTTCACTCCTTCAACAAGACCCTCTTTATTGGTCATTACGAGATCTAGCAAAACTCCCTCCTAGTGGGCTCCTCCACCATTTGCATCAGGAAATTGTCACCAATATGCTGGAGGAATCAACAGGGGAATTACATTGCCTCTAGTTTATTTTTACCTGCAAGGTATTTGAATAAGCCCTTTCTGTTGCACTTGACCTCTCTTGCAAGGTTGAATTCCAAGGAGGCCTTGGCTTTCCTCATTGCATCCCTGCATTCTCTTACTAGAGCTTTATAATCATCCCAAGTGGCCAGCCCCTTCTTCTATGACCTATACACATTCTTCTTCATGTTGAGTTTGCACAGCAGCTCCAGAGGTCCCTTCCAATCTCTACCATTCTATGACTATTATTCTATGATTTATATGAATAGGAGTGCCAGCGTGGATAATTCATTGTACTGCTGTGGAGCAAGATGTGTGATATGCATGGCAAACACATTCTCTGCTACAGTTGCGTACACTTCCAATATCCTTGCAATGGGATGGTAATACATCATATTTAGAGGGCAGTAAGTAAGCAGCAAACCATGGCAGCTGGTAAGATAAAGGACTGCTTAGAGAAGAGTGCACAGGAAGATGTTTTCCTGTCCACTTTTCTTTTCTCCCACTGACTCTGGGAACTAACAAGCACTAAAGGACAAGCTAGAAGGATATCTGCTTTTCTTAAAATTAATATGCCTCTTTCCAGTCTTTCTTTAAGAGTTAGTTAAAGTAGTATAAAGAGTGGTTCCTCTGCTAGTATTACAGAAAGCTTCTCAAACTGGAACACTTTAATTCTAATACTTTCCTGTACATATTTACCAGTCTTGTTTTGCATCAGAACTTGAGAAAAATTATTCGGGAGGTGTGTTTCTGTTTGTACCATGCATTTAGGAAAGAAAAAAAAAACACACACACACACAAAACCAGAGAACCTTTTCCTCCTTGTTATCATGTGGCCATATTTAATATTTGTACCTAGGAACAGAATGTTACACAGCAATCCAGGAAAAGCTCTGTCTTGCAAAAGTGTCTAAGAAGTAAGTTATATTTGATTTATAAGATGCTTTTACTCTCCAATGTCAAAACATTTAAAAAAGCACACTAATAAATACTCTGAGTCAAGTCACTGAAATGTGTTCCTACTCTTCCTGAACAAAGGTAAACTGTCTCTTCCATCAGCAAAAACCTGCACTAATATTTTAATTTTGCTGTGTATGCTCAAAGGGAATAAATTTGAGCGTAATACATGAAGTCTATAAAACACCTGTAAATGTCAGGGCTGCTAGTTTGAATAACCCCTATTTAGCCAAATGCTAAATGTCCAAACTGAACAAGAGGCTTGCAACAGTTTTTTAGTATATGTGTACCAAAGAAAACTAGATTGAAATAAACACCATTAAGTCTTTGGAAACATTGTCTGGACACTTTTTAAGAAAAATCTGACATATTTTAAAAATACTGCTCATAGTTAAAAATCTGTCTGTGAGACTGAACTTCATTTCTTTAGAGTGAACAGACTGGATATGCTTCCATCCTTGACCCTAAAGCACCCTTCATTTCTGTTCTGCTTTTTTGAATTCTTTTGTGTTTCAGGTGATATTTTCAAGCAACAATTCCAAGAGCTTTTCCAGGATACCATTTCCAACTAGAACAGATGGATGGCAAAGAGAAAAAAAAAGCAACAAAGCAACAGGTAACTGCAGTTAAACAAGACCAATCTGCATGGCAAATTCACAAGTTCACTTGTCTCTGTTTCCTGTGCCTAGATTGGCGGTAATCAGACAATTCCTTGTAGGCGTCACCTGGAAGTAAACCAGAAATTAGCACAGATCATGAAGTACAGATTGAGAACAAATAGTGCTGAACCAGCACTGAGGATAAGGAAGCAGCAACTTCTCAGCTACCTCAGACCTCTCATCACCCAAGTAGTTTTGTTGGTGCTGCTGGATGGATGTAATCTTCCTCCATCACCTGCAATCTCTATCTCACTTCAGCCTCTGACAGCTCTCCCATGTTCCTCCACATGGTCATGCTGTAGTCCTGGTTCCATTTAAAGTGCAGAGGGAGAATGTCAAGAGCCTTGGATGCCTGCGTGGATGCTGCTTAGCAGGTGAGCACAGCAGCTGGAGAGCCGTCCCAGACAGCCAGCAGGTGGATGAAGCAGCAGGGAGATAACAGCAGACAGGCAGCAGGTGGAGAGGGCAGCAGGAGGGCAACACCACTTTGTACTCAACTTGACATTAATTACACTTGTTGAAATCCTGTCTAGCTTATAAGACCTTTTGTAGGTGTTAAATTACAAATTACATTTGTTTAGATTCTGCAAAGAGCTTCTCCTAGTTAGTGAAGACTTGAGAGGTAGTTGGAGAGGAGGGGGAAGAAAGGCCATTCAATGCTATGAAATTTGAAAAGACTTTTTGGGCAGATACGAGCTGGCAGTTTGTCTACACACCTGTATCTACCCATGTCTTCCAGGAACAGCCGTTGGAGGTGTTAAGATATTGCAGACTTTCTCAATGGCTCTATTGTGTAGAGTTCCACAGTGTGTTGTTTGTCAAGATGCTCAGATGTTTACAACTAATTTAGTCTGATAACTTCCAATTACTCCTTCCTATCTGCATTATCTTGTTCTTGTCAACTTCTTAAGCAAGGAGACCTGTTGCCTATTTGCTTAGGTCCCTTAGTCTAGTGGTGACTAATCTAAATAATTGTGCTGTCTGCAAAACTTTTTGAAATATTTTTTCACAGAACATTAATAAAGAGAACAGTCTTATCCCAATACAGGAACATAAAAAAATTCCATTGCAAAAGCATAAATAAAATTGATCATCAGTCTTTCTTCTTTTTTATTTTTTTTGACAGTTCATTGATATCTGAGTCCTGGCTGCATTTTAACCTGTCATTCTTCACCTTTTCTATTCCTCAAGTCTGTTGTAAGGTATTTTTTCAAAGGCCTTTTCAAAGCTCAAGTAAACCACATCTATAGTAACTATACTATTGCTATTGTCAAAGAAACCTGTTTGATGAGAGGGGTGATGGCTTTTCATTTCTAGAAGGTGTGAGAAATTTCTTGCAACAGATCATACTCAGCTATCTGTTCTATAATTTCATTGAATTCAATTGCATCCTGTTGGTATTTCTGACCTTAATTAAAATGTGCTGTATAATTCAGTGCCTATTTGTGAATCTTTCTGAAACTTGGATCTTCATTTTCAAAGTTATTACTCCTCAGTCCAACTCTGTGAAATGTTTTCCTACATTTGAAAATAGCTTGTCTATTCTCATCTCCAGATGAATGTTGTTTTCTCCAGATTAAAGTAGCTTAAGAGAAATATATACACTTAAAATATTCACTGAACACAAAGGACTTTACTCATCTATACATCTTTTATTGCTTATGCATATCCTTCCAGCATCGTCTCTCTTTCTGCATTGCAAAGACCACGGAATCATAGAGCAGCTAGAGTTGGAAGGAATCCTCAAGATCATCTAGTTCCAACCTCCTTGCATAGGCAGGGACCACCTTACTAGATCAGGTTACTCAGAGCCCCATCCAACCTGGTTTTAAACACTTCCCGCAAATTCCCTGGGCAGCCTGTTCCAGCTTTTCACCACCCTCACAGAAAAGAACTTGTTCCTAATGTTCAACCTAAATCTCCTCTCTTCAAATCTGTAGCCATTTCCCCTTGTCCCCTACAAACCCATATAAAAAGCACTACCCCAGCTTTCTTGTAGGCCCCCTTCAGCCATTGAAAAGCTACTAGAAGGTCACCTGGGAGCCTTCTCTTCCACAATTGAACAAACCCAACTTGCTCAGCCTGTCCTCACAGGAGAGGTGCTCCAGCCTTCTGATCATTTTAGTTGCTCTCTTCTGGACACATTTCAGGTGCTCTACGTACTTTTTATGTTGGTGACTCCAGAACTGGACCCAGTACTCCAGATGGAGTCTCACAAGTGCAGAGAAGAGGGAAGAATCACTTCCCTCAACTAAGTGTCAGTTCTTCTCTTGATCCAGCCCAGGACATTGTTGGCTTTTTGGGCTACAAGTACACACTGACAGCTCATGTTAAACTTCTGGTCCATCACCACGCCCAAGTCCTTCTCAGGGCTATCTTCTATACTTTCTCCTCCCAATTTGTATTTGTGCATGGGATTGCCTCAAGTAGGAGCAGAACTCTTGCCCTTGTTGAACTTCATGCAGTTTACACAACCTAACTTTTCAAGCTTGTCAAGGTCCCTCAAGATGGCATCTTTTCCCTTCAGTGTGTTGACTTCACATGTTTTGGTCTCGTTAGCAAACTTACTGAGGGTGCATTCAGTTCCTCTGTCCGTGTCGCTGACAAAGATGTTAAATAACACTGGTCCAAGTACTGACCTTTGAGGAACACCACTTGTCACATCCTCATTTGCTCACAACTCTGGGTGCAAGCATCCAGCTAGCTCCTTATCCAACAAGTTGTCCATCCATTGAAACCATATCATTCCAGATTATAAATCAGAATGTCATGTGGGACATTGTCAAATGCTTTGCACAGGTCCGGATAGATGATGTCTGTTGCTCTGCATTTGCCCGCCAAGGCTGTGACTCCATTGTAAAAAGCCACCAAATTGTTCAGGCAGGACTTGCCCTTGGTGAAGTTATGCTGGCTATCACCAACCACCCCTTTACTATCTCCTTGACATAGCAGAGCCTTCAGGAGATCTGCTCCATGATCTTGCCAGGCCCAGAGGTGAGATTGACTGGCCTATAGTTCTCTTGGTCTTCATTTTTTCCATTTTTGAAAGTGGGGGTTATGTTTCCCCTTTTCCAGTCAGTGGGAATTTCAACAGACTGCCATGACTTTTCAAATACAATAGACAGTGGCTTTGTTACTTTATCTGCCAGCTCTTTCAGGAGCTGTGGGTGAACTCCATCTGATCCCACAGACTTGTTCACCTTATGGTTATTTAGGTGATCTTGAACTTGCTCTTTGTCTACAGTGGGGGAAGCCTGTAACATGGAGGGTGTGACCAGAGTCCTTGCCGGCGAAGACAGAACAAAGTAGTTACTGAGTACCTTGGTCTTCTCTGCATCTTGGATGAGCAGCTCTCCTATTACGTTTTGGAATGGGCCTACATTCTCCCTAGCCTTCCACTTACCACTGACATACCTATAGAAATTTTCTTATTATCCTTAATTCCTCTTGTTAGATCTCCAATTCTCTCCATGCTTTTGCTTTCCTAGCCCAATCACTTGCTTCTCTGTCTACTTCTCTGTACTTCTCCCAGATCATCTGTCCATTCTCTGTAAGTTTTGTTTTTACCCCTAAGTGTGTCCAGGAGTTCCTTGTTCATCCATGCAGGCTTCCTGGCACTCCTATCTACCTTCTTCTTCTTCAATGGAACACACTGGCCTTGGACTTGGGGCAGGTGATCTTTGAGAAGAACCAGCTTTTCTGGGCTCCCTTCTCATCCATGGCTTTGTCCCAGTCTACCCTACTAAGCAGATCTTTGAAGAGACTAAAGTCTGACCTTTTAAAATTCAAGTCCCATGAGCTTATTTCACACTTTTTTCACTGCCTTCAGGATCATGAGCTCTACAGTGTTATGGTCACTGCAACCTAGTATCCCATTAATTTTTACATCACTCATCAGCCTTTCTCTGTTGGCGAGTTGATGAGTTGTCCCAAGTCAAAACCAAACAGAAACAGAAAAGAAAAGCAGCCAGGTTTCGAGGTGGGTGTCAGGTAGAATTTATCAGGTAATGGAGCACCTTAAGGGAAAAAAAGGGGTTTATTTAAATCTATAGCTAAGAACAGAAATAATAAAAGCCCAAGCAAGTTAAAACACACAAACCAAAAACTCCATCATAATGCCAGTACACACACTCTGAGAAAAAATGGACAAAGAACTACATTAGTGGTCTTTGGCTTCAGGCTAGATCTCCTGGGGCAAAAGACACACACAAACACACATACCCTGCAGTAAAAGAGGAACAGCCACCCTTAGAACATCTCAGATCTTCATTTCCTGAGCATTCTGCCAAAGGTTTAAGAATTATGAGTCCTTTCCAATTACCTGCGTGGATGGTTCCATCAGCTGAACAAAGAGAATGTCCCTCAGGGCTCTGTTCTCCCACTTAGTCAAGCATCCCCAGTTTTCTCAATGGTAGAATGACAGTTTCTCCTTCTGCTGCTCTTCTGTGGATCAAAGATGACATGGTGAGAACACAATGTCAATGGCCACATGTCCAAGTCAGCAAGAACCTCCCCACTCCTCCTCCTGGTTTTCAGGGCATTTGGTCTTTAAGGTTAGCTCACTGCTCCAATGTCTCCAAGCTTGTGATTCTCAAGGTAGCTCTGTTGTACTTGACACGGGGGGCAATCAACATTGACAGTTTCTCATTGCATTCACCCACCTTGCATCTTGGCTGGGGAAGGACTTTCTGCCAGCATAGTTCCATGGCTGTAGCCACAAATGAAATGCCACTGTGCTCAGCTGCAGCCAGATCTGGCTCTTGGCAGGCACGACTGGAACTGATATGCCCCATTCTATCGGCTGCACCCCAGCCCTGGCACAGCTGAGTAGGGCCAGGGTTAGAATGGGGCAGGGGCCAGGTGCCCTGCAGAGCTCCAGGACAAAAAGTGCCTGCTTACACCTGAGCAGACTCTCTTATCAGGGTGCAGGATAGATGGGAATGCCCTTGAAACTTCCCTCTAAACCAACTAGAAACCTCTATTCAAAGGCCCTCCACCTGTATCTTCAGTTCCAACCCTGGGGCATTAATGGCTCCTGCAGCAGCTGGAGGCTTTTGTTCACTCAAATGAGCCATTAGTAGAAGAATAACCTAGGCTAATAGCTCTTAATGACTCAACCTCCCTGAGTAGCAAAAAAATGCTGCCTGGGGTGGGGGGTTTCTTTCTGCCTCCTATACAGTCTAAAATGTAAAATATTATTTTGGGAAAAGGAGAGGAAAGGAATAGGTGATACCAAAGTCTTTTTTTCCTAACCCAGAACATGAGTACAGGGCCTAGCAAAGCTTGCTTTCTGCTTGGTTTCTCTACCAGTTGGAGGAGAAAGTAGTCATCAATGTACTCCAGAAACTTCCTGGAATGCTGGTGCTTTGCTGTAGTTTCTTTCCAGAAGATGTCAGGGTTGTTGAAGTCCTCCATGAGGACCATCACTTCCAAGTGTAAAGCAGTTTTTCTTTGTTTAAAGAGGGCCTCATCCACATGGTCATCCTAGTTGGGTAGCCTATAGCAGACTCTCACTATGATAGCACTGGCCCCTACCTTTGCTTTAATTCTAACTCGTAAGATCTCTGTCAGTTCCTCATCCATCCCTAGGTGAAGTTCCTGTTGGTTGTTGATGCCAAATAAAGGAGCTCCTTCACTCACCTGTGTTGCTGGCCACTTTTGTGGTCACATATCTTCATTTTGTGGCTTTTGGTGTATGCTCTGGAACACAGTGAAATGTACACAGCTTCCTGGGTAAAACTTTTTAATTGGGCAGATTGCTACGAGGTCTATTTAGAGAGAAGAATAACTGCTGAGGTGCTGGGATGAAGACACAGCAGAGGAAATGTGCAGCTATTATTTCTCTCTGAACTGAAAGGGAAGTGGATTCTGCCTCTTACATCTGTCATTCCAGTATCCAAAGGAATGCCCTTGAATAGCAGGTAATACAGGGGAACCTATAAGACCTCTCAGAAATGGATACAACACATTGCACTATACTTAAATGTTGGAGAATTTGAGGAGATGGAAAGAAAAGCTTTCATATGGTTTTGTGTGAACCCTTCCCCTTTCCCACTGAAGATGATTTATTTTTCTTTGCCTTAGAGGGACAGACCTTGACCTGAAGCACTGCATTTTTTCCATTTGCCTTTTGTAAAAGCTATGCTGAATTTTCTTACGTCTTTCCCCCACCCAAATCAATACTTTATGATCTAAGTGTCTGAGACAATTTACAAAAGGCAGGTCTCACAGTTTTGCTCAGATTTTCTTTGTGTGTTGCAGATGGATATCTCCAATTTTCTGAGAAAGCACATCTCTTTAATTTAGACTATTAAAGATGAAACCTCTTTGTAGCTGGTCTTGTTTGACAGAATATTCGGTGTGAGACTTTAAGTTTGCTTTCTTGGCTAGTATAACCTGAACATGACTCTCTCAGCATTTCCAAAGTATTTTCATGTAAAGGTTTCAAAAGTCTTACAAACTTTTGTTTGTAAGTAAGCCCCACAGCTCTCTCTGTAATAATTTAAATTGTGTCAGTGCAAGTTCAATTCCCCCAGCAGTGTTACAGGCTTGGGGAAGTGTAGTCGGAGAAGCTGGCCTGTATCAGGACTGGTGTGACCAGCAAGAGTAGGTAGATAATTGTGTCCCTTTACTCTGCACTCATGAGACTGCACCTTGAGTACTGTGTCCAGCATAAGAAGGACAATTGAGGTGCTGGAGCAGGTCCAGAGAAGAGCAACAAGGCTGGTGAGAGGTTTGGAAATCATGCCTTGTGAAGAGTGGCTGAGGGAAGTGGGGTTATTTAGTCAAGAGAAGAAGACACTGAGAGGAGACCTTATTGACCTGTACAGCTCCCTCAAAGGAAGTTGTAGTGAGGCTGGTGCTGGTCTTTTCTCCCAAATTACTAATGATATGATGAGGGGAAAAGGTCTCAAGTTGTGTCAGGGGAGGTTTAGGTTAGATATTAGGAAGAAGTTCTTTACAGAGAGAGTGGCTGGACACTGGAACAGGCTGCCCAGGATTGTGGAGTCATCATTCATCCAGGTATTTAAAAAATGAGTAGATATACTGCTTGAGGCCATGACCTGGGGGTTAGGGAGATATCAGGATGAAGACTGGACTTGTTGATCCTGCAGGTCATTTCCAGCCATTATAATTCTATGATTCTAACTGAATCGAAGTTGAACTGTAAGTACAGCACCATGTTTTAGAATATCAAGCAAGTCTATATTCTTTTAAAACCACAAAAACAACAGATTTAAGTGCTCAGAAAAGGTGTATATTCAAGTGGGAAAACAGATAGAATGAGAAATGACTCTTCATAGCAATACTAGATTTATGACTGAAGTAGCAACCAGAACACAAACAGCAAGGCGGTGGAGCTTGGACTGGTAAACTCCATGGCCAGAAATGCTACTTTTTCTTTCTTTTTTTGAGGTGTATGGGGGATTCCTGACTCAGGGAAGCCCAAGGAAGGAAAAAGAGACTTGGCAGGAATTGGCATGTCTCGTAGGTGAAGCTGAGAGGGTATGTGGCTGCGGGCATTGATGAGGAAATGGCAGGAGTTTTAAATTCAGTGAAACTAGAAGCAGTGCTTGCAGACTGCAAACAGTGAGACAGCTAGCTCACTGCTCACTGGTGCAAGGAAGGGCACAAAACCAAAACCAGCCCAGAGGGGTTGCTAACAGGTGGTCTCCTCCAAAATGCTCTCCACTCATCAGAAGAAGACCATGTTCCAATCCCAATCACCAGTTAAAATGGATGTGGGAACCCAGACAGAGTTCCCCCTGCAGCATATGGCTGTGCAGGTCACAGGCTGCAGGGAATGCCACAGCCTCTCACTGATCTCAGGGGGCAGCTCTGAGGATGACTGTGTACAGTGTGAGCAGGTAGATGATCTGCTTGACTGAGCGGTGCAGCTGCAAGGTGAGGTTGTAAGGCCAGAAGCTGAAAAGGCTAGAAGCTAGAAAGGCGCAGGAGCATTAAGGAGGCTGAAATGGAAGTAAATGGGTAGAGCCAGACTCTGTGCTCTGGGCAAATTATTCTTCAGGCCTTGTCGCTGTCAGATATCTAGATAGGGCAACGTCTTCCACAAAGAAGAAAACAAAGGTTCTAGTTATTGAAGACGCACTCCTGAATGGAAATGAGAGGCAAACATGCAGAGCTGAACTTCATCATAGGGAAGTCTACTGTCTGCCTGGAGCCTGAATCAGGTATATAACTAGGACACTCCCTAGCCATGTGAAATCAACTGACTATTACCCATTACTACCAGGAGGCTCCCCACCTTCCTAGTATGAAATTGGAGGACTCAGCTCGCTCTCTGAAAAGCCTATACACCAACGCACACAGTGTGGGGAATAGGTAGGAGAAATTAGAAATGTGTGTTATGTCAGGAGATTATGATCTGATGGCAGTTACAGAGACACGATGAGACAGCTCGCATGACTGGAATGTGGTTGTGGATGGATAACTACTTTTCAGGAAAGATGACCAACAAGGTGAGGTGGTGGAATTGCTCTTTATGTGAAAGACCAATTAGAATGTATTAAGTTCTGTCCGGGGGTGGATGAAGAGCAAGCTGAGAGTTTGTGGGTGAGGATTAAGTTGCAGGCTGGCTTGGGTGATATTTCTGGATGCAAATAGTGGAGGAGCTCACTAGGAGAGGAGCTCTGCTAGATCTTGTACTAACCAACAAGGAGGGTCTGGCTGAAGCAGTGAAGGCTGAGAGCAGCCTTGGTTGCAGTGTCCATGAGATGGTGGAGTTCAGGATGTCACATGGCAAGAACAGAATACCTAACAGAATCACAACCCTGCACTTCAGCAAGGCCAACTTTGGTCTTTTCAAGCAATAGCTAGAGGAAATCCCATGGGATAGGGTACTGGCAGGTAAAGGGACCCAAGGCTCTTGGTTAATGTTCAAAGACCCCTTCTTTCAAGCCTAAGATCAGAGAATCCCAATAGGGAGGAAGTCAGCAAAGGGAGCCAGAAGACCTGTGTGGTTAAACAGGGAGCTGCTAGGCAAACTCCAAAGGAAGAAGAAAATATATAGATCATGGAAGGAGGGGATGGCCACTTGGGATGATTATAAAGCTCTAGTCAGAGGATGTAGGAGCACAAGTAGGAAAGCCAAGGCCTCCACGGAATTAAACTTTGCAAGAGAAGTCAAGGGCAACAGAAAGGCTTCTTCAAATACCTTACAGATAAGACTAACAATAGAGGCAATGTAGGCCCCCTGCTGAATGAGGCAGGTGCCCTGAAGACAGAGGATAGAAGGAAAGTTGAGAGACTAAATGCCTTCTTTGCCTCTGTCTATACTTTTGGGGGCTGTCTTGATGAGCCCCAGTCTGCTGAGACCCCAGTAGAAGTTGGGACATAAGAGGAGTTTGCCCTGGTTGACAAGGACTGGATTAGATACCAATTGAGCAATCTGGATGTGCATAAATCCATGGGTCTTGATCAGATACACCCACGAGTGCTGAGACATTGGTAGTCATTCCTATCTACTCTCCCTCATCTTTGGTAAGTCATGGGGATCAGGAGAGGTGCCTAGGGACTAGCGGATATCAAATGTCACTCCAACTGTCAAAAAGGGTAAAAAGGAGGACTCAGGTAACTATAGACCGGTCAGCCTCACCTCCATGCCCAGAAACGCGATGGAACAACTTGTCATTGGCAATGTCTCTAGGCATATCAAGGACAAGAAGGTCATTATGGGCAGTCATCATGGCTTCACCAAAGGGAAGTCATCCTTGACCAGCCTGATAGCCTTTAATGAGGACATAACCAGGTGCATAGATGATGGTAAAGCAGTGGGTGTGGTCTATCTTGACTTCAGTAAATCGTTTGACACAGTCTCCCACAGTGTCCTCACAGCCAAACTGAGGCAATGTGGTCTGCACAATGGGGCAGCGAGGTGGATTGTGAACTGGCTGCAGGATAGAAGCCAGAGAGTGGTGGTCAATTTCCTCCTTTAAGGTCAGATTGGTTGTGTAACTTAGTGCCATGGTGTTGGTTGTCGTGATGTTAGTTCATTGGATGGTCTTGGTGATTTTAGAGATCTTTCCCAGCCTCAATAATTCTGTAATTCTGTGATTTTGTGGACAAGGGATTAGAGTGCACTGTCAGCAAGTTTACTGATGACACAAAGCTGGGAGGAGTGGTCAACACACTAGCATACTGTGCTGCCATTCAGCGAGACCTGGACAGGCTGGAGAGTTGGACACGAAGAAATTTAATGTACTATAACAATGGCAAGAGTAGATTCTGGGCAAAAACAATCCCAGGTACCAGTACAGGTTGGGGACTGACCTGTTGGAGGGCAGCATAGGAGAAAGCGACCTGGGGGTCCTGGTGGAGAGCAGGATGACCATGAACCAACAATGTGCCCGTGTGGTCTGGAAGACTAATGGCATCCTGGAGTGGATTAGAAGGAGTGTGTGTGGTTAGTAGCTCAATAGAGGTTCTCCTCCTCCTCTGCGCTGCCCTAGTGAGGCCTATCTGGCGTATTGTGTCCAGTTATGGGCCCCTCAGTTCAAGGACATGGAACTGCATGAGAGAGTGCAGCACAGAGCCACACAGAGGTTGAAAGGAGTAGAACATCTCCCTGATGAGGAAAGGCTGAGGGAGCTGAGTCTCTTTAGCTTGGAAAAAAAGAAGACTGAGGGGTGACCTCATTAATGTTTAGAAATGTAAAGACAAGTGTCAGGAAGATGGAGCCATGCTCTTCTCTTTGGCATTCAATGATAGGACAAGAGGCAATGGGTGTAAGCTGAAACACAGGAGGTTCCACTTAAAAAATGAGAAGAAACTTCTTCATGGTGTGGGTGACAGAGCACTGGAGGCTGTGGACTCTCCTTTTCTGGAGACGTTTAAAACCCTCATGGACATGTTCTCGTGCAATTTGATTGAGGTGATCCTGCTCTGGCAAGGGGATTGGACTGGATGATCTGTGAAGGCCCCTTCCATTCCCTAACATTCTATGATTCTGTGATAAAGATATGCAAAAAAACTTCACATATCTCTGGATATTCTATTAGTCTCCACATGCATAAACAGGCTGCTTAACTTGTTCTGTCCTTGTTGGCATGATGATTGACCATAATAGACATTTTTACAAGTTTCATTAGGCAGGTAGATCTTAGGGACAGCAAAAATAATCACACAAATTCTTTGGCATTAGCTGCTGAATCTGGACTCACTATCTTCAATATCTCATTGATAAGGAAGACAAATCTAAAACATCCAGTAATGCTTCTGCTGTTCCATTGTAATTTCGTCTTTCTGCAGGTGAGAGATAATGAGTAATGGTTAGGAGCCAATATCACACATTTACATGTAAATTACTTGAGCACTAGTTGAACCTTGTACAAAATCGACTTCATTTCTAGTGACAAAATCAGCAACAGTGGTTGGCCCCCTTGTATCTACCTGTGCTAGCAGGAGATCTTTTTTGTGTTTAGATGTGCTTTTGGGTTTGCAGCCAGCATGTTCAAATGTCTCCACAGCTCTTTCCTACTGCACTTGGACTAACTGTGGATATGTGAAACACATGAGCAGAGGTGTGAACACAAAGCAGGAAGGTCAAGGACTGTTCACCTGCAATCTGCAGGGGAATCCTCAGTAAAGTTAATTTACAAAGGCTCTGTACTCAAGGCCCCATTCCTCTAAGCCTTGGTGAAGTATTTGATTAATGGTTCTGGAAGTCAGACATAAGGAATACCCCCTCAGTTTCTAAAGTTGCATGTGAATCCTGGCCTTATACTGACTCCAGTAATGCATTTATCTAAATGCCTCATCTAAGTCATAGCCAGTCATCTAAGTGCTGTGTAGTACAGAGATTTTTATTGAAACATAGAACACCATGTGATAAATTATATCTGCAAAATTTGTTTCGTATGTCAAGCTCACATTACTTCTAAATCAAATGTTAAAACATGCCTTATTTAGTCTAAAGTAAGCAGAATGCTGTAATTTATAATTGTCGAAGCACACTGCAGAGAAAATGAAAGCAGACAATTAAAATTTAATGCCTGTTTGGTGGAGTAGCACATTTCTTGCCATGTTTGATGCCGTGTTGTTTTCTCACACCATTGTGTATGCACAAAAAGTCAGCTTGTGTTTGCCAACATTTGTGGAAACTAATTGAAAAAAATTACTTAGCTGTTAAAAGCTGACAGCAGGCTGGAAAATTGTTGTCAGCATAGACACTGATGGCACTGGTTCCTTTCTCCTCCTTGTACCCCCATCCGCTTGCTTTTAACAATTGTCTGTTGTTCTTCATTCCAGCTCCCTGCAGTATAGTTGCTAGCAAATATTCATTAGGGTGTCATCTCTGTTTAAGTCTCATCCTACAGACCTATTCATCTGTGCTAAGAGAACAGCAGCATCAGCTTGAATTAAGCTGGCATGAAAACAGCTACTGTTAATAATTTCTGCTGTGATTCAGCTTAGCTGTGGGTAACAGGTGAAGATGTTTCATAACGGAGGTAATTATAGCTCTGTAAGCACTTCACAACTGCCTATTTAATCAGAGAAGCAATACTTGGTAGCTGTTGGAGCATGTAGCGTGGCTGGACCCAGCTGTCATCAGACTGGTTCAGGCAGGCTGCTGTCAGGGCTGGTGCTAGATGTAGTGGTTAGCACGGGAAGGGTTTGGAAAGGCTGAGGCTGTGGGAGTCAGTGCTCTTTATCTGAACTTGCTGGATATCTTCCCTGCCAGATAAAACTCATTTAGACTGTGTTTCCTTCATCTGGAATGCAAAGGAGTGCAAGGATATATAAGTGTGACCAGGCATCACATGGTTTTGATATCATATGTGCTATATGCTACTAAAAATAAGGTAATGCAGAGCTCTATGTCATATATAAGGGCAAAATGTTCTTTCAAAAGGGTAACAACCAGTGAAATTCTGGGATGATAGTCAGGTCTGCTAAAGGAGTCACCACTTAACATCGGCTCATTAAGATGCAGATGAATGACTGAGTTAAAATTAATAACTAGCAAAATACAAATGAAGCCTGTGCTTTCATATGAGAAATGTTCTGCTACTGTGATGGATTTTTAGCAATTTTCTTTTTAATTAAAGAATAATATATTTCCATCTATTGAGTCTCTATTGTTCTATTATTTATCTTTTTGTCAGTACCCCATGGTTTAAAGTATATTAAAACATAGTCATCTACTTAATTGTATGGATTTGCAGAAGGTTCATTTCCAGCCAAATTTTTTTTCTTTAGAGCTTGAAAGAAAATCTCTAGCAGACTAAATTGAATTTTTATACATTATGATTTCCAGAAATGTACTTCTTAATGGTTTCTGATGCGCCTAAAGGCAGAAATCTTGAACTACTGTCTTAGAAATGTGTTAGGAAGAAAACGAAAAATGTATTGTCAGGTCTAATTTTTGGTTTGTGTTTTTGGGGGTTTTTTTCCCCTATTGCAAATACTAATTTCTGTGCCTTTTAGCCTACATTTGTCATATTGCTGGAGTGTTTTCTTGAGCAGTTGTAGCTATATAACAATCTATATTTCAGAAGTGCTTGATCATAATTCCAAAGTGTCTGCAAAAGTGTGGTGTATATTGTTTCCCAGAAACAAAAGACATGTCATTTTCCTTTTCAAACAACAACCTTACTTGCTTGGAAATGCTTGAGTTCTACCTTTTTCAGAAGGTAGTGCTGAGACTGACCTATTTCCATGTTCAGTTTTTTTGATAAATCAGACATTGAAGGATTCTTCCTTTGATAAAGGGAAAATACTGTTGCAATCATTTTTTAAGTACCCAAAAGATTATATTGGTTGTGAGCTTGTATCTATACTCAAATTCTCACCAGCAAATAGTTGTTTCATTCAGGTCTGATAATGCTCTATCCATTGTCACCCTGGACTGTATTCTGTATAGTGTCTTTCCCTGACAATTGCTGCTGTTCATTATCCCTGCAGCCTTTAAAAGCTCTGTGTAACATGAGCCTATCCAGCCTAGTGAAAACGTCTTTACAGATTAGTGTAATGTTGATACTACTGGCTCCCTGCTTTTGACCTGAAGTGAAATACATTACTCTCTGGAGCAGATGGAATCAGGGCTTCTCTGAAAGTGGAGATTGCCTGGCTGCCGGCCAAGCATTTAGCACCACTGGCAACTGCTGGAGACCTGTCCCCAGCAGCAGGAGCGTATCTGGACACACTCCCAGTCCTGTTGGGGTTGGGTGTGGGGAGCATTGCTTAAATTTGCTTTGGATCAAAATACTTTGCTCATCCGATGAGTTTATGCAGCATTTGAAGACGAAGTGAATCTTTCTGTGAATATTCAAACCCCCTTACTCAAGGTTTTGGATTTTTGGGTTGGTTTTTGCTTGTTCTGGTTTTTGCAGGTTTCTTAGTTAAAAATTGAGACAAAAGAAGTGTAAAACACAGAAAACAAAGCTGTAAACTTGTAATAACCTTCTGAATGGATATAGATTGAGTCATAAGGACAATTTATGTAATGAGTCTATTGCTTTTAGTCAATCAAATAAACATCTTTTTCTTTGTTTTTTGGGGTTCTTTTAACAAAAATGTTATACTATCACAATGAAAAACATTTCCTTAAAATATTTGAGGCCTCCCATGTAGCTCATGTGGTGTTAAAGAACAGAAATAGATGGGGGATTAGGAAGCATGTGTCTACTGCACATTATGTGCAGCTTGAAGAAGAAATATATTGATCACAGCATGTGCACTCTATTATTATTACCATCAACAAATCTTGCATTGAACATCCATATTAAATCACTCACCCCAGATTTCTACCTTCTTTCATTCTCTGCAGTCATATTTTTCCCTCAAGTACTGCATTTCCCTAGCAGTAAAACATACACTGTTTTCTGCCTAAGTAGACAGAAAACGTAAGCTGTGATGTGGAGTGTTTTTTTCTTATAATTTTCTTTTTTTTTATGGTATAGTTATAATAACATATATGTGCTTTTATCTGTGAAAGAAACTACCATCTGTTAGCTAAATGTGCACAACCTACCGCTTGAAGTGCTTACATACATAGTGAAAACACACAGCTTTTATGTATGTTAGGATACTGCCTGTATGTATTATTAATAAGCCCACATTTAGCTGCTTGAGCATGTCAAATGATTGTAAAATAGAATAGTGATTCTAGACAAGAAAGTTAAACCTGGCACACATTGTCAGATGTGTATTTATTCCAGCAGTATTTTTATGACCTTTTACTATTTTATTGTTTGCAGGCTTTTACAGATGATAATTGTTCAAAGGGGAAAACAGAGCCTCTTTGACCAAGGAAAAGGCCTCTGTTACATTCAAGGAGGTGAAGCTTTCGTTTCTGATACACGAATTTACAAGGATGTGTGCTGAATATGTGTGAGCAGCAAGAGAGACAGAACATATAAATTTGAGTTACTCTGACCTTTAATCCAGGAGACCAAGAAGAGAAATACACTAGGAAGGCTAGATTGTTGCTGTCTGGAGACTGATAAGCTGTAATAAAGGTGCCCTCGGTTTCAACTCATCCAAAGCTTCCATTGCTATCATACTCTTCTTTCGATTTTTGTTACCTCAAGTACTTATCTAAATCCCTTTCAATGCCAGCTTGAAATGCACTTTGTACTCTCTCCGGCTGTGACTGGTGCTGTCTGTGTATGTGAGTGTGTATCAGCATACACTCTTTCCCCTTGTTTGACAAAAGCCAGTGCCAACACCTAACTAAGGATATGTGTTGAGCTCTCTGCTCTTTTTCTACTGGTATGTTCCCAGTTTCTGTCGGGCTTTATGAGGAGCAACATTTTGAGTTCGGCTTACTTCTAGCCTCTCGGTTCCCTGTGTGAGAATCAAATGCAGGTTAACTCAGCAGTTTATTTCAGAAATATTTATACAAATTAAGCCACAAATCTCTTCTCTTTCTGAAGCACATGTTTTTGTACATAGACCTTTTTCTTCACATCTACATAGCTAGATTTAAATGAACATTAATACCCGAAAATAAATTGGTTGTTTTTCAGGTTTCCATATGTCTGGTTTCCTCAATCCCCTGAACTGTTTCCTAGGGCATCATCAGAGGGCTTGGATGTATTCTTTCTTTTGTAAATAATGTACCTAAAATTCTACTATTATGGTTTAATTCCTGTCCCCTTGAAATGACATGACAGCTTAGGGAACCAACCAGATTCCATCAGTTTATCAGCATGAAAATCAATGGATATCCTTTCTCCATAGAACTACGGCACATGGGAAGGCTAAACTACCTCTTTTTGCCCCGAGCCACACTGCGGTTTACTGGTGCTGTGGATCTGCAATTTTCTTCCTGCTGTGTGGACCTGGTGAAAAGATAATCCCTCTCTATCTTCTCCCCTGATAGCTTCTAACTCTCCTTTCTTGTGTTTTTTATTAATTTTCCCATCATTTCTGATTCTCTCATTTTCCCTTCTTCCTTTTCCATATCCATTATTACTCCTGTCATTTGTAAGGGGTATGTGTAGAGGGGAAACCTTTTTCCATGTTTTTTCGTTCCTGTAGACAGCTCTTCTAGTTACCCACAGTGGTAGAAAGTGTAGAGAATTCTGTTACATTTTTCACAGGGTGAGGCATGTCAGGTCTGTGATGGGGACAGGGCAGGTGTGTTTGCCTGGGATTTATAGGTGATTTTATTTTACTTCCTTTTTCCTAACTTCTTAGAATCATAGAATCATAGAATCATTAGGGATTGGAAGGGAACCCCGAAAGATCATCTAGTCCAATCCCCCTGCCACAGCAAGGTCACTTCACTGGAGAAGTTACAGAATCAGAATCACTCTGGGTTGGAAGGTACCACCTGATCATCCAGTTCCAACCCCCCCCCACCATGGGCAGGGACACCCCACCCTAGACCAGGCTTGCCAGATCCTCATCCAGCCTGGTCTTAAACACCTCCAGAGATGGGGCCTCAACCACCTCCCTGGGCAAACCAGTCCAGTCTTCACCACTGTCACAGAGAAGAACTTCCTCCTCACATCCACTCTAAATCTACACTGCTCTGGCTTTGCTCCATTCCCCCTAGTCCTGTTGCTACCTGCCATCCTAAATAGCCCCTCCCCAGCCTTTTTGTAGGCCCCCTTCATATACTGGAAGGCCACAATAAGGTCACCTCGGAGCTGCTTCCTCTTTAGACTGAAAAGCCCCAACTCCCTCAGTCTATCCTCGTAGGAGAGGTGCTCCAGCCCACTGAACATCCTTGTGGCCCTCCTCTGCACATGCTCCAGCATGTCCCTATCCCTCTTGTAATAAGGGCTCCAGAACTGGACGCAGCACTCCAGGTGGGGTCTCACCAGAGCCAAGTAGAGGGGGAGAATCACCTCCCTCCACCTGCTGGCCACACTTCTCCTGATACAGCCCAGGATCTGGTTTGCCTTCTGGGCCACAAGTGCACACTGCTGGCTCATGTTGAGCTTCTCATCCACAAGCACCCCCAAGTCCCAAGGTGAGTATTTTCACTTCTCATTTACCACAATTAACTTGCATAGAAAGTGTAGGTCAAGGCCAGCTGCACCTCTGGGCACAATACCCTCACCTATGGTATGGTGGTGTTCCCTGAACTCCAGTTGTCCTTATAGTCTCTGACAAGTATGTGATGGGACCAATAGCAGTTGGGAGTTGTTACTGTCCCTCCAGTTTCCAGACAATCAGTATACAACCCATAGCTAAGGTGAATGAAGGCATCAATGAGGACACCTGAACTGATTTGGTAGTGATTTTCAGCTGTTGAACCAATCGCCAGACTGCAAAAGCAGTGAGGTGGCTTAATGGAGTATTTTGCTCCATACTGAAGATCAAAGGTGTGCTCTGTGCATGGTAAGTTGCTTTATGGTACCTCGTAAAGTGCTTTATGCTAGAGAACAGCATCGTTATTCCAGTTTTACTAGACGTAGCATTTAAAAATATATGTAATTAAATTTTTACACATTCTTCTGTGAGTTGCTAAATAACTTCAGTTGCTAAATGGATAGATTGCAGATGTGAATAGGTTTGACTGTTTGAGGGATATTTTAATAGAGCTCTTTTTAGCTTCCTCAACTTTTTCCTTGTATTTTAAAGAAAGAGAAATGAATTAATTCTTTGAGAGTTGCTGGACGGACAATTCCTGTGTATTTTCAGCTCCTGAAGGAACAGCAGTGCATTCCCCTGCCTTGCTTCAGTTCCTAGGCTGGTCTTTTGTATGTGTCTTGCACATAAGGAGTGTGCAAGCATAGCATATGACTTGCTATTTGGTTAATCCATTTGATTGCTAACCTACTTTTCTGTTGAGACTGTCCAAAGTGTTTGCTTTGTAGGGATTTATTTAGCTCCTTTGTTTTTCTCTCATTAGCGGTGGTTAGCCACTGAGTAGGTATGACCAGGCCAGTGGATACAGACTGAAGAATGAGATTAGTAAGTTGTATTAGCAATAGCTGTGCAATCTTAATCATGCTACCTGAGCAACTATTTTGCATTGAGGTAGGTTCCAAGCAGGAATATAAAATGTTGCCTAAAAATTGCTGTATACGGTTACGTGATGAATATGCATTGATTCAGCAGAACTGTTATTTTTTGCAATAAGTTATTGTTATGCTTTTAGTTTTCCCTCTACCAACACTTGATTGAGATGGGATTCTTTGCCTTCCATTTTAACAAATTTTTCCTCCCATAATTTAAATAGCAATTTCTTTCCATGAAATACTTTGATATGCTCTGCTCAGATGGAAGACATTACCCAAGAATTTTGTGGCTGTCAGAACTTAGTGAACGCTGAAGACCATAGTAATAATTCAAATTTAAATATCACTGAAGTTTAATTTGCGCTGTTGTTTGCTCAGTGAAGTAGTGTTTGAAATACTTGGCCGCAAACTGGAACCCTGCTGTTCTTGAAGCTGTATAGACATTGGTCAAAAAGATAGCAACTGCTCTGAAGTGCTTTCAGTTTTCCTGCAAATACTTCTGCAGTTATGTGGGAAGTTCATTTTCTCTGCCTGCCTTGGTGCCTTTTTTTGTTCTTTTCTCAATGATAATGAAAATTCATGCTCAATGCTTACATTGTTTTAATTGTCTAGAGTACATCTAGCTGTTATCTGAAAGCTTCATCTACTTAAGCTAAGGAAAAAACCTTCCTTTTATTTTTCTGCGTCATGTTCTGAAACATGCATAGAAAAGCCATAGTAGAGTTGAGCAAGTGCCACAAAGCAGTGCCCACAACTGTATATTAAAAGGGACATAGCCAACCTCAACCTGTTCTCAGAAATCCTTACCTGACCTCCCAGTCCATAACTACAGACTCTGGCATTTTCAAATAAGGCAAAAAACATTGTGCCCTGTTTCAAACACCTAACTTGTGTGGATAATGGCTCTAGTATCAGAGGCAAAAATTATTGGTGGTATTCCAGAAGGAACTAAGCCTGCTTTGCTGAGACTGTTCCCAGCGTTCTTCTGGTAAGACGCATCTAAGGGTCACCAATGGTCTGGAGCAGAACGGGATCTTAAATGTTCTAAGACCTTCTGTTCCCTAGAAAGGGTCCCGCATTCACTTGTGTAATTATTTGGTGTGAATCAAATTTAAACTCTCTAGCCAGCTAATAATTTTTAGAACAGTTCAGTTTCATTTTCTTAACAACAGTGCTTTAGCCAAAGCCCGTGGGAACACATCCAGTGATGGAGCACCCAAAACTTCCCTGGATACCCTGTCCTAACATCTCACCACCTTCAGTGGGAAGAAGTGAGAGGAGTTGCTTATTAATTTCTAATCTAAATCTTCATTCAGTTTGAAGCCATTGTCCCCTGTCCTATTACTGTGAGCCCTTCCAAAAACTCTCCCCCCAACTTTCTTGTTGGCCCGCTTCAGATACAGTGAGGTTTTTCTGAAGCCACCTCTTCCCCAGGATGAACTCCCCCAACTCTCTCACCCTGTCCTCATAGAAGAGGTGCTCCAGCCTTCGAGGCTTTCCTCTTCTTCTCTTTGGCTTGGGAGGAGTCATCAGTGGCTGTGTCTATGTTTAGCCTGTATCCAGGGCTAAACTATAGCAGGAGTTCAAAGTGTTTATTCATCACTAACTATTCTGTGGTGTGGCTCAGTGAATTCAGAAGATTATTTCTGCTGAAGAGATCTCTGCTTGCAGAAAGTGCCCATTCCATTTCCTCTATGGCCTGAAAATTAACTGATGTTAGAGCACGTTTCAATCCCCTAATAAGTATTTTGCACTAATTACCTATTTGATTAAATGCTTTTCCACAACTATAGTAAAGTGTTTACGTGTTGTGTTAGCCGCTATGGCACCTCTAGATAGCCATGAGAACCTCCGTTAGCCCACAGTTCTTTATAATTACAATTATTTGCGTTTAGTGTCTTGTAAGTAGCTGTAGTGGCCCTAAGTGCTCAAAGAAGGCGGAGAAAATGAAGCATCAGTGTGGAAGCTCAGGAGGAGGGTGAATGAAATAGAAGATGGATGAGGAAATTTAGTATTGGTAGTGCTGGTTGTGTAACACTTGTACGTATAGTTAATTGTAGTTGGTTGGACAACTGATGCAGTCAGCATCACATCTGCAGGGGGAATGAGAGAGGCAAAACCGTATTTGCTCAGGTCTGAGAAACTTATGCCGTGAAATGTGTGTGTAGCCAAAGGTGATAATAAGAAAAGGAAGCGGTGTTACTTCTACTGTCACTTGATTATTCACTCCTCTCTCTTAATTATATATGTCTGTGAGAGCAGCCTTGATAAATATGGGGTTGAAAGCAATCAGAGGAGGCTCAAAGGTGCCTACATTCTAAAAAGGAAAAAGAGAACTGTGACTTCCACTTGCATGAAAAAAGCAGCACTATCGCTTTATAAAGGGTTGTGTGATGCAAAAGGGGCCCAAGACAGGCGGAGTGGTCAGTTCCACAGCTGGTGTAAGCTACCATGTCTCACTGACTTCCATGGAATTAAGTTGCTTCCCACTAGCTGAGGCCCCAAATGCCACTCAGGTATTAGGACAATGTGTTTGATGTGCCCTTTGATCACGTAAGTCCAATTGCATGGGTCATTACTCAGAGTGCAGAAGACAGTTATGGTTTTAAAAATCACTTCTTCCTCATGAAAATTCGCTGAAATGTTTGACCTGAGAGTCTGGGAATAAAGTTAGGGAGAGTTTTGTGGTTTCTGATGCTTGCTTGAGAAAATTTATAGGAGCAAACAGACGGAGAAAGGTGAGGCATATTCATGATGTTGGGGTCAGTGTCACTCGCTTTGTTTTGGCTTGAGCTGTTTCCACCTGTTGTTCTCTATGCCTGTGAATTCCCCCAAACTGCTGCACGTTTAAAACAAACCCATCAAATCCATTTTTACCTACAGGGAGTATTTCAGCCTTTTAGGCTTGAGGATACTTGTCCTGTTTATTAATTTTGTGCTTTAGGTGAAATCATACAGATGATGAGAGAGGTCAAGATTCACGTTTAGATTTATCAAGGGAGCCTATTTTCCCCCTCTTGGCTGACATCAATAGGCTGTGCACCCCGAGTAAGTAAGGAGAGCGCCCTGATTGCAATCCTGCCTTTGAACAGGTCACAGCTCCATTGTTCTGGAACAATAAAAGTTTTATAAACAAAGTCTGACTAGAAAGGTTGTGAGTTATGACACTACAAAGAGCCTCGCTGAAAGCAAACCAGGACGAAAAAGCAACGCGGTCAGGCACAGAAAAACACTTACAAACATTAAGCTAAATCACAGGTCTTGAGCAAGACATTGATCCATTGATGTTGGAGGAACTGTGCTACCTTACAGCTGTGCTGAAGTCAGTCTACTAGTATTTACACCACATGGTGTATATACTGTGTAGTTAACAGCGAAAATAAATGTGTGGGCACAGAAGTACTTAAAAAATGTGATTACTATTGACTTCAAAGGGATTGCTCACATGCTTTGAGATAAGCATGTACTTAGGCTGCTTCTTGGGAACTACAAAAAGGCTGTGGATGATGCCCTTCTGCTTGCACCACTTACAGCCATCTCACATTACCTGAAGTTACTATTTCCAATGACCATCTGTTGCTTTTTGTCATACCTTTAGCAACACTCCTACGAACTCTTCCATTGGCAAGGACTGCTGCAGTTACTCCGAGTGGTAACTTGCATGGAAGTGTTTTTGCAATGCTGTAACTTACTCCTCTGAGCCTTGACTGTATTTTCACTACATGACATGTAGTACCTAGCGTAACAGGTGTCTTGTGGATGTGATGCAATGGAATTGGTGGGGTGGCAGGAGTGAAGGATGGTTTGGGAAATTCAGAGCGAGAAAGGAATCATCTTGGATTCAAACAGCTGAAGGCATTTGGACTTGAATATACGTGAAATTAAAAATAGTTCCACTAAAGTAATCTGATAAATTTATCCTCTGTGCACATGCACTTACACGGTCTTTTTGTCTGGGTATTATTTACTTGAGTGGAAACTATCAGCACTTCAATCCATCCCACCAAAACCAAGAGACTTGCCCTCTCCCGAACTGTTCTGTAAATGTAATTTCCCCACTCCCCCTGCCCAGCCTTGGAACTGTTAGGTCTCCTGAAAAGGTAAGCTCATGTTACTCTGTTATATGAGCTGCTAAAGTTTTTAATTTTGGTTGCTGGTGCCCAGAGGACGAGTAATCAGTTATTAAGCTAATCAGCCTTATGCTGTAGTGCATCAGCTTGATGAGGTTAGTGTTAAAAATCTGGCATAGGTATTTGCAGCCTTCCTGTGTTAGTGGAATGTAATGCTTTTCCATGCAAAGATCAGTTTAACAAGCAAATTTAATCTGACACTGGGGGGGAGAGGAGGAGGGTTGTTAGGACAGAAGGGATTGAAACTCTCCTTGTACTAAACTTTCACCTCTATTACTGTGGCAAGCAATTTTTACCAGTGGAAAGGTTCAGCAAAGCAGGTGGTCAAGAGGTTCAGCAAGAACAGTTTAGAAGTTGATGCTTTTCTGCTGCTTTAAAATGCATTTATAAAGAGCATTCCAGCAGGCAGTGTTAGAAGCTTTGTAATTAACTAACGACCTCTTGTTGGTAAGTGGGTAACAAAACATTGCAAGTATCCGCTTGGTATTTTGTTTGGCTTTTTAACTAGATTTTAAATGTGTCATGCATAAGACTAGTAAACAGACATCACGTGCTGACAATGTGCCTAGCAAGCTTTCAGACGAAAAGCAGCAAACTTGGATAGGACTAAAAGACATAATCATACAGAAAAACACTGCAGTCCAGGCTTGTAGCTAGGTGAAGCTCAGAGTTCCATGGGCTTACAGTAGTTCCAAGAATGTATTCACTGCTTTGCTTTTTCTAATCAAGAAACTAGATGCTTCAGTCTTCTTTGGGGTGATGAGTAGGGGCCATCCAGGTTTATCACACTAAATTTTGCCTTCTGCAGCTTTAATCAGTCTGAAGCTAATTACCAATCTCTACACAATAAGGCCACAAGTCATTAATCATAGGAGATGAGAGCAGTCAGTCCCCCATCCTTGACATTTCAAGAAAAGTTTTGTCTCGTGCTTTTTCTGTGTGTGTGATAGGGCTTCAAAAGTCACAAGATTGCTTTTCATGGTCAATAGTGTGTTAAGTATAAGCCATGTCTTGATGTGACAGTCAAGAGACCCCTGTTCAAGGACACATTGGACTTTTTGTATTAAACACTGTCGTCTGCTAGAATGGAGTCAACTGATGACTTTATTGGTTTGAGTTGAAGCACAGTTCAGCTGGGAATATAAAAACAAAGTTTAAACAAGTATCATTTTTGTTAAAGGGAAGTACGAATTTTTTACAAAGCTGCTTAGTTCTTTTAAAAAGTTACAAGCCTTTCTTATGCGTGCCTAATGAGGAATGAAAGTCCTTTCACGTGTCTAATACAGTTTAGTACAGTGTGTCTTGAAATCTAATGCTAACAGCCACGGGCTAAGCACTAGGAAATCCTTGCAGGAAAGAAAAGATTTCTTCAGGCTATTGATCAAACTTTGTCTGAATAGTTTTGAGTGCTAACTTTAAATAACGGGTTTGCTCTCCTGCGTGACACTGAATTAGATGATGCGTTGTATCCTATTCTGCTCTCTCTGTGCAGATCTATGCGTTATTCCCACAATACAGGCATTGGTATGTAAAATAACTAGATGTGTTCATGGAAACAAGGCAACACTCTTTGCAAAGGAAATTCTGTTTCACTTATCGGTCTTAGACTAAATTTTCCCTTGTTTGTAGGGAGAAGGGTGGTGTGTGTGGTATCTGTGTACCTGATACGTATCTGTAGCTGGTCATACTCCTTACTCGCTCATAGCATATCCCTGCAACTGTTGAAAACATCACTGTTTACAGCTGAGAAGATTAGAATAATGTTAGAACCATTTAGAGCTTCTGGCTGGGACATTAGGGGAAAGGAAATTGATTCGAGTAACTTTGTTATTTCTGGAAAGGTTTCTTAAAGATGTAAGTAGATCTCTCAAGATCTCCTGGTTATCGTGGACGTTGCTATTCTACTTCAGGAGTTACACTGAAAGCAGCTAATGGGTTTTTCTCTATTCAAGACTATAGAGATCCTGGGGATCCAGCAGTCTTTGCTTTGAGTCAAGGCAGTGAGGAGATTCCCCCAGTTGTAAGACTATGGTTGAAAAGAAAAGTCTAGATAAAACTTCTGTCTTAGAGGTAAGAAGTCCAATGCTTTGTTGCCTGGGTTGTATACCTCCATTCAGATATGTTCAGGGCCACTAAGAGAAGGGTTGAGAAGCCCTGTTAAGCGCCACCTTTTTGCCATGTTTTTGGTTGCTGCACACACAAGCTTGTATGCTTCCATTGCCACTCCTTGCTCTTTCTAGTTCTGTTTCTGAAATGGGAACCCGGTGCCATTTCAGTTCACACTAAGCTGTCTGTGTTGGCCTGAGTTGGCCTGGCAATTAGGCATCCCTAACAAAACAGGTCCCATGCAGAAACTTCAGAAAAAGCACTGAAAAAGCCATTACATTCCTCCAGCTGTATCAGTAAGATGTTAGCACATGTTTAAAAATTTCCCTAGTACATCTTTAGACCATAGCACTATGGTCGACTATGTTAACATTGACAATTCAATGAGAGGGCATTTTCTTTCTTTGTAATACAGGGGTGGGGGGCGATATGATATGTATCCAGGCAAAAAACAACCCCACCATAACGAAATCAGGTTAAGGATTTGACTAAGCCCACACGAGCAGAGTGCTGAGACCTCATTACCTCAACTCATTACATCTCAGGTTTTTGTTACCCACGTAGTCTGTAAGATCACCCGCTGTCTGGAGAATCCTGCACTGGCTGGAAACAAAGGGAAGTGTTATGCTGTCACTTTACCTCTGAAACTTCCTGGCTTTGCCAACGTTCCTCAGTGTCACCATAAAACAGTTTTTGGTGACTTATATGTATTAATGGCATTAATTAAACTATCAGCAGAGCTGAATGGGAGAAAATGTGTCTTCTGAACTTGTTTCTTGAATAGGAGTAAATGCCTCATTAATCTCAACCATCAACCCGAGAACACTGTGTTTGTTAGAATAATAAATTACTTTACAGGAAATACACAATAGCAGATGCTGGAACGCATCCATTCGTTAGTCACTGTGCATAAATATCCCCGTTTCCACGAAGAGGGCCAGTCTGACAAACATGCCCCAGCTTTCACTCACTCACTCACTGAGAAAACGGAAAGGAGAACACGTCATGCAAATGTGCTTGCTGGACACAAAGCACCACGCGCTCCGAGTGCTTTTTTTGCACCTTGCCTCTCTTTCATCAGATTGAAATGTGCATTAGCAAGGGCAAAACTGTCAGGCAAGTTGTGGAGGCCCATGAGGCTTCTTCATAGTTATTTCTGTGTCTTGGTTATAAAGTCTGGTTCGCTGGTGTGTCAGCCTTGAGACAATCACCAAGTCCTCTCACGTTAATGTGGACTCAGAGCCCGACCCAGGGTCTAGTAAAGTCAATGGACAGCGGTTTGCTTCACAGACTTACAGGGCAATACTGCTGGGTTTGGTTTTTAATCATTGTGCTCTTACGTACTAAGAAACAGGCTTGTTTTGGTAAATAATAGTGTATTTAGAAAACAACCTAGTTGTTGCCTGTGCTACCACCTCTCCTTTTAAATCAGTGTTTGTAAACCTGTGTGTATTTTCTAGTCTTGCAAGACAACTGAGCTAAAAAGCTTCTCTGGCAAACAGGTGCATCTACGCTTTTTCGAGAAAAGTGAAGCCCGTGTGTTAATTCTGTGAGAAGGAAAGCAAAGCCACTACTCAGGACTCTGGTTCTGGCTGACCTGTCGATTCAGTGCACAAGAACCTTAGGTGTATTACCTTAGATTACTTATAGGAGCGCCTAAATGGTTTGCCTGGCAGACTCCCTTGTCTCTCAATGCCTGCCTTAATGATATTTGCCTAAAGGGTTACGTTTTAGCATAATAGTTCTTAGAAAACTTTAACAGAGTTTTAGAATGTGCTTTTGTCTTCCAGGTTGATCTAGTTTCTAAGGCTAAATTGACCAGAAAGACACAAAATCCCCTTGATTTAAGAAACAATTCTTAAGCGGGTGATTGCATTGTGTACCAAAGGTCTCCGTGTGCCGTAATAGCACCCGTCCCACTCGATAAATCAGAAACCTCCCGTCTAAGAATACAGATGCCATGTGTCAGTGTACAAGTCATTGACAAACTTGTATGGTTTGTGCTAGAATACTAATCGGGGTGCTTGGCTTTTAGCCTATACAGGCTCAGACGTGTAGCATAAGGGAGGACAAAGTTTACTTTCTTATACTGGAAGGGTATGGATTAGCAAAACTGCTGTGCTCGATTTAGTGGTTCTTCTCCGAGTTGAGAGCTTGGCTACGACTTGCTGCGTTTGTCAAATCAAACATCTTGGAGCAAAAATTTCAAGCTGGGGTGCTGTGGCAGCAGAAGGTAGTGCTTGGTTTTCTAGCGGCTTAGGTTTTTCGGTCTTTGCTCGGAAGCCCTATTTGCACGAACAAGCATCGGTTATTTATAGAACTAGCACCGTAAGTCAGCAGTGAGTTGTTAAAGACAAGGGAAGGAAAGTTTTGTTTAGAAGTGGTACATAACAAGAACAACACCCTAAATTTTCAGAGGTGACCAGTGGTTTTTGGAGACTGAGAATCCCAAAGAGCTGTTCTCTGAGAACTAGTCTTAATTCTGTTTGGTCACAGAAATTACTGCTGAGTGAACGGTCCTCTAATAATGATAGATACCATTAGGACTTGATGAAGTGAGATGCAAATTGAAGTTTCTAACCAGTTTTCCCCCGTAGAGAATCCCAGAGAAACCACACTGGAGCACTGAAAATTTTTCCCTTTAGTGATTGTCAGGTTTTTTTTTTGGGCTAGCTTACACTTCCTTCTGCATTACACTCTTGGTATGGTTTCACGTGGGTAGGTGCACTGATACCGGGGTTTAAGCGCTCACATCCTTCAAAATCTGTCCCATTGGTGTAACATCCGAGGAGCAGCTGCATTCCTGTGACGAGGTGAGAGGCTCTCAATATAGACAACGCTACGCTGAATGGCAGCGTCTTAGCACTGATCACACAGGTTTGCAGCTAGTGAGACAGCACCACCTTCTTCTCCCGAGGGGTCATACTGCGCAATGGTAGCAGGTCATTCCCCCTACTTGTTCTCCATAACAAGCCAACCATAGCTGAAGCCAGAAAACTCCTTTTGGAAGAGAAGGGCAGAGTCGTTCTTTACAACTGGAATGTTGGGTGGGAATCCTCTGGGCTCCATCTGGAACAGCTTTGACCAAACAAAGGCCCCAGATCCTCTTGCAGTACGGTTGGTGGGAATATTGCCACAGCATTCCTTGGGAGCAACACTGAGCTCTGATTATGGCCACAGCGAGAGAGTCGTATGTGCGGCTACCAATAAACGTTAACAAATTGTTCTAGAAATGCTTGTCTCTGCTTTCCTTTCCTTTCATTTTTCAGGGCAACCAACAGGAAACATTTTTGCCTGTCAGGAAGGAGAATTAGAAATAAGTTTAAGTTCCAATTTCTATCTGTTTCTTGAGAGAGACGGGTCAGGAAGGTTCAAAGTGCTCTGGAACACTGTCCCCTCTTCCATATGTAGGGTTGTGCAAGGGCCCTGACAGCCCTCCCAAGGAAGGCAGGCACCGCTGAGTGCAGCCTTTCCTCTTCCTGAAACTTCCAGCACTGCTAGAGGCTTTTCCTTTAGAGCTAAGTACACTATTGAAGTACGCTGAGCAAAATACTGGTGCAAGGTGTGAAGATCCGGACCCAGATTGTGGTACTGAGCCTCCGAAGGACCAGAGAGCAGTGGAATCTTTCGGATAGTTCTTTCCCACCAAGGACATATACTTGATGCATCTGCTCTGTGTTTTGTGCATTAACCCACCTGTGCTCTTTTTAATTAGTATTTCACAGTACCTGTGCTCAGAACCGCTTCGTTATCTTGATGAGCTTGCTTTGCGAATCAGAATAACCTTAACTGGGAAGAGAGGGTAAAGCACATTTTGTGGATGCTGAATTCTTTCTTGCCTGAAACAATTAAATGTTTGGCCGGACTCTAGACCTTCGTGGATGCTGGGGAGTGGAGCAGGAATTAAACAAGATTATATATATATATATATATATATATAGAGAGAGAGAGAGAGAGAGAGAGAGAGAGAGAGAGAGATAGATATATATATGAGAGAGAGAGAGAGATAGACATATAGTACACTACGGAACAAACTGCAGAAGTTTCCCCTAAAACACGCTGTGGACAGATTTAATTCCATTATACTAATTTTAAAGGGAAAATAGCATATGTTATATAACTTCCTACATTTATGTGTTTACAATCATTGATGTCTTGTGCTCCTAAGTCAATGGGGTTTTCCTATCATTAACTTCAATGGCAGTACAGTAGCATTTTTAAATGCTTTGTCTAGAAACTCCTGTAATTATTCCTGCGAGGCCTTTTAGAAGGGATTATAGCACAGATTTCTCCTTCTTTATAAAAATTGATTCAAGACATTCAGAGATGCCTCTTTGTAAATTTTCCGTCTGTAGAATCCTGTCTTTTATGCTAAATACAGAGTGAGAGCTGAAATAGTGAGTTTGGATTGCTTTGTATTTTGTCCCGTATTTCTTCCAAGGAGAGGTCTTTCCCAAAGTAAATGAATGTTGAGAGTATTGTCCTGTTGTTCTAAAGGCAGGTCAGGATAGCCAGCAAGGTATGAGATAAAGCCAAAGGCTGAAAATAGCTCTGCCTGTTCTTCTTAAGGAAACATTCTGTCTAGATGCAGCCGTGTAAATACATGACTTCTTTGGTGTCAGCAGCTATTTATTACGACCGGCTTAAGTGACTTTGATTTCTAATTCTATAAAGACTACTCAAGTATATAAAAATTAGTGAGTAATTCTAGACTGCTCAGAATCTTAGCATCAGCCTAGGGAAGTGAGCGTGAAACCAAATCATTTGGACTTGTTGGATTTTAGATCCACTTTATCTTTGCTTTGCAGTTGCAAAATGTGGCCCAAGCTTCGGAGCAATTCAGAACGTATGTAGAGCTTCCTTACAGCTCAGAACGCTAATTCCAGCTACTCAGTTGTCATCAAGAGATTGGTTTGGAGGTAGACGCTTAGGGATATGGTCTAACAGTTAGATACTAGGACAAAGGTTGGACTCGATGACCCTGGAGGTCCTTTCGAGCCATAATGATTCTGTGATTCTGTGAATTCAGTTTCAGGAGCTTTGGAAATACCTTTGCAGCCCCACAAAATATATCTTTACTCAGCTGCTCCTTTGTACTTACAGAGGCAAATACTTGCCATCTCTTGACTGTCAGCTAGCTCTGATGTAAACCACAAGGTCCTGCAAAACACGGTACCACAGAAATACGCTTGTGGGGTAACAAAGAGAGAAGATCTTCAACTGAGCTATTTAGTCTTGTCTAGTTTACCAGGATTATGTGGGATGTGGGAACTGTTTGTGGTGTCTGAGGACACTAAAGTGAGCAGGTCTGCAAACTCCTATTTAGCTTTGTGTCAAGTAGATGAGAGAAATTGTGGTGGGGTTATATCTAGATACACTTGGAAAAAAACCTCCCACCCTCTACTCACGACTCTTCAGTGACTTTCGTGACCTAAAAGATTGGTATGACATCACATTTTTGATCTTGTATGTGTGCATTTCACTCAGCGTATTTGTTTTGCATAGGGAATTGACATGACATGCTGTTCTAGCTGCTGTGTGCTCTTGCAAACAAAAACAGAGTTACAGTTGGTCGCATTGTGGTGCTACATACGTGTTTGCACGCAAAGTGCTGAGACAGTGATCTGTGTGCCGCGCTTTACTTCTTTATCCCAGCCTCTGTTTTTAAGTGCATGCTTGTTGGTCTGGCTCTGCTGGCTGTCAAGGAGTGGGTGAACGATGGTTTTGCTGTGTCTGTCTGCTTTCTAGGGCTATACATCCTCTCTGTTCTGCTCTAGGAGTTCAACACAGTTCACACCTTTAATACCAAGTTAGGAAAAATGAGGCACTCTGGTTCAGCATCTTTTCCCCCTACCCCCCAGCACAGATGAACAAACGAAACCCATGACTAAGTATTATTCTGATTTGAATTCAGCAAAGCAGTCACCTGGACTTAAGCATATGGATAAATTACTGCTATTGAGCAACTTAAATACACCACCTTTAGGGAGACTAATCACATGTTTGGATGCCACAATGAGATCTTTGGGGTTTTTTTAATAAATTCCTTTCTAGTTTTAAGTACAAACAAATGCTAACAACCATGGTTAGTGATGCTTTAGCCAGAAATGCTCATCTGTACAGCTGTACATCATAGCGTAACTTTAATTAAGTTTAATTATCTTTTCATTTTTTTATAATCGACCAAATAGATTTGTAACTTGTTGTAAGTTTTCTTCAGAGTATAAATTAAACTAATATTAATAGCATCATATTGTCCAAATCTGTGTAGTCACACTTATTTTTCTGAGGGTTTCATTTGTCATAATGAGGTATCTTTGGAGAAATCAATGTATAAGAATAAAATAATGCTAGGCAATAACATTATAATAATAATAGACTGTTTTTACTTAATAGAAATAATATTATAATAAATATGTGATTAGGGGTTTTAATACGTCTAATTTGAGGTGAGGCCATATTTATAACAAAGTTTTAAGTAGAAAAACATCTATTTGACACTGGATTAAATAGTTCAATATTGAACTAAATAACTTAGAATTATTTAATATTTCATTATGGAAATTATCTCTTCTGGAACATATTTGTCAGAAAAAAATTAGAGTTTTTACCAACTTAAGGACATTCAGATTATTTAAATTTTCCTACTGGAGTGAGTTCTTCCTTAGGTATAATGCCACTTCATTTAAGAATTTGTGCCAATGTATTTCCTTCAGTCCATATAAATGTCTTAAAATCATTCACCAATATATGAGAAAGTGAAAAACTATAACGTACAACACTGCAGAAATCTCAGGTGCAATGACAACAAGGTACAATGAGTTTAGACGAAGTGATCAATAATTTTGATAATCAAACGTTGATACGCTTAAAATACCTTAAGGAGGTGGATTATCTTTGCTGGACATGTACAAACTTTTTCTGTATCTTCCTTTTGTCCTTTTACACTATGTGGATTATTTCAAAGCGTTACTTAGCCAACATCCAAATTAGGGTTGAATGACAGTGGTGTGACTTCTGTTTTGTAGTTGCTTTGCTCTGCATACGTGAGTCAGCTGGTCTAACTTCTTTAAGGTACTTAAAAGTTCAAATTACGTTTTGTCCTTTCCTTCTTTCTGCTTTAGTTTTTTGGATCGCTGCTAGTGTAGGAGAGTTGAAAGTTTTCTCAGATGCACGTCGCTTAGAGAACGATAAATAAAGTCTCTGCCCCAACCCCAGCCCTTTTGGTTTCCATGCAATGAAAAAAATCTCTGGGTGGTTTTTTCTGCCTCCCCCTCTCTAATTCTGGAGTCTTGTCTTGCTAGCCTCTTCAAGTAGCAAGACTTGCTGTGGAGGTCCTGAGTTCACTGTGAGGACTAGTACAGTTCACAGGCATTCATGAGAAAAACTGGTGCTGTACACAGACTAAAGTCATGAAGGCATGCAGAAGCAGAACTGCACGGTCTCTAGCAATGACTGCCCCGTCCCCTAACACAGCTAGTTCTTGCCCATAGTGACATTCTTGTCTTTCTCATTTAATTGTCCTTGTGTTGGCTCTGGTTCAGAGCAGGTTCCCAACTGTGTTAGATAACCTTGTCTGAGGTGGAACGTAGCAAGTGTGTTACATGTGCCGTTGTGTACTTCATGGAGCTCCTACAAGACTACAGCAGCACTTGAAGCTGCTTCGGTGGATTGGGGCTAAAATACTAGAACTTCCTGCTGCTACTGCCACTCCCAGCCCCATGCAATTTCAGTGGCCTGTTTTGCTGAAATCAGCCCTTCCTCCGGGGTATTTACTCATCAAAACTGATGTTGCGATGCAGAGGACATCAAATGGTTTTCAAAAAGCAAATCAAGGCTTTAAACAAGATCCAGGAAAGGGCGTGCATTTGTGCGCGCAGTTCTGTGCCTAAGGTGCTTTCTTTCCACAGAAATCTTTCTTGAAAGACTCCGGGAAGTGTTGGGTTTTTTCCCCCAGCAGTGGTTGCCACAAGATTGATTAGATTTAGGTGGCTCAAAGGAAGTAAAACTGTTTCTACTCTGAACCTAATTCTCTCCCTTTGTCTTCCTGTGCAAATACAAATAAGTAATGCAGGAAAACAGTAAATTGCAGCAAGCAGTGGAAGTGCTAAATGGTAGGGCAACACTTAAAACATTGCTGAAATTCAAAAGAGCAGCTGTTAAACATTTAAACCTATCGTTCTCTTCTGAACATACATCAAATTTACTTCATAGCACTGTCATAAAAATGTATGAGAATGTAAATGCTTGAGTGACCCATTAATCTTTTGAGTAGTAAACATAAAATCTTCTTAACCCCAGTGATGATATAACCATACTTTATTTTGAATGAAGGCTTTATCATGGAAGTGAAGATGTTCTGTGTCTTTCTGTGGTGTATAAATAAGATCAGATTAATATCAAAGTCTGATGCCTATGAAAAGTGTACCATTCCATTGATTGCAATACAAAGATATACGTATTGAACAAAGCTACACTCAATTGCTGATGAGCACAGAAAATCTAATAATAAATACACAAAAAGCATAAGTTCATTACTTGTTGACAGCAATCACCAGTCTGATGTGGTTATCATTATTATTTACTAACTAACTCAATAATGAGTGTTTGTTCTTACAGAATTGTCCATAAAACTTTCCTTTTCACGTGTATCAAATGACAAACCTGGTTTCTAAGCTGATTTTGAAGTAAAAAGACAGCCTCTAGTATTGGAACTGTTGACTGTTTGTTTCCACGTATAGGCGAGTCAGCTTGTCTCTAATCAAGCAAGCTTGTCCTCTACATCAAGCTGAATTTTCCTTCAATAAGGACTAGAAAATTATATCTCTGGCTCAAGTTTTGTAACATTACTACTCTTCCTTTTATTCTGTTTTTTTCATACATCTTCCGTTGTCTCTTGAAGTCCCATCTGAAAGACATCTTAAAAGTCTTAAAAGGCAAAATGTATTTCTCATGAACAACAAACCACTTTCTTGTTGCAGAGGTAGGTTTAACTGTGATACAAATGGGAGAAATACCATGAACCTTCTGAAGTTGTCCAATTCAAAGCATTGTGCCCACAGGGTAAAAAAACTGGGAGAGCTGGAAAACTTGTATTAAAAAAATTTCATCATCTCATCCAGCCAGGATTGTTTCCAGCAGTGCTCTGAGTTTTCTTAGGCAATGGGATTGTGTGTGTGTGTGTGTAACTTAATTTATTCATAAAACATCTAAAACGTGTCCAAGTAAGCAAGGAAAATGTAAGTCCATCAATTTTTAATATTTGGAAATGGAGGTGATTCCAATGAAAAAAAAACCCAACCAACATAACCCAAGTAGTTTAACAGACTGAGACAAGCTATATTAATTTAACTACAAAGCAAGCTACTCACCAGGCTATGTATTCCGTGGCAGGCAAGGGTCTCTATTAAAAAAGAATTTCAGCTGTGTTCGTCATCTTGTTCGTAACCCATTTTTCCTTGAAGGTGCATCGTGTTATACCAAATTTACCTTTGAAACAAAGTGTGTTTTGGTGAATGGCAAGTTATGAGGTGTAGGGGGGTTGATGATAAGTCCAAAAGATTATCTGAATCTGAGACGTTTGCTTTAACTTGAAAGGTGTGTTGTAAAAGCCAAGCCATTGGACAGAGGCAATGGATTAGAAAGTCAGCCTAGACTTACAGATGGTTTGAGAGCTCCCACCAAAAATGGCGTGAAAACAAAACCAAAATATCACTGACGTGATACTGTACGTGGTAGTCCAAGTCTTGTAATCTTGTTCAGTATTTGTGTGAAAAATACCACTGCTGCACAGCTTCAGAACAAAGGGCTGGCTTAACCAGCGTCCTAGAATGAAGGAAAATCGTAGAATAATAGAAGCTGGAAGGGACCTCCAAAGGTTATCTAGTCCAACCCCCCTGCAATTAGTAGGGACATCTCTAACTAGAATAGATTGCTCAGAGCCCTGTCAGTCCTGACTTTGAATGTCTCCAGGGGTGGGGCCTCCACCACCTCTCTAGACAACCTGTTCCAACAATCTTCCCATCCATCCTCATATTAAAGAACTTTTTCCTAATGTCCAGCCTAAATCTACCCTCTTACAGCTTAAAACCATTGCCTATCATTCCGTGCCCTTGTGAACAGTCTTCCCCAGCCTTCTTATAGGCCCCTTTCAGGTATTAGAAGGTTGCTTTTGGGTCCTTCCAGAGTCTTCTCATCTTTGGGGTGAACAACCCAAACTCTCTTTGTAAGAATGGTGCTCCATTTTCATGGCCTCCTTTTCATCCACTAGTGCTACCAGGTTTTTCTTCCACATGACTGCTCTCTTGCATGTCTTCCCCCGAGTTGCATTGCCCCAGGTGCAGGACCCTGCACTTGGCCTTGTTCAACCTCACAATGTTTGCCTGGGTCTATTTCTTCAAGTTGTCCAGGTCACTCTGGATGGCTTTCTATCCCTCTGGCATATCAACCACACCACCCAGCTTGGTGTCATCAGCAAACTTTCTGAGGGTGCACTCAGTGCCACTCTCAATATCATTAATGAGGATGCTGAACAACGCTAGTCCCACTATGGCCCCTTGAGGGACACCACTTGTCACCATATGAGCATCCAGCCATTCTTTATCCACTGAACCAGTGGACCTTTGAGGACAGTTGGGGCTGAGGGCAGTGGACTGAGAGAGCAGACCATGTACACTTCACCAGTCAAACCAGAGCTGTCAGAACACAGGCTAGCATTACATGCACTTGTAATGTAGCTCTTAACTTCTACAGAATAAGGTCCCAGCAAATTGGAACGAAGCGGTGTGACTAAAAGGCTACTTAGGGAAGTAGTGGAAAGGAAATGGTAAGGGGCAAAAGTTCTTCTAGGTTCATCAAATCTTCCCACATCCCAGAACTTTCCACAGTCTGAGAGAGAGGGATGAAAAAAAGTCTTTCCATGCAACCCACTCCTCCTTTGCCACAGGAGCACTGTTGCTCCCAGCAGCAAGGTCACAATAAATCATGCTCTTCTTCATCTGTGGGTAGCAAAATCAGTTTTGCCTACAGAACTCTAACAAAGTTGCTTTCTTCCATATTGTACTTAGTAATTTCACAATATCTGAGATATTTCTGACTTTACCGACACTTGCCGGGATGACCTTCCTCTTATTCTACTGCTCTGGCACCACAAGGTTAGCCCAGGCAAGAAATGAAATAAAAATGGTTAAGCTGAGGGTACGTACAGAACAGTACAGAGTGTTGCACAGAGAGCATTGCTGTGAAACATCCTTTGTAGAAAAATAGATGAGCATTGTGACTTTCAGTCGTTCCAAAACCGTTCAACGTATTTGATAGTATTGTGGTGTTCACGGTGGATCCACCGCATTCCTGGGGAAATTCTCACAGACCTTGCTGTTTTTGAACAAGCTTGCGTGACTCTCAGCACCTGCACGATACAGCTGAGACATGTGGGGTTAGGAACAGCTCGAACATACTTGATGAGACACTGTGAGGTCTAAACCAGAATTATGGCTGAGACATCTCTGAGGTCAAAACAAATGCCAAATACTGGGTCTTTGGGACAGAACAGACTCTAAATGATGCAGGCATGGAGTAGGGCAATAATTTGCCCTGTTTATCAACTTTTTGATTAAAGGTTTCTCAGTCTGGCTGGGAATGGTATCGCAGTCCTTAAGAGCCGGAGTAGAACTATTGTTCTACTCCTGAGTTCACCGTGTACTCATTAACAAAAACCAAAGAATTGCAGGTTCAATGGGAAACTAGCCCTTGGTAAGATCATATTACTAAATGACAAATCTGCCTAAGTTTTGATACCAATCTTTCACACACAGTGTAATTGAAACTGAGGCTCGATAGCCAGTGTATTCACAAGCCTCCATCTGGGCATGTCAGAGCCTGCGCGGTCTTTTGTGTAGACTTTTGTGATGCTTATTTATTACAGACATGCACATTCTTCTGTTGCTGATCAAAACAAGAACTCTAATTTTAAAACGAGCAACAGCGCTTAAAAATATGCAACTCTTAAAAGAAATGCTTTCAAGTAGAGTAGAATACTTTGTCATGCTGGAAAGAGTTTCCTGTCAGCATCATTGCAAGTATGATGTATGCCTGATGCCTATAGCTGGAGCCATGCTAATGTCAACCGCTCACTACTACCTCAAGCAGTGCCTGAACTCTGCTGGAAGATGGCTCTGTGGCTCTTCCTCTCAGCCAACTTCACAAAGGAAGAATTCCCACTTTCCATTGTGAAGTCATAAAATTCCCACACGTATAGGCAAATGTGGATGCAGCATCAGTTAAACAGTTCTGGAGTCTGAAAACACACACGTATGGCTGTCCAAATGTCTCATTGCAATTGTGCACAAGTTAGCCTTCTCTCAGGTGGCTTTCCCAAACTGTCACAGGCTGAGGACTTGGCTGTGGTGTCTTGTCCCTTGCAGAAGTTTTGTCACTGCAGAGAGGTGCCTATGGTAATGCTCATACCTGAGGTGATCACTCCAGGTACCCTGCCTTATAATGCTGTGAGTGAATAAGGCAAGTTGGTAGGACACAACTACATACTTCTTTTAATAAAAATAAAGCTTCTGTTAGTCCAGGAAACACTGGGCATTCTTCACAAGAAGATACCATCTTTTAACAGTCAGGTCCCCATAGAAATACAGGTGTTTTTTTTTTTTTCAGCCAAGCATTTTCAACACAGTCCACATTTTCTGGGCTTTTTATTACCTCAAGAAAGCCACATGACTGCAGAAAAGATCTACATTGTCTGTAACAGAAGAAATAGGAACGAAAAAGCAAGCCTTTTTCACTCGCACGTAGAAAGTAGGACCAGTCATTTCGTACATTTTTGTAAAGAAAGAAGGGTATTGAATGCATTGACTCCAATATATTGATGCTCTTGATAAATGCTACTCCTGTGACACACGTGAAGGCTGCTGTGACTTGCTATCAATTCGGTGTTTTCCAGACACTTTCGATTTGCTTGGGTTTTTTGCAAATTTTTATAGTCACCTCTTCCAGAGTTACTAAAGACTATGAGATTTTCAGCAGGACAACCTTGGAGTAGCAGAGTATTTTAATTAGGTACTGGGACTGTTTCCTGGAAGATGCTTGTAAATGTGAGAATTTAAACAAGAAAACCGAGTATTAAAAGTTATACATGTCTAGTCAGGGGATAAAAAATGATCTAATATTTGCAATCAAAAGTGCTCTAAACCCAGCTTTTATCTTTTACTGTGGAACATTTTGCAACAAACTATCCAAGACCAATAACTCCCGCAGAAAGTACTTAGTTGGAAAATGTGAATTATGAGTAAATGAGCGAAAATCATTATCTGCTGGTGTGCAATTTGCTAGAATAAAAAAAAGTGATTAAATGCATCGAGTATGTTACTTGTTATGAGCTATTTGCCCATTACAAATTGATGCCCTGCTCTTCTCATGGATCTGAGCCACACAATATTTTTCATTTTCTCTTCCTGTGCAGTTTATTAATATTCATTTTTTCCAGTTTCTCCTTCCTCGCAGATCTTTCTTTTGCAAATGAAACATCTGCAGCTAGCTACAGTATTTATCACTTGAGAACAATCATGATATAAAGACATCTGAAGAATAAGATTGTAGGACAGTTGGTGACGGTGTGTTAGCAGCGTTGCAAAATTTAGAAAGAATTGTGTAACTTGGGACAGTGACCCTCACCCAAGTATGTCCTTCAGCATTCATGGATTAAGGTTGAGTTTTTAAAGGTTCTTTTTGAAAATAGAGTACGTCATAGCTAATTTGACCGGTTCCTGAAAAACTCACTCTCAGCTTGAAGCTGAAATGTGCTTTTTGCTTGCAGCAAAGAACGACGACAACCATAGACATGAGGAAAAAAAGAAAAGAAAGAAGTTAGCGCTAACCAGACATTTGTAACTACATGGTGTTCCCTTACAGGGCCTTTCCATCAGAGTTTATAGATGCGTAGGTTGTTCCCAGATTTTCCTGATGAACCTCTCATGAGGTTCTTTGTATTGAAATGAGGTAATTCTTTGTATTGAAAACTGGCAACTGGCAAAGGTCCTTCACTTGGTGCACTTCGGCACCTTTAACACAACGGGTTTAATCCCCGTTAAAGCATTGGACATACAGTCGGTGTGTACTAGACTAAAATCCTTTCAAAGCTCTGGTGCGCTGACTGACAGGATGTCCAAAAGCACACTTAGGTATCGTAGAAAACTTTATGAAGCTTTCGAGATGCCCGGAATAGCGGCCATTTGCAAAGCAGTGTTTTGTGAGGGGTTGTGATTAACGCGGCAAAGTCTGTGTGCTGTTGGTCAGAAGTTAATCTAATTCCATACATGAAAGTGGACTTTTCAAGAAAGTCAGAACCAAACTCTAAAGGACAGATACCGACAGATCTCTTGAGACCACAGAATGAGAAAGATCAGGGACGCAGACTGCAATTCAGATACAGCAATGAGTCAAGTCTGCACATGTGAAAGTTCCATGAGGAATTCCGAGGCACCAATTTTCATGGCAGCTGCTTGCTAAGATTAAACTAGTATTATGCTAATAAAATATCCTTTCTCCTTTTTACTCCTCTGCTCTTCCTACTAACTAATGGGAGGCCGATATTGCAGTCAGCCTGCAAAACAGGGGTGTTTGAAACTGTTGTAGTGACAGCATCAGTTTCGCGTTATGCAGACACTGTTCTCATTGTTGTCGCTTCCAGAGTTCTGAATCACTCTGTTCTTGCAAAGTCACTGAACAGTCTTGCTGCATTCAGGAACAAAGAGGAGCATTCAGTGCCAGGTTCTTTGGTTGTATACCTTGCATAGTCTAGAAATTCTGGAAGATCATTTGCAAGTAGGACATGACGCCTTAACTTTTTGATGTCTGCATGGATAAAATTCCTTCCATTGAGCAAATCATTTCCAAGGGTGTATGAGTGAATAATGTCTCAGTCCCTAGTGAGCTCCTAACCCTTAGTCACTGCCTAAAGTGCCCTGTTTTTCAACTAAAAGTTTCTGGGGAGTTTGGGGTGCCTGTAATGTGATTTCTCAGACTGGAATTTGCTCAGGACTGCTTGCAAGAGTACAACAGCATTTGCAACCAACACATTTGTCAGGATGTCAAATGTGCAAGATGGCAGCTCCTAAACAGGTAGCAATTTTATTAGCGGGCACATTTGTTACTGGTTTACTTATTCAGAAAAGAAAAAATGCTGCTAAGTTAATGGCTTTAATCACTTCTTGCTACAGCCTGCACTTCCCTTTGAAACTCCCCTATCAAACATATTAACTCAGTTCTAGGTGTAGCTTCTGCAGACACAAGGGAATAGATGAGAGAGCTGTTGGTTGTGATTTGAACTGTATTTGTCAATGCAGTGCTTCAGTGCATCAGGGCTAGACAAGAAACTCATGAATACAAATATTTTGGTATCACAAAGATGTCTGCCTATCCTGCTTATTCTTCGAAGATACATGTACTGTGAGAAGTTATGACGAGTGGCAGTACCTCATATCTGTGGCCAAGCCACAGTCCCAGTTTCCAGTTACTGTGTTAATGACTTTTAAAACCACTAGCTGAAAGCATGCACCTCTTCTGGAGGCAATGGCAATAAAAATGAGGAATTTTTGTTTGTTTGACTTCTACAAAGAAATATGGACCAAATTTTCTAGACCAAGTGAGTTTTAAGGCACTGAAACCCTTGGCACTAATATTGAGTCTCTGCCAAAAGTAATCTTGGACTGGCTTGTTCTTCTGTGATTTTTAGCAGCTTCCACTCAATGGTCATCCTCTAAAGGACATCTAGTCTTCATGGTTCTGAAAAAGTCCAGAACAGACGTCTTTGCTGTAAAAAAAAATCCCAAAACTGTAATACCAAGACTTTCACACCTCAAAGTAGACTTTGAGGTTGTCAACTTCTATGTCATCGGCTGCACTTACGGCCACTATATCCATCTATTCAAAGTCTTAGTGTAGCTGTATATTCAAAATTATGGCTTTGGCCAGGGAATACTTCATGTTTTACCATCAGTTCTCTCTCAATCAAACTATCAGAGTAGCAGAAATTTGGACTGAAATTAATTTCAACAACATTATGTGTGCCAATTGTTGATTGTAAATTCAGAAGTTCAGTCTGCAGTCTCATGCACTGTTTTTTATAGGAGAATTTTTTCCCCTTCAAGTAGTAATGTGACTGAAAAGGATGGTTTTTCTCCACCACCATCCTCACTCAACCATATTACAGAGCCACAGAATCATTTTGGTTGAAAAAGACCTTTAAGAGCCTTGAGTCCAACTGCTAACACAGCACTGCCAAGTCACCACAAAATAATGTTCCTCAGCACCACATGTATGTATTTTAAATATCTCTGGGGTTGGTGACTCCACCAGGTCACTGACTATTTCCTCTTAGATTATGCATTCTGGTCCCCATCCCTGTCTTTCAGTTTAGGGGGCTAGGTACTCAGAGGTACTGGTCTTGCTCATGAAGATTGGGGCAAAGTAGCCATTTAATACCTCATCCTTTTTCCTTGTCTTAATTTTTAATCCTTGCCTTAATCTTGGTGACGCTTTTAAGGTGGTCAAGTCATTGTCCTTGTTGTTGATCAGCTCCACCCGCAGAGCCTTGCACCTGTTTTGCAAGGGCACCTATGAAAGTTGTTTCTGGGGTGACATGCCTGCTGCAGGGGACAGGAACTTGTCATTGTTGCCTCTTGTCCTTCCAGAGAAAGCAGAGTGCTGCTTGATATTTTTGGTCATTAAAGTTCTTGGGATTGGAAATATGGAATAAATTTTTTGAAATATTGCACCATCATCAAATTAACGGGGTCCACACCTCGTGATCCGAGAGATCTGATGCTCTTGGCCAAATTAGTGAATCCTTACTGGCTGTGAATGAATAGCGAATGAATCACTGACTATTGGAACATCCCAGTTAATGTTTCTAGCCAAAGGTTGTCTTGCCTGTCTATCTCAAAATGGTTTCTCCTTTTAGCCCAACCTCACTGTGCTGGACAGTTGGTGACTTGTTGTGCTCATTGATCTGTATAATAAATCAAGAAATTGATACTATCGATAACAGCTAACAAAATTAGTCATCATTGTCCTATGCTTCCATTTCCCGCCTATTTGTTTCTCTAATGTGGACCTAAGCCTGATAATTCAATTTTTGCTTAAAGACACAACCGTAGCTCTTCTCTGGGATGGTAAAGAGAAATGAATTGGCTTGAAAAATAGATCTCACATTTCTTACTTTCAGTGATAGTATTGACAGGTGAATCACCACTGTCCACATTGCTTTGCTCTACCATAAAGGTTTAAAATTGTAACTGTGATTCCTGTTTTAGTCTTTTCCAGAATAGATTAATATGATAATAAAATTTCCAAGGAAATATCTCAAGGCTGCCCACAGGTCAAACCCCCTCTTCCTAATCTGCCGAAAGAAATGCAGAGATCTTCTGGCAAAACAAAAAGCATTTAAATTATCTGGAACCATTTGAAATTCTCTGCCTTATAAAGGGAATGAAGCAGCATAAAGGAGTTGTGCTGAATCACTCAATGTCCTTTAATATACCACTGTGTACCCACACCACTTCGCCCAGACTCGGTGGTGTCTTCATTTTACAGGCAAGCAATTAGCTGAAGGGAAGATTGTAAAGCATGTCATTCTCATTCCACCTTTGTGCATTACCGTATATTCAGGCTGATGGAAAGAACTTGACTGAAAATAATTCATCAGTGTTTTAAGAGTTATATAACGTAGTCATACCGCTAGCAATTGAGCAAACCAGTGCAGGGAGAAATGCTAACCCGTATGATCTTCTTTATGTGGTGATTTCCTAGAGTATTCCAGTACATCACTAAGATCCCAACTCCAAAAAGCGGTGCCGTGTCACACCGGTTCACTGTAAATACGAGTTAAATTTTTCTTCAGTAAACTCATAAAAATTGCAGCATCCCTCACTGATTTGCCATTAGCAATAATATCGTTCCTGAGTATGGTGCTCACGTTATGTCCCTCAACAACTGTGTGGGCCCCTGAGTTTTGCTCAGTGTCGGGAGAATGGAGGTGGAGCAGTACACCCAAACCCCACCACTGTCATTCCTTCTAGCTTCCCACTCACCAGAGTAAGTACCATGTGCTAATAGACTGCAAATGGTGGTGGTAAAAGAGGGAAGCTGTGATTCAGCTAAGCCGGGATTCACATTCCTGAATGAATTTTTGGGGGTGGGGTGAGGGGTAGCAGGTCAAACCACAGCAGTAAAAGGTCCTTTACTACTCATTTTATTGGGAATATGGACAAAATTACACCAAATAGCTGTGAAACGTCTTCAAGGAGAAACTGCTGGGCTGTTTTGCTCTCAAAAAGGAACACTCAAATTCACAAATGAGTTCTCAAACTGTAACCTAGGACTTGTTAAAACTGTAAGAGTTTAAGACTTGCCTGTGTGCAAGCATTTGTGCTGCTTCTCCATTGCATTTGTGTTGTAGGACATTCATAGCTAGCCTGCCTATTTTCTGAATGCCCGTACTACTAGTAAAAGGAAACTAAACCAGCCCTGGAATTGTTTGCACTAATGGTGTCGATAAGTTAATTAACCTTTACAGTTTTCCAGCATAAGATGGAATAAACCTCTCACTATCTTGACAAATGAGTAAAGCGTGCGTTTTCCCTCCACTTGTTAAGCTCTTTAATATCTTGTTAAAAATTAAGCACTAACTTGAAGAAGTTAATCTTAATCATTCATAAGGAAACAGAAAACGAAAGCGCTTCATTCCCAGAACAAGGGGGCGGAGGAACACACCAATAAGTGAACTTCATTTTAGTTTTGGCACTTGGAAAACTGCAAGTGTAGTGGATCACTTAGCAGAGGTTAATGCTACTGTCATTGGAATGAGCTGATGAAGCAATGATTTATATAGTCAGTGTTGGCAAATTAAATTCCCCGGTAAGATACAAATAAATCAAAGGGCTTCTCAAGATGGCTGCATTTGAATTCCTCGGTTGAAAAAAAAAACCTGGATATGTTAGGAGTGGGATTTTTGCTGTTTCTCAGTGTTGTCCAAGCTTCCCCATCCCCTTTCTTTACTACAAGCAAAAAGAAATAAAGACAGTGCAATAAAATTTTATTCCAATCTGCTTGATAATTTTTAAGGCAAATGGTATGTCCAAAAGATCAAATGAAAACAAAGTAAGTTAGTGTTATGTTTTACAGTAATTAGTTTTTAAAAACCTTTCAAAAGTGGACGCTGAATTTAAGGGCTTTCTAACAGCTGTCTTCAAAGCCATCGCCCCATATCAGATATTCAATAAATTCTCTGTCGTGACAGTGAGTGCTTGCATCATGCCAAAGACTATTTTAGTTGTTCAGTTTGGATATTAAATGTCAGGTGAATATTGATTTATTCTTTTTTTCATTACTGCTTTTAGCCTTCTGGTTACTGAAGTTACTTAATTTAGTAGCCAAACCTAGATTATTTATACTCACCAATTATGTTTAAGCCAGGCGGTTCTGGTCATGTTTTCAGGGAAAACAGTCAAAGGAGTAGAGAGCACAGCATCTGTATCAGTATTTGTAGACTTAGAATATTAAGTGGTTACTCTGCATAGTTTTGTGATTCTTATGAGTAAAATATAGGGAAGAATTAATGTCATGCCAAGTCACAGAGAGCCTTGAAGCTAAAATTTGCCAGTAGCATCTGATGCTTGATGAAAACTCCATGGTGTAGTACTACAATCCCCAATAGACTGCTTTCAGTCCTTGCCTGCAAGAGGGTCCCCGGATCTTGAAAGCACAGAACAAGGATGGCAGCTCGATATTCCAGGTAATCTCATAGCTTGTCTGCCTTGGACTTTCTGCATAGGAAACAGGACACAAACATAATTTGGGCAGGCTTCTACATTTACTGAACTTGTAAAGAAACATCAGCTCACACTGAGCTGTTTCAGAGGTTGTTAACCTTGTTGGCAAGTAGTGGGACCAACATATTGTATCTGTGAGAAGAAATCTTCTCTTCCTTCCCTCTTGCGCTACCCAAAGTTAAGAACAACTGCATGTCTTCTCTTGGGGGCATATTTGTCTCCATTAGGTAAGAGACATGTAGCGCAGTGTATGCCTTTTCCTCCTCATTTTGGCTTCTTTCTCTAATGCAAAGTAATAGGTCTGACTGCCTCCTGCTAAAAGAGTCATATTTCAGCAACTTCCCAGGCTGTGTATCTGAGCAACAGATTTTGCCTCTGTTCTATTGAAATTAAGTGCAATGGCTTGCTTCGTTCAAAATGTGTTCATCTATTTTTTCCTGCCTTTGCTTTCATCACTCTGTGCTAGAACTTCTGGGCCATGAAGCATAAGTAAGGGCACTACCACCTTGGTGAGATTCTGCCAATCGCAGCAAGAACCACACTACAACAACTGATCGTGTTTTCTCATTTAGAATCACTTTTACTGAAGCATCCCTTTAAATCCTCGCATCGTTCCCCTTTAGCAGAAAAAGTTTTCCTCACCTGGAAATGCTCAGTGACCACAGAAATTGTCCTTGCATGCCCCAGCCGTCAGGAGTGCTGAGATACAAAAGAACTGCTTCCATAGACCTGATGGCTCCCAGGCGCCAGATGCAGTTATGGGTAACTCCAGTGATGCTAGGGTTGAACTTGTCCCATTGAGTTATTCTCTTATAAACTTTCACTCAAAGACAGAAAACATAAGTAGGGACATATTAAATGCTGTATTTCTATAAAAGGACCAATCCAAAGACCAGTGGAATTGGTGGGAATCTTTCCAATAATTCCTGTATGTTTTGAATCAAACTATAAATGCTTTCAGCCAGGAATGTGACTCAGAACTGGATCCTACAGATGATGCAAGATTGAGACAACTTGCCTCCATGAAAAATTATGTGAGGAGCTAAAAGGCTTTGATGTTCATGTGATTAACTTTACACTGCATACACAAACCTTTTCCCATGTGAATGACACAGGAAAGATATTACCCTGGAGAATAAGGACTGAGAAAACAGAATTCAACTGGTTTTGTTTTCAGGCCATGGGTTACTGTATTGTTCTGACTCTGCAAGATTCAGACCTTGGTATGCATCAGTCACTGAGAACCCTTGCTTCCTCCTTAGTTAGTGATTAGTGAAGGTTTTTATACTCTTAGAACTTAGGTACCAGTCCTGAGCGTGTACTGGTGATGTACTCTGTAATACAATTTACTCTCTCAGTTACTGTGTTTGTATCTGAGAAGCACAGCAAAGAATGAACGTGAAAGGGTCTATTAGGAGGAATCACAAGTCCTGTGTATCACCAGGAAATAAGGTAAGAATGAAATTAAATCATCTCTTAGGGGCAGATACAATGGCTTACAGAGGTTCCATACACTAATCCAGTCAACTGTCTCTGGGGCTACTGGAACCCTTAGAGCGTAGTACTACGGGTTAAAGCAGCAGCCCATAGCAACATATATTCATTTCATTGTTTAGTTTACTTAAGCTGTGGTACCTCAGGAATAATTCTTAAGCCATAACTTGAGTTCTGCTGTGAAAATGCCTTCTGTGACACTGGTAAAATCTCACGCATTAGTGTGCCCGTAATTTCTAAGGCAAATATAAGCAAAATAATACATTAGTATTCAAAGAGGGAAAAGTAATTAGAAATAAAAGTGTAAGATAGCCACATCTATCTCCCCAAAAAGAGATTTGCCTGAAAGAATAAGATGAAAGTGTTTCCTCTTAAAGCTTGTGTGCTGGGTAAGTTCTAAGAGAAGAGACAGCTTTTCCCTCATTTTGCATAGCTGTCCCAAACCAACTGAGGGCCATATTTGTCTTCAGTTCTGATTTCTGAACTTGAATTGTCGTTCAGCAGGTCTTCTTGGATAAAATACATCATCATTTACCCTATTAGAAAATAAATGTATGGATGTACTATGGAATTTGCATTCCATTACCTTGGTTTGCATGCCATAAAATATTTATTACACCCTTGGGCTACAGTCTTAATAATGACTGGGTGAAATGCACTAATGTGGTCTTGGCCTTGCTATAGAACAAAAGATTAATGCTCTTTGATGTCACCCAGCTAATAGTTGTGCTCGCCAATTTGTCCCTTCAAAAGACATTACAGTCACACAGACAATCTCTGTAAGACTACGGTGAGCAAAAAATGTTTAAACCGAACCACAAGCTGAAGCTCAGTTAACCAAATAAGCATTACATTAGATTTTCATCTCTAAAAATAAAGGTATGCAAGTTCCCTTCAGCACAGAAAGAGACATCTTCAGCCTCTCCCTTCTGCTTTATTTCATCCTCTCCTTTTCTGGTTATACCCTGCTGACATGGACTTTTAAAAAAACCATCAGTATTTTCTCCTATTTTACGGCAGATGTGAAGTAGCGTTTTAGCCAACTCCTGCAAGGCATGTATCAACACCATCTACAATCCCAAGCCTCTCAAGCCCTTTCCAAGCAATAAATTTAACTTCCCTCTGATGAAACTATTGAATTTTTTATCTACCTGCCTCTCTTTAGAAAGAGGAGAAAGAAGTTGTCACTTTAATCTTAAGACATAGCTTGGAGATTTTAAAACTGTTTTTACAAAATAAGCTGATGTTCATACAGCTTATGAAAAAATCCAGCTAAACCAGCGCGATTAAACCCCCTGTCGTAGCAAAAGAGGTTGCAGTCTTGTCAGACTTCATGGATTGATCAACATTTGTACAACTGATACCATGGAAAACCTGAAAGGGGGAGCCTTGTAGTGCCGTAGGTGCCTATCTCCCTGAGTCCATGTTCCAGTGGTAGCGGGGCGGTGTCTGTGCTGCTGGATGTGCCAACTGTCTAATGATCCTAAACCGGGGAAGAGGGCC
>JAOXOE010000632.1:8735909-8760042 GCA_028565055.1 Phoeniculus purpureus | reverse complement strand
GGAGACTGTCATTTCTGCTGCTGAGGAAAACTGGGGATGCTTAAATGTTGGGGAGAATTCCTTCGCACTTAGCTGAACAAAGCAGAAATACCCACCTGGATATGTTCCTGTGGGACTTGGTCTAGGTGATCCTGCTGTGGCGGGGGGATTGGACTAGATGATCTTTTGAGGTCGCTTACAATCCCTAATGACTCTATGATTCTATAAGAATCCTTAAATCTTGGGCAGAAAGACAGAGTCTGGATCCTTTGTTGGAAAGCATATCTCCTGTGTTGAGGGATGCAGTTCAGGCACTGAGGGATGCAGTTCAGGCGCTGAGGAATCAGGCCTGCCTGATGAGCATTGAGCTGGAGAAGCTGTGCTGAAGAATTGAAGAATTCACCAGTCTGGACAGCCAGGGTGCCGCTGTTTGCAGGCAGTGACGATACATGAATAACAGAGAGGGTGTTGGTACTCGTCTGTACTCAACTGACACGCTCTTTTCCCCAGGTCTCTAATGTGACAAAACCCAAGGACCGATACGATAGCGATCTCCCAGTGTATTTTTCTCAGAATATGTGATGGCATTTGTGACACAGTTTCTGGTTGTGTGCACGAATTTGCTTAACCTTTTCTTCTTTTCTGTATACAGTTAAAGGGTTAATAAACCTTTTCCACTTTCCTAAGCTATCCATTGTCTGGCAATGAGATATCTGAGATCTCATCAAGACCTAACTGCTTTGTTTTCTTTTCCTTTAATTGTGGTCTTGAATCCACCAACTGGTGCCAAAAACCTGGAGCAAAGCAGTTTCTTAGTTTTAACCCATTTCAATTAATGACTTGCATGAGGGATTAGAGTGCTCTGTCAGCATATTTGCTGATGACACAAAGCCAGGTGGTGTTGCAGACACCCCAGCAGACTGTGCTGCTATTCAGCAGGACCTGGACAGGCTGGAGAGCTGAGCAGAGAGAAAGATAATGAACTGTAATAAGGGCAAGTGTAGAGTCTTGCAAGACTCTACAAGAACAACCCCAGGTACCAGTATAGGTTGGGGACTGACCAGTTGGAGGGCAGTGTAGGAGAAAGGGACCTGGGATTCCTGGTGGACAGCAGGATGACCATGAGCCAGTAATGTGTTCTTGTGGCCAAGAGGGCCAACAGCATCCTGGGGTGGATCAGAAGCAGGGTGGTTATCAGATGGAGAGAGGTTCTTCTGCCCCTCTACTCTGCCCTAGGGAGACCACATCTGGAGTATTATGTCCAGCTCTGGGCCCTCAGCTCAAGAGGGATGTGAAACTGCTGGAAGGAGTCCAGGGTAGAGCAACAAGGATGATGAAGGAAGTGGAACACCTCCCTTATGAGGAGAGGCTGAGGGAGCTGGGTCTCTTGAGCTTGGAGAAAAGGAGACTGAGAGGTGACCTCATTAATGTCTATAAATATTTGAAGGGTGGGTGTCAGGAGGATGAAGCCATGCCTTCTCAAAGTCATCTAGTGATAGGACAAGGGGCAGTGGGTGTAAGCTGGAACATAGGAGGTTCCTTATAAATACGAGAAGGAACTTCTTCCCAATGAGGGTGACAGAGCACTGGAACAGGCTGCCCAGGGGAGTTGTGGAGTCTCCTTCCCTGGAGATGTTTCAAACCTGCCTGGATATGTTCCTGTGCAACTTGGTCTAGATGATCCTGCTGTGGCAGGGGAACTGGACTGGATAACCTTTCGAGGTCCCTTCCAATCCCCAATGATTCTATGATTCTGTTATTCCTGAAGATGATTGCTGACAGGGCAAATGTTCTCTCCATTTTAAAGTAATATGACCACATTTTTTTTTCCTCTGGCAAAGCCAGTACATTCTTGTGGCTTTCCACACCTTTTTCAACATTATCAACTTCCCTGCATGGTCTATTGATAGAAAAACACAATATTGGTACCTCAAACTGCAAGCTGGCAGGAATAAACATCATAGCCTTGGTTTCTCATTCTGTTCTATATCTTGAGCAGAAGACATCATCTAGGGAAACTCAAAAGTTGTCACAGTGGCCATGATTTCCTTAGTGTGGTGGGTTCAAGACTGCAAGTAAACAGAAGGAAAGTTAGGTCTTGATGAGATCTTGGATAGAATTTGCCAGACAAGCGGTAGTTTACTGAAAATGAAAGGAGTTTATTAAATCTATAACTACATACAGAAAGAAGAAAAAATTAAAGCAAATTAGTGCATACAAGCCAGAAACTCCGTCACAAAGCCATCACATATTCTGAGAAAATTACAATAGGAGATAACTACTATATCAGTCTTTGGGTTTTTACATTAGAGACCTGGGGAAAGCATGTCGATCACGCAGAGAGGGGTACAACTACTGTGTCTTCTTTTTGTGCTGAGAGACTTATCAGGTCTTTCATGAGCAGCACGCCATGGTCTTCAGACGCCGAGCCCTTGGCCATTCCAGTCTGGTGAACATTGCAATTCTTGCTTGTCCTGCAGAATGCTGATTGGACAGGCCCGATTCCTCAGAGCCTGAACTGCATCCTGACATGTAGGAAACTTGCCTTTTAAAAAACCCAGTCTCTTTTCTTGCCAAAGATTTAAGGTTTCTTGAGTCTTTCTGTTTCTTTCAGAACAGACAGTTCAGCTAAGCACGAAGGAATTCTCAGATGCCTCTCCTGAGGCTTCTTTTCTCCCCAGTACTCTAGCATCCCGAGGTTTTCTCAGTAGCAGAAAGGACAAACTGTTTCACTTCCTGCCGATCAGTGGCTCAAAATGGCAATGGCTGCACGGCCGGCCACATAGCAAGCACACAATGCCAATGATCGCATGGCCGCATCAGCAGGGGCCTCCCTCTTGCCCCAAACACAGCCAAGAGAGTTCTGTTTCCCTCCTGGCTCGCTCGCTCTCTTCCTCTCTCTTTCCTCCTCCTGCTTCAGTTATAGGGGAAAGGGGAGTATTTTTTCAGCTGCTGGATGCAGCTCTGGGTTGCTCCATGTGGGGAGAAATTGGCACTTGATGGTTCTTGCTACACCTGGCTGCTTTCAGAAGGCAAGTAGAGGAAGGGCTTTCTGTCAGTGCAGCACGGAAACTGGTCCATAGCTCTGCTGGCACCAGAGCCCGTGGGCCAGGCCAGACCAGGGTCTGGTTCTAGGTCCCCCCACCTCAGGCAGAGGGGGTCTGGGGTGGGGGCAGCCACTGTTCACCCAAGCCTCCTGCTCCTGCCTCCAGGAGGGCAAGGGGTCCATGATGGCAGGCTGGAGGAAACAGTCCTGATGCGTCCTGTCCTGTCTCATCCCCAACTCCCACCCAGAAGGGGATGGAGGGTGACAGAGCCCCATGTCAGCATGCTAGGGGAAAGCTCCCAGAGGAAAAAAGGGGTTGGACTGATCAGTTACCCCTCTCTTATAGTGTAAACTTTTGCCCGTCCCTCCCAGGACAGGTCACTGGAAGGATTCTCTTAAAGAATAAAGCAAACTTTTCTTCATGAAAGCACAACTTAATACGTCTGAAAATGTTGGTAATTTTCGAACTGTAACACTTAGTCTGTCCTGAAGGCTCTAAATCATCACCTAAATGAAAAGTGAAAAACCAAACGTAGAAGACCTAGTAAGTTCCACCCCTTTGGCAGTAAGGAAGCATGAAAACTGCTGAAAGTATGGCAAATCATTGTTAAAGATATCTCAGTTCTCAACTGGCTCGCATTTGGGATAGCTAGTCAATTTGGAGCAAGTAAATCTTAGCCCTAATCTTTAGCTATATAAATCATTGAACTCCATTGTAGTCTGTGAAGAGCCAGTGATTCAGAAAAGCGGGTTTGCTCCTATGTTTTATTGATGAACGCTTACACAGAGTCATAAGCAACGTGTTTATATATATTAAAAATCAAGAAAGGAATTAATAGGGTTCAAGCAAAAGCATCACAGAACAGAAGAGCCTTTTTCTACCTGGCACATTCCTGCATTGCAAATTATCGGCTGATGATATGTGCAATGAACAAAGAATCATTGCATGAAAAACTGCAGCCTCCCACAGTTATTGCTCTCCTCACAGTTCCTGACAGAACAAGGGAATAGAAAGCTTTTAATTTGATGTTGACGTTATTTCCTTGAATGGTTTTGTTAAAGTGCTGAACATACAGTCTGTTTGCTAGCAACCTTTGGATTTACGAGTTGCCAGTCCTGGAGACATTACTGTTTGTCATGCATTTTCCTCCTGATTTCCCTTATTTATCCTCCTGCCTTCAAACCTATTTAAAGTCTTTACTGATACTCACTCTGATGCTAACTGGTAGTAATAGAGTGCTGTGCAGCTGTGACACTGTAGCTTCCCTCTGGATAATGCTGACCACAGACATAGCAGCATGTGCCTGCTCAGCACATCTTGATAACTCATAATCCCTGCCATAGGTTTTTATAGTTTGTCTGGTCTACTGTAAATCTCTAACTCACTGTCATCAACAGAGCTCTTGACCTGATTCATAGGCACCAGGATTTAAGCTCTTGTCACACACTGTTAAAAGACAACACCATTTATGCTGTGATATTATACAAATAAAAATAGATACTCTTGAGCATAGTGAATCTTAGGACAGCATCAAAGGTCACATTATTATTTTGAATCCTCTTAATTAAGCCAAGTAACTAAGAAGAAGGAGGTAAAAAAAAAAGGAATAAACCTGCAGACTAGATAGCACTTAGAAGTACAGGCAGGTTGTGTTATCTTTCCTACTGACCCATCTGTGATTTGGGGCAACCTAATATGCAATAAGAAAATGATGAACATTAGTAAAAATAATTGATTCTACATTCCTCTCCTCTGTCTAGCTCTGAATATGTAAACTGTGTCATAGGGATAGGTAGTCCTTTGTCCTATTGTGGTTTGCATTGGCTCATAGATAGGTAGATAGCTTCTGGGAAAAAAGAGTCTCAAAAGTTTTAAAGGCAAAGAAAGACTTTAAACCTTTATTGATGTTTTGATGCAGCAGAAATTAGGTAGCTTATGCTGGAAACAGGAGCCTCGTCCAATTCTGTCTAGTTTCTCGTTAAAGACAAATTTGTCCAGTAATGAGGACCCTGGATTAGGTACCAAATTGCAAGATTTTTATTCTACCTCAGACCGCGGGCTTTCACAGGACTTCTGTACAGGGTCTTTACGTTGCTCTGCTTGTGATTTTTACTGTATCATGTGTAAAACTTGCCCAACCCTAGCGTGAGGTCCCGGAAGAGTACCTCTTGTCGTGTGTGCCCACATGAAGCTAGCCAGGTGGAGGAGCAGGATGCTGTAATAAAATTAACTTGATCTCTGGGTTATCTAAATCATCAGAAAACCAGACAGAATCATCATGCTGCTTTGAGTAAATCATATCTAAAAAGGTTTGAGCTAATCCCATTCAATTATTCCAAACATTTTCCCTTTGTTTCATGAACAAATACAGATATTTGCAGCTAAGAAAATGAAGAGGGTTAGATAGATACAGGATGTAATAAGAAACTATCTTCATAGAAGTCTCTTTGTATTTTCAGTCTTCATATTTGCCAGTGTGATATCATTTGATAATTAGTAGATTCCTTGACTTCATACGGCTAAATAGGTATTGTCGATATACAAACGTGATTGTTTAACAAAGGTCTTGTTTAAGGAAGTCAGAATTTCTTTCTGAGAAGCACACAGGTTTTTCCTTTGTGTTTTTTGTGTAATGGTGGTAAAACTACAACTACTTCTCCAGCTGTGTTTTCCTAAAAATAAATATGGCTGAATACCCCACATGTCACATGAATACAAAAATGCTTCCACAAGTAGTGTTGGTATTTCAGATAGCTTCCAGTCCCACTAACTCAGTCATCTTCATGAACAAATTCCCAAATTGTAAAACTTTGAGTAAAAGTATGTGAAATTTCAAAGTAATTACAGAAAGACACTATAATATGTCATTTGAAATAGAGCAGACCCCATAAAGACTTCATTATACCACCTCTCTGCCATATGAGACTGGATCAACTATATCAGTAATTGTCATATGAAAACTGGTTGGTGAAGCAAGTTAGTTATTTTATTTTATTTGATGTGCAGAGTTGCTGTCAGAAAAGGAAACAAGTACCATTCAATATTACTACATTTCCTTTGGGCAAAATCTGTGCAGTTAGTACAGACTGAATGGGCACACGTCAGCTCCTTGGAAGACTTTTTCCCTTTTGGCTGTGATGGAAGGGCAGTAGCACACAGGAGAGTGAGCACTGTGACGTCCCTTGTCTGTTGTGCCATCGATTCAGAATTCCAGCTTCTACAGATAATGATTTAACTTGATTTAACTTCTTTCCTTCACATTAAGTTCCCTTGAGAACATTTGTTTTGCACTTTGAATTCTAGAGGTATACCTTGTCATTAAAATAACTTCACTGAAAATTTGGCCCCACTTAACCTCATAGACATTTTTCCTCTAGTGGAGTCAAGAGTAGATAACGTAGCTTTTTTTTCGGTCATAGATACAGCTTAACAATATCTACCCAACCAAAACACTTAACGACATAAGAGTATTCTAAATTCAGTGACCTGTCTGTGGTGGAATATATATGCTCTATTAGCACTTCTGTCTCTATGTCTAAGGCACATTGATGCCAACTATTGATGCCAACTGCTGGTGCTAAGGAGACACAGAAATGAAGACAGCCACTTCTCTGTATTTCTTCTAGTCGTAGGATACAGCAGACCTCTGTATGAACTCTCTAACGCCCTGACTGCACTGACCATAAAGGAGAAGATCCAGCAGTTACTCACCCCCAAGCCTTGCTGAACTGGACGCAGGTTACTCATGTCGGGGCAGTCAGAGTCAGGGTATCCTTGCAAGGCTAGCATGGCCTGAAGACTTGGTTGGTCATAGGTTCTGTTTCACGTCTTGGTAGTAAAATCTCTCCATTTGGATGCCTCAACGCAGGGTTTCTAACATACATTCAGAAGAGGTTAAATCTCAGATTCTCTGTAAATCTATTAATAAGGACTATGTCTCAGTTTGGGTCCTTTGGGTCCTCTGCAGGAATAACTAACTCCTTGGGGCAGGATGGAACAAAAATGTACATAATTTGGTGCTTATTATCTTCATAATCTTAAACCATTTCAGTAATAGCAAAGACAACCGTTAGAATGTATAGATATTTATCTCCACTATAGAAAAAGGGTATGAGCTCCTTGTTGGCCTGATGCATGTCACCAGGCTAAGTGCTAAAGCTCTGTCACTGCCTTAGGAATGAGTATTATCTTTATTATTGAAATAAATTGATGAAAATCATATAGATTAAGGCAAGTAATATTGAGATGCAGTTTCCTTCTGTAGTAGTGGAACTATCTAACATTGATAGTTTCCAAATTCAAGTGTGCTTTTTCCGTGCCTTCTGATTGGAGACTTCAGCATGCTGTCACCTGAAATTAACTGTAGCTAATTAAAAATTATCCAGTTAAGACAATTGGACAATAGTACTCTGGAGATTGCTTCATTCCCAAAGGTTTTAGTGGCTTGCTGCTGCACTGGTTCAAGTCTTCAGAAGGGTGCTATACATCATAATGTCATTTTACATTGTTATTTCTCCGAAAGCAGCAATTTAAAAGAGTCTCCAGTGAACCTTGAGCAACTTTGCACTAAAAAGAAAAATGTTACTGTTCAAGATCTGTAAAATACAAAATATAGATTCAAAAAAAATCACTTGACATGAATAGTAGTATTAAATTTGTGCTATTATTTGCATGTAATATATAATGTTGTGGTAAAAGGCTAACAAAGCATTTAGGCTGCTCCAGGGCTCATTGATTTTCTGCACCTTTGTTCAAACTAGGTCAAAAACAATGTTGGTCTTATTTTATCACACAAATTTTTCTCACATTTGAGATTTATGTCTTAAAGTGTTATAATGTGGTTTAAACCCACAACATATTGTGGCTGACAGAACCTATTTAAAGGAAGCAATATTCTTTTTTTGGTTTAAATTACCCTAAACAAGCAGCTGGCTAATGTGAACTAAACTTCAGAATATACAGAGGGTCCATTTTTTAGTAACTTGGGTCAACTAAGAGCTTAATGGAATAAGGCTCGCTTTCATGTTAGGGCGAAGGCTAGTCATTTAAAGAATTATGAAAATGAACCTTGTAACCAGTGCAAACATGTGGCTCTAACGCGGCTAAACAGCTCATTTGATATTCTGCCTCACTCCTGTGAGCAGAAGCATAGAGCCTACTAAAATTAGATTTTGTCCCAAGTCCCAAAGCAACAAATCTTACTGCCTCTGCAACCCATACTTAGCAAACTTTATACTGGGAAGAAATAGAGATGCAGAACTGAGGATCACTGCAATTCTCAAAAAGGAAAAATATATGCTACAGGCTATTTTTAGACAATGATGATGCTTTTAAAGAAATCTTACTTAGTCCTGATGTTTCACATCGTTTCTCCACTGTGAAACGTGTTTTATCATTGAAACTGGCTTATTTGTAGTAGTGTGTGACCCTTCCTCCCACTACAGCACAGCTGGAACATCACTTCCTCTCAGCATATTTTGCTTTTCTTAATTCATCTGGATTCTGAACAGGACCATCAGTCAATCTTTGAATAGGTTTGATTCAACACTGTGTTATTTCATTTTTACACTGCCATAATAGCACAAAAATCAATGGAGTTGCACTGGCGTAAAAACAGAGCAACATATCGGCAAATCAGACCTATTGAGTCTCTTTTGCTCACAAGACCATTAAAAATGTTTTTTAAAAAAACTTTGGCAGTGAGATAAGCAATAGTTTATTTTTGTACACACAATCCATCCTGTGTTCTGCCGTTTGTGCTCCTGATGATGGAGAACGACTGGGTTCTTGACTTCCTTGTCGATAAATTTTTGATGAAAGTTATGTTAAAAATATGTGTATTTCTTTGCACAACAGTAATCCCCATTTCTCTTATGCGGTCAGAGAACTGATTGCTCACACGTATAATAACGGATAAACTATAGAGCCAAAAGAGCAGAGGCAAAATGTGCCGGTCCCACTAAAGTCAGATACAGTTTTACCTCTGATTTTACTGGAATTAGAAATTTATCCTAGGGATCTCCTTTCTTTATTTATCTTAACTCAGCCACACTAAACAGTGTGCACAAGCACACGCTTACATGTAGGCACAGCATTATTATCTCCTTCATTAGATCAACACACACCTCTCAGCATTTTTCTGGGACTATCCCAGTATCTTCTCGCTAAACACAAAATGAGATTCAGCAGATGTTATACTTGCAGTCTGTTTTGCGCGCGCTGAAGCTCATTCAGGCTTTGGCAGACTTCAGGAGAGACAGTTCCAGAGCGAGTCAGTAGGAATGTTTGGTCCATCAAGACGTTTGAACCGGACAACAAAACCACTTCAGGCAGTTGTAAGTTATAACCACTAGAAGATACAGAGAAAAAGGCAGTCTCGGAGATAACTGGATCCTAGACAATGCACTCTTGTCACCACCACTGCAGCTGGTTTTCAAAAAGTAATGTTTTTCTACTCAAGACAGGGAAGAAAATCATTAAAACAAATAAATGACCAGGTGAAACTTAAAACCACCTCACATGTGTTAGCCTTTATTTTCTTGGTAGACAGGTATGTTTTGCTCAGAGGGCTGGTAACAGATCCTAACAGTAAAGAAGGAGCGAGTACTCTCTTTCTGATTCTCTCCCATTTTCAGTTTTCCCACCACATCCTCCTTGTCTCTTCCCCCCATCTTCTTTCTCCTACTCTCCCCTCCACCTCTTCCTCTCCAAGTTTTGAACCTGATTCATGCTCTAGTCTGACATTCGCTGCAGAAACTGCTTTACTAGCTTAAGACAAAACTCCTGCTGGCTTTACCTCTTCCCTTGCCAAAGGTGATTTGCCCCACAGCAGTGCCAAGTTAAGTGGATTTCCTCAGTCTTCTATGGTAGGTTAAACTGCCTCAGCTAATTTTACAGTGGAGGGGGTGAGGATCACTCTGCTGGTTCTGCAGAAAGCTGTTAGGAGCAGCACAAACAGCTTGTGGTCAGCACAAACTTGGTGGTCCAGCCACATCTGCAGTGAACACCTGAACACATACTCAGTATGACCATAAGCAAAGGTTAACCATATTTTTTATCATTTGCACTAGATCCTCTTTATTATAGTCTCTCTGGAGCTGTGTACTTCTATACCCATCCTGACAGAGCAGCTCAGAATCTCCTTGGTTTTAACCCACTCTTTCTGAACACCTCTAAAGGAAGAGGTAATGGGGAGGAAAACCTTGACACGTGAAAGATCTCAGATCCAGCTTACTGAACTTAAGGGACATTTAGTTGAATAAAGATAGCCATGGCTTAGTCTGTGTTGAAGAACTCTCAGAATGACTGGGATAATCATCAAAATAATTTTACGTAATTACATATAATACAAATGCCATCGTAGAGACAGACGCACAAGGACTGTTAGTCAGTCACTGTTAGTACATCTTTGTAGATTTGATTGATAAAAATTATAGCAAAAAGCATAAAATCTCCTTTCAACTTCTCAGTGTAAGCTTTCTTACACTGGTTTTGTGTTCTGGCAAACCAGTAAACAGAAATCTGGTTTTTGCGATTGTTTTAAGGGCTCTGCTCCATGGTCTACAACACCTGGTGTATCTCAGCTCTTGGCATAATTTAAACAAACAGAACATGTAACACATCTCTCAGTCAAATAAAGCAGACTTGGTGTGCTGCCAATTCTGCTCTCATTTATTTGCTAACCCTGGGTTTTATTTATTCCCTGGATCATAAAACACATTGCAGAGAGTGACAGAAGCAGACAATATTGCATCTAATAGGTATATAATAGAGTAAATAGAATATGGTAAGTCATCAGGTACATTACTTGCCTTTTTTTAACTATCCCCACTTCATTTTGTACACTCAAACCAAAAGTAAATGAAAGAGCTTTTCACACAGAGCGGTGTTAGAAAGAATACACACATTGAGTACTGAAACCCTGTCATAGAATCATTTGTGCTGTCATTTACACAACGTGAAAAATGTATTTTGCATAAAAGTACACCCCTGGATGCAATACAACACTTACTGCATGAGCCTCATCCTATGCTCATTATTGAAGCATCTCTCTTGTCTTCAGTGGTTCAGGGATCAGCCCAGAACTGCCCGTGGGATCCTGTAAACAGTAATGGATGTGAGGATCTGTGTTATGCTGAAACACTGGAATTCTTTCCAGTGTTGAGTAAGAGTTACTGAGAGAATTTCTGTGGTCAGAGGGGGAAAGAGGGAAGGAAAGCAAGTTTTTGAAGTTAAGAAGTGTGAAGGAGACCACTCTTAGTTCCCACAGGGAAGAAGGGTTCACGGTCAGCAGACCATTAGATAGGCATGTGGATTAGATAGGCAGAACAAATGTGTAGGTGACAATAAAGCCTTACATTTGTTTAAGGTTTGTGCTTTAATGAGATTTGTCTGGCTAAGGTCAGGCTTGACTTTACATCAGATTGTTTTTCACTAGAGAGTTGATTTAAACCCTCCCTAGATGAAGGATCGGAGCTGACAGGTCAGTTACGTGTCACTTCAAACATTAACTATTGAAGAGGGAAATTATAATATTCATATCTGTAGTATTGCTGTTTAAAAAGATTTTGAAAACTGATTCCATGAAGAGTCTTCAAGAGTGGCTCACAAATGAAGGGAAATTGACTGTCTGAGGACTTTTGTATACTATTTCATAAATATATATTTATAATATATATTATAAATAAATATATTATAAATATATAATGAATAATATATAAATATATAATAAATAAATATAAATAAATATAAATAAATGTTATAAACGTATTGCAAATATATATTTATAAGTAATTAATATTTATAAATAATATATAATTAAATATATTTATAATATATATTTTATATATTATAAATATATCTAAAGTTCATGAAACACTTTCTTCTGCTTATTTGTTGGCCATTCATGCTGGGCTAACATAAGAAGACAAGATTCTGCAGTACTTGAGGTTATGCCTTGACCACCTAACTGGAGAAGTAAATTATTTCCCTGTGATCAGAGTTGGAATCCATGCCAAAGTGACTGATCTCCATTCGAAAAAACCCTTTACATGAGTCATTTTGTGGCAATGCATGTTAAAAGAGATGGCAAAATACCAGGAGTAAAACAATCAGCACACCTCAGGCTGTTAATAATAATAGAATAAGCTTTTCCTAACTGTGAAGCTGGCTCCTCTGTAGAGTCTTCAGACTTAATATGAACTTCCTATGCAAGAGTCCAAGTCAGAATGAGGCCACTTTGCTTTTTTCTCTTGAAAACTGTACAACAAGAGCCCTCCTGTCCTAAAACATAAAGAAGCAGTGCTTAAATTTCCAGTTCATTAGCTAGTCCCAGTGTCCTTTAGCATCTGTCCGTTACAGAAAGAATCTCTGCAATATATTGTGTCTGAAACAGAGTGAAAGGCAAGGCATAGTTGCAGAAGCCAGAACTCAAGAGTCATTGCTCTCATGGCTGAAAGCCGTGACTCACTGGCTGGAGTGTTCCAAGTCCATCTCAGGGCACCCCTATATCCCCTAAACCCATCTGGATATATTAATTTGTACTGAAGCTACTCATGCATTGTTACTCTCTTCTACTCATGCATTTTGCTCAAAAGACAAGGCAGATTATTTTTCTGCTATTCCAAAAAGCAGCAGAGGGCTGTGAGTCCTCACAGATTTGAATGAAGTACATACTAGAGAAAACTATTCCTCATTTTTAGCTTACTGGTTAGTTCTCCAGGATTTCAATAGCATACTGGGAAGGAGCATATACTCCTTTATTTGTGAGGATTTAGCTCCTTCCTCTATTATGTGGGCTGAGCAAAGAGCATGGCCCTAAGTATTCTTCATGTGATTTATTCTACATTGACAACCACTTAAGTGAGGCAAAGTTAGACCCAAAAGGCACAAAGTGATGAAAGCTGGAACTGAAAAATAGCATGACAGTCAAAATTGCTGAGTTTCACACAGTCCCTGCTCTGACAGTGTTAGAAAACTCTTGGTCTAAAAGAATCCCAAAAGGCCCTCTGGAAACCCAATCCTGTGACTCATATGCTCTCCTTGAAGGCTTTTTTCTTTCTCTTTAGCAAATGACACTGAAAAAGGCCTTGTGGACTTCACTACTTGCTGCAGTTTGACAGCTTTTAGTCCAAATGTTTTCCGGTTGTAGGAGAAGGACTTTTCTATATCCCACTAACATCTGCAAGTCAGACCAGGCTGTTTCTGGTTGGGTCAGTGACTGGATGCTCCCACAAAGGTGCAATGCCTCCTTGGTAGACAAGGGTAAGGGATACAGAGTAGTTACGCTACATCAGGAACATCACGAAGAATTAACTCTGGTCACTCAGGCATTGTTTCTCAAAGACTACTTTGATGTTGCTTGATGAATCATCATTTCTGTGTTTGTCTATCTGTCTAGCCTAGTTGAAGAGACAAGCCCATGCCATTGCATTACCTGCTGCAGGTGAAGCTACGAAGAAGACATTCCTACCTAATACACTAGGTATGTTACGATTGCTCCCCCATAAAAGTAAACTGGAACAAGAGTGTACCCTTTCTGTCCCAGCAGTCATCCTGTGTTGATTCACAAAAGCCAGATGTTATCTGATATTCCCACTGGGAATCAGTTAAGAATACAGCTGTGATCTCAGACGCTGAATACTCAAGCTCCCTCAGAGTTACACAGAACCAAAAGTTAACTGAGCTACTAGAAGGAGCGTGTATTACACGCATAAATACACTTTTTTTGAGGCAAAGCTGTTGCTTTGATGGTTGCTTTTCAGAGAAGAACTTCACATAAAGGGCTAGCAAATTGTCCATACAAGCTCAGAAGTGTTTTTGAGATAGCTGTGGCTAATCCAGTGAATCTGCCTGTCATGGTTTAGAACCAAACAGATACTGAGAGGAAGGCAGCCAGGCCTCGAAGTGGGGTCCTGAATAGCATTTACCAGGCAATGGAGCAAGTTAAGAGAAAGCAAAAGGGATTTATTAAATCTATAAGAAAGTACAAAATGAAGAAAAAGCCCAAGCAACATAAAACCAGAAACCTCTGTCATAATGCCATTACATACATTTCTGAGAAAAATGAGCAAAGAATTATGTAAGCAGTCCTTGTCTTCCCAACGGGGTCCCTGGGGCCGGGGACACACACGCAATCACACATGTAACAGCACAAGTGGAAAAGCCACCCCTCGCCATCTCAGCTCTCCTATTTTCCCTGAGAAACGTGAGTTAGAAGTCCTTCAGCTCAATTCTCCCGCTTACTCAAAACATTCCCAACTTTCTCAGCAGCAAAGTGACAAACAGTTTCTCCTCCTGCTGTTTAAGCAGTCAAGGTGGCAACAGCCACATGGCCAGCCACTTGGTGACATACAATGGCGGCAGCCTCATGAGTGCGTCCAGCAAGGGCCTTCCTCCTCCTCCTCTGGGCTCTGTAAAGTTGTCTCACTGTCTGACCTCTCTAGGCTTGTAACAGCTTCATTTTTGCTTGATGCAGGGAGCAATACCTCACAGCATGGGTGGAGGAAGGGCTTTCCATTGGCATGGCTTGGCTCATCTCAGCACAGCTTGGTTCAGCAGCAAGGCTGCCACCATCCTCTGCCCTCTGCCACAGTTGGCATAACGGTCCAGCCTGGCCGTGGCCAAGTGGACCGGGGCTGGGGGCTGCCAGTGGTCAGTGGAGGCCACTCGTCCTGGGGCTGCCCTGGGAAGGCAGCAGAAGGAAGAGGGAAAAGGCCTGGGCTTACCAACCCCAAGCCATCTTTCATCAGCACGCAGGGCATCTGGGAATGCCCCTAGCCCCACCTCTAAACTGAGCACAACCCCCCCCTTTCCAAGCCCCTCGACCTGGTACCTTCACAGTGCCCACGAGGAGATGGAGGCTCTGTCAGATAGCTCACATTAAGGAAAAGAATAGCTAGACCCAAGCAGCAGTTAAGAATAGCTAGACCCAAGCAGTGGGGTGAAGGGTTTCTTTCTGCCTCCTAAGATATCATTTTTGGGAAAAGAAAAGGAAAGGTGATACCCAGAATCTATTTTCCTAGCCTAGCACGCTGCCTTTGCAAGTCTACGTATTCAAGATCCCTTTATAACCCAAAGAGTATTAGAAAAGTGTTTTCGGTGTTTTCCAACTCTGTTGCCAACAGCCAAGAAATGGGCCATCATATATATTGTTCAATGACCTTCTGTATGTATAAATATGCAAGAGTGAACTTTTTTCTCCTCTCTGGCATAATTAATGGTATTCAGAAGAAAGGAAAAAAAAGGGAAGATAACAAAAGAGCACCAGTAGTTCTTTTCCAAGTCATTTCAGTAAAACAAAAAATTAACCTTTACTAATTCATCTTATGGTAAAGGTTGCCTAAAACCACAAAAAAGTTATTTTGCTCTAGCTAGTGTTGTCTTCTCTTTGTCTTAAATTAACTGTGAGGATTCCTATGCTTGCATATCTCTGACTACTTTGTGGATCACAGAAAACTTTAAAGTCAGGAGTGCAATATCAAGTTTCCGTGTTTTCACAAAGCAGGTTTAACAAAGGGCTTCTCTTCTCTTGAGTCTGTATTTCCCTCATTTTCAATGTGAGAAAATGAAAGCTGAAAGAGCATGTGTTGAAGTCCATGCTCACGTCACTATTACATTTGCTGGCTAAAAGATGAGAGAGGCTAATTTTTCTCACTGAAGACTTATTTTGGTTTTTCTATGTTTATATACAGTGAGTATAAGATAAGTGTTTTCTCATTTCCTTAGATTTGAGTTTGCAGATCTGGTACTACTCCCCTTGGTAATATGTGTAATAACCTTTTTTCTGGCTAAATTAGGAGGTCTACAGCAACCTGGAATAAAAATGAAGGTGTCAGCTGCAATGTCAGGGTTTTCTTCTATGCATCCCAAACAGCAGCAGTGTAGATTACTTGTCAGTAAAGCCTGGTTTGTAGAAGTGATGCAGATCATAAAGCCACCACCAATTTGTCACTGCCAAGGTGCGTAACCCTACAGCACTTTACATGCCAAATGCCCAAACCAGAAAGCCACCTGTCAGGGGTCTTTCTGCTATGTTCATAAGGTCTCTGTTTCTTGGCACCTTTATTAAACTAACGCTGCAATGCCACTGAATACATGTTTGAGCAATATTCTGGGTTTTTTCACTGTCTTCGGGTTTTTTCACTGTTGCAGATGGAACTATGTATATCCAGCTTATGTTAATTCCCATGGCTTCTTAGTACTTTTTAAAAATACTGTAAACTCTTCATGTAGTCTAAATACTACTTCAACCTGTATCCTTTACACCAACTTCTAAAGGCATTCTAGATTTCAAATACGACCTTACAGCTACAACACAATAACCAGCTATTTATTCCACACTGGTTCACAGGGAGAAAGCAATGATTTTTTTTCGCCAGCTATTACAAACCTGAGACAAATTCAAATTTACAACATACAGGAGAGGAAATAGAGCCTGAATGTCCAGCACTGCGTATTCTGCCATCATTTTCTCCAGTGCGTCACGGTACTGGAATGATGACTCTTCACCATACATATACACGCAGGAGAATCCAGCCTCGTATACCAGCTTTGGCTTTACTCTTCTCAACGATTCAGCGGTCACTTCCTCAGTAATCATTCGTGCATTTCGTCAGGTAATACTACTGGGTTCTAACTAGAAATGTTACCAGCATTAAAACTTTGCCTTACAGCATGTCACTTAGGAGGTTGATTTGTACATTAAAAAATAAGATGCTTTCTGTTCTTAACCTTTTGTGATGGGTTTTTATAAGCAAGTTTTCGGTTTGCCTCCTCTCAAATAGCTCCTAAATAGCACAGTTTATTTTTCTTGGTTAGTTACAGAAATCTCACACATGCAAGTTAAACACAATGTTTTGCATCACTTTAAAGCTTCTTTTCATTTTTAAACAATGGAATTCTCTTTATATTTTGACATGTTTCATCATTTCGAGACTGATCTGTATGACCTCAATGTGATAGAATGATAGAATGTTACCAGGACTCACTAAAAAACAAGTACTTCCTATTACAGCTGTATTTCAAAAGTGAAACAAATAGTTTAACAAGGTTTCTGTAATTATATCATTAGGTTAGGATTATGTGGTATGTCAGTACTACAATAGCAGCTCTTATGTGAGTCCCGCTGCTAAATACCTTACAGGAAATTCTAAAGTGTTTTTTTTGTATCACACATCTATTAAAACTTGCTTTCTGGAAGGACCATATAATAGGAATTAAAAACTAATGTATCTTTCTATCCTTAATTATTAAATAGTCCCGTGGGACCGTCTTTATTCTTTTAAGGTGATCCTAATCCAAAACCCTAACAGAAACAGAAGTGAGCTATTAAAGGCACTCCTGCAGTTTCTAGAATTTGTTCTATACGAGAACATTTTAGTATCACAGCTATAGCAGGGGCTATATTTTTTCCCCTTTACTTCATTCTACCATAGTTGTGCTGGCAAACCTTCTACTTCACATGTGCTTATACCAACAAGAATTCCCATTGGGAGTTTTCTTCCACTGCTTAAGAAACAGCTTTATTCATTTTGCCTACCTAAACCATACCCCTTCGAGGACAAAATTACTTTCATTTTGGTTTTACTAGTAAAGTTTTGTAAATAGTAGACAAGTCTAGGAGTCACTAGGACATAGGTCTGTAGGCGACCTAGCTCAATGACAGCATGATGTCACTGAGATATGTAGTAGCACAAGATCCTTTGAGAAAGATGGGAGGTTTTCTTCTTCCTCTGAAGTGATTCTTTTGGTCCTCTAATCACCATCACTGATGAGCTCCACAGATGTCAACAGCCTGTCAAAGATTAAATATGCCCTTCTTGAAGCCCTTCTTATGTAGGGCTTCAAGCATAGGAGTACTGAGAATAAAAAGGACAGTGATAGAAAAGGGGAAGTCTTCACAACCACAGCATGAATAAGACACTATAGACCGAAAAACATAACCTTAAGGACTCTTGGTAAGTGGTGTGACAGTCGAGTCACAAAATCTTTAAAAGCACTTTAAAGGTCAGTGGATTCCAGTAAATTTGACATCAGTACTTTGAGGTTTTGAAATTAATGTGTTTATTGAAAAATTTTATTAGCATTTTTTATTCCAGTCAATAGATGTGATTTTTACAAAAAGTAGAGCTTTGTGGTCTACTTCTTCAAGCTGTCATTATGTCAGTCAAAAGTAAATCCAGCCAATAATTTATGTTGGCAAATAAATGAAATGCTTTTGTGGTTAGTTTGGTGTATGTCTTAAGTCCCAGCACAGTCCAGGAAGTATTCTACCTTCCCTCTATTGCTATGTGTCAGCCACAGGCTTTCTCCGGTCTTGTTTTTATCTTGCCCTTATAATCTTACTAAGATGCATCTTAACTCACACTGGCTTAAAAACAAATGCAGGAGGCAGTGGTTGCTTTTAAAATTATTACCCCCAAACATTTCCCTGGTGAAATACAAACAGTATTAAATAACATTACATTAATAATTGCATAAAAGCAATGTTAAAAAATATAGTTTCAGGAGAGAGAATAAACCATTAATGAATTACTACATTAGTGAAGTAGTTTGGGTAATAGTTGAGATGTTTGCACTAAGTTGATAAATGCTGCACTAGTAAATCACTTACATACATCTTCTTTTCCAGCCTTACTTCAGAGTCCTTTAGAACTACAAAGGTTGTAGATAATTTTTGCACCCACTCAGTCAATGACTGGCAATGCAGCATGTAGTCGCAGTCATTCATTCTGTCAGTCAGCAGCCCTTGATAATGTGCCTGTCAATATAATTCAGTGCCTGTTCAAGGAAAGTGACACTTTGAATAGTGGACACTTTTCAAACACATTCATACAGGGTCAGCTCCACAATAAATAAATACATTTTGTGTTTGGAACAAATAGGCAATACACAGGAGCTGGAGTCTGAGCAGAAATACACAATTAGGCTGCAGGACACGATAAACTGCAATGAAGAGCAATTATCATAAGCACAACTTTGTTTTTCATGTTGTATTAATTATGGGATAATGGTTAATAAATTCCTCAGGATCCTACTTGTCTCCGTATAGCCCTGATCCATGACCAGGGTCACTATGCACTACTAAGCTGCAAATGAGATATTAGAATAATCCTACCAGTAGTTCCTCAAACGCTGCAAAAATGGGCACGTATTTTCATTGCTGAACAAAAAACACAGGCAGAAATAATCTTTAATTATCGCTAATGGCATGTTAAAGAAAGTATTTATATGGCACATAGTGTTTAGTTTCCAGTTTCTATTAATACCGACTGAGAATGTAAGGAAGAAATATGTGATAGTGACAGGATTTTAATGGTACCTCACCTTAAATGAATTTTAAAATATGTAAATCAATAAAAAAATTATTTGTAATAGAAGACTAAGAGTGCTGGTTAGCCCTACTGCTGAATGAAATGTATGCTACAAGCCCTATTACCATACATCGTGGGAGCTGTAGTTAGGATTAATCTGTCAAAAGGGATGGTTTAGTGTTGATGAATATGACATGTGACCATTAATGATGTTGATTTTATCTCCTGAGATTAGCATGATTTACTTCGGATGGATAATAATGTCATTTGCTTGATGCAGTAGATCTGTTTACGAGCTTATTAAATTGTAAGGCCTTGCTTCATTTCATGCTATTTGGTTTACAGCTTCATTACTGCAATCACAAAAGCTGTGGAAATGTCCCACATCCCATGTCACAATAAATCATTGTTGAAGATTGCAGCTATGTATTTTAGCATTTCAGTTTTGCATGGACTATGCATTCCCTAACAAATATGTGATTTGGAATACATTAACGAAGTACTCCGTAACGTACAGCTGAAGAAATGCAGAAAATCAGCCCGATTCTTTTAATTGAGATTAAGGAAGCACTTGAGTAATTAGCTGTAACAAATTACCTTATTATTTAGACAATGAAGTAAATGTTTTTGTTGCAAGAATGATTATCATAAATCTGCAGAAAAGTGACAATCAAACAACCATAAAGGAAACTTGTAAGCAAACTACATTTTCTGCCTATTACCTTTTACATTTAAATAAAATCTATCAGAAAAGAAGAACGTAGGCGTTGTTTAGCGATTGCACACGTAACAAGCTCTGCCATCTGTAACTGCTGCCCCGGGAAGGGCACACGCATGTAAGCCACGAAGGAAAAAGGAGAATGAGTTATACAATTATACTGGCAAATGCTAATGTTGCCGCAGTTGAGGCTGTGTCGATGTTCTCATAATAAACCCAGTTAAAACAGGAAGAAGAGGAAAGTGGTAATCAGCCATCAGAGATTGCTGGGAGCTGGATTTTGTACACAAAGGGACACTCTGAGCTCTCAGACCACGTAAGTTAGAGATATCTGTGAAACCGCTTGCAGTCCCAGTGAGAGGAGGATCGGGCGCTCGGTTTGGGAGCAAGGGTGACTTTTGTTGCGAGAGTTTGTCCGTTAAATTATATGGCTACTTCCATTGTTGAAATGAAAACAGTGTTCCATTTATCAGTCAAATGAGGCCTTTCGTAGCTTATAGCTTACCACTAGATGAATTAGATAGCTGCAGTCTTGGCTCGTGTGCTTAACTCTAATGAAAGTTTGAAGAGCGTGCTTAAATAATTAGCTTAAGTTGCATGTTTTGTTTTAATAGAACAAAAGTTTTCTAGACTTTTTCTCCTTCCTCTTTTTTTAACACCCCCCCCCTGCCGACACACCTTGAGCTGGTTCCCAGTGGATTTCATGGAAACATCTCAAGTTCCTTTACATGTCAATTCTGCTGGGTTATAATATAGTCAAATGTGAACATAAAATTTATAGTGGGTTTTTGAGTGGGTTTTTCGCTCAGCTTTTACCTGGAAAACTCTGCTTTTCACCTCAAAATATTTCTTTTGGCAGATGCAGAAGTGGCAACCCCAGGAGGGACTATACTTACGTATAGTCATTTGTAGGTACTTGCATCGTATCTTAGGCCAAGCCTAGATTATCCCAGGTTTTCCAAATGTGTTGCAGCAGTGGCTGTAGTCAAGATATTTTTTTATCGTTCATGACTTGGCTAGTCTGGTCACCCAGTCTGAGACATTTGGAAAAGCCTGGGTTTCTCTTGTTTGTTTGTTTTTAACGGCTGATGCACAAAATGATCTGGAAAGTAGATTCTTTCAGAAGAGTTCATGCTGTGGATTTAGAGTGAAGGGACAACTCTAATGCTTGTAACTCAATTCTGTCTGATGGTTTGGGGACAGTTTTATCGAGTTGATTTAGTTTTCCAATATATTGTGGCTGCGGGGCATAGATCTACCACCTCTGAATTTTTGCAGAGCCAGTGCCTCTTGACGCTAGTAAAGTTAATGAAAATGTTTCACATGTTGAAATGGTGATACTTAGAGCAACATTTCAACTAATCAAATGAAAAAAGCAGTGATAATCATTTTCTTCTGTTTTCCAAACAGCACTAGGTCTGAGTTAGTGAAAAATACACCCTTGAAACTAAATGGAAGAATAAGTTTATTTTCACCCCAAAAAAATGTCACTGCTGGGGCAAAAAGAGAAGGCAAGAAGAGGAAACCACACTTCAAATCTTCACTGCATCAGGAAACGTTCGGTGATGTCTTGCATCCCCGCTTGCGTTGGCTGAAATATTATTATCACGGTTCCACAGTTTTATAACTTGGAACTTAAACAAAACAAAGGCGGCTTCTCTTGATGAGCTGCAGCAATCTGGTATCCAGCCTAAAAGAAAAGGCAGAACGTTTCAGGGTGCACATTCTTTTACTGATAATCCTGTTGAGACTAAAAAATGCCCTTGAAAATCCCACCTGCTGGCTTCACTAAAAATATACAATTTCACCACCCAGTGATCGTTAATTTAATGTAAATTATGCATAGAAGAAAGTCCCTTCCTAGCACTATGAGATAGAGAGGCTAACAACTAGGTTGATGAAGAAATGGTAGTTTTGTGAAAGAGACCTTTAACCTGGGTAGCTGAAGCCATAGTGGCTTTAGTAACCACTACTCACATCAACAAGGACAAAAGTACTAAGGACATATAATTCCTTAGCTCCCTTACGAGCTGTCTCAAATTTGCCCTCTACCACTCCTGAGACTCTGTGGAATCTATTCAAAAACAACTAATAACTTCTGGATGATGCTCTGACTTTGTTTTTCTGAAAGAAGTGGCACTGTGTAACGTGTATGAGCCAACCCTACTGATAAAGCTGCTTCCATGATAGGAGTGAAGAGACTGATCTTTGTGACTGAATCCTGCATAGAATATATACACATTCAAAAAGTTGACGGCTGCTGGAAGACAGCAATCAGTCTTCTCTGCAGGTGCCTTAAAGTGTGACAATTGTTGAAATAGAACAGGAAAAAGTAAAATAAGGGTTTGAAGTTATTTGTACGGTTGTAATTAAAGGACAGGAGTCGATTCTTTGAGTGAAAGATGGCAAAGCCAATGCAGTATTTGGCAACAAGAGAATTGGTTTAGTTGCAGGACTGATCACTGATAAAGGAGGTAAGCTAATATGAAATTAAGAATGAAGAAAAAACAGTTGTAGTCTACAGTGGAGGGTTCTTGAGCAGCTTTAGGCCAAAGAATTTTCAATACTGGTGTTGAAAATCATGCAGGATACTAGGCTTTTTTGTCTGGCTTTGCATCTTATTTTAAACCTACGACAAAGTCTGCAGATGTTACACTCGCTGCATCTGAAGGTCTAAATTGTTTATTCCAGGTCATCTGGACCACGTTTTCTAAGAGATTCTTAAGGCTTTGGCACACCTTAAGTCTTTGGCTCTTCTAGAAGGCACACAAATGGTTGCCAAGAAGGTCAAAGGTGTAAGCAAAGAAAATGCACAAGGCAGTGTTCATGCATGTACTTCCGTTATGTCCATTGCAAGCCTCACTATAATATTTGGGGGCTGACTGATAGCATGTGCACCAGTAGATTCTGACCAGCCTTAGGAATCAGAACCAAATGTTTTCTGAAGAAATGTAGATTTTGGGATAAGAAAAACTTCTATGATGATGCAGTCCAATTTTCTCTATTAGCAGGGCCACAGAATCTCATTGGTGATTTCCTGCATTAAGTGCAGCTATGTTCAATGGAGCTGGCTAAAGAATATGAAGAGGAACTGGGACACATAATTTGAGGTTTTTCTCCCTCCATGGAGCTGAAAACTACTTTTGCAAAAAGCAGTTGTGGCTCTTTCAATTGTTGCATTACCTTTAACACAGAGATTGTTATAGTCAACCTTTTTAATGAACTAATTTTCTAAAATACAGGGTCTCTGAAGTGCAAAGCCACAACAGAGTGTGACTCTTAATGTGTCATATGAGTGTTATGTTGCTTGCTTTTTCTGTCAAAGCTGACATTTATCAGAATGCAATAAACTAAAAACTATTTAATTCACAATTAAATGGTGACATCCAATACAAAAAAAAATTCTATTCTGAAACACTAAAACCTATTGAAAGTTCCTTTCTGTTTTGGAAAAAATGTACCAATCACCAGTGGAAGAGTTATTCTAAATGACTGGCTTCTAGTTAACTATTAGGTATGCTAGCAGGATTTGTGGTTGAATTTGTTTTACGTTCCTCCTCCTCAGAAGATCTGCAGAAAAGAACAAAGAACGATTAAAAAGATTTTGTTAGTCTTTTATCTTCTGAATCAGTGTCATACTAAAAAAAAAAGATATTTTGAAGTCTTGAAGCATTAATTGACTAACTAGTTTTCTTTAGGAATAAAGTCAAGGCCTTGACTGTTACGAATTCATGGTGATAGATTCCATTTCACTGCCTAAGTACGAGGTCTACGAACACTAGGATAACACTTTATGAAACAATTTGGGCTTATCCCTCATAATGTCTTTTGGACAAACTCAAGTGATGAAAACTTTTGTGTGCATTCTTCTGGGCTACGATTTGAGAGCTCTACTCAAGGGGTGGCTTCAGTGATGCTGGTGATATTTTTTTCATGGAAGCTGGGGATGGCAACTTGGGGTGATTAGAAGGCTCTAGTCAGAGGATGTAGGGATGCAAATAGGAAAGCCAAGGCTTCCTTGGAATTAAACCTTGCAAGAGAGGTCAAGGGCAACAGAAAGGGCTTCTTCAAATACA
>JAOXOE010000632.1:8713433-8734819 GCA_028565055.1 Phoeniculus purpureus | reverse complement strand
CTGGGCAAGAACAACCCCAGGTACCAGTATAGGTTGCGGACTGACCTGTTGGAGATCAGCATAGGAGAAAGGGACCTGAGGGTCCTGGTAGATAGCAGGATGACTCTGAGCCAGCTATGTGCCCTTGTGGCCAAGATGGCCAGTGCCGTCCTCAGGTGGATCAGAAAGGTTAGCAGATCGAGGGAGGTTCTCCTGGTGAGACCACATTGGGAATATTGTGTCCAGTTCTGGGCCCTGCAGTTCATTAAGGACACTGAACTGCTTGAGAGAGTCCAGTGCAGAGCCACGGAGATGATGGAGTGGAACATCTCCCTGATGAGGAAAGGCTGAAGGAGCTGGGTCTCTTTAGCTTTGAGAAACAGAGGCTGAGGTTTAACCTCATTAATGTTTATAAATATGTGAAGTGTGGGAGTCAGGAAGATGGAGCCAGGCTTTTCTCAGTGACATCTAATGATAGGACAAGGGGCAGTGTGTGTAAGCTAGAACACAGGAGGTTCCACATCAATACTTGAGATGAGGCCTCACTAGAGCCTCATCTAGCGGCTCTAGGAGGACAGGAGGACAATCACTTCTCTAGTCCTGCTGGCCATGCTGTTTCAGATGCAGGCCAGAATGCTCTGTTTGCCTTCATGGCCACCTGAGCACACTGTTGGCTCATGTTCAGTCAGCTGTCAATCAACACCTCCAGGTCCTTTTCCACTGAGCATTTCTCCAGGCACTCTTCCTCAAGCCTGTAGCGTTGCATGGGGTTGTTTTGACCCAAGTGTAGGATCTTGCACTTAGTCTTGTTAAACCTCATACAACTGGCTCAACGATCCAGCCTGTCCAAGTCCCTCACAGAGTTTCCTACCCTCAAGTAGATCGACACACCTGCCCAATTTGGTGTCATCTGCAAACTGGACTGCACAATTTTATGGACTTGTTCTTCATCTGTCAGACACAGCACAGCCATGAGTGTGAAAGACTACCCACGGGTACCAATGTTTGTTAAAGCAGAGTTTGGCAATTTCATTTAGTGGGATGATAGGGCAATCCTCCCACAGCCGTCATTTCTGCTCCTTCACCTCCGGCTCAGAGTCAGAGAACAAAGGGTCTGCAATTTCACCCCTGCTTTCGTACTTCTCGTTATCTTTGACACTTTTCAGTTCCTCACTGAATGAGAGGTAGCTGGTTCAGTCTGCATTACAAGTCTCTCCGCATTTCCAAGAAACCTACATGTTGTCCATTTGCTCTTAGGTAACCTGAGTATCTCAGACCTAGCTAAGGTAGAAAGTCCTACCTACTAAAGCAAGAAGAGAACGAGTATTTTTTTATCAGGATAAAAGCGCCTTTCCTTCTACATTAAAGCAGCTTGCAAGGCCAGAAGTTGGTAATTTTACATAATTAATCTATCTTTATTTCATCTCTGTTCATTCATTTGTTCAAAAGCTGTTTCAGGCCACTTTATTAACTCACAGACAGACCAGTAATTATTGTAGATTTAAGACACCTGAAACGAAAAACCTGTCAGGTCTGACTGCTGCATTAAGGGATCACACTAAAAGGCTGACACATAACCACTTTTTCAGATTAGTGAAGCCTTGGATGCAGGCTTCCTCCCATCGTTCCTAAAATGATGCTAATCCCCAGACCTAAGGGTTTGCAATTCTATAGCTGGACAGCAACTATACTAAAAGGATTTTCCCTTGCTGCTTTCTGCTTAGCAGATTAGTTGTAGGAAGGGACTGTACAGAACAGGCCATGCTTGACCTGCATAGAGTCTCCAGCTGTCTTGAGATTTTCCTGTTTGGAAAACCCTTAAACATTAACAGTTAACAGTGGAGAAACATTAAAAGTATGGCATAGACGTATTTTTACGGGTTTTTTACTATTAACACCTCAACATTTCTGTTCTGAAAAGGGAAAGACTAGTGGCCCAAAAGAGTTGAGACCGAGAAACTTTTTAATTAAACCTTTAATGTAAGCCACTGTGACACGGCATAGAATACGCCGTAAGAACTGCACTAGTAAAACTGCATTTGACAGTGTAGAAGTTAGTGGTCAAGAAGCCATAGTCTGGGAAATACTCCAGTATACAGAGAAATTTATCTAGAAGAGTAGTAAAGACGTCGACTTCTCACCAAGTGCAGCTCTATGTAGCTTCTCTATCTCTTGCCTGAGTAGACCCTTGGTATTGGGTCCCAGACTCTCACATTTGCTCAGTATCCGCCTTGTTCCCATTTCTCTCTCTGCAGCCTATTATTCCTAGTTCTGCTTAGCAGAATTCCTTTCATATCCTAAAACTCTCACTGTACTGTTAAAGACTTTGATTGTGAGACTGCAATCTGGGTGCTCATTGAGAGGTAAGAGAGAAGGTCGGACATTCTCAGCCCTTTCAAAAGAGGAAGGAAACAGATAATTTCTATAACTGTTGTGGTGTCTTTATTATGCAAGATTTAATGCTGAAAGTTTTAGTTCTTTCAGCTCAAGTGTTGCTCATTTATTCTATTGCTTCTTTTGCTCTTTCTTGCACAAGAGTTCATACAACTGTGGGTTGTTGAAATTATGCTTTCTGCTCTATTCACACCAGAAAGCCACTGGAACTCACATGTAATTCTCCATCCTCCTCGCAGTTCATACAGACACCTGAGCAGAGACTGGTGATGCACAGACAGCTGGGACACAGTGATACAGAGAAGGAATGTGTGAATAAGCAAACAGAAGGGACAGAAATCCTCACCCTAGAAAACTGTGGAACTGACACTGGAAGACTGTCAAGTCTGTATGCCCTCAGAAGGAGAGGACATGAGTTCAAGTCACACATAAATACTGAACTCAGAGGCTTTAAGTCATGAGACATGGAATCTAGTGATTTCATGTATTTAAAATTTGTTCTCAATCAAGCCAAGACAAAGCTTCAACAAAAAAACCCAAATCCCTGTAGGATCACAGTATATTTAGTTGACAGGGTTTTAAAAATTCAAATTTAATATATTCTGGTACATGGAATTTATTTCAGGCTGAGGCAGGGTACAAAAGCAGGGTAATAGCCCTACAAAAATATCCTACATATAAAAGCTTATCACATAACATAATTACCTTGTTCTAGTTTGTATTCTAGAACAAGCATGTCTGCACAAGAAGCTATTCACTAAGAACGCTGCTTTTATTCTTGAGTAATTCCATGTGCAGTCAAGCTTTTAGTCAAATCAGCACAATTCTGTATGTAGATAAATCATCAGTCTATCCCTGCTTCCATTTACAGGAAATATTTATCTGTTACTAAATGCAGCTGACAGATCTGAAAATACCACATTTGTTTGCAGAATAAGCGTAGATCATACAAGCCTCCACCTTATTAACCTACAATTTCTTGTGTCCTTTGGAGATTTTATGAACTGCATCTCATTCATGTTTTTGGTTCGATGTCATTAGCAAACTAATAACTGTGAAGAGAAAGAAAACCTTTTTCTTACCTTGTTTGATGAATAACCAAAAGGAAGAGGTTTTGAGGGTGACAACTTCACATAAAAGTCCAGGAGGAAAAAGCAAGGGGTTTTTTTGAGAAAAAAAGTCAAGTTTTTGTTCTAGTTCAGACAAAAACCACAACACTCTGGACCTTTTAGCCATGAAGACTTTCCTTCCCGCAAGTGGTCTAAGTATTTGTGTTTGCCACCCGTGTTTGCCGAGTTTTGTCACAAGAGCTGTCTCAAAGCTTTAATAAAAAACGGTTAAAGCCTTAGAACGTCTACCGTTGCGTTTCTACCATTGATTGGTTACTGATCCGAGATGCAGCTACCTTTTGGAAAAGTAAAACAGCAGGCTATACGTGTCGAGAAAGAGGCAGGGTTAAGGAATGCACACAGGTGAGATGTTGTGCAGGAACCCTCAGTGTGTTCTTAACGTGTTCTCTTTTTCCTACAATGTGTGGTTCATGTACATCGCTTTGTTATTCTCTAATACAGGGTTTAACAGTTCCAGTGCAGACTGGGTGGCCTTGCTGCTACCTTCTGCTGAAAAAACAGGTATACCTTTTAACTCATGTGGACCTAAAAGTTGTCACTACCAAATGCCTACTTGTCCCTAAGAAATAATGGGGTGCTGGCTGGTCAGGCGTGTTTCACACGAGCTCACGCCAGCTGTATTCGCAGCAGAGAGCCGCTCCTGAAGGGCCCAAGAAGATTGATCTGCACCCTTCCCTCACCCTCATAAACACCAGGCTCCTCATCTGGCTGGAGCCAGAGGACAAACCAGTATGTGGGGCATTTAGACCCGGAGTTTTCCTCAGGTCTGTTGTTGTGACAGCAGCACCTTATTCACGACAGAAAGCACCTGCTCTCGTGTGCGCTGGCTGTGAAACAAAGCTCACACGTGTTGTTTGAAGTGAACTGCACAGGGCTGGCAGCCACTGCTGGCAGCTGGGGCTCAGTGGGGACAGGTGGGCTTTCCCCGCCAGCAGGGTCTTCCCCCATACCTCAGGGGCTTCCAGAAGGTTCCTCAGCGCCTCCCCTCAGAAGGAGCTGCAGCAATGCTTTGATCCCTCAGCAGTGACCACATAAACACATTTGTGGAATCTGCCGTGATGCAGGAGAGGGAGAGGGTTTGCATGTTCCCCTCCCCACTTGTGAGAGAAAACCCAGCCTGAGGTGTAAAACTCAGGTGCAGCCACTGCAGATTTCACAGCCACCTCAGGGAAGTCTGTTGGCCACCAGCATGGAGCTGCAGCATGGAGCACCAGGTAACACTAACCGGACAGACTGAGAGGAGCCGTGTGATTCAACTTGCTCATCTGGGAAAAATCAACCCTCATCACACCAGGCTCCTCATTAAAAGGGAAAGAACGGTTGTCAGGAGCCCTTAGTGCAGGTACTTCAGCCTTTGGTTGCCCAAAAAGAGAGAAGCAGGAGCCATTTTCTGCTTCCAAAAAGGTGGACAGTCCAGAGCAGATGCTGAGCTATGGCTAGGCTGACAAAGACCTGGCTCTCTGCTCTCCCCAGAACAGTGGCCTTGAGCAGTGGGCAGCACCCATCAGGACTGCAAACAAATAAAAGCCTAAGCCAAAGTTTGATTGCTTTTTTTTTTCCTCTGAGGAATTTTTATTGTCATGTTAACTTCTTTCAGACCTCTTTAAAGTATCCATCAAGAAAAACCCTTTAACAAATCATCACTACTTAAATCACATTTGGATCAAAAGCTTCTGTGTGATTCCTTCCATCACTGATCATTTATTTGGTTTAATCTTATCTACCAACCAATTACAAGGTTTTAGAACAGGAAAACACTTACTGGGCTACTGAGTCCTTCCCTGTCGTGTCATGTAATTATTTCTTCTGTTGTGCTCCATCTTAACAAGAGGTTAGTGGTTTACTCCCGCTATTCCCAAAGGACAGCTGCTACAGAGCATGACTCTTTTACAGCGTTTCTGGTGAGCCATTTGCCATCGGCACTGACTTGGGATAGCATCAGACCAATCAGCTACCACTTGAAAGAAAGGCAAAACAAAACCCATCCTGCATCAGCTATCAGAAAGTTTCATCACCAGTGCTCTGTTGATCAAGAATCATCTTCTAATTCCAAACAGTTTGTTCATGGCCAGCTAAAGTGCATTTGGTCTTGTGCCAAACCTAAATGAGTCCTTTTTTTTAGCTCGCACCTTTTGCAGTTAGACAGCAACGCTATCCTCTCTCAGCTTTTGTTGTAGTAGACTAAACAGTTCAAGCTTGTTTAATTTCAGTTCACAAAAGAATGCTTTCCATTGCCCTGATCTTTCTACTGGCCCTTCTCTTTTGCTGCTGTAGTTCCAGTTAATCTCTTGAATGCAGATGACTATAGACTGTGTGCAGTTTCAGGTGAGCTCTTCCCAGTGCTTTACACAATACTCTTATTTTTCTCTTGTCTCTTCTGAAAGTTACACCAGTACCTTACCCTGCTGATCCGTTGTCATTATATTCTCTTTCAGCAGAACCTTCTTATGAATGTTGAGAAATGACACCAGTGGGGTTTGGGGGTTTTTATTTTAGCCCAGAACGCTAGGATTTTTGTTTGGCCTTGGTTTGGTGTTTTATTGTGGGCGAAAAATTACCCATGTGGTGTGATCTGCTTTAAATAAATCCAGACTATATCTTCTTTATATTGATTTTTATGCTTTAGAATAATTAATATATTATTTTTACTATATTATTATTAATATAATACGTTTATATTCATTTTTATGCTTTGATACTTTAATTGAAAAGTTTTGGCGATTACTGGAATCAGAATGATAAACACGTCAATCTTGGGCATAGTATTTCTCTTCTTAAGACAGTCTTTATTCATGTTGTGCCAATGGGTTTGGCTGTATTTGGTAGAAGGTCCTTGCTACTGGTGTGATCTAATGTTCTAGAGCTATGAGTTAGAGTGAAGCTTAGGGAACCAGACTCAGTTAAGAGAGACACCAGATTTGGTTGTGTTTCTTCTTCATCTGATTTTCACTAAGATCATTCCTATTAGCCATTTCCCTTCCACCCTGTGCTCAGTATCTCCCTTGTTTAGATTAACACAAATTACCACTTTGAGGTTGGGGATATGGCTGCATTACCCTTCTCTCTACTGCATTCCTTCCTTTCTTTCCTTTTACTCACACAGCTGAAAAAATGAATCCTCACCCATTTTAGTGTCTTTCTCAAAGCCTGCCATTGCTCCTCTCTTTGGCAGTTCTTACTTCAGGTAAGTAATCTTCTCAGATAAGGACTGATTAACAAACAAAGGGGTTTTCCTCACACTACTTTTGTTTCGTTTTCCATTTCTTAAGATGATAGTGTTAGGCCTGGAGCACCTCCTTCTGGGTTTCTTTTTGCTCTTTCCTGTGCTCGGAATACAGAGTCTTGATCAGTTTGATATTCTCAACCTATTAGCTACTCAGTCCAGCTGACATGAGTACACCAGAGTTTGCCCTTCTGAAACCGAATCCTTTAGAGACCTACTTCATTTGTTCTGGTGTTTAACTTGAATCAGTTTTGTCTGACGTGATCCAGAGCTGACTTCTACAGCTGGCTTATTTCTAAGATTCTCATTACTCATCAGTAGCACAAAATAAAGCATCTTATCACCTCTTACGTTTCTGATACGGGTTTGATTAGGTGCATGGTACGTTGCATCCAAGAAGAACTGGATGTTACAGCTACGCGTCATGTTTGTCGTCCATTCTATCCCTAGTTTAGTAGTTATAAACAAACGTCCTTAACCCCCACTCCAGGAAAAAAATACCCGTGTCGTGCTGCACACGAAGGACCCTGAGTTAGAGAATGCCAGAACCTAAGGTAATGTTTCCCATGCTTTCTGATACTGTGATGAACCCTGCTAATAGTACTACCAGAGTTAAGCTCTTGGGGTTTTTTAAAGAGACTTGAGCACCTGTAGTTCAGTTCTTCTGAAAATCAATTTCTTAGCCTATAAAATGGATTAGTCTCTAGCCAATCTTTAACTTTCTTTTGAGTAGGTCTGCATATGTAGCCCACTGTGCTCTGTGCTGTACCTCCCACTCTGTGTCTACATCTGGTCAACAGCGGATATGAGCATGCTACAGCTGCTTGCTAGGGTATTTAACTCAAGGTGTAAAGGTTTGTGGTTTAGCCCTGGAGGTCCCAGGTAATGAGCAAGATGATGATTATTACGCTTCCAGAATTGTACGTACTCTCGTTCCAAAGGCCAGCCTGTGAGGGGAGTGCGGAGTGCATGGATTCCTTTTATCTGTTCTAAAGCTCACAACACCTTTTTTTTTCTTCAGAATTAAACCATTACAAAATACATCAAAGAGACTTTGCAGAAACGTGCCTGTCCTCATTCTAATGTTTGTAACAGAAAGACTGGAATAATATTGCCCAAATGAGTTTAACATTTAATAGGTGACAAAATAAAAAGGTTGTGAAATAATAACTGTTTTCAAGAGGGAGATGCAAAACTCACTGTCACACTCTACATACAAGTTAGTGTGTAAACTAGTCTGTGCATACAAAAGCTGAATTACATTACTGAGCAATAACCAAACTCTTGTGGTTGCTTCACCAAAGACTACTAGCTTTCAGAATAGATGTAAACATTTTCAGAGGCGCTCTGTGTAAAAACCTTGTCCTTTAATTTTTAATTTTCCTTTCTTTTCTTACTAATTTAAAGGAACTTTAAATGGAGGGTAATTCATTTTAAAGCTATTGTTCCATTTCCTGTTGGGAAAATACCTGGACAATACACACAAGGTAAAAAATACACACACCTTGCCCATCACTGAAATGCAGCGATTTCTTGTGTAACCTGTGAGATGTGACTGATCAGATGGATTTGTTGATTAAACTCTCCATGCTCTTACTACATTGAGAAGCATGACTGACTGTGATACAATAACCAAAATCTGCTTCATTCCATTTTACATAACACCCAGAAATACCTATGTTCAATGTTTTTTTAACTATTTACTACTGATCTACCTTTAATAGTCTCTTTCAAATTTGTCATCTGAACCTTCACACTGGAAAGAAGGTTCTAAACCAAAATAGTTGCCTACAGGTTACTCCCAAGCCCCTTCCCAAATTGTCAGGGTAAAACTGTTGCATGTATTTAGACTTGACTTAGATGGAATTAGAATTTATAAACTTCAGCACAGTTTTTCTTTTCTCACAGGAAACTTGCTGCTTGCCTCAGGATTGCTGGATGACTTCTGCTGATTTCAGGCTGACTAGACTTTCACGTTAGAATGTGAGCGTAAGGTACGTGCAAGTCCTAGTAGTTTCAAAGTATGAATGTAAATTGATACAACCCCATTAAACAGTAAACTTAATTAACTATAGGGAACACTGATTATACAAGTTCAAGTGTGTTTTCTGCCTTACAGAGCTGGCTTTTTTCCATAACTTGTGACCATGATATGTGTGGTGACTCACAAGTACCTATCTACTGGGGATAAACTATACGGGTAGTGTGTTTATGTTTATGTTTACTCTCAGTAGTCATGGAGTTTGCTGGTATTTTTTACTTACTTTAATATCTACACGTAGGAAATTGTACCATTGCAACTCAGTCACTTTAGCAATAGGTAAGTTAACACAGCATAAAAAGTGTTGACTGTCCATTGAGCTAGTTTTTGTGAACAATTTGTCAGCACCTGATTTATAGCTACATCGACAACCATTTGTTTCTCAACCAAATGATAGAGTTAAATTAAAAAAAAAAAAATTAGTTGTTCCATCTGGTCTAAATTCCTTTCTCCATCTTTTTATAAAGGTATGGGTGCATGTAGGATATCTGCTTTCGATCAAGCATAACATTTAACCCTTACTCCACACGTTCAGCCTGAAGTCTGTAATTATATATGTGATTAGCTCTCTTCATAAAATGTTTGACACCTCTACTGGAATGTATTTGGCAGCTGATCTTAAAAAAAACCCCAACACTTAATTCTACTCATCTGTTTTATCTGGAACATATTCCCTGGGCCTGCTAGTGCAATATATATTGAAGGAAATTGTTATCTTGCAAAGAGAAGGAAATTGGAGCCCCCCCACCCCAAGATAAAAAAAAAGTCTTGTGAATGGTCTCAGACTCTTGACTATTGTGTAGTCCACAATGGAAACTGACTGTATATTTTGTGATGTTGTTTGTTGGGTGTTTCTGAAGTATACAAAATTAATTTAGGCTTGTAAAAATATATATATAGTGAGATTGACTAGCTTTGTTTTAGTCTCTGTCAGCAAATTCCTGCTGTGGCAGGGGGATTGGACTAGATGATCTTTCGGGGTCCCTTCCAATCCCTAATGGCTCTATGATTCTATAGATTTGGGTGATGGCCAGTGTAGGCAGGGGTGGGCAGGAGCAGGGCTGCATATGTGTGTGGCTAGAGGGGATGGTCACTGGTGACTTAATATAGGGTGGAACAAAGATATAGACCAAGTAGGAGAAACACTTTTGTTTGTACTGCCATTAACTGTACCACAAGAACCATTTTTGTTTCTCTGTACAATCCATGCAAGCAGTAGGAAGCTTTTCCTTTTCACTAAGCCCTCGGCAGGCAGAGCTTGCTGTTGTCTAACAGGCCATGGTGGTTTTTACTTTCTTTTACAAAACAGTGGTTTGAACATCCCTGTTCAATAGCTATTTCTCTAACAACCCATTATTTTTTCCTACTCCACCTGAGTACACTCATCTCTTCTACCATCTAAGGTAAAAAGGGGATATTGAAAGTGTAAATTTTTTTATGTAGAACGTTTAAATCTCTTTTTTAGGCAAAGAAGGAGTAGGTGGGAACGCGAATAGATCTCACCGGCAGACCTGAGCTCTGGGTTTGGCAAGCACCATAACCAATAGAGTAAACAGTCTTGTTCTTTCCTTCTCTTTCCCTCTGGCCTGGTGCATTTTTATGCAAAGTGAAATGCCTCCACGGGAGAGTGAAGAGTTTTCCCACATGAGGCTAGCCTAGCGATCTAATAAGGTTAAGACTAATAAGAAGGGAGAATTAGGAACTCCTTTTGACTTTGAGAATTAATACGTGTTGGACATGTACTTCAAGCATGGAGAAAACAGTGGGGTAGATGGCTGTAGCAGTTTGCACCAGTTCAAGGATTCAGGTCTGTGAGTTGTACAAGAGGGGAGACATTTGCTGAACCTGCATGGTAGATTGGCTGTTTCTGAGAACCCGGGGCAATGCAAAACAATATTGCAGCTGAAATGTTGGGTCTTGTGGGAGCTGAAAGGCTTTAAGGAGTGAGATCCTTTCTCTCAAAGAATGTGTATCCTCACACCAGGGTGCTCTGTCCCAGTTCCAGGTGATCTAATCCATCTGAAGCAGTCAGAACCGAAGACATGACCTTTCCCAAACAGGGTGCTTTACCTCAAAAAAGCTGAGTGGCTGAAATTGGTCATTCTCCTGCCCTTCCCTGCCCTCTGGGCCCCGAGGGGAGGGCTGGAAGTGCTGCATGAGCTGGAAGGGGTGCAGACCTGCTCGGTTCAGGGCTCCGGCGGGCAGCGCTGCCCCATCGCACCTCGCCGCGAAGGAAGGCAGCGAGCAGGGATGCTCCGGCCTTTGTCTGTCGGCACCGAGAGGCAAAGCGCTGGGAGGGAAATGCTGTGGCAGGTCCCGGGGCTTGATCGTGGCGCTGAGCGCTATCCCCGCCTGCCCAGAGCCTCGGCAAGGCTTGGACGCACAGGGCGCAGCTCTCGGACTGCTTCCCCCGGGCTAACACCTCCCAGGATAAATAACAACCGTATTGCTAGCAGCTGCGTTTACCTTCGTCTTACTGAGGAGCAGCTTACGTGAGTGAAAAGACTGGAGAGCCAGGGACCAGGTACAAGCGCTGAGCCTGTACTAGGAGAGACAAGTCTGTATCAGCGGCATTTTGCTGTTGAGCCTAGCCCAGCCCGCTCCGCACGTCTCCCGTGCTCTGCAGTAATTATCCCCATGCAATGTGCGAGACTCTTGCGTCACTGAAGTACCTTGGAGTGAAGCCGCTGAGAGACGCTGCTCGGTTAGGTGCGGCTGAGCGGCTCGTCAGCGCCCGGGCGATGGGGCACCCCCCAAAGGCAGCGGCGGCGGGGGCAGGGAGAGAATCTAAACATGAGCCTCAGCACTTAAAGAGGTTAAAGCGTGATCATGGGCTAGCGTGCCAGCTACAGGAAATGGAAATTACCTGATATTGAGAAATTAATTAGTTTAAGGCTGGTCGAGCCCAGTTTTCTTCAGGTGATTGAGGAAAAAGGAAGAAGAGATTGAGGAACGTGGAGTCCATGTACTCCTAAATTGCATTGAACTTCTAGTTATAAATCGCAAATTCTTTCCAAAAAATAACTTCTCTCAACCCAGTAACGTAAATGACTGGCCAAGTGTTTCTCCGTCTGTTTTATCTTGATCTCCCAGTAGCAGTTCATGCCTCTCCTCATCTAAAAGCAATGTGGTAAATGTGGTGGTTGGATTTCGACTAATTTTTCACCAGCGATAAAGGGGCTGTTTTTTGTAACAGCATAGATTATTAGAAATTTGTAATTTGCAGTTTGCAGTCGCCACCAAGATCACAGCAGGGTAAAAAAGAGACTAGAATCTGCAGTAGCTTCAGTAATTCCCGTTCACGGGTTTCACATGACGATGGGAAACACAACCACCCTTTCAGAGCAAACTTTGAGTTTAATATACAGTGACTTCAGAAAGTGCAATAAAATCAATTAGTGTTGCAAAAGCACTAGCCAAAAAGAAAGCGGCGAAAGGATTTATGGAAATGTAATGGATTTACAAGCATTTATCCTGCGACTCGATAAACAGCAATGGGAAGCCAATATGGTGAAAATAATTAGTCCAGCACCCTCAGTGACTATGGACAATTTATTATTATAATTTTATCTTTTCAGGGCTCACTCAAATTTATTTTTTAATTTTGTGATCTTAAAGCGCAGGGGCATGGCTATAAAATTTGTTCTCAGCTTCCTCGGGGGATGGGTTTCTCCTGTTTTCTGTCTTCGCAAAGCAAAGCGAAATGTGTGACTCGCAGGGCTCATTCTTAGGGTTTTCCGCCGCACATTAAGGACTATTATAATTGGCCTTCGTCAGTAACGTAACCCAAGGCGGGGAAGAATCAGCTCTTTGCCTCCCTTTGCGGCTGGGGTTTCTCTCTCTCGGTTTTCAGACGGGTTTTCAGGGAAACTTTGAAAGAGCCGCAGTTCTAAAGCGGCTGCAGGAGCCGCCAGTGTCCTGGCGCCGGGACAAAGCCGGCACCGAGGACTTCTCTGCTTCTCTCCGAAGTTTGCAGCGCTGTTATTACAGTCGAAAAGAGACATCTAGCATGGAGCAAAGATTACAATTTCCAGAAGTCAGAATTTATTACAGTTAAACTGTGATAAGATCCCATCTGTTAGGAACACATGTAGCACCAGTTGTTTTCCATACAACTGCAATTTATTTAACCTTCAGAGCGAGGGAGACTACAGGCGTGATGCAAAAAAAAACCAACCCAAAACAACACAACCCACTAAAAAACAAAAAACCCAAACAAACGAACCACCACCACTTCGGCTGGTGTGCAGTCCGGCCTGTTATCTGGCTGAACCCATTGATCCCACCGCACTTCCCCTGCGATCCCATCGCGGATTCCCCGCCCCACACGGGCCCTTCGGCCGCGCCGGAGCCCGCAGCGCCTCCTGGCGGTCATGAGCCTGCGCGGGGCCGCCGAGACAAAGGCGGGAGCCGCCTCGCTTCGGCCTGAGCGGCGGGAGAGCGGCAATGCCGGACGGCAGAGTGAGCTGCAACGGGGTGAGAGTGAAAGGAGATACTTTTATGGTTCTATCAGTTGTGCCAGTCTGGGAACCAGGAATGTGCCTGCGCGTCGTCTTGCCCCATCCCACGTAAGTGCTTTGGATCGAGGAGCACACCAGCCACAAAGTAAAGCAGCAAAGATGAAGCACTTTAAAAAATTTCAATTAATGATTTTTAAAATCCCCCACACTCTCTTACCATGATAGCCTAAGAAGGGTATCTAATTTTATTCTCTTTCCAACCGTTTCAAGAGAGATATACGTGTGTGTATATACGAGTATGTATATCCTGCAGGTTTCAGTGGGCGTCTTTCTGCTGCTCTGTTATCATTATTTCTTGCCTTGATGTGATGTTGAAGACAGATGACAGCATTGTCAGGTTGTCTTTAATTCATTTGAAGATTTAAAAAAAAAAATACACGCAAGGCTTCTTACAATATTCAAAGCCTGAACGGGTTTACTTTTTTTCACAAAAGGGACAGGGTGGCTGCTAGGGGGGAGCAGCTGATGAATTTCAGACATGAAGAGGGAACAAAGTCTGTGCACCGCTGTGTGCACAGAACAAGTGGCCAGAGGTGGGAGTTTTTTTCCGCAGCAGCACCTGGTTGATCTTGATGGAGAAACACTGAGTCTTTCCGCATTTATGCACAAGCTCAAATGTATAGTCTGCTCAAATTTCAACCTTGTCTCTGCTGTCAAAGCATTCTACCCTCAAAGACATGAGAGCAGTAGGGTCCATCTTTTTTTCTTTAGACACCTTTATGCTTCACTCAAACAAAATGTTACCTTAAAAAAAACCCAAAAACCTGCCCCCAAATTTCCTAGAACTAAACTGAGAGATGTAGCAGAGGTTACACACCTCCAGTCAGGACTGATCCTTTGCCTGCTGCAGTTCTGTTCATGAAGCAACGTGGGTTATAGTTTGTGGTGCAGAAAGTTGCAGGATGGAGGTCTCATCTTGAGGTTAGGAATGTCCGAAATTACACCCAAAATCTGGCTGGAAAAGAGATTTGCTGCTGAGAACTCCAGAGCTTTTTCCAATTTCACACATTCTTTCCTTTAAAAAAACAAAAGGACACACAAACAAAATAAAAAACAACCACACCATCCATCTACCCTCCAAAAAAACCCCAAACAAACAAACCCAATACCTCATAAACAACAAATACAAAACCCAGTCAGCCCTCTACTGAGGGCTGAAAACCTGTAGGGAGAGCAAACAGCGTTAAAGCAAGGTGGTATGTCTCTCCATTTATTCCTAGATGTGAAAGAATTAAGTTTGATCAATATTTTTACGGAATAGGAATTCACATTTACTTTTGCTTTGGATAGCTTGGGCCTTTCAGGACTCCCCTTGCCTGAGTGATTTCGATTGTAGGTGTGGGCAGTTGATTGCAAAGCTCGGATTAGTGAGAAGACACTGAGCGTACCTTACTGGCTGCACTGAGGGTGGCTTCAAAGGTAGTGTGTGAGCAGCGGGTGACTTTCCGGTCTTAGAAAATGGAGCCTCTTATGGCTAAGGAAAATCCCTGTATCTTAGCTGTAGCATGTATTTTGCACTTTAAAACCAGGCAAGCAAACGTATATGTCTGTGTTTAGCGTGGGATCGCACACATCAGCCAAGACATACATGCTCATAGAGACCCAGGTATACTACAGAAACTCCTTTACTGTCTGTGGAGTCTGTTTTACTGTTTCATAAAACCATAAGCCACACTAAGAAAAGAAAGATTCTGTTTATCAGAAGCATTTTGTCGAAATGGCATCCAGAGTAAACCTCAGAGAGGGGATAGAAACGCATTAATTTTTATTTTGGTGCTTCAGTTGCATTTAGCATCTGACAAGAGTTGATTTAAATTTTACATGAGTTTATCTTTAATGTTCAAAAAAGATTTGTGATAAAGATGAAACTGTTTAATTTAAACTAATGTATGCCTGACTCCGGTCAGATTGATCAGAGTTTCGGGTTTTGATGGGTTTTGCCCTTCTGTTGCTTGTCCTCTCGAACTGGTTTTTCACTGTGAAATTATTTTAGTTCGGTGGCATGGACCAGCGGCTGCTGTCAACTCTGCAACCCATCCAGTTAGTAAGAACTGGGGTGGGGGGAAATAACGAATGCAGTCCTTTTACCTAAAAACATTAATGCACATAAGCCAAGCTCTATTAGGAAATGAAAGAAAATAACGAAAGAGGGAAAGAAAGAGAGAAAAGAAAGAAAGAGAGAGAGAAGGAGAGGAGAGAGAGAGAGAAAGGGAAGAAAGAAAAGAAAGAAAAGAAAGAAATCCTATATTAATCTCAAAACACTTGCCAGGTCAAATACTCCACAAAGCTGGAAGACAGACCTCTTTACCACCATTCTACAAATAAAATATCCTATTTGAAATTTCATTAGTCTCAGGGACAGTATCTGACTAAAACAGTAATATTGTTATGTGTTCGTTTCACCACGTGCATCAGTAACCTTTATGTGTATAACTTTTGTGAGCATAAATCCACAAAGCTGCTGGTAGGGCTCGAGGACACAGAAATTCCTCTCCCACTCTTTCTAGAACAGCCTCCCAGCACCTGACTGCTGATGGGTTTTCGCTTCCGCGGTCCGAGCTGCAGCTGTTAGAAATCCGTAATGGTAAAATGCGTGAACGGAGGAGGAGCGTGTGCGGTGCTGGTGGTTTTTAATCGCGGCAAATCTGTAATAGTTGCTTGTACACCCAGATGGAGCCTGAAATGTAGTTTTCGTCAAATTAAAGGTAATTAAAACAACGAAGCGGGGAGGGCAGGCTGGCCGAGCTGCTATACCAGCGCTCGGCAGCCGGGATGCAGCAGAGGGCGGGGGGCAGCGGCTGAGAGGTTGTTCTGCCTTTCTCGGTCTCTCTGAATGACTCTTCCACTACTAGCACCCCCACCCCGACCCGCAAAGCCCTACTTCCATTACTTGCTGCGCTCGCTTTCGCTTCCTATTTTATTATCAAAGTTTTCTTGGTGTCCTCCCTCCACCTCATTCTCTCGGTTCATACCGAGAGCTCATTTTACATCGCCCAAAGCAGAGATACCGCAAGAGTTGCTTTCCCATTTAAGGGGAAAAAAATACGTTATGTTAAAGCACAAAGCATTTCCCGTGTCGCTTTCCGACCCGTGTCCCAGCCGAACTACACACGGCCCAGCCACGGCGTTCCCGGGCGAATCCCAGCCCCGGCTCTGGTCCCCGGATCGGGCCGGCCCCGGCCGGGCGAGCACCGGATGTTCCTCAGCTTGTGCTTTTCTGTCTGCTGCACACTAACGCTGCCACTAATTATCTGGAGTAAATGCGTTAGACTAATTAGCATCTGGGCACCGCGGGAAACTTTGAACAGTAATTATATTGTGCAGGATACAGAACGAGGGAGAAAATCCAGTGATTCGTCAAGCAAAGCAAAGTCAAAATTTGTCAAAGGAAAGCTCGGGCCAGGGCGGACGGTGGCGGGGGGGAAGAGGAGCCGGGCCGGGGGCAGCAGGTCCGCGGCTCCCCCTGAGCCGCTTCCCGCAGAGCGGGGCAGATCGCGGGGCAAAGCTCTTCCCTGGTATCGCCGTCGCAGACTCGGCTACAGCTTTTCCTACTATCTCGGCGGCAACTGATCGTTCCGCTCCTCTGGCTTTCCCGCCGCAGCGCCCGCTCCTACCTGAGTGTAGGACGAGGAGCCGGAGCCGGGCGGTGACCCGGGAAAGCCAGGGCTGGGGCGGCAGGGGAGGCAGCACAGGCAGGGGCAGCCCCTCGCGGCATCACGTCGAGTTTGGCACTGCACTTCACTAAAGAGCAAACACGCAACAAATAATGGATGAACTTTTCCCCCCCCACCACCTTTGTAAAAGAAAATGAGTTTTCAGATCTGTCCGATTTCTTTTTTTTTTTAACGTGATGATCATTTGTGCTGCGGTACGAATCGAAGAAAGAAATGGACAAGAACTGGAGGAGATCAAACAGTGCTTTCCTAATTGCTTCTGAACTTCTGATTTAGAAAAAGAGATGAATAGTTATGCATTACACTGTAAAAAAAAAAGCTTTCAGATATTTGTAAAAGAGTAAGAAGATTAAGTCTTGCCTTTCCCGTTTCTTTCTGAAGAAAGAACAGTGTCTTTTAATTGAAACTCAGTTTTAAAAAACAGGTTTTTCACAGTAAAAACTTTTTAAAAAGTTAATCTTCCTTAGAAAAGTGAGATTTCACCGATTCTCAGTTCTGCTATTTCATGCCCACGGATTCTACTAAAGTGAAAAAAAAAGGATTTTTTTTTTTAGAGACAGCCCTAGGATTACAATAAAAAACCCTTTTCATTTGTTGGAGGTTTTTCTTGTTGGTTTGGGTTTTAAAAATTTTTAATTGAAACTGAATAAGCACTTAAAGAGAAATTAGTGGTTGCCTCTATCCAAAACCTGCTAGTGTTTTATAATATAATCAAAGCGTATTTAAAAAAAAAAAGTAAAACCTTTTAATACATCAAATATACGGAATTTTAATCTTTAAAGCGATACATTGTCTGTTTTAGTACATGACGTAAACCTTACTTAACCCTTTTTACAGGGTGGACTTAAAAATTAAAAATAGTTAAGTGTTCCTTTTAAAGAACAAAATAAGGCAAATGAGGTTTTTGGAATAGAATTGTTTTTGTTTTTTTCTTCCAGAATACATACAAAAAAATACCAATTCTCTTTGAAGGGTATACACCTTAAAAATAATTGCAATTTGAAATTATAACTGACAAATTGCGAGTTGTTTTTTTAGTAACAAACATGCATGTAATTTTTTTTGTTTCAATGAGACATTAAATAAGAACGTACAATACAATCATAGCAATTTTAAAGTAACATTAAAGAGAAGACCTCTATCTTTTTATTTATATTCTACAATGGGTGTTCCACTTTTACCTATTGAGCTCAGTTAAGTAATGCACTTTATGATTCGTTGTCCCGCTTGAAGCTAACATAAATAAATACAGTGCTCATGGATCCAGTCCTCAAATGAACACTATTTTATAAAAAGTCCGATTTTTTTATCTTTCCAACTTTATAATAAAGTTTTGCAGGGCTTCCTTCCCTCACCACTATAATCTGTGTTGTGTGTCAAAGCCCTGCTGCCTATGCTCACTGGTACCCCAGGGCTGAGGCTGTGGTGAGTCTCTGCCCGTAGAGTGCGTAAGGGGAGTAGTAGGGTCCGGTGGCAGCAGGCACGGGCACAGGTGCCCCGGGGGTGGGCAGGGGGCTCTTGGAATAGGGATGGTAGCGGCTGCCAAGTCCCAGCGCATGGTGCGGGCTGCGCAGGGCCAGTGTGCCTGGGCTGCCCGGGGCGCCTGTCGTGGGGATGTGCATGTGGCATGCCATGGCCGCAGCTGCTGCACTGGCCAGTGATGAGGAGCTGGGGTAGCTGGAGAGGAGTTTATCGGTGCCTGGAAAGGCAGTGTGGGTCCGCAAGTGACTAAGCAGCTCCTCTGAGGTGGCAAAGCGCTTGTCGCAGGGTCCATTGGCAGACACCCAGTTGCAGATGTGTGGCTGAGGGTCGTTGGGTAGCATGAAGCCGTAGGGGTACAAAGGGTGGCCGGCTAGAGAGGGTGGTGTGGCGCCAGTCAGCGAGGAATGGACGCTGTGCAAAGGGTGGGTGGGGTAGACAAGGGGGTATCCGGACTTGAGGGCCTGGTCATGGGCGCAGGAGGCTCCGGCAGCCCCTGCCAGGTGGCTGGCGCAGTGGTAGCTCAGGCAGTACGGGTCTCGGCACAGACTCGCCGTCATCACCGACGGCGGTGACGCACCCGCCAGCGGGCTCGATCCCGCCGGTTTGCTGCAGCCCAGGCTGCTGGCCGCGGCCAGCTGGGCCCCCACCAGGCTGGAAGATTTGGTGGGGTCCAGCGCCACTCCGTGTGGCAGAAATTGGGGCGGGTAGCCAGCGTAGGCTCCAGCCAGCGTCCCCGGGTAGCTCATGCCTGCCGGGGGTAGAGGGAAGACGGTCTGGCCCGGCTTGTAGGGTGAGACGGGAGCCACGAGGCCAGAGCCCAGGACTGAGGTGGAGGAGGTGGCGGTGGTGCTGCTGCAGGAGGAGGCAGAGTCCGAGGCGATGGGCTTGGAGCCCGGCGTGCTCTCCTGGTGCTGGTTGACCTCCACGTTAATCCCGGCACAACTCACGCTAATCCGGCTATGGCTGATGCTGGTGGTACCCGGGCCTCCCTCCGAGCCAGAGCCGCCGCTCTTACCGCAGCCCTCCGAGTCTTTCTTGTCCTCGCCGCCCTTGCCCTCGGTCGGCAGCAGCCCCGGCGAGCAAGCGGAGGCGCTGGAGCTGGGGCTGCCTGTCCTGGGGGTGAACGGCTGGCAGGTGGCGCTCGGCACCCGGAATCCCGACTTCTCCCCGGCCGCGACCCCTGCGGCGGGGCCGCCCGCGCAGCCAGTCGCCCCCGGCTCCTTCTTCTCCGCGCCCGGCTTGGAGTACGGCTTGAAGCTCGACTTGTCCTCCACGCCGATGTCGCTGAGCTTCAAGGGGCCCGACTTGGAGTCCTTGTCACCTCCAGAGCCATTGGAAGTGACCGAGGAGAGTTTGGAGGAAGGGGATGGGTCCGGCTTCCCTATTTGAGAGCAAGTTTGTGCCAGAAGGGCCAAAGGACTCTTCTTCGCATCCAGCTGCGGAGATAGTAAGAACACACAAAGACAGAGGTTTAATCAGAAGGACACGCGAACACAGGGGTCTAATCAGTCTGAGAAAAACCCCGGGGCGTACCTAGAACCCTTGTCCCGTGCATTTGTGCAGAGAACGGCCTGCAAGCACAGAACAATTTCGTATGCATTCATCACCCTGACAGCCCCCTCCCCCGCATACACCATTTTCTGCAAAGCCTTTAAAAAGGGCTGGGGATTTTCGTATCCCTTTGAGCCCACAGGGGCCCCCTTCACCGCCCACCGCTTCTCGGCAACGGGGGCCGCGGCCCGGGCAGCGCTGAGCTCGGCGCCTCGGCGCTTGCCTCCGCGCCGTGCATAAACTCGTCCGGGAACAGCAGCGACTGCAGCATTTCTGCGCCCTGACTGCTGACACTATTTATAAATGGAGCCCGGGTGCTGGGCTCCGGAGCTGTCCTGGCTCCGCTGAGACCTTCATGAAATCCATCATCCCCGCGGACACACCCTTCCCACCGCCCGCTCCCCGCGAGTTTCGGTCCCGCCGACACCCAGCTACGCCGGGATCCTCTGACAGCCTCGGCAGAGGAGAGAGGGGACGAACGGGGACCCCTAAGTACAAACGCATGTCGGTACTTGAATGGGAACGGTTGGGGGGCTCAAATAGTTCTGCTGCCGCACCCACGCTCTAGCCTGTCCCTCTCAGCGCCCCCTCCCCCAAACGCTCGTAGAAGCAGCCCGGGGGTTTGCCTGCTCAGTTGCGTGGCCGGATCGTGACCCCACAGCGGGTCGTTTCCTTCAGCGCACCCCTCCTCTCAACAACAAAAACAAGCAAACAAACAAACAAACAATAAAGGCTAGAAAGAGCAAAAATAAAAAACTTAATTTACGCGGGAAGCAGAGATCAGCTCACTGAACATGGAAACAATACGAGGGTCGGCTCCTCGCACGAACTCCGTGTGCGGGAGCGGCCCGGTTCCCGGAGCAAACGCATTCCGAGGCGCAGGGGAGCGCTGGGGGAGGCCGGCGGAGCCGCCATGCGCTACGGGCGCCCGGGTCCTTACCTCGATGGGGCTGACGGGCGTAGAGGGTAAAGGCTGCAGATACTCGGGGTGTAAAATGTGTCCAGTCCGCGCCGTGAGCATTTTCAAGACTTTGATGGGAAGGCGGTTGGCTTGGCGTAGCGGGTCCGAAGGGGGGACGGCGTGGAAGCCCGGCTTGGCGGCGGCGCTGCTGCCTCCGTTATTCCCAGCGTGCCCGGTTGGCCCGGCGAGGTCGGCGGAGCTGCGGCTGCGGCGGGGACTGCCCCCAGGTTCGCTCAGGCTGCTGCTGCGCTTACTACTTCTGAGAGCAGAAAGCGAGGGCGATGTGATCATGACCCAAAACCTCGCATGAAAGCTGGGGCGAGTCGCGCCGCTCGCAGTCGGGAACGTTCACTCGCTCGCTGCAGACAAGCAGGGAAAAAGCCACGAGCTCCCCGCGCCGAAAAACAAACATAAAAATGTCCCGTGGATCG
>JAOXOE010000632.1:8698431-8710681 GCA_028565055.1 Phoeniculus purpureus | reverse complement strand
AATTGATAAATGGAGTGCAGTAAAACTCTGGAAGAAAAAAAAAAGCTGAAACCTTCATTTGTGTTCATTTGCATTAAAGTGCTTGGAACAGCTGTTTTCCTTACAGGACCAGGGAGACTCCTATCTGTTTTCTCGTTGTATTTATCCTGCCTCCCAGGGCGAAAGACTAAAGATTAATTGTCTTAAGGTAGAGTCAGCTGTGGGAAGGTTTCTTCTCCCCACCCCATTTTCCCTTCCCTCTCTCTTTTCTTGTGGAGGTGAGGGTGATTTCGCGAAGGGATTGTTTTACTTGTAAGCCAGGGAAGCAAAGGCGATACCCGGTACATGTGTAAAACAGGCAGCGCACCGACAGGAAAAGCTGGGGGAAGGACAGTGGGAAAAGCACAAACTCCAATCTTTCTGGCTGAAGTAGAAGCATTAGAGGGTAATTTAATTAGTAATTTCAGACGACAGCCCTTCTTTCCTTCTTTCTTTCTTTCCTCGCTCAGCCTTTGAAATGAGATTTAAATCACACGCAGTACTGTAAACTTTTTTATGTAGAAGCTTGTAAAAAAAACCCCCAATCTCAAAACATCCCCACCCCTTTGCCCCCTCCAAGGCATTTCTGAACTGTGAGAGCGTATTCACTGTGCTTAATACGCTCGGAACACGATTCCCAACGAGAGGCTCGGAGTTCGTTGCACTCGCATAGGATCGGGCGGCAGCGCTGCAGTTTAAATGCGGTGCACAGTTTTTGTTTGAGCTTCTGCGGGCTCTTTTCCTCTCTTGAGGTGCAGAAATGATTCCGTCCTGCTTGTTACCTTCGCTAGGGATCCGCGTTTAATGAATCCGTGCGTTGGTTTGCCATTTGGCATTTACTTGTGTAGTCTTGGGTGAAGTTTTGGTGGCCGTTGCTTTCATTCTCCTTTAAAAACAAGCAAACAAACAGAAAACCGAATAAAACCACCAAAGAACAACACCCTCCAAAAAACCAGTAAGGGTTGGAACCCGTCTTCCTCCTCTTACAAAAGAAAATTGTAACTTAAAAAAAGGAGAGCAAAGAAGGAATTAATTAACAAGTGCCAGTCCACACTTTCCTTTACCTACCAGCTATTGGCAAGCATGTCAAGTCGATTTTATTTGCACACAATGGAAATGATTTATTTTCTCTTAAAAAGGAGTGGGCTGGCAGATATTTGAGGAGGAGAGGAGAGCGAGAGAGGAAAAAAGTTTGAAAATGCCTTGAACTATTCACTGTCGAGATGGCTAATCAGTATTGAGGCTCGAGGGCACTCGGGCAGCTTTTCAATGCGGTTTTCCTTTCATCTCAAGCTGGATGGAGGCGCTCAATTAAAAGCCTATCAGTTTGTAAGTAAATCAACGCCTATCAAAGTTGTCACATCAAACAAAACGATTATTATTGCAGCCCGCCTCCCCTATTAATCTCCCTCTAAAATAATCCGCTTGACAGGTCAGGCTGGCGAGCTGCAAACCCTGGGCAGGATCAGCCAAAAAAAAAACCTGGAGTGACTGTTTTTCCCCCGGGAGAAGGAACTGCAGAAATCTCGGCAGCAGCGTGCTTGCTCTGCGAACTTGCTCTCTTGCCATTTGGGTGTTAGCTTCTGTAGATCACGGTTGCAAAAGGACGTTTAGTCTTTTAAACTGCACAGCAACAACCCTACAGGCCCTTTAGATTTTTTTTTTCTTTCCATCCCGTCTCTTCTTTATTGTTTAGAACAAAGTTTTAATTAACATAAATGTAGTTGATGAATTGTGTCTGGGCTATATTTCCACGCACAACACATCTATCTGTCTGTCCGTCCTCTGCGTCAAATTTATTTGCTTTGCTGGTGCTTGCGTTTCTATCTACCCGAGAGTTTTTATTAAGATATGCATTGCAATAGGTTTTTGTAAATGGTGCATTTCTCTTTTTTTTTCTTCCTCCCAAGAATGATAGTGCTTCAAATAAGAAATATGATGGATTGACAGAAATACTGCATCACGAATTTGTACACTTGGTACTAAATTTTTTTTTCTCTCTCTCTCTTTTTTTTTTGTTTTGTGGCTTTTTTTCCCCCTTTTAATTCGACACTGCATGTGCCTAGGTAATAACTGACACATCTGCTCAGGTATCTGACAGAAGTATGAAGTATTTCTTCCAGAATGTTATTAAATACAGTCGTTTGAATGCTTACCAATACACAGTAAGATTTCCAAACTTCTCCCCTGTTTGCATAGTACTTGAAAATATTTACCTTTATTATTGTAATTATTTGCCTGATATATATAAGCAACATACATTTCACCCTGTATGAGCTGCAAGTAATAATTTTATAAGTGGTGCTAATTTTAGTGTGATCTCCAAAATAATAATCACGTTAGAGCGGATCTGATTTTTAGTAGTCAGGGTAATCTTTACTAAACGAGCAGAATACAGCTTTTTTTGTTTGATTAGCTTTTTTGGCTTGCTTTCTTATTGCTTTCAGAAATATACCTACTCTTAAAATGTTTTCGGATAAGTTTGTCTAATTTTTGTCCTTTTGTTGCGCTGAGATAAGGAAGGGATTAATGCACCAAGTAATAATAATAATAAACCCAAATAAAAGAAAACCTTTCTCTTTTAAGCCCTTTGTTAGATTCCCCTATTATCTTCGTTTCATGTATGAGTGTGAAAATTGGTACTCTCGTGCTGAAGTTCTTTTCTGAACAGCTGTTTTCAGAATCTATCCTCTTTTATGTTTAAGGTGTTATGCTTTCATTTTAAATAGTCTTGAGGTAACTTTCTAGAGGGCGAGGGAGAGAGAGCAAGTCAAACAAGTGCGATGACACGAGAAAGGCTGGTTTTGTTTCCTGTTAAGTGCATGGAGATTTTCAGTGCCATTTCGTGTTATTAAATGTACTACGATTAAAATGATCGAGCCCAAAGCAAGTGAACACGTCTCCCAATTCGAACGTATGTCTTCGTGATGGTATTTGCTGCTTAGGTTTTAAGAGTGAAAAAAGAGTCTTTTAGCTTCTATAACACCTTGGTCTGATCATTGAATCCCAGCAATCATAAAGCCATCTCTGTGTTTATCTTCTGCAAAAGCCTGGAGGCTAAGGGAGAGAATTGTATCAACTAAGCACGTATTTGGTTACAGTAATCCTTCAGAAATTAACTGTGGCACACAAAGAGGTGATCTTTAGCTTTGTCACTTGGATCCTAAATGTAGAGAGTGTTTATTGACAACTTTGTTATGGGAACTGCGCGGGTCAACAATATGCGTCTTCAACCGCGTCTTCTGAGATGCGAAGAGTTCTAAAGATATTACTGGAAAAGGCATTGCAACCCCAAAAACTAACCTTCTCCAAACACCTAAATGACAAATGAACAATAATCTTTGACGCAACTACAAGCAGCTCCGTTTGGACTGTGGGGTAGGGGCAGGGAGAAGCATGCAATGTATTTTAGCTATCTTCCTGAAAAAGTCTAGGTCTGCGATCCGAAAAGGTTAAAATAATCTTAATTTTAATAACTATTAGCTTGTTTTCAGTCGTCCCTAATGATGCATTTAGGTCTCCTTTAATCCCCACTGCTTTCATCTTTAGCTTTTTACACCCTAAAATTAATTCCACCTAAAGTACATTTTTCATTTTGTACTGTACTAGCGATGTGCAAATAATTTACATCAGCGTTCATCAGGACTGTCCTGAAGTGATGGATCATTTTGTCGAGTTGCAGTAAAAGTGCAGAATGATCTATAATGATGTAATATATACATTAAAAGGGTGTCTGGATGATCAGAGTTTTGCTAAAAATGTAAAAGGGCTTTTTGATTGATAACAGGGTTGCTGTTTTTCTGCAAAGGCTGTCACAGGCTGACACAATGCTTGAGTTATTAGGGCAGAGAAGGGCAACCATAAATTTCCAACGTCAGGCAAAAACTCTCTTTATTGTCTATATGATGGATGGGCCTCCGTACTAGACACCAAATACTTCGTATCACCCTTAAATGGGAACACATTTTTCGTGGCCATAATTCATGTTTTTTAAATAGAAAGTTTGAAATGCCTGCCTATATTTCACAATCCTGACATATTTATGAATCACTCCCTGCATGCAAATATCATTATTTAAAGCACTGAGGTGACATATGGGTTAGAAATGTACCAAATGCTGTTAGTGAAGTGATTTTTTTTTTTAATTCCCTAAATTGAACACCATAGGAAACTCTGCCTGTCTGTTCAGATCAATAAAGTCGAAGGTGAAATTTTACTGATTTTGTCAGTGCCACATACAGATATTCGGTTTTGATTAGGTGAAGCTGACAAAAAGGGAGTCTTTTTGCAATTACCGCCAGGTTAATGAAAGAAACACTCATCTTGCTCCTGGCACCCCCACACAGGCAATCGCGCTTTCCCCCCCCCGACTTTATTCGGCCGCTGAACTACCCGGAGGTAAATTTGACAGCCGGGTTTGTTTTTTTCTGTTTAGCGGTTTGGTTTGCTGTTTGTGTAGCGGGCTTTTTGTTGGGGTTTTTCCTTTCCTCCAGAATGTTTTTAATGTGCAGCAGCGCCCGTCTCGGAAGTCGCAGCCGGCTCCGAGCGGGACCGGGAGCAGATGAGGGGTCACTTCGGCCGCCCTAGCCCTCGCATTCCTAGCGCGGTGCCGCCGCGGCTCCCTGACCCGCTCGCACCCGCCCCCTTCACGGCGGCCCGAGGCGGGCCCGTCCCGAGCGGCGTCTGCCCCGAACGGCTCCCTAGAAGCCGTCGCAGGCGGAGAAACTCCCTCCTCCTCCTTCTCCTCCTCCTCCTCCTCCTCTCACCAACCCCCCTCCCCGCCGCATTAGCACGGGGCAGGCGGCAGCGGTGGCAGTCTCGGCTCTCGGTGGCGGTGGCCGTGCCGGTGTCAGAGCCGCTGTCCTGCCGGTCACGGCGCGATGTTACCTGCCCACTCAGGCGGCGGGCTTGGTTCGGTCACACCAACCCGCGGCAGCGCGGATTAAGTGGCTGCTCCGCTGCTGGTCTGTTTTAGTTAATTACGGGAAACCCCATCCCCGCGAGCGGCGGCGCCGGCAAAGGGACACGGGGCCGCTGCTGCCTGCCCGAGCCGCCGGGTAGCCCCGCGGCCGTCGGCACTTCCGCCGAGGCGGGCGGAGTCGCTCGTCGCCGCTCCGCCCGTCCCGCTCTGCCCCCGCCCCGGGGAAGCGGAGGGGGAAGGGCCGCTGTGCTCGACCCCCAGTGAGTCCCGCGGGAAAACGCTGGTGCGGTCCGTTCCTCCGGTGGGGCCGGTACCTAACTGGGGCACCCGCTGGCGTCTCCCGTGGCTGCTCGTGGTGAGTCCTGGACCCGCAGCCTGCCCCAGCTCTTGCCCATGGCCGGGGCGCCGGGAGAGCCGGGGCGCGCACTGAGCCTGGGGTCTGCCTGTAATGTAGCCCTTTGTGTTCGTTTGATTGAAACCTTCGTTATTTTCAACAGAACTCAAGCGGTGGGAGCATCAAATCCGCTTAGTGTCTTGAATGCTGTTTTTCTCCTGGACTTGTGTGCGTACATGTGCAAAGTGTTTGCAGTAGTCCAAACTTACTATAACAGGCTGACTCTTTGCCCATAAAATGTTAAATCAACCATGACCAGACTCATTTTCCCATGTCAGCCAAGAGGACTCTGTAAATCAACACATTAGGGCTTCACTGGGTAGGAGCTGCGTGTGCTTCATGCAAAATGGCCCTGACGCCTTCTCTTGGTGCTGTGGTTGTCAGCCTGTGGCTCTCTGCAGAATTGGCGTGTGGCAGCAGGAAACCTTGCAGGTAGAGTGCGAAATTATTGGGCATGCAATATGTAAGAGACCGAGGACCAGCACAGCTGCAGGAAATAGTACCGGATGTTTTACCTCCTGATATGACTGTGTTCGAAAGATTCTCAGGTGCTCTAGACATCCTATTGCACCAGCTTGAATTGTCACATTAACTTGTGCCTCTTGTGAATGGCTGTGTACTTGTATGCAGGTAGAGAAGCTCTGCAGGCCTTTCCTGCCATCTCAAGATGAAACCTGCTTGGAAGCTCATCTGAAGGTTATGCAGGGGTGCGAGATAACTATACGCAGATGAGCACAGTGGATAAATACAGCTAAGAAAGAATAGACTTGAGCATAGCTGACTGGACAGAAACAGCCAAGTCAAAGTCCCTTCTTTGTTCAAGAAACAAGAAAATAAAAAATGAGATGCTATATATTATATGACAATATAATGATATATGCTATATATTGTGAAAAGCCTTAGCCAGCCAGCTCTTATCTAAAACACTATCTCTGGGTAAAGGTTCAGTTACTGGAAAGCCTATTTCTGGATGCTAGTAGGTTGAAAGGAACAGAAGACAGAGTATTGCATGTAACAACGTAATTAACCCCTTACTACCGCAGAACCAACCCCAATAGTTGCACACATTAGATCAGATTAGATTCAGATATCAAGGTAGAGCTCTGTGCTATATTTCATGAAAGGGGCCTCAGCATAGAGAAATCATTATCCAGTGCTCCTTGCTGGATTGCCTCCCACTCAAAGGAGTGACCCAGCTGTGACCCAGACTCTGAACACTTGTGTGTAAATTTAATCTTCAGTGTTAAACTGGAACCTCATCGCTTTGCTCACTGTTGTGCTATGTGGCTTACCTGCAGGTAAAGAAAGAAAAGGAGAGGAAGAAAACATGGCTACAATACTAGGAAATACGAGTTCACCTTAAAAGTATGTAAAGAGCCACTTCTATCCTGTGGTCTAGTGAGACACTAGTAAGCTGGTAAGTTTAAAATCCTACAAGATGTCAAAAGGAAGAGCGTTGCTTATGACGTAATGATACAAACAGCGTGCAATTTTTCCTGTGCTTTAAAAAAAAAAAGGCAGAATTTTAATTTTCCCTTGACCACTGTTCTCAATAAGTGAAGAAGGGCTGAAAAATGAAAACCTGTTCTTCAAAATTCAGTATACTTTGTCATGTGGTCATTTTTCATGTATGCTGCTTTCTCCACCAAATTTTTGGAATATGAGAACAAGACAAAACAAGTAAGTTTCTCATTGTGAAAGTTTTCATACGAGAGTGATCTGTCGCAAAGATATGTTTTCTAAGGGAACTGAAACCAATCCTCTTGACTATTCCCTGAATTGTTAAAGGAACTAAGAAGAACAAACAACTAATGCTCCCCCCCTTCATGTAATTGTAAATTTGTTTTTTCACTAACTGAGCAGGGAGTTACCGTTTATGTCATTTCTTTCTCATAAAACCTATATTTATTTTTTCTTTTTCATTCATAGAATGCGGATGACAAAGTAGGTGGAAGCATACACGTGCAAAGAGATTTCTCCTGACGAGCTTCATTCAGGTACTCCCAGCTCTGATAAATGTACTACCTTTAGTGTCAGGAGTAGAGATTAAGGGCAACAAGAGCTTGGCCAAGGCCACAAGTCCTTACAGTAAATAGTCTGTTCAAGTAAACTCACTAAATTGTGGCTACAGAAGAACAGAGACTAGACAGAGTTAGCAACTCTTACGTTCCGTTTCCAGGCTTACCATTAACAAGGTACCAGTTTACTAAGTGTCTCTGTATCTGTAAAACGGAGTCGTGGTACTTAGTTATCAAAGAGTTTTAATGATAATAAATGCTTTAATACATGATCATGGCATAAAAATACAGTAACTTACATTCTCTATATAAAAGCTTCAACGCTCTCCATCTTTCTGTATAACAGCATAGTAAAATCAAGAGGATAATCTCACTGCTGTTTAGGGTGCTGTGCTCTCTTTTTGGAATTAAATATGCTGGCGCTGCTGCAACTGTTTTTTTGTGCGTTACTCAATGACTAGAAACAAAAATCCTTCAATGTTCCTTATTCCTCAAGTGAGTTTCAAAGTCATGAAATGATGTAATACAACGTATGCATGAAATACTTACATAGATTTGGTTCCTTCAATCAGTAGTAGCCACATTTCTATAATACTTGAAGTTACTGTAGATGTTCATAGAATCATAGAATCATAGAATCATAGAGGTTGGAAGGGACCTCGAAAGATCATCTAGTCCAACCCCCCTGCCAGAGATGTTGTTTTCTTTAGACTTACATAATGTGGTGGTTTTACCAGTGACCTTGAAATCATTAGTAATATCCATGCTAGTATGACAAGAGTACGAAATTATGTGATTATATAGTTTAGATAGTCTTGTTGAAAGTTATTAATACACACAATGGTAAAATCAATTAACAAGCCATCATTTTTGAAGTAAAACTTTTTAATACTGTGTAAGAGTATTCTTTGGTTGAATAGCTCTAAAATGTAGATAATAGTATTGTGGATACTTCAGTTAGGGCTTGTGTCTTCTCTCTGTGAACTAAAAGGCAAAATTCTCTCATTTACTTCAACAATGAATGAACTGGGCTCTGGTAAGCAGCTGTTTTGCTTCAATAGTCACCCACTGTCTCATTCCCACATTTTTATTATGGTCTCAATGGGAAAAAGCAAATTTAGATTAGATGCCTTCATGTATATTATCGGTGTTTAATATCAAAGTATGTTAACAAGAAAAAGTGTGGACCAAAACTGTAACATCCAAATAAACACTACAATCCCATTAAAAAAAAGATGCTTAACTTTCCCTGGAATGCTTGTATCCATTTATGTATGTTATTGTTACTCATATTAGTAACCCAAATGAAAATAAATAAGAACCTGGTGCCATTTTTGGTATTACCACAGCTACGCAGAGTAGGTAGAACGTGTGGATTTGTAATGGACTCTTTAGAGCGAAAAGCTTGTCCAGAATGGCCTGCTTCTTTCAATGTAAGTAATTTATTTCAAAATTAAAATAATTTGTGTAACAAAGACAATAAGAAAAAATTTCCATGGGCCTCAGTTAAGAACGTGGAGATAGGTTGACCTTGATGTTTCCGGATGACAGCTTTGTGACATGGATGGTGTGAAAATACCTGTTACGTGCAGGACAAGACGAGTTCAGTCAGGTTCTGGGTAAGCGACCTGGTGTAACCAACAAGAAGTTGAAAGGAAATACAGTTCTTCCCTGAGGCAGGATTGTAGTTCTATTTATGTATGTATTCTGGAAAGCAACAACCTTTTTACAGAGAACAGTAAATAATCATGGCATGCCAGAACACTCAGCTCAGGGTAGAGTGTATTTATGTTTGTGGACATGTACAGATAAAAAAAGTACTACCTCTTGGAGAAGTGTTGGGCTAGAGGTAGTTAGGTGTCTTTTACACAGTCTTGGTAGCATGTCTCTGCATTTATCAAATGTTTATCTGTGATGCCCTTACTTCTTCCCAGAAGGCCTGGGTGTGCTTCCTTGTGGAATACTATGAAGTGTTCCTTCTGTAGCATCTGCATATTTCTCCAGTTACCTGTGCTCAGTATGAGCACTAGCATGTCAATGGATGTCTTGTACTGGGGACTTTCTAAGACCTTGTATGACAGGGTGAATTTCATCCATATAAGATTAAGAACTGAAACAGACTCCCGAAGTACAGAAAAATTAATTTAAGAGTTATAAAGATGTCAAATTGATGACACCAAAGAATAAAGTGCAGAATGTCTTCCTCTGCCTTGCCAGAATAATGAGAGAACAGTTCATTCATATCCTCTCTGATGATTCTGCAAAAATACCACTCCAGCAACTGGACTTTCCTGATAAAGATGACCACTAATTAATCTCACAGATTACCTAATAGCTAGAGTGATCAGGGGTCTGGAGCGTTTTTCTCGTGAGGAGCGGCTGAGAGAGCTGTGTCTGTTTAGTCCACAGAAGAGGAGACTCAGGGCAGATCTCATGAATGCTTGTAAGTATCTAAAGGATGAGTGTCAGCAGGATGGGACCAGCCTTTTCTAGGTGATACTCAGCTATAGGACAAGGGGCAATGGGCATAAATTTGAACACAGGATGTTCAATTTAAACACCAGTTAAAAACTTTTTCATGGGGAGGCTAATAGAGCACTGGAATAGGTTGCCCAGTGTTTGCAGAGTCTCTGATGTGTCTGACTCTGGAGACATTCAAGACCTGTCTGGGTATGTCGTGTGTGATCTGCTCTAGGAGAACCTGCTCTAGCAGGGTGTATGTGTTGGACTAGATGATCCCCAGCGTCCCCTTCCAATCCCTACCCTTTTATGATTCTAGGCATGTGGTTACATCTTTGATACAGACTTTGATACAGTGGCCAGTGACTACTGGCTTCATGTTGAAGCTTCTAGACGTAAAGCTATTTGAGTTTTTTACCTCTGCCTGTATACAACATAGCTGATGTCGAGTCTCTGCCCTTTACCGCTAAAGATTATTAGTTCACTTTGAAGTGACAAGTTCAGACATAAACTTCTTGGGTATTATCAGTTTGGGTCAAACTGTGAGCAGAGGTTTTTTGGATTAAACATGCTTAGTCTTCCATCATTCCGTTCCGTGTAAAATAAAATTGCCTGAAGATATCTACCATTATCTAATCTATGATGTTCCGATAGCTACTGTATGCTATCCATTCAACATTTTTAAATCTTAAGTGAATATCTGCTACTGCTATTTAACACAAATAGTTCGGAAAGTTTATAGAAATATTTAATGCATAATGCATGTCACTCAGGTGTTACTGTCAGTAATGGATGTGGGAAAACATTTGGGTAATTTATAAAAGTAGACAAAAACATCTTTTAGTAGTCTCTGTTTTCAGGGTATTGGTTTCCAATAGTAACATTTTTGGTCATAATACCTTCCTAGCATAACTTAAACGACTTTACTTATGCAAATTGGTGAGCTAACTTGAGTGCTTTCATTCTACCCGGAACAGTGAAAGTGTCTCACAGTATAGAAAGGTGTATAAAACCAGTTCAGTTCCTTTGCTTGTTTCAAATCAAACCATAAGATCACGATTTTTCTTGTTTGCAAAGTAAAGGAACCCTCTCCTTATCTGTTTGTGACTTGTGAAGTACCAAAGAGTTGGGGAGGAACCTTAACAATAGCTGGGGGTTTCCTTTAACAATATGAAATCCTGGAATGGCAGATACTTGTGAAGAGAGCAAATACGTCAAATGAAGAAGGAAAGGTAGCGCAGGCATGTTGGCTGCAGTGTTTCTGAACTGGTGGCTGCTCTGGTCAAGGATGAACTGTCACAGGGGCAGCAGGTAAAGAGCTTTTCTTCAGCTTCCTCCATGACTCTGAGGTGTGCCAAGCCTATCAAAAGCTGTACCTGTGCTGTCAGTTTAAGATGCTCTCAGGCTTTGGTGCCTCAGTTGTGTATACATAGGCTGTTTGCTTTAGGTTGCCACTTGGAACAAATAATCTCCTTCCTGCTAAAAGGAAGACCAGGGCCAAGGGATCATACAGACCCGCACTGGTTTTCTTTTCCTTTGCCCATACAAGATATACCAATTATATCCATAAGGCTGGGGAGATTCCTATGTCCCCTTAGGGCCATCAGACATGCACCACACATTTTATGGGTCACATCAGATTATAGAAAGGATTGCAACCAGCCTGTAATCTTTTAGTCTTCTGACTTATTTGTAACCCGCTAATAAACAAAGCCATGAGGTAGTACAAGAACACAGGTAAGAAATGAGACTTGATGAGATTTGACTGCTGGTGGTAACCCAGGCCTATGCTGAGGAAAAGCTGCTCTTGAGAACATAGTCACAAGAATAGGTGGCACCTCAACGTGGCTGGCTCTGGCCACAAAGACAATCAACTGAAAGGATGAAACCTGAAAGCCACTCACTTAAAAGATAAGGAGACTATTTGGGTAGCTCTGCATAAGTATTTACATTATGGTGAGCCATGCGATGTTCAGACTGCTATGTAGCCATCTGGAGTTCTTAATTGTTCATTTTGGGCCTGATCTCTGTGCTAGGCTGGGTGAGTGTAGAAGCTCAGCACCTATAGTTCTCTAGGGAGAAAAGGATAAGGCGATGGTGCTCGCTTGTCTCATATCTCCAGGGTCAAAGTGAGATACATATTACAGGATGAGACAAGAGATCAGCCTGAGTAAGAGCTCTGATTTTATTGTATTTATTTGAAGTTGGGGAAGGAAGGAGAACATGGGCAGCCTGTAGGGAATGTATGCTATATAGCAGTGGACTGACTACCAAGCATGAGGTGCCCATTGCAGAAACTTTGTGCTCAAAAGCCAGAAATTTATTCTGGAATCCTTAGTATCATAGTATCATAGTATCATAATATTGCCAGGGTTGGAAGGGACCTAATAGATCATCAAGTCCAACCCCTACCACACAGCTCAAGGCTAGACCATGGCA
>JAOXOE010000632.1:8675908-8698331 GCA_028565055.1 Phoeniculus purpureus | reverse complement strand
TAGGTGATCCTGCTGTGGTGGGGGGATTGGACTAGATGATCTTTCGAGGTCCCTTCCAATCCCTAATGATTCTATGACTTGGAAAATGTAAATCTCAGCACATTCCTGCAGCCCCCCCAGTAACACGGGTGGTCCATTCAAATCAGGTAGGAATGTCCCTGACTGCTTTTTCCTTTTGTGTAGTTTTTGGACAAAATACAGCCTCATTTCTAGCTTTTTGTTATGGTAGTGTCAGAGTTCCTGTGTTGGAATTCACTTGGAAAAGAGGGTAGTGTAACTGGTCTTCACAAGTTCTGCAGCAATCAGTGTAGGCCAGCAAGACCATACTTTGGTGTCCTTTCTTGGTTGTGCAGTTACGAGTAATGTTGTGGCACTCTCTTGGCAGTCTGTATGACCTTAGGAACCTCTAGCTGATACAGACTATGCAGGGGTAGAAAACTAATGTTTTCACCATCGAAGACCTGAACTTAGTCTCTAAGGTATCCAGCTTAAGAAAATCCCACCTCTCCAAGTGGTACAAAGCTGAAATTCCTTTTAGTTCAGGATGGCAGGTGGGAAGAAGCAAAGTTAGTATGGAGTATACTTTTGTGTTACTGTTTTAATTTGGTCTACAGGAGCACAGCTTGTGGAACCTTTGGATGTTTCTTGATCGTATGTATTACCCTCTCTCCAAGAAGTTTGTGAGACAGTAGTTTGTTTGACAAGAAAGGATAAAAGTTCTGTAAGAGCCCAAATTTGGTCCATTAATCCTGACTTTAATTTTTATATTTTCCATTCTACAAGAGGGACATGGATTTTCATTTTTTTGTTCATACAGGGTATCAATTGTCATTCTTGGGTTTTATCCCCGTTCCTGAGTAGTATCAGCAAGACAGCTAACCTTTCATGCTATCCTCAGTGTAACTAACTGTAACATTGGGATATTAATTCCTAATTGAGATGGGTATAGTAGGGCTTAATTGATTATTATATGTAAAATGTCATGAAATTTGCAGGTGAATGACACTTTGGAAATGTTAGGTATGGCTTGCTTTGTATTTTAAAACAACCATATCAGTTACACTAAAACCTGATCATTATGAACCATTTTTATAAACACTTTTACTTAGAATATTTACACTGAAAGACAAATTATAGTATTGTGCAGTGAATACAGTTTGAAACACTAAAAGTATAAGGGAATTGACATGCCTTGCTACTCACTACAAGGGGATGAACACTAAGAAAACTTCCTTCCAGATAAAGCTTTGAAAATACTACTTTCAGTATGTCACTTTGCAGGACTGTATGATGAAAATACATCTATATTTATGTAAGCAATCATTAAGCTTAAAATAGAAATCTCTCAGTGGACTTGTCTTTTTGATCATTTGCCTGTTTAGTTGTTGATGAATGTTTTGGTCTTTGCTTTTCTGCCTAAAGAGAACAATTTTTAATTAGTGCTATTGAACTGATACCATTGAAATTTTCAGGTAACAAAAGGTTTTCAGACCTGTGGTTATCTTCTAATTAGAACTTCTTTCTGTTTGTGGCAGTGTGGACAGTTCTATAGTTTCATTAACATGTTTTTCTCCAAGATGAAAAATTAACAGTAGGAAAGAACTGAATTTAATACCCTGCTATCCTTTTGTATGTTTTCACACTGGTAGTAAGCAGAAACACTCTCCATGCCACTGCATCTTTGAGTTTATTTCAACATGGACCTTTCCTGGCTGTGTGTCACCAGTAGCATGTGAACCAGAGTTCACACTCTCAAGAGAAGAAAGTGAAGTTTTAATTCCTAAAAAAACCATAGTAAATTATCCATCAATATTTTAACAGGAGATTTAAAAAATGACATGAGTTTAAACAAACCAACAGATACTGGTTTTAGCTGTTCATGACTTCTACTGCATAATCTCATCTTCAATGCATGCTTCCCAGGCTGTACAAATTTGCAGATTCTCTTATTTACTGCTTATTAATAATTTGACAACTATTTACAATCAGAAACTTCTTACAAAGTACAACTTAATTTCTTGTTGTTTTAGTAGGGAAGTCTAAGACAACTGAGAAACTGGGAAAAATGCTAGAAACTTGGCCAGCTAATTTAGGTATTTCAATAATTTTATCGTGAGGGTTAACTGTGCATAATTCTCAATAGTTTTCTGCTGAGAATAAAGTCGTTTTCGTTGGTTACTGCCAGTTCTCTAAGAGCTCAATTTGCAAAGCTGTGTTTTATTCCTCTATCCTGATCTGTGATGATATTTGTTATGACAGATTCCTTTTTGCTGGGTTCTGTCACATAAAATCAAATTATTCCACCAAAAATAAACAAACTTGTTTCTTTTCTAAGAAAGAGAAGAAAATTAATTTGCAGAAGTTTTATGAATAATAAACTTACTGAGCCTTTTTTTCTGTCTTGGTATGAAGTCTTTTTTAATATTGCTGTGAATACATTTTAAAAACACAGCATCATCTGTGACTAGCTCTGTTACCCTTCACTTTTTATTACAGAATTCACCCAGCCCTGTCTGAACAAGCTGCAGAATCTTCAGTAAGTGACCCCAATGTAGCATGATAGTTTAACTCACCACATATTAATGTGAACTGTTATGCCACTCAGATGCACTGGTATAACCATTTGTGCTGGTTTTGGCTGGGATTTAGTTAATTTTCTTCATGGTAGCTAGTATGGGGCTGTATTTTGGATTGGTACTGGAAATGATGTTGGGATGTTTCCATTACTGTTGAGCAGTGCTTGCAGAGTCAAGGTCTTTTCTGCTACGCATCCCATCCCAACCAGCAAACAGGTTGAGAATACGTGAGAAGCTGGGAAGAAACACAGCCAGGATAGCTGACCAAAAGGATGTTTCACACTGTAGGATGTCATGCTCAACATATAAAGCTGGGGGAAGAAGAAAGAAGGGGGGAACACTTTTGGAGTTTTGATGCTTTTCACCATTACGAGTGATGGATGCCTTCCTTGAGATGGAACATGAACACCTACCTGCCAATGGGAAGCATTGAATGAATTCCTTGTTTCGCTTTGTTTCTGTGCGTGGATTTTGCTTTACTTATTACATTGTCTTTACCTCCACTGATAAGTTTTCTCACTTCTACTCTTCTGATCCTTCCCATGACATCTGTTGTGGTGGTGTGTTTGTGGTGGTTCCTGGAGGAGTGTTGATAACACACTACTATGTGGGCTATTTCTGAGCAGGGCTCATGCAGCACCAAGGCTGTGGATTTGTTTTCTTAACATTCTTCTCAACTGAGGAAGGCTGAGGGATGGGCCAGGCCAGCTAACCTAAACAGGCCAAAGGGATATTCCATACCATATGACATCAGCCCAGATATAAAAGCAAGGGGAGATAAGAAAGTGGGGCGTCGTTTGTTGATGGTGTTTGTCCTTTGGAGCAACCGCTACACACATCAGGCCATGCTTCCTCGAACGGCCGCTAAGTATCATCTGCTGATGGGAAACATAATAATATTTATTATGAGCTTTGCTTCTTTGCATGGCTCTTGCTTATTTCTGCTTTATTAAACTGTAGTTGTCTTTACCCCCCAGCCTCTTGCTGTATTTTTCTCTCCCCTGGCCACCTCAGAAGGGAGATAGAGCGGCTTTGGTGGGCACCTGGCCCCCATCCAGGGCCAAACCCTCACAGTCGTTTTTCATGCCAAAAACCAGGAATCGACAACAACAGTTCTGTTCTAAACTTGCCATAGCTATAGCTATTTAGCAGCAAGCTCCTGAGGGGGTCACAGAGTTTGTTGACACCACTGCTTATCTCTTGCTTGCTCTGTTTTGGAACACACTAACACAAATAATAGCCATGTGGCTGTGCCTTGCTGTTTTCTCCCTACTGAGTCTTCTTTGGGGAATCATGGTGAGGGACTACACCCCCTCTCCCTACGCAGTATTGATGCTGAAGGGTTATTATGCAAGCTCCCAAGGTCCTGGCTTACCCTTATGTGAGCACTGGAATATTACTAACTCATATTTTTGGCATGGTAGGGGCTTTGTAGAATGGTCTCATCTGAGTATAAGAAGACAGCCTCTGGGGAAGGCAGTATAGAAATCTGCTCTGATACATGTAGTGGTTGTTCGGGAGAACCATAGCCATCAATGAATGTCGCTCCTCTCCTTCTTTCTCCTCACTATTATATCTGGGGTTGAAAGCATATGGTGATGAATATCCCTTTGGTCAGTTTGGGTTAGCTGGCCTGGCCACCCCTCCGCATTCCTCAGTTGTGGAGTATGTCAGGCAAAACACAACCCCCCTAGCCTTGGTGTTGCGCGAGCCCTGCTCAGCAGTACCCAAACCAGTGCTGTGTTATCAACACCCCTCCAGCAACCACCACAAACACAGAACCGTGAAAGGTGCCATGAGGAGAATCAGCTCCACCCCAGCTAAACCCAACACAGAAAGAAATCCGAAAACAGAATCCTGTGGTGTTTTATGGTTTGGGCAAATTAATGGTATTGAAATATGCTGCACGGTCAGCTTTGAAATTGAAGATCTTAACATCATCACTGCGCGACTCCTGCTGTCTCAGTTCTGATCTGGAGTAACTCAGTAACTCAGTTCTGGTTGTTCTGTATGCCCATTCAACCACTGTTGGGTTTTGGGGGTTTTTTTCCAAATATGCCAACTCTGGTATTTGTTTCTATGCCAATCTGGTAATGTGGAGATATCTCTAATGGAAGTGAAACAGTTTGTTCCTAAGTAGTCATAGATGTTATCTAACATCTGTTCTACCTGATAGCATCTTTACCCATTTGACTGGAATTCCAGAAAGAAATCTAAGCATGGAAACCTTTATATAATAGTATTAACAGTCCACCTACATCTTTACTCGAAAGCAATTAATCTGAATTAATTAAGTGATTGTGGAAAAGGTCCACAGTGTGATGGCCAAATCTCAGCACATTTTAGGGTAATTATATATATCTGGAGTCAAAGTTTTATTCCAAAATTAAGACAAGAATATCCTTAATTTCAGCATTGGTCTGTGTCTAATAATCTCGGTAGTATAAACAGGAAGTCTCTTTGGTTTTAGTCCGCTATTTCTCGTGTGTTTCTCACCAAAAGACAACTTATCAAAATATTTGGTTTTGTTCGTTATTTGGACAGATGGCTTAGAGATGAAAACATAACGTACAGCTTATGGAGCACCACTCTGTTCTCAGTGAATGAAACACTGCATTGGCTCAGCTTCTTTCCTTCTTTTAACTTTCCTACTTGGACAGTGAGACGGGTCTAGAATAACAGGGTTTTGTTTTGAAAAAAGGAGTGGGATAGTATTTGGGAAGTTGTAATGAATCTAATCCTAATATCACAGATCATTTGACCCGTAAGTTTGAGTTTTTCCTTTGTATTTCCTTTTCACAGTAATGCCACTCTCTCATTAAAGAGCGCTTCCTGCAGAAAATCATCACTACCTGTGCTGGGCTCCTTTGTTCTTCCACTAGCTTACACATAGTTTTCTAGTTCTAGAAGAACTGAATACTATGTGACTGAATTGTGCTAGATGCAGGGCCAGATAGCTTAATACAAAAACCTCTTGTAGGACCAGCAGTTACTGTAGAATCTACAGTCTACAGTTGAACACATTTTCAGCTTCATCGTTCCTAGGAAAGAGGATTACACATGTTATTGGAGTTGAAGTTTTAGTCTAAATTAGTGTATTTATATGCAAGGGGAGTGGAAGATGGGACTAAAACACAAAAGCTACCAGCAGGAAGATTCAAAAAGAATAAAATTTAACTAAAGCACCTAGGTTTCCCATGTGCTTTCTCTCATTTGCAAGAAGTGCAAGACCTATTTCTTGTAGTTACCAGGTTTATGTATATCCCTCTATATGAACTAGTAATATTGCTTATGGAGACTGTACCTCTGCAAGTTTCAGCTTTCAGATCTTTCTTCTTGCATCATGTGTGTGCGTGTTCTCTTCCTAGTGATGCCTCCAGACGATGCAGAATTAATGTTAGCTGAGCTATATTTATCCCTCCTTGCCCTGGAGGATGGGTGGATGAAAGTTGTGAGTAATGGGAAAAGTTGCTGTTTAACAATCTGCAGAGGATGGTGGCTTTTGTTTGAGCTCTGTTCTTTGATAGCCGTCCAAATTGCAACTTCCACACATTTCTGTGGGAATCTTTGATACTTAAAAGGTATAATGAAAAATAGCAATTGGAGTTAGAACTGAAAAATAGGGAATTATGACTTTTCTCCTTAAAATACACAAGTCAGTTCACATTGAATGTTGACTATGTTGACTATGAATGTTGAATGTTCACTATGTTGACTTCTGATTGGACTGTATACTTGCTTACTGCTCCCTTTTCAGCAGCAGTATCATGTATCTGTTATCTGTGTGGAATGCTGTGGGTTTTGCCCTTTGCTGGTCTAACCAGCTTGAGGATGTAAGATTAAAAAATGGGGCCATGAGAAGCAGAGCAGGAACCTGTTTGCTAATGTCAGGTATTCCCACACCTTGGCATGAACTGCTTCCCGATTATAGTCTTCTGTCAGGATAGACACCTGTCTTTAGAAGCACAGGGTCCTGGGGCCATAGGACCCCTTCCAACATGCCTTTTCAATAGTATATGCCTATTTATAGGTAAGCCTCTCTTATTATGTAGTGTTGACAAAATAAGATGTAGGTTGAATTAGTCAGATGAATACAGTTCCTTCTGCAAAAAACCCCCAAAACCAAAAACCACCTCTGGTATTTCAGTTCTATAACAAACAGCCAAGGCAGCTAGAACAGGAGAGATCAGCTCAGCTACAAACTCCTCTAGCCTCTGCAGCCACTTCCTTTGTTATTTGATCTCTCATTCAATCATATTCTGCAATAATTTTGTTTTGCCTTTGTGTGACAGACAGTCGCTGCCCCAGGCATTGTGACGGAAACCTGGAACAAGAAAATACCTCACTGAACTTCTGAAACCTCCAATCTATTATTTAGAATAGAATGGCAAAGTTGGATAGTCTCAAATTAGACCTTATCCTAGCTTTAATCCTTTTTACCTCAGCTCCAATTGTTGCATTCTTATGAGCAAGCAAGCATCGATGTGTAAAGACGTACAGTTGCTTCAGTGCTGCAATTTACTTTCCCACGTCAGTGCAGCCAGCCAGTGCCTATATATGTAATGGATTGTAGGGAAGTGGAGTGCTTGGGGTTTGTTGTGAGTCAGGCATTTTAGGCTTCAAACAAAATAATGTCTGGGTATGTGTGCAACGTATAATTATAGCAAAAGCAGTAGCAAGAGCTTCCACACAAAGATTACGGAATTCTTTCACATTAAAAAATTCTTATGATCTTTTATTAAGTGTTCTGTGCCCTAATAAGTAGCAACAGGCCTTTGAAACAGAGGATAATCCTGAAATTCTTTTTGTTGTCTTTATGAAAAAACATATAAATTACATGAATTATAAGATGTTGAAAAATACCATGTCTTGTACTTGGTTGGTGCTATACATTCAGTTTTGGCAACACCTTGCAATAAGCTACAGAGCTTTGGATGAAACATGTCAGCATCTCTCTTCTGCACGCTCTATTCTCTAGGTGGGACACACAGAGTGATTACAAAATCACCCTTCAGCCTCAAATACCATTTTGCCTGCAAGTACACTTTGAGCAAAAAATGATGGTCCTACACTTGTCCTGACTGGAGGTAATAATTTTTGTTGTATAATACATACTGTGCATTTACATCCAATAGGACAAACCCCCCTGCCATAAGCAGGGACACCCCACCCTAGATCAGGCTGGCCAGAGCCTCATCCAACTCGGCCTTAAACCCCTCCAGGGTCAGGGCCTCAACCACCTCCCTAGGCAACCCATTCCAGGCTCTCACCACTCTCACGGTGAAGAACATCCTCCTTACATCCACTCTAAATCTACCCATCTCCAGCTTTGCTCCATTCCCCCTAGTCCTGTTTTTATCTGATATCCTAAAAAGTCCCTCCCCAGCTTTTTTGTAGCCCTACTGTTAACCCAACGCCACCATGCCCACTAAATCATGTTTCCAAGTGCCAGATCTACATGTTTTTTGAACACCTCCAGGGATGGTGACAGCAGCACTTTACTGGGCAGCCTGTTCCAACGTTTGACAACCCTTTTGGTGATGGAAGATTTCCCAATATCCAACCTAAATCTCCCATGGTACAACTTCAAGTTATTTCCTCGTGTTCTATCACTTGTTACACAGTGAGAAGAGACTGATACCCATCTCATTACAATCTCCTTTCAGGTAATTGTAGAGGGTGATACGGTCTCCCCTCAAACTCCTTTTCTCCGGGGTAAACAACCATAGTTCCCTCATAGGACTTGGTGCTCTAGACAAGGACCTCTAGCTTTGCAACAGCCTCTGGACACAATCCAGCACCTCAATGTCTCTCTTGTATTGAGGTGGCCAAAACTGAATGCAGTACTCAAAGTAAGGCCTCACCAGTGCTGAGTAGAAGGGGAACAATCACTTCCCTATGCTATTTCTGATAGAAACCAGAAGGCCACTAACCTTCTTGGCCACTTGGGCACACCACTGACACATTCACCAATACCCCCAGGTCCTGTTCTGTCAGACAGCTTTCCAGACACACTTCTCCAAGCCTGTAGTGTTGCATGGTGTTACTGCGACCCAAGTACAGTAATTGGCACTTGGCCTTGTTGAAGTTTATACTACTGGCCTTGACTCATCAATCCAGCCTGTCCAGATCCCTCTGCAGATACTCTTCACTCTCAAGCAGATCAGCACTCTTGCCTAACTTGGTGTCATTTGCAAACTTACTGAGGGTAAGTCCAGATCATTGATACAGATGTTAAAGGGCACAGGCCCTAAGACTGAGCCCTAGGCAACATCACTTGTGACCATATGCCAATTGGGTTTAACTCCATTCACCACCATTCTTCGGGTGCAACCATCCAGACAGTTTTTTATCTGGAGAAGTGCACACCTATCCAAGCCCAGAGCAGCCAGTTTCTCCAGGAGAATGCTGTGAGAGATCGTGTCAGGAGTGTTACTAATATCCAGGCAGACAACATTTATAGCCATTTCCTCATCCACTAGGTAGGTGACCTTGTCATAGAAGATCAGGTTAGTCAAGCAGCACCTGCCTTTCAAAACTCATGCTGACCAGGCCTGATCACCTAGTTGTGCTTATATGCTGCCTGATGGCATTCAAGATAATCTGCTCTGTAACATTCCTTGGCACTGAGGTCAGAATGACAGGCGTATAGTTCCCTGGATTCTCCCTGTAGATGGTGTCACGTTTGCTAACATCCAGTCAACAGAGACTTCCCTGTTTAATCAGGACTGCTGACAAATGATAGAAAGTGGCTTGGTTAGCACTTCCACTAGCTCCCTCAGTACCCTTGGGTGGATCCCATCTGGCCCTGCATAATTCTTTTGTGTCTGTACAAAATGTCTATACTACAATAAATCTCTTTCAGACAGATTGGTTTAGTTTGTATTAAACATTGTATTGCCATGGATCTTTATCAACAAATACTTCGAGACAACATCCTCTTTGAGAGCATCACCAAAATGAGTTACACAGGTAAACTAGGACAAACTTTCTGACAGCCAAGCTGGAAGAATTCTGTGATTTGGCTGGGATTTATATTTTTTCTGAAACGTTTTGCTTCACAAAACTCAGCTTGTTCAACCATGCCATTTTGTTAGGAATTTCTTTTCTTTTATTAAGAAGGTAAGACATTGTTTGAATGACTCTGAAATGTACGGTGGACACACAGATATATGCATACTGTTCTGTAAGCTGGACAACACACTATGGATTAACTTAGTCTGAAATACCTTTATAACTTTCAGTTAATCCAGCATTCAGGATTGTTACTTTTCCTTCTTATAGACCTTTAACATTACTTTAAGATAAGAAAACAATTGTATGCATTGTTTTTGTATAAAATTGTGTCATTCATTTGGTGCTTGCTGCAGCTGGCCAATGAGATTTGGTCAGCTGTAGCTGTGTGAACATTTTAGGGTAATAACTGCCAAAATGACTTTAGACTTCGTTAATATGTGAATGAGTTAGAAAAAGAGACAGATCTGACAAGTATCTGCTATAGTCCATTGCTTCCTAATTTTTTGGAGGCTGGTTTATAGGTATTACCTTATTTTGAACATCTAGTGTTCTCTATTCTAGGAATTTCCGATACGTATAGAATCACAGACTCAGAGTGGTTTAGGTGGGAAGAGACCTTAAATATCATCCAGTTCCAAAGGCAGAGACACCTCCCACATGTGTGTATATAATATGTATATACTTGTGTGTGTATATAAAAAAATATACTGAGCATACCAGTAGCTCATTTACTGTAGCTATGCACAAGAAAACTGATCCTTTTAATGTTGGTTTTGTCTGTATGTGATTCGTATAAAGCAGTTATGTTAATATTTGCTTAAAATCTAACGAAATAATATTTGAATGGCCCATACAGAAATGCTGCCTTCTGCTTCTAATTGTGCAGTGAAACTGGCAATTTAAATAAACAAGTGATTTTTATATTTAGTGTGTACATAGAATGTAAAAAAAGACATTGCAAAGGTCAGCGAAGTCCCAGTGTCATATAAATTATTTCAACTTGCACAAAGAACCCTCACAAAATTCTCAGCTTTTAAGTAACTACTAACAAAATATATTCTGTAAGTACAAACTTGGTCCTCACGTAGGCAGCTCTATCAAAACTAAAGAAAACATCTGGATGATTAGGGTTGTGTGGGGCCACAGCTCAAGCAGGTTCTGGGATTCTCAGAAGAATAAATATATATGGCAAGGTGAAAAACATCCTAAAAACAGAGGCAGCCTCACAATCATCTAGAATCTGTGTTATAAAGTGACAGTGATGATCAGCAGGCTCAAAAGCTAAAATAGCCCTCCTGTATTTATATCACACTGTAATGTATTTTAGCTTCATAATAACATGAGAGACAAACTAATGAGTGCATTGACTCATACATTTGAAATCTGAGACTGTTATAACTTCATTACAATTTCTGATTAGATGTTACAAAATACTCCTTTGGTGGTAGACAGGTGTAGCTGTGAGTTTTCATTCCTCTCAAGAATTATGTGCAGGTGATGGGTGCTCAGAAACTAAGGAAATAAAACAGATTCCAAAAAAAGAAATGAGCTTGAGACATTCGCCAATCATCCTGGAGGACTGCAGAATTAGGACTTTCAAGATGTAGATCTTTCAAGTCTAGGGAAACATCGTAACAAGACAGTCATCTTTCTTTGCCATTACTTTGTCCTACCAGGTACAGTGTTTCACTTCTTATGCAGTATAAAAAGCCCATTCTGTCACTGCGGTTGGTAGCTCTCCCTGTTTTTTACACACCACAGGATTTGGATCTATTATTTTATCCATGGCAGATAATAATCTAGGCCATGTCTGTACAAGAAAACATTGAACTGGTTTAAAAAGAATGATTATAAGCCAGATGCACTTAAAACACTTTGCCACCTCCTGAAGTTGTTTTTGTAATTTGCAAAATTCAACTCAACTGATTGAAGAGATGATAAAGTCAATTTAAGTCACCCGGTTTAGGGAGCTGCACCTGCAACTTTTCCCTCTAGACAAGGTCTTGCCTAGTAAGTAGGAGGATCAATGGCAGGTTAATGCAATTGGCAATGTAAGAAGCTGGAAAAAAACAGACTTATTATTTGTGTGTGCTATTTTGTAAACTATTCAGGCAGGAATTTTTTCTTTGTAGATGTCTTTAAAGTGACAGCTAACACTCTACTAAAATTAATACTACTAATACAGATAATGATGTGCTAAATTGTTTTCACTATAGTTATTCCAATTTTACTGGAGTGTAGTATTGAACTGCGTTTACTGCATTAAGACAAATATCATCAGCTGTAGCAGTGGGCCACTTTGTGCCTTGAACTCTGTGTGTTCATTCTGTTGGGAACTGCATGCTCATGTCTACAGGAGAGATAAAAAGATGTAGATACAGAAAGAGGAGAACGTATAGCTTTGTTTAGTTTACTGTTCACATAGCACTTGTTTTCCTTGGCATATGTGATTTACTATATAATCTAATAAATAAATAAAGACACTGATAGTCTAAAGCATGCTGACTGATGACCTGAACTAGCAAGTATGCTGTGAAGGAAAACTCTTCCTTAGAGAAACAGAACTTTCATTCATCAGTGCAGGATTGGCTTATTTGCTGAATGAAGGGTTTGATTCTTGTGTCTTACACAAAAGAAGAAAAACTATACCCATGCAAAGCAATGGAGTAATTTCTTCCTTTACTGTGTTCTGATTTTTCTACCTGTTGGCCTACTTCTGGTTTTAACACAATAGATGAAAATTACACAGAGGAAAAAGCAGTATGAATTGTCTGTTTCCTGTCCAGCAGCAGTCAGTATAAAAGGAGGAATCCCTCTAGAGAAGGTGTAGTTGCCACAGCTGTGCCAAGAATTTATTCTGTTAGGAGGCAGAAATACAGCATTAGTTTCTGCTGTGTTGCTGAATAAACTGCAGAAAGTGGTTTGCAGTGTAGAGTATGTACTCTGCCGAAACTTATTTCACCTCACTGCATATGCCTCTGCTTTCAGCAGGAATGAGGTTCACAGTATTAGCTATAAAGGGGAAAGAAGAGACAGATTTTTACAAGTGCTTAGGCAGCTGAAGAGGTAGGTAGATGACTAATAGGATTTAGGCTCCAAGCCTGGGAGTAGCATTTTTAAAAGTGTCACATAAAATTCTTACAGGAAACCTTCCATTTCCCTACTCTGCCTAACAAGTGATAACCTACCATCATGCTATTATTTTAATTAATAAATTCATATGCTGGAATAGCTGGTTTGACAGATATTTCTTAGACTTCCACAGGTATTTCCCACGCACCAGTACAGGTTAAGTGTTGACTTGCTACAAAACAGCTCTGCAGAAAAGGTACCTCGGAGTCTTGGTGGACAACAGGTTGGCCATAAGCCAGCAGTGTGCCCTTGTGCCAAGAAGGCTGATGGTCTCCTGGAGTGCCTTAGGAAAACCATGACGAGTATGTGAAGGGAGGTTTTCCTTCCCCTCTACTCTACCCTGGTTTGGCTGTCTTGAGTACTGTATTGAGTTCGGGGCTCCCCAGGTCAAGAGAGGCAGGGAACTACTGGAGATAGCCCAGTGAAGAGCCACACAGATGATTAGAGGACTAGAGCATCCTTGTTACAAGGAAAGGAACTTGAAGTTGAGACACCTGGGTCTGTTTAGCCTAGAGAGGCCTGAGAGGTGCAGTTGAGACACCTGGGTCTGTTTAGCCTAGAGAGGTCTGAGAGGTGCTCTTATCTATGCTTACCAGTATCTAAAGGACAAGTGTCAAAAGGATGGGGCCAAAATTTTTGGTGGTGGTCTGTGACAGGACAAGAGATAACAGGCAAAAACTGGAACACGGTAAGTTCTATCTAAGCCTAAAGAAAAATTTACTTTGAGGGTGATGGAGCACTGAAACAAGGTGCTCAGAGAGGTGGTGAAGTCTCATTCTCCTTAGGTTAAAAATCTACCTGGATGTGATCCTGTGCAGCTTGCTTAAGCATGGGGGTTGTAGCTTATCTCCAGAGTCCCTTCCAACTACTAATACTCTGATTCTGTATTTCTGTTTGTCTCTTACCTTGTAGACAAAATGTTGCTGTGGGGATGTGGACGTCTCCTATGGATGGAATGAGATTACTTCTGCAAGTGTTGCTCTACTAGTGGCACACCTCTCTTCGAAGACAAGTTATGTTTTACACCAAGAATCAATGGGCTGTGTCCCTAGGTAGGTAGCAAGTCCAGTTGTCTCTCCGAGTTGTCTCCTCACGGGGGGTGAAGTCCAAGCCCCAGTTCCTCCATTACTGGCCTATCTATCAGGTGTTTCTGTCACCTCCTCCCAGGTCCTAACCCACCGCTGCTACAGCCCAAAACTTGGACTCCGCTTAGTGCCAAAACGAGCCACTGAGGTCAGCGGAGAAGGGACCTTCGCAGCGCGGACCGGGACGCCGGGACCCCAGACACACGGGCCCGTGCTCACGCCAGCCCTCGGCGGGACGATCCAGCGGGCAGCGGGGCGCGCTGGGCCCGCTACGGGTGGCGTCGGGAGCCCCGCTCTGCGCCCCCGCCCGCGCTTCCGCCCGCGTCAGCTGACTGCCGCGAGGAAGCGCGCGGTGCCGGCCCGAGCCCGCGGACCCCTGGCGCCATGGCAGGGGTGGTGGTGAGCGGAGCCCAAGTAAGTACCTGTCCGCGGCTGCGGTGCCCGGTGCTGGGTCCTCACCTGACGAGCGCCGCCTGCCCTGGCCCGCGAGTCCTCGCCCCTAGCTGCCCCGCACCTTGTGCCGGCTGCAGGCCGGGGGAGACTCGCGAAGGGGCTTCAGCCGCGCTCGGGCGTTGCGTGGGAATCTGTCCCCGCAAACCCAGCGCGGCCGAAGGAAAACCTAAGAGCCGTTGCGGCCCCACAGGGTTTGGGGAGGGGGGCGGTGCGGAGTGGAGGTGGGGCGACCTCGGGGCTGCGCTGAGCGTCACAGGGTTCGGGGACTGTGTGCGGGCACCGGCCGCGCTGGCGCGTAGCGGGGCGCCGGGGGGGCCGGTGACAGGGGTGGGTGCTGCGGCTTGTGCCGCCGCTCACGTGCGGCAGGCGCGTTCGGGGGGCTCTGCCCTGCCAGCGGAGCGGCGGGAACTGCGGTGCTGCGGGGCCGCTAGGCCGAGGGCGTGCGGTGCCTCGGGGTGGACTCTGCGGCTCGAGTAGGCTGTGGAGATAAACGTAGAGGGAACTGAAATGTGCTGAGTGTTTTTCCTGCTGAAAGTAAAGAGCGCGCTTTTCGGTTGGGTCAAAGAGGGAAGTTGAGACCTAAATCCCCACTGGGCTTTTACCGAGTGCTTTGTATGGCTACTGAAAAACGTTTTGGCCGAGAATTGATGTAATTACTGCTGAACCTGTGATTAAAGCTAGCAATTCTCTTTTTTTGCCCACAAAAAGAATTAATGAAGCTTGTCTCCTTGAAAATGGTCTGCCGCCAACCCAGGGTGCTGCCCATCTAATCGCTTCTTTAATCCAGGCCCGGTTTCTGTGTGAAATTCATGTAAATGTGTGGGTGATACAGGGGTAATTGGCTGATTTTGCAGCTGCTGCATGAAACGATTCCTGTGGTCTCCGTGGTGCTGTAAGTAACATCCCGCCTGCCTTCTTCCTCCAGTACGCCTTGAGCCCCTTCAAGTAAAGTGTGCTCTCACTTCGGCTGTGAGCCGTACAGACTTGTAACAGCGTAGGTATAACTGGAGGTGCTCTCTAGATGTGCAAGGAATAGGCCTTACATGACCTACCTGGTGACAGTCTTTAGATAAAGATGTTACTTCATGAGTTACGAAGATTACAGCATCGTTGTAAAGTGCCTGCAGAGGTTAAATGGTAGAATCCTCTAAAACTGAAGAGGTGCAGCTGCTGTTGACTAACTTATGCTTTAAGTGTTTTCTAAGTGTGTTTCTGTTTTTTTCCTGAATTACATGCAGTGTGTTGATTCTAAGAGTCTGGGATGTCCGCAGCCTCTCTGGTGTGGGGCTTGAACATTTTTGTGAGATATTGAGCAGAGTGCTCGTAATGAGAAAAATTGGCTGTGACCAACCTGTACTAGATTTTAGTTGGAGAATTAGGCAATGGAAGCACGTACATCCAGGTTTTAATCCCATATGTTGTTCTTGACTGTTATAGAGAGATCTAAGAAATCTGTTTCTGATATGCATTGCACCTAAAGAGCTGAGGAGTCCTAAGAAAAGCATGTTCGCTCTCATTTTCCAGTTATGACATCTCTGGATATGTACTTGAAAGCTCATGCTTGTTTTAGGAATGAATGAAAAAGGAAGAATATGGAATCATGCACATTTTATTGTTTTCTGGGTAAATTAATTCGAACTGAAAGAATCATGAAGAATTGTTATTCTTATGCAGACTACAGATGTCTTGTTTTATATCAGCACTGTTCAAGGACTAAATGACAGAAGACTGGGAAAATAAGTCTTGAAAACTTGTTCTGAAATGCTTATCTTGTGTTGCATTGAGTATCTGAAGCAAGTTAACGCGTGTGGGTTATAGAGAACTGCACCCTGTAGAGTACTGCACTTTGTGTATTTTGTGGAAAAATAGTATTTTATTTGAAAAAGAGTGCTTGTACTTTGAGTGTACTGAAGTGTACTGAAGTGGACTTCGTTGAAGTAAAATGCCTTTTTGCAGGGTCTCAGCATTAAAAGATTGTGACAGCCAAGTACTGTGTGGATAATGAGCAAATATTTTTGTATATTATAACAGTTTGAAGGGTGAAGGTTTGCAGCTTTTTAGTGTTGTTTTTCCTGTGTGCTCTAAAACACATTTGTGTGAAATTTTTTCTTCAACTTACTTTCTTTCGGAGCTAGAACATTTATGGCCATGTAAATTTCTGAAGCAGTGGGAATGCAGCTCAGAGTGTCTTGCACCTTCTCTACCACTCCTTTCCTAGGTGAAAAGCAACATCGTGGTCAGCACTCTTGCTGTCCTTGCAGAGATGCTCAAGGTGGTTTTTGCACTCTTATAGACATTGTATTTTAAGTATTTCTATTGCAAGATGTTACACTGAACTAAATGCTTAATCCACCCTATTATTGTGCTGTTAATATGGTGGTTTCTTCAAGGTTGTGCAAGCATTAAAGAAATCTATTATTCAGTAAAGAACTAAGCAATTCTTGTATATGTACCTGCGTGTACCTTGTGAAATGCATTGTAGTTGTTGTCTCGGATAAAAACTGGAGGAAAAACCACCAGATGTTTAATTCAATGAGTTCTGCAAAATGGTTTCTGTTGTGTTCAAACCATTAGGATGACAACTACCCAAAACAGTTCCTTTCCCTCTTGTCCTTCAGTTCGCTAAAGTCATGTGTATGTCTGGTAGCAGACTGTATTGCACAAGCAGGCATGGCCTAATAAGGGAAAGACATTGTTAAAACTTAGCTCAAATCTACCTATTTTCTGCTTGTAAAAATTATTTCAATGTTTTCAGTTTTAACTGTTTCAAGTTATTGAACAAAATGAATTAAATGAGATGCAATATAGTGTTACCAGATTGCAGTTGTTTTTAGAGTGTGTGAGACTAGTATGACTTGCAAAAGTAGATACCATCAGTCTGATCTGCAGAGGAGTCTCTAAAAGAAAGCTAAGTACTATCAAAACAAAGCTGGAATGACTTCATCTTTTTCAGCTAACATCTTTTAGACCAAAGGGTTATAGTCTTGAAAATGACTTTATATTAAATATTTAGATGATAGCAATATCTTACAGATAGTGATCTAACACAGTGTTCAAATTTGTGTAACTAGGAAGTTGTCATGAAAAGGCTACTGGAATGACAGTGTTTATATTGATAGTTTGAACTCTCAGAGCATGAGCCAATATAGATTTATGGAATTTGTGACAATAGGTTTGCAGGCTTTGTGGGGTTTCTTTGAAGAAATCAAATCAAAGACTTCTACAACAATACAGCAAAGAGAGTGAGAGTTGAAAAAAGATTGTAATATATGCTGTAGCAGTAAAATTGATATAAATTAAAGCTGTAATGACTGTTTACTGTGCTGTGTATTGTCATTGAATCAGTGGGACATAGTCTGGACCGGAAAATAAATAAATCCACTTAAAAAATGTTTCCTTTTTGCTTCTGATTCTCAGGTGTCCTACATTAGTCAAGACTGTGAAGAAATTCCGGAGTTCCTAGGAAGAAAATATGGACATGTGGCAAAAAGGCTAGATCTTAGCTTCAACTCGTTAAGGTATGTGTCAATGTATAGACTTTCAAGTGTAGTATGGAATGCCAAGTGCAAGAATAGAATATTTAATCTTTTTTTTGCCTTGTTAGAAACATAGGTGTATGTCAGGTAAATGTAATTGTTGTCAAGTGGGCTACACTCTTGCAGGCAATGTCTGTCTCCTTTTTTTTTTGCGTGTTTGGAACACAGATAACCATGTGAGTTTCTTGTGTTAACTTAAATGCTGCTTTATGAGGACCTTATGGAAAATAAGCATCATTACCTGAAGAAGACTGGGATCAGAAGTGAGTTGTTCTTAACCTAAATGCAATTAAGTGTGTGCTTATCTTCCTTCTTTTTATTTGTAGACCTTTGGCTGTTGCTGTAAATGGTTTGTAATACTCTTTTATCAGATGATGTGCTTTTGTCATAGGATTGTATTTTTGTGCAGCTGTGTAGTTAAGTGCTAAAACTGAAGTGCAGTTAGAATTTATAAATAAAGTCTAATTATGTTAATATATGGATTAATTCTGATCCTGTAGTATCCCATTAGTTATTACAGTATTATTTTTCATTTGATCCTTGTGAGAGAGCCTGGTGAGGTGTAGCAGTGTATCTTTCAGGTTAGCAGCTCTGTAGATAAATAGGGAGAAATGAATGGAGTGTGGTTATCTTTTTATGAAAAAGCATAGTTTTCCAGAAGTAGAGTTGGTCTCTTCAGGTTGGTCTCAGGGCAAGCTTAGATGTGTTCGTGAGGTGTAAGACACATAAAATTAGTGTGCTAGTGCCTTGTTCTCCAAAGGGGAGCAACCACTGGTTTTAACTTACTTAACACTCATAAATGTTATCCTCAGCCACTGTCAGCTCTGAAAGACTGATTTCTGAATGAGAGACATAGCAGAGCAAAGGAGGTGCACCTGTGGACTGTTACTATTGTAGATATCTGGCTGATGATACTATGCCAGTGGAAACTGTAATCTGAAGAGAGAATTTTGCTGGGGCAGGGAACCAAGTGAGCATTCGTTTATTGTGTTATGAAGATAATTCAAGTTTTACGTGTGTATTCAGGTGTGACCTGTCATCAACAAGACTGCCTCTTCTTTACACATATGGAGGTACTACCTCTCGGGGAAAAGAAAAAGTTTGTTACTTTCATTTAATGCATGGTTTGAAGAATAGTTGCTCTGAGTTCATTTTATCTCATGAAGTAAAATATCAACATTTAATCCAGTTGTAAACTACAATTTTAAAATTCCCAAGTCACTATTTTATGTTTTTGTGGACAGCTTAATTGGTGGTTTATTTCTCCAACGTGTTTTTTCATCCCTTCATTCCTTCACTGTCCAAAACATTACTACTTAGTCTGGTTTTCAGAAGGGATATAATTTGGTTTTATTTGGATCTGGGAAAAACAAAAAGTTAAAATTTTGTGGGAATCAGGAGAGAAAGTGCTAGTTTTTGGTAGCTGCGATCAACTTCTGATATAGGATAGTTTGCTGTCATAAAACTGTAAAAGTATGCCAAGGCCAAAACCAAGGTATGGGGAAAGGGTGGGCTTCTTTTGTTATTGGGTTTTTTCCCTTTTTAGCTTAGGAATGCTAATACAAGATTTGATGAGAGCAGTAACGTTTCCTTACCTGAGCTGTGATACACTAAGCATATAGAAACTAAGAACTAAGCATCTATTTTACAGTAGCTGTTCAGAGTGGGGAGCACTCATGTGAACACAGTGCCTGCGTGCTATAGGAGAGTCAGCTAAAATGTAGAAAAAATTCGTAGCCTTAAATTAGTGTGACTATAGAAGAGATGTCTTGGGCAGCTGTTGAAGCAAGTGAAAACAGTAAAATCATCATAATCATCTTTAAACAAATATTATTCCTTGAAAAATCTGACAGTATTGTAGTATGCAGATTAATTTTATCATTTGTATCAGTGAATGTGTGATCTGAGAAGTGTAGTTTAACGTGTAGTTTAGAAACTCTAAACTCAATGTCTTATTTTTGAAAAGGAGTTGGGCCTTTTAATAGTGGTGTATGCATAGTGTAGAAAACCAAGCATGATCCAAACCCAGAAAAATACAGAACGTTGTGTTTTGCTGGCACAATTGCTATTTGCAGTCAAAGTGTTAGTTTAATTATAATATGGTTCAACGTTAGATGAAAGTGTGTGTGTTCTTTGAAAGAAAAGTGTCACAGTGGTCACTTTTTTAGGCTGTGTTTTAACAAGAGAAGTGCTGAAATGTTCAGTAGTTACCTGCTCTCAGATATAGGCAGTAAGTAAGTACTTCCTAACCTTTTTTAATGCTTTGCATGTAGGGTTTCTGTGTCCTGTCCTCTATAAGCATGGTAATGCTGTGTATTTTGGGAAGGAATAATCTTCCGGTAGCAGGCAATAAATTCTCTTATTAAAAGGGTCAGTAGAATTTCTGACAGTGTAGCAATTCCATTAAGAATTTAAGAAGTAGAGCATAGAGGGAGACGTTTTTGTTCTTGCTGTTGGTAACAGTATTTGTAGTCATGTCATTTCATGTTCCTGTCATGGGTATAGTTGCATGGAGAGAAGGAGAGGTAACTCTGCCGCAGCTTTATGGTCTGTTGGCAGCAAACTCTTGTTGCAAGACAGCGCTGCCATTTTGGAACCAAGAGTCGTGTGCAGCTGTAGGTCTTTGCTGTGCACGCACGTGCGCTTATCCACCTGAGAATCCCACCTTCTAGTTGTGCTTGTACCGCATGACAGATCATAGAGTGCTGCAAAAATTTCTTCTGCAACTGGTAAAATGTAGTGCTTGATTGAACAATTGCTGTAGTGAATCAGACTGATTGTGGTACCATTGTAATGTGAATAACTTCGTTGCAAAAGTGAAAATAGAGCCAGGCAATTTATTTTGCCTTTAAGGCTTTTCACTGTAAATGTGTGTTTTCAGAGGCTTTTCCAGGTGTAGGGGTGAAAGAGTGGGAAGACTGGCTGATGGACTGGCTGATGTTGTCAGTAGAGTGGGAATTTAGTCAAACATGCTATATTTTGTGACTTAGACACAAAAATCTCTTGCCAAGCTTATCCTTTGATAACACATTTCAAGAGATGTTGTATCTTTCTGGGAAGTGTTCTGCACAAACCAAGTTGTTTCTCCCTATATTCTCTTTAGTTTTTTTAAAACTTGCTGGGTTGAGGCATGTATGGATAATAATTTTTAAAATATTAGGGCTATCTTGTAATTAATTATTGGTTACTATTGCACTTCTGTGTGTGTTGGGTTTTTCTGTACTGCAGAGTAATTATGTGTATTCAGTGTTCTGGTGTGGTGTGATGTGGTTGTTTATTGGTCGGATTCCTCGGATCTGTTTCTTTTTGGGTATGACATAAATGTGCAGAAGACCGGAGAACTAACTTGGAGGAGGGGAGTGTTGTCATTCATTTATCTGTACTGGCAGTGCAACACAGAGGAAAAATGTATTTTAAATCACTTTTTTGTGACTTCAGACTTCCACCCAGGCTACAGCCCCTTTCTCTTTATTTAATAAAAATTAAGGCCCATGTAGATATCTTTGCATCACGTGTGGTAAATCTAATAACACTTGGTTAAAGAATTTCAAGAGGTTACTTTTTAAAACGGTTGTGTTTCTTGTTTGCTTTTTTCCAGTAACTAATGTCTATCCTTGATTACTGTGGTTGACGTGTGGATCCAACTCTCTTCTGGCAGCGAAAGCAAAGTGACTGTTGCCAGTTGCAATAGTTAATGCATCTATAGACACTTTTTCCTGTGAAGGAGAGGAGAGGTGGAGGTGAATGGCAAAAGGGAACATTTTATGGGGATATTGGGGGGAAAAAGGGGGAGGAACAGCATTTTGTTGTGTATGAGGCAAAGGAAATAACTGGTGTGTACTTAGAAGCATTCTGGTTATAATCAGCTCGTGCTGCTGGGTTGCTGTGGGTTTAAACCTCTGGTGGATGGAAATCCTTTGGCCCCAGACCACTGTAGTCCACTAAAGAATTATTTCTTTTCATGCTACTTTCTTCACAGGCTTAGTTTAAATAGTTTCTAACATCTTTTGTTTCCTTTTGGGACTAACAGGGTGTGTGTGTGGGGTGGTTTAAAGAGTTGCAAACAAACTCTTGTCTGATGTACAACACAAGGACAAGAGGCAGTTGTCACAGGTTGCATCAAGGGAATTTCCAACTGCCTTTAAGGAAAGCTTCACAATGAGAAATGTTGTGTGGAAGAGGTGCCCAGAGAGCCTGTGGAATTTCCATCCTGGATTGTATTCAACCTACAGCTGGACAAAGCAACAAGCAGCTTAAATTAACAGTGAAGTTTCACAGAAATTATTTCCCCGAACATGAGGGATTGGAAGGGACCTCAAAAGATCATCCAGTCCAATCCCCCTGCCACATCAGGATCACCTAGACCAAGTCACACAGCAACGTACCCAGACGGGTTTTGAACATCTCCAGAGAAGGAGACTCCACAACCCCTCTGGGCAGCCCGTTCCAGTGCCCCATCACCCTCACTGTGAAGAAGTTCCTTCTCATATTTATATGGAACCTCCTGTGTTCCAGCTTACGCCCACTGCCCCTTGTCCCATCACTAAATGACACTGAGAAGAGCCTGGCTCTATCCTCCTGACACCCACCCTTCACATATTTATAGACATTAATGAGGTCACCC
>JAOXOE010000632.1:8651414-8675808 GCA_028565055.1 Phoeniculus purpureus | reverse complement strand
ACCTAGACCAAGTTGCACAGGAACATGTCCAGGTGGGTTTTAAATGTCTCCAGAGAAGGAGACTCCACAACCCCCCTTTTGTCAAAACAAGGAGGAGATAACTGCTATAATGACACTGAATTTTGCTCTGTTCCCAGCCTCCCCACGTGGCTGCCTGATAAGTCACTTGTTGTATGTTTAACCTATTAAATTCATTATTAATATCGCTCTCCATCAGCGGGATGCTTTGGTAAGTCGTTTGTGATGCAAAGGCTCGTAAGAAAGATCATGAGAAGCTCCTAGTGAAAGGTCAAAGAAACAAAAAGTAATTTCTCTTCATTAAGTGCAGATGGAATTAACAAAAGAATTCTCTAATGTAGTTTCTTAAAACCATTTCAATCCCAAGAACAACTGTGTCGATTTGTCTTTCAAAGGTTTTCAAGGGTTCATTGCAGTGAGTGGCCATCTGACACAAATGTCTTCCAAAGGGAAAATAATCCAAGTGGGTTCACTTGATACTGACCGAGACACCAACAGCAGACCCTGTTTCTCCCACATCCATCAGTCACAGCGAAGATGCGGATTATGCACTCTGCACCCCTGATAGCACATGTTGCCATGGATTAGGGATGGATGACAACACCAAGAAAAAGTGGGTTTTAAGCTCAACCATCCTATTCATATTGAAAAGGAAGCACCTGGGAATACTCTGAATTGCCATGAGGCAAATATTACAGCACCTAGACATTTAATCAAAGCTTAAAGACTTCCCTATCCGGAAATGTCATAATTTCTTTCATTTCTAGCAAACCACAGCCCTGGTGGATCAAACGCTAACTAAACACTCTCATTAGTATCTCAGGGAGAAGCACATCACTTTCAGGTCGCAATAAAGGTGAGGCATGGAAAAAGACCAACCAAACTGTTTAACACATGGAGAAAGGAACTGCCCTTCTGTTTCTCTTAACAGCTCGATAGACGGAGGTGGATGATATCTCAGCATTATAGAATCATTAGGGATTGGAAGGGACCTCAAAAGATCACCCAGTCCAATCCCCCTGCCACAGCAGGATCACCCAGACCAAGTCACACAGGAACACATCCACATTGTTTTCTAGAAGTTCTAAGCACCTGCAGCACAGGCTTTAAATTGAAAGTACCTTCCCCATCATATGTCACTATAGCATTAGTCTATGTCTATCTGTTTTCACACAGCTTGAGAGGTTCAACTTTTATCTCTTGTCTACAAGAGGAGTTTTGCTATGAACTTGACTGAGACCAGGAGATTTTCAGCTTGACCCAGACCAGCCTTGCAAGTTGCTGTGAAGGGTAGTTGGTATTTTCAGCTGCTATTCAAGTAGTCACAAAGCAATGAATTGGGATCTTCTTTGTTCCCTCCTTTAACCATTGCTTAGCTAATTATGCTGCAGAGACACCATCTCACTCAGCAGCAGCGATGCTGAGTAACACAGAAATAAGACGCACCCAGCGTGCAGAGCATGAAGATGTCACGAAAATCCCCAGGAGTCTGCTTTGCCTGACGGATCTGACAGCACCATCAGTTACCAGCCCTGTGATGAGCTGCCATCGCTCCAGCCACGGTTGTCACCTGCAGGTATTTTCTCAAAGTTAGATGTTTCAGCCTGAAGAATCTCCAGACCAATACATTCTTTGGGCTGAAACATCCAGCTTTGAGAAATGGGTTAAGGACACCAAAGCTGGCTTTTTCCATAACTAACATACCTCCAGAAGGATGTGTGATACTGTTAGCATCACTTACAGGGACAGAAACCAGAGACAGATGGAAAAAAACACCTCAGAAAGGCAAAATTCTCTGAAGTCAATATTAATAGACTCCAACCTTATGGCTAGGAACAAGCTTATTTAAACAGACACCAAATATACAAGAGACCAGAAGTCCTGAGGTGTGTTTGGAGTGTCAGAATGCCACTCACCCTCGCTATGCTTCCAGCAGCTGGAAAAAGTCACTCACTGAAGTCTTGCCCATTGGTAATGCAGCTCATCGATGGTTCTCTGAAACTGCAGAACAATCAGCGTCCAGGAGAAGCCCAATGCCTTTTATAGGGTTCGTGCTGTTACAAACCCAAGTCACAACACAAAGCTTAAATCACAAAAAGACAACTAATGTGTTTGCCTGAGCTTTTTAGTAACAGGTCTGTGTTAGCAATAAGCATCTGTGCTAAGGTAAAGTGATGCTGCCGGAGAGTTCGGAGTGAAAAGACCTTTTAACTTTGGATTCATGTGGATTACAGAATCACAGAACATTAGGGATTGGAAGGGACCTTGAAGATCACCTAGTCCACTCCCCCTGCCACAGCAGGATCACCTAGACCAAGTCACGCAGGAACACATCCAGGTGGGTCTTAAACATCTCCAGAGAAGGAGACTCCACAATCCCCCTGGGCAGCTCTTTCCAGTGCTCTGTAACCCTCACTGGGAAGAAGTTCCTTCTCATATTGATGTGGAACCTCCTGTGTTCCAGCTCACACCCATTGCCCCTTGTCCTATCATTAGACAACACTGAGAAGAGCCCGGCTCCATCCTCGTGATACCCACCCTTCACATATGTATAGACATTAATGAGGTCACCCCTCAGTCTTGTCTTCTCCAAGCTAAAGAGACCCAGCTCCCTCAGCCTTTCTTCATAAGGGAGGTGCTCCACTTCCTTCATCATCCTCGTTGCTCTACGCTGCACTCCCTCCAGCAGCTCCACATCCCTCTTGAACTGAGGGGCCCAGAACTGGACACAATACTCCAGGTGTGGTCTCATTAGGGCAGAGTAGAAAGGGAGAAGAACCTCTCTCGATCTGTGATCCACCCCAGGATGCTGTTGGCCCTCTTGGCCACAAGGGCACATTGCTGGCTCGTGGTCACCCTGCTGTCCACTAGGACCCCATCTCCCTTCCTCCTACACTGCTCTCCAACAGGTCAGTCCCCAACCCATACTGGTACCTGGGGTTGTTCTTGCCCAGATGCAAGACTCTACACTTACCCTTGAATGGGGGATTGGACTCGATGACCTTTAGATGCTCCTTCTGACCTAAATTATATTAGATTTTACAACTTTACCGATGTGGTCATCATAAAAAGGCCTGAGTTATAGCATCTCTTTTGGTACTGGTAGTGATTTTTAGTTATGTTAAAAATTGACTAATCGGTCAGTTTTCAATAAAGTGTGTTTCAGGAGCAGAGGTGTTTGGCTTTGGAAGTCTGTTCCTCAGTCTCTAGTGGCAACTGTATTTGATAGCTTTCCTTAGTAACAGGGTACGGTAAAGGTCACTGTTTTGTTTCATAACCTGCAGAAAGCATTCCCTGATTCCTGTTTTATAAAAGCACCGAGTATGGGAAGGAAAGTCATGAATGTCTCAGTGCCAGGGTTTTGAAGGGGAGTGAAAAACTATTGTTGATCCACTGGCATCCAGGATTCCATTTGGAAAAAAAGAAAAGTTAAATAAAATCCCTGCTGAAGGAAAGAAAGGAAGATGTCATGTAGGTAGGGAGTAGAGATTTGGGTGAAATATAAAGATTTATTTTTTTCTTCGATGTGTCCTGCTGTCTTACAAAAAGAAAAAAAAACCAACCTATTCAAAGGTTCTTTTATTTGTCTCAGATAACTTTCTTTGTGCCAAGTTTCTTCCTGTGCAAGGCTAAAAATGCACTGCAGTTCTTGAATAACAGATGCCAGTGTTTTTGTACAAGTAGGTGCTATGTTTTCATAAATAACATCTACAGTTTGATTCACTGAGGAGTCCATCTTCTAATTTTGTCCTCAGTAGTCTTAAACATACAAGTTGTTTTCATCTTTTCTTACGGAGATTTCTTTTGGGTCTAAGCCACGAGGTAAAAGGGAGAGTGAATCTTTAATCTTGGCCAATGAGGGAGGATTAATCCGATAATTGTGCTCACGCAGATACAGATATCTCTTCCTTCTCTCTAGGGTGCAGATTATTTCTGCTAGAAGCATGAATAATTTGCACAGTGTGTGCTTGTGTGCATTTTCCACTGTCCGATTAAGAGGGTGTATGTATGCAAACATCTCCTTGAACTTTAATCCTAGTCTGGAATGTTCCTGCATGACTCTTGTGAGGCTGAGGCTTTGTAATTTCCTCTCTGTGGACTAGAGATTGTTTTTCTCTCTTCTGCCTACAGTTTTCTTGCCTGGGGGAATATGCAAGTGGCAGCATGAAACTGGGCTTCAGTTTTACTGGGCATGCTCCTCTTTCTGAGTTGAGAATGTCAAAGAATGCTTCATTTTTTTTTCTCACTACTTTCCTAGTGTGTCTAGCAATAAGACACACACAGAACAGGAAGATGAACAACAAAAGAGAGATGAAAATAAAAGCCAGAATTCAAAACAAAGCATGACATATTTTTTAAAATCCTTTTGACTGATCTTTATAGCGTTTTAAAATGTTGAAGAAAATGCACTATTGTTAAAACTTTTTGATGGCTTTATTTAGAAGGTAGAAAAATATTTTCACCGTAATTGGGCGACTCTTAATCGTAGCAATTGCATATTTATCAGTGTGAGCGGTTGTTATTAATGTAGCTGTCATGCACAAACACATTTCTGCATTAAATCCATTTAGTATGTGCATTATTCGGTCTAGAATGTCACCAGGATGTCAAAGTCCCCTTAGGCATAAGAGCACAGGGCCCTGCTGTGGCTGCAGAAAGGGCTTGATCAATAAATGTAACATGTTAATGCAGAGCAAATAGAATAAAAGATTTCTTTGACAAGACATGAAAAATCACCTTGTGGCAGCTGGCATGGTGATGCCATTTCAGCGGAGACACTAGCAAAGTTGATCTGACAAGTAAAGAGGAGAGATGATGCTTATAAGGTGCTTTTGTTTCAAACTTCTTTCTTGACCTGTCAGGTTTTGAAGGAGCCTGAATGGCCCTTTTTTGTCATGTGAAAATTGTAGTCTTAGGCAGTTATGAAGCAGTTATCTCTTCTCAAATTGTGAATGCTGCTGTTTAATTGATTCACTTAGCATTTGAAACTGTCACGCATTAATAATTGCTAAATCCTGTAGATACTGCTCCAGTGTGTCATGCTTAAATGTGTAGTTATCAGAAAATTAATATCCTTAATGAACCGATGCTTTCAAACTCGCATTGCATGAAATCTCTTTTGCCCTTTCGTCTGCTGGAGGTATATTAGGCAGTTTTCAGAGGAACCCCTCCCGATGGTTGTGTGGTGGTGGGTTTAGTTTTTTGTTTTGGTTTGGGTTTTCTTCCCTTTGGGTTGCCTGACAAATGCCAGTTTTGCTTTGGGTACATAGTGTGCTCAATGACAGTAAATATAGTAATTATGCTGGAGTTAGTAATTAACATAATTATAGTCAATTACCACAAATACAGTGCAGCTCTAAATAAATGAGGGTGAGAAATTAGCAAGCTAATTCATTTACCTTGCTTGCTGCTTTTTCTTGCAACTAGCAGTTGCAGATTTCCTGCAGGATAAAGAGTGTTGTTTACAAATCAGTGATTGTGTTTTGAAATTATTCTGTCTTAAGGCTCTCACTGCTGTTTCTTTTACACTGAGGTGAAGAGGATCGAAATATAGGGAAGTGATTAGAAGGAGAAAAAAGCTGCTCTTCTGCCCTCATTGAGTGCTTTGAAGGAAAACGTGTGTGTACTTCCTTTAATTTTAGAAGCTTGCAATATTGAAGGGGGGGGAAAAAAAGGTCTTGATTCTTCACAAACAAAACAGATTGCTACAGAAATTTTGGTTGTGTATTTTAATCTCCCAACATGTAGCCTGAATTATTTGAGACCTGTATCTACCTGTTTATTGACAAGAGAGAGATCTGCACAGCACTGCATAGCTGAAGAAAGAATTCAAATCATTCAAGTAATCCAAGTCTGTTGGAACAATGTGCCCTTGTTCAGCAATCAGTTTCAATAATTTAGAACCATTGGAGCAGGAGAGATGCAGAGTATCATAACATTTGTGCACATTATAATTGCCTGTTTTGTTTCAAGATGATTTATAGTATGTTGTCTGGAATAAGTGTATTGGAGCTATGCAGTTAATCTGTTTCACTCTCCTTGGGTTTTTTGTTTTCTTTCAAGCATGACCACAGTTTACTATGTGAAAAGAAAATTAATGTTTAACTGTTGAAGATTTTTTTTTATTGCCTTAAAACAAAGATGTTTAGTAGTAGCTGAGAGTTCATGCGTATTCTAACAAAACAGTGGTTTTTCATTGTTTGCACGTTTCATACTTGAGATACTTCGCTGTTTCAAGGTAAGTGGAATTGTATTTAGAGATTTCAGCAAAGAGAGTTTTCCACAGCTAAGCAATCTGCAGTGTGTAAAAAATTCTCAGTAATTCCTCCCCTATTGCAGTAATGTATCAAGATTAAACGAATAGGTCTGTAGTTTGAAGTGGGTACTCGTAAGGGCTGTCTTACAGGAAGCACAGAATGCTTGTTTTTGGGTAACGTTGAAATGATACCTCTGCAAATAAATACGTGCTGACGCTGCTAAGGGTGGTCGTTCTTCGGAAGCGATTCAGTTGGAAATCCATTTTCAAAATGAAATATTTATACACAAGGAATCATTTAAACTATTTAGAATTTACAGCTGTAATGGACTGCTGAATTCTTACATGCTTATTAACCGCTGTGGACTTCCTTAATGCGTAATTATCTTTCTATTAAAATAGCTATGAAATACCTTATTCTACTAGATGGACTGAAGACAAGTGTGGTTATCTTTCTGCATGTATGATACCAAGGCAGTTGTATCAGACAAAGTTTTGTTTCTATTGTGAAAATGGAAGGAGTGTATTACCAGTTACAAAAAGAATTTTGGACTCAGATATTAATTCTACTTGCTCTCTTCTTCCCTTCCTTTTCACTCCCACCATGTCTTCTGCTTTTGAAAAGAGGCATTTTGAGAGGAACCAGGTGTGGTCTGGGTAATGTATAAGAAGAATTCTTTTTTCCCCCCTTTGAAAGCTTGAATCATATTAAAAAATACTATTAAGATGAACCTTATCTCACATGCAATAGCCGCGCCTGTGTTTTGTTGTTTTGCCAGCTTTAAATATAACTGTTCCTACATAGGCAATATGCGTGTGTTTATTTGCAGGTCTTATTTGCAGATGTCAGTTTATTGTTGACGTGAACAGAGTAGTGAATGATTAATTTTTAGAAGTATCAAATGTATTTAAATACCTCATTGATTTTAGTATACTGTGCCAAAGATGTAAGCATTTTTTAAATTTAATGAATAACTTAATTTTTCCAAATTCAGTAATATGTAAGGACAAACTTGGAGTGTAAATCCTACACTGGTGGCTGTTACTGTCTTTAGTCCAGACAGCCTCTATTTTTGTCCTTTGATCCTTGCTTGACTTCTTATTGCCATATAGTCACTAACACAGTGTGAAAACACTGTAGTGTATACACCTCTGCCCCCCAGCGCTGGGCATTATTCAGTGGTTTGCTGTATCTGACAGATCAGAACATAAGATTGTTTTCTATTCTGCTTTTCTCAAGAAGTCTTAGCATTGTGGAAGGGGTTGTTCCACATGAGAGTGTATCACATGATGGAATTGGGCAACAGCTTGAACCTTTGGCTGGGGAATCACTGTGTCTTTATACTGTCTAGTACTCTTGGGAGGGTTACCGGAGCTGTTAAATCTGGTAAAAGTAACTGTTATATCCTTAAATATATGCAGTGAATACTGCTGAGATAGGTGATGTAAGTTGGTTTTTCAGTGACCTCCATCTCTAGGGGATTGTTGCAATCACGAGTAAAGGTTAAATTCTGTACTCCTGAACAAAGGTGAGTAACAGACTCCTTGGTTCTGAACAGTGATCAGATGTCGTATGAAGCATCCATTGACACAGTCAAGACCTTTTTGACTGAGGTGGAACCTTTTCCAACAAACCGGTGTTTGCTTCACATACTATTCTTTTGTGTTTGATTGAGTGGCTGCTTTCTTTTGATCTGATTTCCTGTGTGAGATTGAAGCTGTTTTTTGGAGTGATATTGGGAGGCTAAATCCACACAATCCGGACTTGCTCTCTGGAGGGCTTACAGTCAATCCAGCTACTCTTGTGAGAACTGTAATTAGGCTTCAACAAAAATTATTGTTTTGGATTCTATTCTGAGTGACGGGCATCTTTGTCAGATGGAAAGAAAATCTGCTAATAAATGAAAGACTATCTCAGTCTACGGAAAGTATTGGCATTTGGAGGAGGAATACTTTGATGTACTTTCAAGTTTCACAAAATGTCAATAGAATCCAAGGAATGTCTTGGTGACTTCTGCATCGTCTATGGTTGTCTGCATTTTAAGACTGAAAACTATTTTTTAAAAGACTATTGGGGGTTGAAAAGAGGATGTGATAAATAGCTTGCTGTAAGTAATACTAATCAGATGGACCATTCTTCTTTCTGACTTCCTTAATCTTTCTTACTCTAAAGCAGCATTTCCTCGTGACTGCTGTTATGAAACAAGAGCGAAGGTCTGCTGAAATAACTTGTCTGAGGACTAGGAACTTGGCTGAAGGGGAGAACCTGCATTAAGCCTGGAGCTGTTGTCTCTGTCTTTTCCTCTCTGTTTTGGTGAAAGGTATCTTCTTCTCTTCTTAATGCAGTTCACAAGATTCCCAGCATCTAGTCGCAGATAGAAATAATTTGACTAGTTTCGCTTACCCGTCACTGAGTAAGAAGGTTTTCTGTCCTCCTGTATTCAACAAAACTACTTAGTGGTGCAAATAGTTGTCATTTGGCAAGTAAAGTCCTTACAAAGCGTCTCTTGATACACTTCTTGTTTGTTGTATGACATGTGTATATGTCATGTGTGGTTTGTGCCATTTTAAAGATCTTGCATTTTACACAAATCATGTTGACATTGATTATCTTGGAGATTATTTTTCAGTTTAAAAACACAGACCTCAAAAACCTTAGCTAATGCAACTGTGAAGAGCGAGTGCCACTGGAGTGCGAAAAGGCCATGTGTTTTTCTCAGGCTCAGGAGCCAGCATGTCAAACAGAGATGCTATACAATAATTACACTGTCTTTAAGGTCATAGTTAATGCGGTGTTACAGCTCAGTTGCAGGTTTTACCCATGAACTGATGGTAGCAATCGTGAAGTTTTATTATTTTGACTACTATTTTTGCTTTGTTTCTGTTGGTCTTTCTTTTTGACCCTGCTTGTCTGAGCCAGTTGCTCACTAGTAAGAGTTGAAAGATCATTTCCTTTCTTAATTGGCCCACTGAGCCCGTAAGCGGTAGCAGTGAATGTGCTTCTTACGATACAGCCGTGAGAGTCCTTTTTAAAAGCATCTCATTTCTCATGTCTGTACCAACACTTGCTATGGCAAAAGACTACAGAAATGGCTTAAGAGAATAGAAGAGACGCAAAGTATCTAACATTAGGGGGTAGTTCATAAGTTACTCAAACTCAAGGTAGTTGATAAGCTCTTGCAAATTGGATCAAACTCTCGGCTTCTCTTCAAGTGCTTAAGTCTCTTAATGTTTTTCCTATGCAGTTGGTGTATGAACTGTATGGTAGATAGTGATACTTGCATGTGTGCACGCTGCCAGTTTGTTTTTTCATAGAAACCATAGTGTATGGGATGCTGTTGTCAGACATAGTTTACTGACCTTTTTTTTATATATATATATATATATATGCACACACAGAGACACACACACACACACAAAGTATCATCTACATATAAGCAATTATAATACATGCATAATGTCTTTATAGATAGAATATGTATTGTATACAAGTTATATTTTTACTGTATAAAATGTGGGGGTAATATTTACTTTATTCAATGCTTCCAGTAGGGCTTTGTCAGTGGTAACCTTCACAACGTAGAAAGAACGAACGTGTTCTTTTTACAGATTGCAAAAAACATATAACACATCAGAAATGGGGGACTGGGAGAGATAACTAACCCTGAGGGAACTGGACCAAAATGAGGTGAAAAAGTACTCCAGTAGTAAGAAATTACAAGCGTCTTATCTCCCTGTTGTTTAATCCAAAACCTAAACATTATTACAAGTGTTATTTTTCAAGTCTCTACTCGTTTCTTCATTAGCTCTCAGAAGGACTCAGTACTGTTCTTGGCATCACCTCTTACTGAGGCTGAGGAGGAAAACAACATCAGCATGTTCTCTATAGTCCGGTAGTGACTGATTCATGTTTCAGATAATGAGCTGTTTGGCACAGGTACCACCTCACTCTCTTTGGGCTTGGGTAAAGTCAGACTCTTGCTCTGTCAATATTGTTGCACTGAAGTGTAGAGTGACAGTTTGGCTTCTTACTTGTCAACTCCAAGTTTAATTTCAATTTTTTTGTAAAAATAACAAAGGGATTAAAAAATTATTGAACAGATTTTTTTTTACTGTGACATTTATATGCTCAGTTCACTCAGCTCGTTGATTTTTGTGTAATGGTAGGACTGATGCAACCGTCTTGAGTACAAATGCTCCGTCCTTAATTTTTGAATTTGCGTTAAACACCTTTTTCGGTCCTTGCTTTGTTGAATGTTAAACGTGGGAAGTTATGTACTTAAACTAAACTCAATGGTGTTGAGGAAGTGGTTCACATTTTGTGAACTAACTCTGCACTTCCCATTTGGCAGGTGGCTGACTGGTGCTGTTTGTTCCTTGTGAACATGCCTAGTGGAAAGACAACATAATGCTCAATGTTTTTAAATTCCATTTAGAAATGGGAGCCGCTTACCCTTAGAATTAACATTCTGACTGTGCCAACAGGGAACTCAGTTTATGAATTTAACAGAAAAGCTACCTATTACCTACATTTGAAAGTTTTTTTAAATCCTAATTTCCAACCATTAGTCTGAAGATCAAAGTTAGCGTATGTATTCTTTGCAAGAGGCATGTACTTGTGTTGACATAAAGGAATTCTTTAGCAATTAGTTTAGGTATGTATTCATTGTGAGTTACTCTTCTTTTTTTCTGTTAATTTTCTTCTGGCCATGATTTTCAGGATTTAAAATTAAAATATACTGGTCCTGGGTTCTGGGAGCTTCCAGTTATCTACTTGGAACAACACAGCAACTTTTTATGACCAGGATATGGATAGTAAAGTTTTCTTTTGGTGACAGTGGTTTGAGAATTTTAATTATTTTACCAAATACTAAAAAAAGGACTTAATCTCTTGAGAATAAAAGCCCTTAAAGCACAAGGAAATACAGCAAAATTATCCTCAAACTGTTGCAGATGTGCAGGATCCAAGACTTGCTTGCAGTGCCGCAGCGCTGCAAGGCCATGCGGCCACAAAAGCATTGGATGAGAATGCTGTTCTTTGTAGCTGGAAAAAAAAGATGAAAACTTGACCTAGTTACAGAAATGATAAAGTGTACTGATAATTTTAAAGCACTTAAAGGCTAAGGGAAAGGTGCTGTAGACATACCAAGAATTAACAGTGTCTTAAATATTCAGAAAACTCTGCCCCTAGTAGAGCTACATTAATTTGAGAGTCCAGTGTGTGGTTGTTAGAGCTGCTCAAGGATCAGAGCACCTTTTTTTCCTACCTGTTACCTTGCATTTAATGTAGTCTCTGTCTTGGACGGTAAAGTACTTTGACGTAGTACGGAAACAGTCATGTGAAGGTGACTATGGAATGGCTTTGGGAAAAAATTGCCAAATACTGCATTTTCTGAGAAATGGAAACCGGCCAACTAAGCAAGAGACTCTGTCTAGTTCACTTCCTTTCCTTACTCTGTGCCTTTTAAACGTCTTCCTTGCTGCCTCCAGCTCCTTAAATCAGCAGAAGGCTGCTGCAGGTGCTGCTGTTGGATTTGGTTGCAGGTGCAACATGGTTCTTGCACACGCTGCCTTTCTTGTTCACTGTGTTGCTTGTAATGAGGAGCCAGGCATTAGCTAGTTCAGCTGTTCCTGTACAGTATTGGTTCCAGTTCTGCCCGGCGCACAATTAGTAAATTGTCTTCCAGCCTAAGTAAGGAATGTCAGAGGGTAGTTCAGTGTCTTTCACTCTTAATTCCTTTAAATAAGTCATGTCAACAAATAGTCTGTTACTGCTACTAATAATAGGGTTTTTTAAAGTGTGGACATCTATCTAATGAGAATCTATCTCAACCCATTTAATGTGGGCCAGTACTTTGCCATTGAAGTAAAGAGTCTGGTCACTCTTTCAAACCACTCACAGATGGTTTGAAACAAGAACTTCACCTGCATTTAAGTGAGTGACCAACAGACAAGACGTTTCTGAAGTTACAGAGACTAAAGTGGTACTGTGGGTTTTGTTTTGACTGTCGTTCGTCTCACTTTCTACTAATTGGTAAATGGAAAAAGGGAGGACATACGTCTGTACTGAGCTAAAAGTGGTTTTTGTGCGGTTTGGTACAGCAGATGTAGACCTTGGTTGCTGTACCCCTTAAAGTACAAGGGTAAAGTCAGATTTAAGGTATTGTCTTGCACATTTTTTTCCATTTTCTTTCTGTGTGGGGACAGAAGGGTGCTGGAAATAAGTTAAGACTAATGTGGGTAGGAAAAATGGTGCTAGAAACCCTTCAAGGTAGTTATGAAGTTGATACTTGTATTTGCAGCACAGCCTGTTACTATCATATAACCTTGAATGAATAATTCCTATATTGTCGCAAATACGTCTTAGCAGTAGGCAGAGACATGTCAGAATTGGTCAGTAAGCTTCACTGTATACAGAGAAGCATCAAGTGTTTCAGGTTCTGCACCTTTTGTTTCATGCATGATGAGGTCATAATCTAAATCAGATTTCCTGAATGATTCATTGACTGAAAATTTCCATACAGATCTCATTCTTAGGGAAAAAAAAAGGAAAAAGCACCTTAGTGAGCAGAGCGAAACCTTATTCACACTCTTTCCTTATTCACACTCTTTCCTAGTATAAAAGCATGAAAAAATCTACAGAAAAGATATGTGGGCACAGACTTATGTTAAAGGTTCGTCTGTAAGTTCCTAAAATGAAATAATATCTGAACTCACCTCAGTGTCAACTTGTTTACTTGCATTACACTGCTGCTTTTCAAATCTCTTACCACTCACAGAAAATAATAGATATTTTCTTTCACTAGATTTTGTATGCTGAAGACAAGTGAGATTCTTCACGTTTGAACAAAAATAACCGTACTCACGTTATGCAATGTACTTGTATCTGTGCATGTAGGTAGAAAGCAAGGTGTTACTCATTTCCATCTTGTGCAGGTTTATTTTTCTGCAATGTTATTAAATCTGTTTCTTGTCTTTTTCCTGCAGATCATTCTACTTAATTATTTATTTTAAGTCCTTCATGTCTCTTCAAGTGATCATTGAACAGAAAAGGTAAATGGCTGTTAAAATTCCTTCACTGATCGTTCCAGCTAAACCAAGCACAGCTAGAGTATTAAAAACAAACAAATCCCACTTTCTTCCTCATTGTGGTCTAACTTGAAGCGTGCATCAGAACAGAGAGTGTTGGCCCTGGAGAGCTTTGCATGGTGGGCTCCTCTCAGAGTTTTGTGTCCATCATAACTGAGGCACCATGTATAAGCTTGACAGAACCTCTCTGTACTTGACATTGGAAGTTCAAGCTTTTGTGTTATTTCACTGTAGCCTGTATAAAACTGCAGGTGCTGCTACACTTCTGTTACAGCACCGTAAGGCTTTACTTAGGAAAAACTGAGGCTGGTGAAAGAGTTAAGCAAAGCAGCCAGAACACATTTTCAGCTTTTACTTTGCAGATACAACCTTTTAAGCATACCTACATTTACCTGCAATGGCAATCGTTTTGCATTTTAATGACAAATCAAGTACGCTAACTTGCATTTGAAACGAAAGTGCCTTAAATGTCTCTGGCTGTCAGAATGAGATGTTAGGAGCTTGATGAAAAGAGAACAAAGAAGACAAAGTATGAAGCCTAGATACAGAGCAAAATGAAATAAAACCTTGTATGGCCTGTCAGGGGTGTCAGTTGATATTCCTATCTAAAGCACATTATAGTATTACTTTGCAGCTCATAGCTTACTCATCTGTCTTTTTTAATTCATCACATTCTAGCCCACATCTTTTAAGTCCCATGTGTCAACAATGGAAGAAATCTGTTAATTGACAAATGAGTGTCACAAATGTGAATTGCTGCCTTTACATCAGAGGCAGGTAGTCTCTGTTGTTTTTTGTCGGCTCTATTATTGGCATAAGCCAGTGTAAGACATCTGTCTTTGCCAGAATGAGAGATGACAGCCAAAGAAGGGCTGTCATTGTTTTAGTGCATGTTCATTCTGCTGAGATACTGTATAAAGATAAAATGTCAGTTAAAAGAATATGAAAAACTATCGGGAGGAAGTCCTCAAATTACTTGGGAAGGGGATCCGGGAATTGGTGCCAGAATTGAAATCTGAACGCTCCAGTTTGCATCTATCACGTCAATTTAAAAATAATGCTTTCTGAGTAACTGGGTCAGTTTAGAAGGCATTTAGGAAAATGTTATGTTTTGCTGGCATAATTATTTCATAAGATAGAAGGAAAAACATACCTCCACAGGATATGAGTTTATTACAAGTTCATTTTTCAGACATGTATAGAATTGTCTCAATAAAAATATGCCATGCAGCATCTCTGGTGTTGATTTGCATCTGTTTTGAAATATTGAAATTGCTCCTTTCCAATTTCTTTTTCTGTTATAGTTCTATTTTAGATTGATGAATAACATAATGAAATAAAAAGCATAGCCAGCTGTGAGCTGATGAGACAATTAATAGGAAGAAAATTATTAATGCAGTTCTCGGGTGTCTAGAGGGTGTACAGTATACAAAAGATACTCCCAAATCACTAGATCCCTTTATTGCGATAAATGACTTTTTAATATCAGATGTAAAAAGAGAGACAGAAAATGTTTTAACAGAAGAAGTGGAAAATGGGAATCCAAAACAAAGCCTTTTATTTTGGATTGAAAGTCATAAGTCAGTCATAAGATCAGTATCTTCATCTTCAGCATCTTTAACATCTATATCCTGTAGGTGCTACGGGACACTTCCTTTGTGCCCCCATCCTTCTAGAATGACCCGTGACTCGGGTTCTAAATGGCCATGTCTGAACTTCAGAGGTTTTGAGGACTATGTTGATAGAACCTGGTGAAGGGCTGACTCTCGATCAATAGTGACTGTGTCTGTTTTGTTTCTAGAAAGTTTAATGGATGTTTGTAAACAACAACTTATTAAAAGTCTTCACTTGAAAATTACTTGGTTTTACATTTTAAATAGAGCTGTTGATAGAGTAGATTTTAGAAGTTCTCAATTTTGATATTTGTTAATGCAGGCAGAATTGGTATACATAACTTTGCAGGACTTCTGCATATACTTTCTAAAACTCTCCTCCAGTGACTGTTTGAGCAGCGGAAAAGAAAGTCAAACTGATGCTTCTTCCTCAAATTTTGTCTGATCCTTAATAACTGTGTTTACCTCTAAGGTGCCTCCTGGCTCTTTTACTGCTGTTTTAGGTTATTCTTGAGTCCAGTGACAAAGGTAAATACTTACAATAGGTGCTAGTAATTTTATGGGTCTTCCAGGTCTTAACATCTGAAAAGCTAAGAATGAGTAGCAAACAGCTTCATTTTATTTAAGTCTTTGGATAGAAATATTACAGCTTTGTAAATAGATTTTGTCTTAAGACTACTAAGAGAGGAGGTGGTTTGTTTCTTTAAAGTCTTGTGGGGTTTGTTTAAGAAAAATCCCCATGTCTTTTCAAAGTTCTTTGGAATTAATAGTGCTAGGCATAATTTTAAAATACTACAATCCATAAAATGTAAGAAGTATTTGCTGCTTTTAAAGTGGTTTATGTGCCTGGATTGGACAACTGTAATTTTATTGTGTTCCCAGCCTTTACTATTTCTAATTGGATGTTTAAATTTCCAGTCAAAAGCCATACAGTTGGTGGTGTTACCTGAAGTCCAGTCATATGGCACCAGAACAGCTTGTCCAGGAAAGTTGTGGATGCTCTTTCACTGCATGTGTTGTACCTGCTCTAGCAGCAGGTGTCGCTGCCCATGGCAGAGGGGTAGGAACTAGATCACCCTTCCAACTCGAACCATTCTACAATTCTATGATACCTTTACAGACACAGTTTTTTGAGTATTTTGTTCTCAAAGTCAGTGTCTTTTGAGAAACGGAAAGACAACATTGTCTCCATTTTACTGAAGGCAACACTGAGATATGGGCTCGATGCAGTTAGCTTAATAGTTGGAGTCAATGATCTTAAGAGGTCTTTTCCAACCTATACAGTTCTATGATTCTGGTTCTATGATGCGAGGAGGCCTTATTGATAGACTGTAGATGCCAAGTATTATTTTTCAGCCCTTTATACCAACATGTTGTGAGAAATGATGGTTGACACCTGTCCACCTGCCAATCTGTAGTGATTGTAGAGGTATTCTCAAGTGCTGCTGAGCTGCGCTTACCTTGTCTGATAGCCCGTGTATCAGCACCGTGATGATACAGCTGAGACTAAAAAGAAAGCAAAAATCTGAAGCCCACTGCAGATGTGGAAGGAATGTTGCTTTCAGTTGGATCAGGATTTCTCTTACTTGTTTCCTTGTGGTCAAATTGTATATAATGGTAGAAACAGCTAGAGTAACAACCACAAAATGATATGGACTGAAACTGTATCTTCTGTTGGTGCTGGACTTTCCTCCTTTCCTAGCTGAAATTTACCGGATGTGATCAGTAGGGATGAGTAGGAAGATGAGATCTCATCTCCATAGAAGAAGTGAATGAACTTCATTGTGAAAATTCATGTGCAGGAAGTACAAGTGACTCTGTGCTCTGTGTTTACTGCAAGATGCCAGGTAGCGCCTCCAGAAAGAATTTGGCTTGTAGAATTCAGGTATGGAAGCATGTGTTTGTATGACTCTAGAAGTTGGAGATACTGGAATGTGAATGCAGAAACACTGTACCTGTGTGTGCACATGCCCTCTTTTCCCCTTCCCCAGCTGCCAGCTGTTGTACAGAATCTGAAACGCAAAGATTTATTGGGTAGTGTTTAGAAAAATGTTAATGGTAATGACTGCATCTCTGATTTCAATTATCACCTATAAATGTAGGCTAATGTAGTGCATTTGTAGACCTGTTGAACTCACGTGATGTAAGTTTAAAAATACTTTAAACTGCACTTTTCTTCAATATCATATGTTGTCCCCTTTCCTTTTCCTATACACATTTGGTACATCGCAGCAGGCATGCGGTGTGTTCTATAAAAGCTTCAATTGTGCTAGCTTGGGAGGTGGCTTGTTTTTTTTGCCCTTCAGGTAATATTTCATCTGAGGAGAAAAAAGGAGTCTGAGAAAACAACACAAAAATATTGTCTTAATCAATTCAGCATTTTAAGTCTTTTTCCTGTCATTTAGGTTTACCTTTCACTGAAAATCCTTGGGATTTAGAAACCTTGGTCACTTGGGTGCACTTAAAACTAATTTAATAACAAATTACCTATTTTTCTGTACAACGATTGGGTGATATTTAAGGTGAAACCTATGATTTTACACTGTTGTGAAATTAGTAGAGATTAATGGTTAAATTCAAAAATTAATGGTTAAATTCAAATTACTTTGAGTTCTGCTTTCCTTACTGCAAACATTTTATGTTTTATTTTAGGATTATTGAGAGGGATTTGTTTTTGGGGGGAAAAAAAACCCAAACCCAAAAAAAACCCCCCAACAAACATTTCCACGTGTTAGAATGCTTTGTTGGAATGCTGCAAAATAGATTTCTGTCTTCCAATCCTACATTCTTTCCCTACCCATCATTCTCATACACATTCATTAAATTGTGATGTTGCTGTTTGTGACTCTGAGCTTGTCTTCTAACTGTTGGAGTGGTAACCATTTCTTGGCAGTACTAAGTACATCACAGCTTTCAGTTTTTCCGTCACTGTTTCTGTAAAAATCTTACAAGCTTTTAAAGTTCCATCCACATCTGCATGCAAATAATGTAAACCCCAAATAACTCTCAAATATTACTTTTGGTAAGTTTGTTGGCCACTTCTCTATAACTGCACAGACAAACCTGGGTATTATTTGAACAATAACTATCCTCTTCCTTTAAAGCAAGGTCCCAAACTGCTTGTCCTGATTTTGCTTTGTTGTGGTTTTTCATATCTTGGAATGTATTTTTCAGTAGTGTCTCAGTGATGGCTATTGGGTTCTTTTTTGTCCAGCCTAATGGTTTTAGACATCCTTTAGATGACTTATCCTTAAGAATCTCAACATTATTTTAAACTAAAATTATTACAAAAAGTTCTGAGCATGTTATCTGTTTCTGAAATGTAAGACAGACTAGCAGAAGCTTTTCGAAAGGGTATTGGAAACATGCCTTCTGGGAGAGGAAATAAATCTTGAAGATTAAATTTCAGTAAAGTTGGACGTAGATCTTGTGGTAAAATGAGTAAGGATGTGCAGTCTTATTGATGATTTGTCATTTTCAGAATTGCTGAAAGTGTCTTGGATGGTAAGTTTCAGGATTAATTTCCTCTGATGTTTATTTCCTGGGGATTTTGTTTAGGTTTGGTGTGGAAATTCTCTGTGATCTCAAGACCAAGTACAGCTAGAGATGGTGTTCAGTAACTGCAAGGGTTCTACATAGTGGCTTTGTGTTGTAATCTGTTACTATAGAATAGTCATAATGTTTCCTATGCTGCTTGCAGCTTTTCCAGTACAAGCCTCAAACTCATCACTGATTACAAGTCACAGAGAACACCTGTCTAACATTTTAACATCCAGGCTATATAAAGGCTGTGTTCATTCGTAAAGATGCAGTTTCATTAATGGAGGAACCCTTTAACATCAGCCATTTATAGTTTTTTCTCTTGGATGTTTGAAAAAATGAAACCTAAGGCCTGAGAGGTCTTTGAAAATATAAATTTTAATCATAAGCTAAGAAAAGACGAAGTTTTAAATAGCTTGCAGAACTTGCTTTGCTCTGTAATGTGTTTCTTCAATAGTTTGGGACCCTCTGGTAAGTGGATTTTGTTCTATGTCATCAGTTCTAAGAGGCTTTGTTGTCCCTAGCAGAATGCTGAGATTCTAGAAGAGTGCAAGGTGGGTATCTTGCTTGTCTGTTTCGGTATGTTCTAGTGATTGTATATTGTTTTGCAAATGCAGGGAACTCTTCCACTATTCTGTTTTGTTAACCTTTCTTACTGCTTTTTTACTCAGTTCTTCTCAAATCATTCCTGTGCTGCCTGACTGCCACCTTGGATGACCCAGTTTTGGATGGTTTTGCTGGCTTCTGCCTTACTCCCACAAATTCTTCTATATGTGACTATAAAAATGTTTCCTGTGCTTCCAGGTATCTTTTCTCACTTGATAGTGCGGTCTCTTCCAACCATACAGCACCCAACTGTACTTCTGCCTTTTCTTCAAATTGCTAGGACAGTTACTGGTTTCAATAAATCAGCATAATCTTCACAAATACACTCTACTCTGTTTATGGGAGGTCTGTGTTATCTGGTGCGTCTGTTGTTCGTTTTGTATGTCAAAAGACTGCCTACATATTTGAAGACTAGACTGGGAAAGAATATCTGGTATGTTGCTGTCCTCTCCTTGTTAAAGCTGGTAGGTCTAATATAAAAAATTGCATGCTATAGTAAAGACTTCTAAGCTCAGAAGTTTTTATATTGCATAAGCAGACAGTAACATGTATTTTATGTATGTAGAGGAAGAAGATAGATACTGTCATAGTCACTGTAACTTCAAAGAGCCTTCAGGAATAAAAGTCTTTAAGTGTATTTAACTTAAGCCTTGTATTAAGGGCTTTCTCCTATTTTCTTGTTACCTCTTATGAATGCTTCGTCAATCATCATAGCCCTGTAAGGTGATGGCCACAGTAATCAGAGTTCATTGTGGAGAAATATAATCAGAGAAAACCCCAGTTTGTATGAAAGTATAGACGGGTGCCTGCTTATCTATGTTTCTAATTAAACTTTCAGTTCCTGTCTTCTGTCACATAGTGCTGTCCTCCTCCTGAGTGGCCTGAATGCCCTTTTGGCATAGATTAGACTGTTTTTAGATTGTTTTAACTGTGAACAAATATACATTTATTCCATTGAAGAGGAAAAAATACGACAACTAAAGACGTTCGTGTTTGGAAAGAGTTGAAAGTATGTTTGTACTGATGCCAACTTTGTATTGTGATAGAGCTTTATGATGCTTTTCATTGCATGACTCAAGGAGGGTGGTGGTTTGTGCGAAAACAAATGTCTTGGGAACAAAAAGACCTTTTTCTGCCCAAACTGGAAGATGGTTCTGGCTCTTGAGCTTTTTTTTTTCCCTCCTTCTTCAAAGAAGATGAAGAAAACTGCTGACGCTGACAGAAGAGGAAAATATTATTTATGATGACATAATGTATTACCCAAGCAAATGTCTTTTGAGGAATGCTATTTTTTATGATGTGTTGAAATAAAGAAACAGCAAATCATTCTTGAAGAGTATTGGTTCAGATTCTTCTGCCTTCTGTCACCACCACCCCACCCCTGTTATTTTCCATTTCTAGATATATGACTTAATAAGCTAACCTTTGTCTATCGAATGCTGTTAATAAGACCTGTTATGATAATTGTTGACATGGTGTGATCAGCAGCACAGAAGAAAGCAGAGGATTTGGACATGAGTTAAAAAGAAAGCTGCTTGATCAAGTTAGGTAGATTACACAAGTTTATGGAAAGGCAATAAAGCTAAAAAGCAATTAATATCAGTTAATTGAGGTGATGACTTGATGTAAGTTTTTGAGCCGAATTCTCAGACAGTATCTGGCGTGAGACCCTAGGTGAGTCTGTTGGCTAGTGGGGGTACCAGTGATGCCAGGGAGAGGCATGTCACACAAACCTAGTAAAAGTCTTCTCCTTTACAGGTAGATCAGAAATGGACTGTTTTGTGAAGTCCTTTTACTTTGTCATAGTTCTTAACTCCGAGGAAATAAAAAATATACAGAAACAGCTGTGAAGGTGTTGGGACTGGGGCTTAGTAAAAGTTCCTTAGTCCTTTCCTAGTCAGTAAGTTGCACTCTTGTCTGAGGGTCCCTTGCATCCTTTTTACTAAAAGAAAAGCAACAGGTTTAAGTAGCTGTTGTGTTGCTCTAAAAAAGTTGAAAGACCCCCAATAACACAACCAAACTCAAGCTGACTTGTTTTGTTTGAATTTTTGTTCAACACATCTTGTGAAATTTTTTTCCCCTGTTGTGTAGATTTGGTGCTTGATATAAAGTCGAGTGTCTGAACCTTTTTCCCATTAGGCAACCTTCTAAACAGATAGCGCGTGCATTTGCCTTTCCAGCCAGTCCTGTTTTTAGAAGGAGGGTTTGCAGTGTGATGTAGCCTCCTCAGAAAACAGTTTGGAAGTTGGGAGTTCTCTGTACCAGGCAAGACGCTTCTGATGGGTTTGTCAGAAGTGTTTTGCCACTGCAGAAACTGAGGAAGAGGAGTGTGCAGCTGTCTCCAAAAAGCAAAATTTGGAGCTTCCTGGGTAAGTGGAGGTCCTGCTTGTGAAGAAGGCACGACCTCCAGGCAGGCAGTGAATTCCTGGCTTGTTCAGTGTAAAGCTTCAGGTACCTTAACTTTGCTAGAAGTCAGTTCTTCAGAGGGAGCTGAGGGTTAGTGTGTGGTATTTAAATGGTGTACAGAGTGCTGCTGTGTGACTGGGAGTCCTGTCTCCCTTACACTGAGCAGTGGTACGAGACATCTTTGTAAGTCCTGAAAAGTTAGCTGGGTTGGTTTTATTTACTATGTGTTAGGTCTCAACCTTTCCCCAGTCTTCTTTTAACCTTGTCAGACTTCGCTCTAATGCGCCTCATCCTATTTTGAAACACTTACATTCTTGAAATGTAAATTAGTTTATACCTCATCTTTGCTAAATGTTTTTGAGAAACATGGGGGAACTGAAGCTTTCAGGAAAAACTCACTTTCAGAGACCCTGCATGTTGTGGACAGGATTGTAAAGACTGACTCCTTGCAAACTTTCAGTTGTCCTGTGACTTTTTCAACATTATCCGTGTAAAAAATTGCAGCAGAGTTGGTAGAAACTTCTCCCTGTCTGTAGGAGAGGTGCACCCTGAGAGCCTTGGTGTAGTCTGCCTGTACTGTAATGCATGATGCCTGACTGCAGTTTCCTACAGTGGAACGAGAGGCATATAGCACGTGCTTAAGCACATTCTTAATTGTTTTTGTAACTTGATTTAACAACAATTAACAAACAATGCTTTGGCACTGGTGAGGTCCTTTCCAGCGGTCCAAGAGGTCCATTCTGTGACTCTGTAATTGTCTTTGCATGTGAATGTAGTTCGCATTAATCTAGAAAATGCATGACGTTCATGTGCTAAGCTGTGGTGGTCTTCATGAGCATGTAGCTATGATGCTGTGTGAGTATTTGTGACTTCAGACACTGGTTATACTACTCAGGATGACTCGGTGAGGTTCTGTCTTCTCCAAATATTTTATTTCTTGACAAAATATTCCTCCTAGCGCGAAGTGAGTGTTTGCAAGTTGGCATGTTCTTGGGTTACCTGCTGTAAAAGAAAGTATGTGAAAGGGAAAATAACTGCTTGTAAAACTGTTTAGTATTTTGTGAACTGTGTAATGTTAAGCATTAAAACAGTGGTAATTCTAGCGCAGTTGTGGTAGCTTAAGTATATAAATTTCCCTTCACTCTTGACAGCTCCTTCAGCAGCTCTGATGCTTAGGGTATATACTGCCTCTCTGCAGCAGGGATTGCTTTCTCCTTGGAGAAAGCATGGTGAAGCTTAATGGCTAACTTTTACTTTATGTAGATGTGTACGTTTCAGTGTTCAGTTCTTTGGTACACAAGGAAACAGATTAAATACCATCTAGAAACCAGTCAAATACACCCACTTTGCTGACCTCTGGCTGGTGCTGGGATATAGCAGTATAAAAGTAGTCTGTGCTTTTTCAAAATACTCAAATGTATTGTTAGCGTTGTTACCACTCGGAAAGTAAAGCTTTAACGTAGTCTGCATCCCACGCTAGCTCTTGTGATAGTTAGACCCAACTATGTATGTTTATTAACGAACAGTATAATTCACAAGGGGTGAGTTTCAATTAGCAGGTGAGCAACCATTGCAGAAAGGTCTTGATCTTGGTGTAAATCTCTGATAGCTTCTTGGAAGCAAAACTAATTCTTCAATGTCTTATCCCACCTCCACGACTTTTTAATTGTTGTAAACTATCCAGCAGAGAGATTTCATTGGTGTGTTGATGCTTTTTGCTGTTACTTCTTTGCTGTCTGTTACTTTGATGAATGTACAGATCCGTGTGTTCTGTTGGAATGGTCTCATTGCTGAGCTGTTAGTCTCAATATTGTGTGTGTGGCTTTTGTTTTATAAGTTTATCCATGTGGCAACTGAAGACAAGTATGTTGTTGACAGATGAGAAAGGTTCAAGGTTCCTGAAGCTTGCACATCATGTGAAAAAGACAGGTCGTTTTTTTCACTCTGGGCATCTGTCTCTCATATGCTCATAAATTGCTGTTGAAGCCAGGTAGAAAAAGTACTGAAGGCAACATCATATTTAAGAGTTTAAATGTGCTGATTGGAGTGTCTAAGAGTCTAACCTCAGGCAAAAGGTCTCCAGTTCAGTCTTTTTGACTGATGTGGTGTGGTCCGTTGTTAGTAATTTAGTTTTGAGACCTACTAAATGAAAAATAGGAGACTCACAGCATCACTATCACTGGTGCTCTTCCCTAGAAAACATGAACTCATTGAATTTTGATGTATGTTTCCATTCTCTACATATTTAACTGCTGTATTGTAGCCGCTGCATCTGATTTTATTTATTCTTTTTATTTAATGAGCAACGATTTTATATCTACAGAAGACATAGCTTGCCCTGAAGGACCTTGTGTTCACTTTTAGTCTGCTCTATTTGTGTAGTGAGTTAAGAGATGGGTAATACTCTTCCATTAGCCATTTTATACACATCACTCCTGATGATGCTTGTGTGATTGGCTAGAGTGTGTGAGCATGTCTTCAGTTTGTAGCATAATGGGACCTGGAATGATTTAGTATTTTAACTTAACTTGAAACATGTTACTTTTTGTGTTTTTATTTAATTAGACTTTTTTGTGTATGAGTTAAAGGAAACGTGGCAATTAATTTCCAGTCCATTTCGTCTAACAATGAATTGCCAAAAATGGCCGGTATTGCCTGTGGTGGGGGAAGAGATTGCATAAGAAACAGTGAAGAAGAAATTTAATCACAACAGACTTCTCCTTTCTTCAGAAGTGCTTCAGATGGAACCTTTGGTTAAACCTTTGGTTACGGGTTGGACTTGATGATCTATGAGGTCTCTTCCAACCTTGGTGATACTGTGATACTGTGAAAATCTTGGATGGCTGTCGAAAATCAACGTGTTATG
>JAOXOE010000632.1:8624245-8647577 GCA_028565055.1 Phoeniculus purpureus | reverse complement strand
TCACCTGGGAGCCTCCTCTTCTCCAGGCTGAACAACCCCAACTTGCTCAGCCTGTCCTCGTAGGGGAGGTGCTCCAGCCGTTTGCTCTCCTCTGGACACCTTTCAGGAGCTCTGTGTCCTTCTGGTGTTGGGGACTCTAGAACAGAAGAAAATGAAAAGTTCTCCAGTTGACTCCAGCAATACTCTGCTGCACATAAAGTGCTGGCCCTGAAACGACCAAATCAACAGCACAGCGGCTTTGCATCCTTGGTGTGAGCAGAGCTTGGGTGTGCGTGGAGGGAGAGGAGATTAGCATGTGCTAACTAGAGAAGAGCTTGAAACTAGTAGGAAGCGGCGGTAAAACATTAGTGCAAACAAATCCTTTTATAAACAGCAATGGGAAACTTCTAAGAAAGAAATAATAGAAGCAGCCCAAGCTGGACACTTGGAGAAAAAAGAAAAGGAAAGAAAAAAGGCAAAAAAAAGCTTAGTGTGGAAGCCAGATGGTTTCATGGCTTGGCAGACAGGACAGTGCATTTGCCACGTGCAGCACCTGAATGGAGGAGGGAGGAAATTTTGGATTTCCAAACAGATGGTGTTGAGGGACTCAGCAAAGCTGTTCACATTGGCAGGGAGCGGAGGACTGTGGAGCTCTTTCTCCCCAGAGACCCATATATTGCTGTTGAAGTATGAGCAGAGGTTGACCATTCTGTACTTCCTTTCCCCTCCCCACAGGTATCACTGGGAAGGCTTTTGGGAACGTATAAGTATTCCAGTTTAGCCTGGGAATTTGTCTTCCCTGTCCTTTCTCTGCCATCCCCCTTCTCGGAAGCCACTTACTGACAAGAGATTGACGCTGGTAGGATTCAGGGAGGAATCAGCCCACCTGGATCTCGCTGCACAACCTGGGGAAATGAAAGCTGTTTAAACAAATACACTGGATGCTGTAACTTTTTCTAAGACAGAGGAGGAAGGAAACTGCTTTTCTTTTAATTCTCTCAGTGTCCCCTTAAAATAATTATGCTGAAAGGAGGAGTGCAAGGAAGTTTGGAGAGAAGGTGGCGTGTTCTGGTGAATGTTAGGCTCCCTGCACATCTCCCTGCATCCCTGCCCTTGTAGTTTCAGCTCTGGTCATCAGCATGTTCCTTCTGGTTGCATGCTGCATGCTGCACCGAGGGAATGGCAGTAGCCGTTGTCCGCAGGCTCCCTGCCCCGCACACGGGTGCCGGTTTAGCGATCCAGAGGTTGGAGAGCAGCACTGACGGTGAGAGGGCAGGTCTCGCATGGTCTGCCTCCTCTTGGCTCTGATCCCTGTCTGCAGCAGACAGCCTTGGGGACTGCTCTCTGTGGCTGTAGTGAAAACGTTGTTGAAGGAAGAATGGATGTGGTCACCCTTGTCCCTCTCTTGTTTGAGTCTCATCCCTTAGAACAACGCAGCCTCGCATTTGGTCTGAGCAGGTTCTGGGCAGGCTGCTCCCAAAGGTGTTTTTCTGCTTCTAATTGCTGTGTCTCTCTCAGACTCCTTTTCAGTCGTCGGGGCTGGACACGAGCAGAACAACTCGGCACCACGGCCTGGTGGACAGGGTGTATCGTGACAGAAACCGTCTTGGCTCCCCGCATCGACGCCCTCTCTCTGTGGATAAACATGGAAGACAAATATCCTTTGGCTTGTGAGCTGGTGGGGAACCACCTGCCTTTTCAGCCAGAACCCAGAGTTCTCTTCATAAAGCTTCCTCCCTCCTTTCTCCTCACCTGCCAGCCGAGCTGCTTCCCATCTCAGTTAATGTCATCTGCTGCTCCTGAGCTGTGATCCGCTCTATAAATACCCGCTATTCTGTAAAGTAAGCATTTACCCCGCTCTGTTTCTTCAGCTCTGAGTGGGGATAATGATACACACGAGGCTGAGAGGGATTGAGATCCTTTGCTGGAAAAGGCCAAGGCAGCCTTGGTGTGAAACTGTTTCCCTTCAGAGCTGAGTAAATTCAAACCAGGACAATTCTTTGCCATTCATTGTGCATTTTATGACAAGTTGATTCATCAGGTTAGCATTTGCCAAGTGCTGTTTCTTTGTGCTTTTTGTGAGAGTGAATTAGTTGATTATTTCAAACTGGCTCAAACTGTGCTGCTGCTGGCTTGATGGGGCTAAGGGGAATGTGTGAGTCGGAGAGCGGAGAGGTGAGGGCCTCTCGGGGAAGAGTGAGATGCTCACTAGAGGGAAAATGGTGGTTCTCTTGTTGTCCAAACATTACAACAATCCAGCTCATATTTTGGTTTGAGTGTCCTTTTGAAGTCAGGATGTTCCCCAAGGGGAGCCTGCTTGCCTTTTTTTTGTGAGCTTGGTGCTTCTGACAGGGAGGCTGGAATTATTCCTTAGGAAGAGATTTCTGATAGGCCTCATACTGCAGTGAGAAAGTGATGTTCTTCCCCTTAACCAGCGGGATCACGTGGACAGCTGTCCCTATGGCACTGTGTATCTGTCGCCTCCGTCAGACACGAGCTGGAGAAGGTTGGTAGCACCGTCGTGTGTGTTGGTATTTGGGCTGTGTTCTCTGGTTCCACAACACTTCCATGTGCTGCAGAGGTTCCCTCCAGCAGCTGGTCATCCAACTTGCCACGTCTGCCTGAATTTAGAAACGGAGTTTTTCTTCCATCCTGCTTGTTCTTTTAGATTACCTACTTTGACCCTTAAACTATATCAGCTGCTGTGGTTGCTTTAAAGGTCGATCTTGCTGGGTGTTCCAAGGGAAACCCCACAAGTGTTGGGTAGGAAAAGACTTGGGTGTTTCTCACTCAGAGGCTGGGCTGGGCTGCCCTGCCCTGGTATGGAAAGCAGTAATGAGCTGCCAGTTCTACCCCTTGAGCTCCTGGTGTTGGGGCTGCAGAGGTGCTTGAGGTCTGCAAAGGACTGTTCACCATGAGATTTGTGCTGGCTGTGGAGGGTCCCACCCCCACAACACACCAGAACCAGTCCCTCAGCCCCACTGTAAAGGGGTTGCTTTCCAAAGACTGGTACAACCAAGGGTGTAGAGGCAGCTTTCAACTCCAAACTGGTGCTGTGTGACCACACATCATCTTAACAGAGTGTAGCAAATGGCTTTCTAACGCCACCCACCAATTTATCCTGTCCTACTCTCAATCCCATTAGTGAAACAATTGCTCTTTAAACTTGAACTAATTTCTTCTGCAAATGGGTTGTTTCCCAAGGAAATTGGGCCTGGAATTTGCCACATGGAGGTTTTGTTTGTTCGCTTGCAGTGTATACGAGGCTTGCTGAGTTGGTTATGCTTCACTTTGTTTTTCTTTTATTTAGAGAACCCAACAGTAAAATGGGTCTTGAGGGTTTTTGTGGTGTTTTGGTTTTTTTTTTGCCTTCCTTTCAGGACAAATTCAGATTCTGCCTTGCACCAGAGCACTATGACTCCAGCTCAGCAAGAATCCTTTTCGGGAGGGTCACAGGACATGCAGCAGAAAAGAGGTAAAGGGAAAAAACAGTAAAACTATTTCACAGAATCACAGAACGTTAGGGACTGGAAGGGACCTTGACAGATCATCCAGTCGAATCCCCCCCACCAGAGCAGGAGCCCCTAGATCCAGTTGCACAGCAACATGTACGACTCTAGAGAAGGAGACTTCACAACCCCCCAGGACAGCTCTTTCCAGGGCTCTGTCACCCTCACTGAGAAGTAGTTCCCTCTCACGTTGATGTGGAACCTCCACTGTTATAGCTGACACCCGTTGCCCCTTGTCCTGTCATTAGGAGTCCCTGAGGAGAGCCTGACTCCATTCTCCTGACACCTGCCCTTTCCATATTGATCAACATTGATGGAGTCACCCCTCAGTCTCCTTTTTTCCAAGCTCAAGAGACCCAGCTCCCTCAGCCTTTCCTCAGCAGGGAGATGTTCCACTCACTTCATCATCTTTGTGGCTCTGCACTGGACTCTCTCCAGCAGCCATTGTGTCCTTCTTAACATCTGACAGAGCTTTGTATCTCAACTCACAACAACAAATGAAACACAGTATGGAAGTTGGAAAGGTAGGCTAAGCTAGCGGAGAGAAAGGGACAACATAAACAACCTATAGACATTGCAAGTGTCACTAGCCATTCCCTTTGAGAAAGATTTTGTCACATAAAGGCTAATGAAAACTATTGCTCAGGCTATGGTTATGTCAACAACCACAGACTTAGGATGCAGGAGAAATCAGCTGGTGATGTACACACAGAACCCAGTTAACTGCTTCATTTGGAATAAGACTATAAACAGACCTGTGTAATCTGCTGTGGTTGCTACAGGTTGATTAAGGTAATTAGAACTATTTCAAGATGAGACATCCTTGTGTAAACTGTAAATTGTTGTATAAACAGTACCCTAACAGTGGGGTTCATCGTGAAATAGATTGTGCTTTCCTGTTATTGTGTAAATCTCATTGGGAAGAAAAAAACCTGCAGGTGAAAGAAATGACATCAAGAATAACAACGGTAAAAGATTTTTGCTTATTTTATGTCACGATGTGGCTGTGCTTTAAGTGGGTGTGCCTCAGGAGTTTTCAACAAAGCTGCTATAACTGTAGGCAGGGAGGATTTCACTGCTTCTTGGTCTTTCTGTTGTGCCACTTTTGCCTTCTCTTCTGCTTCTTTTCAATTGTTAGCCTTCATGTGAACTGAAAGGTACTTCAAAACACTGGAAGAAAGTAGTCTGAAGGCTTCGTGTGCATTTGCTTCATAGTAAAGAGAAGCGAAGAAGTTGAAGACTTTTTCCAGTGACAGGTGTTTGTGTGTCAGAGCAATGAATGCTTTTGATGGCAAACCCACTTGCTTTTCTTCATTGTACTGTTCTTTCTAAATCTAATAGAGGAAAAAGAAGGCAAACTCTGACAACAAACCCAAAAACTCTCCAAACTGTATAATAGAAAGCTTTGGCTTTGTTTGTATTTTTTTAAAGAAGGATTTTAAATCATTTCCATAGTGATTCACTTTCTTTCTGTGTGTGGGGAAAGACGAACAGTTGAGAGCCTGAGAAAGGTGAGGCTGTTTGTGAATTGTATTCCTCATTAAGTCACAAAAATATTGGCATCTGATCATGCAGATCATCTTCCTTTAAGACAATGTCAGTTGTTAGAGCCCCTTTTTATGGAGTATAAAACAGCTAAGATCACCATTTGTTTTAAAAAACCGCTTCCACATGTTTAAAACCTGATACGCCACTGTCTTAGTGTGGCACATGCCTGTCTTCCTTATTTGTTTGGTTTATAATCTGCCTTAAAGGAATTGAAAAGTATTCTGTAGGTGTTCAGCGTTTGGGTTTTTCATTGTTTTCACGTGTTAAGCCGTGCGGTGCAGTCGCATCATAAGGAACCGCAGATGCATCAGTAGCACAGCCAGTCAGTCACGTGGAAGAGATGAAAGCAAGAGCTGAAAGCAAGGCGGCTTGTGCAGTAAGCTTGTTCTTTCAAATGGGAGAAAATCCCTTCTACTTCACATGAAAATGCAAAATGGAACAATGAATAAACAAACAAACTTTAAATTGACCTTGTTTGGTTGTAATTAAGTTCATGTCTTTCCATTAGCTGCAGAAGCCATTGGAATGACGGTAAAAATGACGCTAAAGTGAAACTACGCTTACGTAGGACATAGAAATTGTGACCCAGTCACGTGGAACAGCCATTTCCAAGAACGCTCCTCGTCAAACCACAGTTGGGAGATAAAAGCAATACTCATCTATGGAGTATTCGGTTACCCTGAGAACGAGCGGAAAGCTCAAGCTACCCGTCCTCCTCTACCTCTAAGTAGTTTCCTTACGTGATGTCGTTTCCGCTATTTAAATTTTGTGGGTAACTGTGAAAAAATGTCACTTTGTTCTTGGGCAAGTGAAGTGCTGTTTCAGAATTTCAGGAAATTGGCACTTTTTTGTACTTTAGCAGGTATTTTACAATGGCCCACCTTCAAAGCCTGGTAAAGTTTTTCTGAAGGTCAGGGGTTTTTGTTTGTCTTACTGTTTGTGTTGCTTCACGTGCAAGAATTCACTAATGCAATATTAGGAATGGTTTGCCAAGTACTATGAGTGTCTGCCCTACTGCTGTTGGCTCCTAAAATCACTAGACTTCTGAAAGCCTCAACATACACTAGTGTACCCACTGGGTCCTGCAAGTGTGGGAGAGTGAGGACTGTGCTCCTGGGGTTTTTGAGTGAGTTGCCCAGTGGGGAACAGAGCACCTGCCTCAGCTTGGTTCTGTTGAGCACAGGGTTTCAGTAGCAGTCACATCCCTCCCAGTAGTGCAGGACATCCTGTGTCAGGCTTAGCTGTCCTGCAGCTGGCATGGGGACCCAGTGTCAGGTTAGAGGCCGAGGTGCTGCACGTGCCATGTGCGCGGCTGGGCAGTACTAGAGCAGGGTGCATGAATGACTTTAGACAATGTGCAATTCTTAACAGTCTTGAAGAAGAGCCTGAAAAGGCGAGTTGGGAGTCACGGCACCAAAACGGTGCCCGTATCGCCTGGTGAGGATGCACTGACTGGCTCCACAGAACCTCTTGTCATTAGGAAGGTGAGTTTTACATCTCGTGAGGCTGAAGCTGCTGTGGTGTTTCTGGCTCTTGTGCTCTTCTGTTCATTCCAGAATCTTGAGCCATACGCTTTGGAGGAATAACACAATGCTAGGAAGGCTGCAAACCCTCTGCATTACGTTGCCCACAAGTGTAAACGTTAAAAAGGAAGTGAAGTGATGTAAAAGTGTAGTTTTCGATCAGGCTTCAGCACAGGCAAAGTTACTGGTTGGTTTCACTGCCACCTGCGTGGGGGTGAGGTACCTGTTAGTCCAGGAGCATTGCTTGGAAGCTAAGGAAGCCTGACAGCAAGAGTTCTGGAGTTCTTGCGGTGGGAAAGAGGAAGCCAAAGTACTACACAAGTCTTAAGGGGGTAGTGAAAAAATTTGTCAGTGAGATGGAAGATTTGAGCCTGGGCTTTGTTTTTAGTGCTCTCTTTAGAAACGATAGAAGTACCACCTGAAATCGTGCTGGCTTTGTTTCATGGGAAACAGCTTTGCACCCTTTCAAACCCTTTCAGAAGTGGCCCGTTTTCTGCTCTCCTCTTGACACGAAAACTATGAGCCAGTGACATGCCTGAGCAGAGCTAGTCACAGATGCTCTGCCAGCATGTGACTAGTGTGCCTGAGCTTTATCATTCCTGCTAACTGACCCTGTTACTAAAAGTTTAATAGGGGATAAATTCACATGTGAATTCGTAATCCCTTCAGTTGTGCCAGAAGGATTCCTTAACAAGCAGGCAACAAAGAGAATCTCATACAGCTAGACTTTTTTATTCTTCTTTCTCTTCATTCTCTTCCCAAATTTATTGGGTAGACTGCTTCAAGGATGTGTCTTTAACTGTCATCCCAGCATTTATTTGTGCATAACGTTAACAAGCAAAGGCAGTATATGCAGCGTGGCTTTCAGAGCAGCTCTGCGCGTGGAACTGAACGCGTCTTTGGGCTTTTAAGTACAATAGGGGAAAGTACATCTTGCAAATAGTATTTAGTATTTCTACTTACTCTCTGTAACTTCAAAATTACGCTGTCGTGGCGTGTATCTCTTGAAAGGGGAATGAAACGTTTGTTGTGTGGCGTTGGCTTACGGGGGAGCGTTTTTGTTGGTTCAGAATCTTGTATGTCGTCTGCTGCTCTTAACCGGAGAAGCCTGGAAACGCAGCTACCGCCAATATTTGTGCTAGGAAACACTTCGAATCGACTTGGTTACTGTTAGTTTGAGTTTGCAAAAATAAAAGGAAGTTTTGTTCCACAGTGTTCTGCTGAAGCGCCACTCGAGTGATGGGATCAGCACTTTGGTGCATGTAAAAGCCTCGGGGTTGCAACGCGTACTGAGCGATGCTCACCGAAGGAGTCTTACGGATCTCTAGAGGCTTTCTACGGCTGTGAAAAGGACGCTGCTTTTTGTGGCCTCTGAAGGAAAGCTCGCTGTTTTAGCCTCGTGCCGTTATGACGTGGGAAATGAGCAAATCTGCATCGTGTCTGTACAGGAGTTCACTTTCTGAAACAAAAACCTGCTGGGGTACGCTAGTGTGAATGGAATGTCCTCGGACGCTCTGGTGCCAGAGCCATGGCTGTACTTCACTGTGCACACAACAAATGCAACCGTTATGTCACTGTATATGCAAAGAAATTCTGCTTCTGGGTGAATCCTGCCTCCCCTATCAGTAGGCAGCTACGTGTAAAGAATATTGTTTTCCCTAGCAGACCTGTCACGTTCTAGAATGTTCTGTAACTTTAGAACTTGGCGTTTCCTCAGTTAACCAGTAAAAGGTGGTTTTGTTTGTTAGACTTTAATGGAAGTGGGATGCAGCTGCCTTTGTCAGGAAGACAGTCGGTGTGAGTATGTTATCTCAAGGGGTGGGGAGGGTACGTGTATGCACAGGTGGGGACAGTGGTTGTCTGTGTAGGAGGACGTGCATTGGGAGCGAGAGCGAGAACAAGAAGGTTGGCTGCGTGGAGTCTCAGAAATTCCTGGTGAGATGCTGCTGTTTTGTCTCTGGATTTGGGTTTTCGATTTTATTTGGTTTGGTTGGTTGCTTGTTTTTTTAAAATAATTTGAGACATTGTGCACTCAGATATTTTAACCTCTGAAGTCCAACGTATGAATTCAGGAACTAACGTCTCTTACCTTTTCCATTCTGCTCTCCATGCTCTTCCCCCATCACACCAACGTGAACAGTTTTGGAGACTGAGGGATATGGTTTTCTCTTAGTCGTTCTTTGGAGTTGCAACGTCCTTAATTGGAAGAGGTTTGTTTGTATTTTGTGGTGATGGTTCTGAGGTCTGAAAACAATCTTAAGTTCATCAAGTTAGGGCAACTGATACTAGAAGCTTTTGGATGCTGCCATGAGTGTCCTTGAGCTCCTGCATGGCTGCAGTGTACCTTATCCAGCCCCATAGATCTTGAGATTCAAACAGGTCATTGCAGCAGCCAGCTACTGTTTGAAGATGGTAAGAAGAAAAGTGAGTTGAAAATATGACAAAGCTGGGTGGTTTTGGGTGGTTTTGGGTTTGGCTGTGGGGACTGCTGTTGCAGGCGGGTTGGACTAGATGATCTTTTGAGGTCCCTTCCAATCCGTTATGATTTTATGATTCTATGATTCTATGACTGTTTTTATTTGTTTAGGTTTTTTGGGGTGTTCATAAACACTTAGTATTTGGGATCAGCTGAGGTATTCCTTTCTATTTAGAAATGAGAAAACAGAGGCAGCCTGGCACACACTTCTGAATTTGATTCCAAACTCTGCATATAGGCCTTTGTTACTGAATCTTTTTGTTTTTTGATCCCATTCATTCATTGATCTCAAAATACTCAATTGTGTGGTTGCTACAGAAGCATTTAAATGTTGCCAGGTTGGTGGCATTTTTCTTTGTTCCTAGTACTTTAAACAGAAAGCCCTGTTAGTCTACTTTACTGTAAAGGTATGATCTACGTTCTAATATTTTAAATTATAGATGTGCTTCCAGAATAAAATAAGAGTGGTCTGGGTGACCACTTAGCAAAGTGATTGTTACCGTAGTAGTTTAGACAGGCTTCGTCAATGGTGTTTCTACCTCTGAGTAAATGGCAGAATGTACAGCGTTATTGTAAACTGCTCAAAAGAGATGATTAAAATCTTCCTCCAGAAATTAATATCACTTAATTTTTAATAGTACCTCTGCAGTTCACAGTAGTTTGTATTGATGGATAGAATTATCACTCCTACAAATACCTCTGAAACTGTAGACATATGAGAAGGTTAATTACTAATTGATTTCCTAAATCAAAGAAGAATATTCTTCCAGGAATATGTGGTGGTCAAAAAAATCGTGTGTCTTTTCACACTCTGAAGTAGGATGTGGTTACTGGTGGGTGTTCTCAGGGTTGTTTGCCCACTTAGACAAGAATCAGTCCGGACTGTCAAGTTGCTAGCAGTGTCCTAGCAATGACAGGCACAGAGAGGTGAGGACTCAAATTTTTCTGCGTGAACCTGTCAAGTAAGGTCACCTGCAACTCTCTGTTCTGCTGAGCCCCAAATGAGTATTCCTTTATCATAATGTAGAGTTGGCACAGCTCTTAGTGGCTTCCTTTTTATTTTGTTCTAAACACTTGTCCCAACAAGTGCCCCTGGAAGTGGCTGGAGGAGGCAATCCAGTATCCAGTTGCTCCATGAGCACCCTGGATCCTGGAAGTTGAGTGCTGCAATTGCGTATAAACATTTGGCTGAGAGTAGTGGAGTATGAGGGCATTGTGTGGAAGAAAGGGGTTGGGGTTTTCCAGGACTAGGACCTGTGGGGTCTGGTTTGAATCTGTAAACATTGGTAGAGTTAGGCGGTCAACTTTGACCACATCTTGGTTCAGCATGCTCTCCTGCTGCTTTCCTGTGGTCTGCTGGAGCTGTTGCTGCTCCTTTTCCATTTGGTGTGTTGTACATAATCGAGACGACATCGTTGTTAGAATTTTTGTTTGGAGCAGTAGTGTGGCTTTAAAATTGAATCCCCCGGAAGTGTGTGCCCACTGAGCATCTGCTTGTTCCGCAGAGTGGCATGAGCACCATAGACTCTTGGCAGAAAGCTGAACTAAACTAAAGTTGTATTCTAGGTTTGCACAGAACAAGCTTTAGTCACGAAGACGTAATGACTGAGGTCTCTGAACATCTTCAGACCGTGGGGGTAGTGGCCTTGTTACCCTTGCTGTACTTCTAGGGTCAGTATTTAGTGGGAGATGCACTATGAAAGAAGTGTTTTGACAGACTATTGGCAAGAATGCGAGAACAATGACAGCTTTGTTTCTGATGGCTAAGCTGTATTTAGACCAGAACTGCCTTGTTACCGGGCTGGACGGTGCACCCTAGCCTGTTGTTCAGTAGTTACTACAGGTGGACGTGCATATGCATGTCAGTTGTCTGTTTGTGGTACACTTTGTTAGGATGATGAATGTCACCACAGAAAAGCATGCAAGACGATGAGCGATGTATACTGTGGTGGTTGCATTGTGTATGGGCCCTTTTTCAAGGTTTTCCATCCTTGGGTTAAGCTGTTAATCGTAAATTACACTCTGCTTACAGTTGTAGGAGTGCCTCCTGCACCGGAGGATCTCGGGGGGATTTTAGCTGGCAGTCAACCTCATCTGCACTCCTTTTACCCACCTCTTAAAACCAACAAAACAATGTAAAAGTCTATACCACTAGTGGGAAAAGAAACCACACTCATTTATTTGCTAAACCTTTCTCCTTCACTGGTGAAGTTGATTGCAATATTTATGTTGCTACAAGAGCAGTCTTTAAAAATGAAAATGTCTTTGTCATTGCCATCTGTGTGTTTTAGGGTTATGTTAAAACCCCTCTTGTGCACAGGGTCGCAGGCTTTTTGTAGGTTCTGTTTTTCTCTGGCTGTATGACACATCACCGGAGATTAACTGTATTGCCACTAAAAGGGGGCTTTACAGAACTTCTGTGGAAATCACACTTCCACTCTTTTATTCCAAGTAGTTTTTCTTTATTTGGCCCTTTGTTTTTTTCATGCTTTGTGTAGCTCGTTCATATTATCTATCCAATGCAACAAAAATATAATCTAATACCCTAATCCTGATAAATGGGTGATAGCACTCATGGTATACCTTTCATTTATCAAGATACAAAGCTTTCTGAAGAACTCTGTTTCATGTTATTAATGCGGAATGTAATCTGTTATCCAATGAATTTTTAACCTAAATTAAATAGGTGTAGATTAGTTTTTGCCTTTTTTTTCCCTGCTTCCCATCTGTAGGTTTTGCAATAGCAGTGTATTAGAGGTAGCTTTGTTGTTAAAGGCGTATCATTTCTTCCCCACGTTGGCAGTACTGGTCTGAAAGCACTGCCCATACAACACTACAGTATTCTGCACAGTGATATAATTGGTTTTGATATTTGAGCTAAAACTGTAACTCTTGTTTTGAACGTTCTGGTTGCAGGTCTGTAAATGAATTTGCAAGGGGTGTGAATGGACTATGAAATGACTGTGGTATAGAGCTAAACCATGTCGAGTTTCATGGCTGTTTTATAATCTACATTTAGATGGTGCAAATTGTTCTCCTGTGGAAGTAGGCTGTACTCTGCTCGCTGTGCTTTGTCTGCTGACATAGCTACTGGTGAGCTAGTGCTCAGGAAAAATGTAAGCAGATGGAAACTGTGAAGGTGGTTTTATTGACTGAACTGCGTGGAAATACAGAAGTCATCTTGCTCTGCTTAGAGATGCTGCTTGTTGACTGTAACTAGTAATAATCCTGCCAGCTATATGTCTAGAGTTTCTGTTCTGTATTGAATTTTTGCTGTGCCTGCGATGGTAAAACAACTAGGAAGACTTTACCCTTAGAAGATACATTCGTTGTGCCTTGGCAAGTGGCTAGCTTGTTTTCTTTCAATTTTATCTTGCAACTTCCCTAATACCATTGCGGTCGTGTGTGATTGTTTGGGTATCTGGTATGCATTATTTCTAGCCATTTTAATGAAATATTACAGTTATTAACTATGACTACTGGTTTATAGTGGCTGCAGTCCTTGAATGTTGTCTGTTACTGTAGTTTAGGACCACTTTGTTAGAGCAGTAGCCACCTTCTGGTTTGCATCAAGGTGGCTGTCTAATGGATCATTAACTGCGAGTGAGGTCTGGGTCCTGGGGGGCTTGCTGGGTTCAGCAGTTGTGGAATGAGCAGTAAAGCTCATGGAGTAGGAGATTTGACTATAGTGAACTCTGTAATGGAGTCAGATGAAATTACTGTGTCCTCCTAATCTTAGCTTTTGCTGTAACTTCGTTGCTGCAAGTGCAGTGTGCGTTGTGGATGCTGCGAATGGGTAGGTGTTGGTCAAGCGGAGATCCTGAGGCAAGCATGACTGTTCTGTCTTCTGTTTGCTTTGCTGATCCTGATACCTCGTCTTGGTAAGGAGTCATCTGCTGCTGGAGAAGATTGTTACTGTTCTCCTCACTAACTCTGAAGACGATGCAGTAACCGTTGTCAGTGGGATAGGCATGCTTGTCTTTTGTGTTTACTCCTGGCCAACTCTTCTCCAGATAGATGCTTATAACTGGCACAATACGGAGAACAGCTGATAAACTTCTGAGGAGGGAGAGTTCATGTCTCTGTGTGTTTTCTGGTAATGTGCACTTTTTGAGGTCCTCTTCTAATAGTATAGTATTTACCTTCTGAGAGTATAGTGAGCATCTAAGCATCCCTTTGTCGGTGGTGTTTCTGTGGTTAGGCTGCTCCCAAGCCTCTGCCTCAGTGTGGTAGATGGAAGGAGCAAGAAGATTCCTCATTAGTTTCCCAATTTAGATATCATTTCTGATCAGTCAGGACTTCCTCTTGCATCATTCAGAGATTGGCGATAGCTGGTATCTGATGTCTGAGAAGCATCCACTTTGGAGAGAAATATCTGTTCTTCAACTTCAGTCTTTTTTATGAGATTGTACGTGTTGCTGGTGTTTTCTCCAGATGACAGTTGTAGATCTCTACCTGTATTTAAAATTCAGCTGAGAGAATTGTCCTGTGTCTCTGACCTTGCTGAGATTCTCGTGTCAGCTGATACATAGTAAATGTCACAGTTAAGGATAAACCACTGATTTTTACTACACATCGCTGCCGTGATTAATCAAGTCAGCGCTTTTCCTCAAGTTAGGATTTAATTTAGCTGCCTTTTAATTTCAAAGTGACAACATGTATTGAAAAACACCGATTCAGTCCCTCCAAGTGTGTCTGTGGACTGTGAAATAATAATTACAGCGTTGACTCTTGAAATGAGATCAAAATATTAAAGCTTTCACGCTCAAGCAACAAAGATCTATCAGTGTTTGGCAACTAGTGACCCTCCCAACACTGTTCTCGGAGGCAGAAGTACTCTTTCGAGCAATGCGTGTGGTGAGATGTAAAGCACTGTAGTAGGCTAGAGCTCCTGTTGGGTTCATCTGTTTAAAACAGAGGTGAGTACGTGCCCGTTAGTTGTAACTGACATCAGTAAGCTTATAAACAGTTTATTTTCACCAAAAACTGTGGCTGAATTATTGGACTAGTTCTCTCAGCCGGACATGCCTCTAGCTTGTTTGTCGTTCAAGATGGACATACTTATTCTGAATGCATTAGGAGAACAATGAAAAAGTTAATATGTTTTTGCAGGAAAGAAAGACTAAAAGGCGAGAAAGAGCTAAAATCATATCTAGAAATGTCAGGTTTTTCAGAGATGGTGGGGCTGGGGAGGAAAGACGTTGCACTTAATTAGCTGTAACCGCCTGCCTGCGTGTTCCTGAGCACGCGGAAGCCCAGTCCTGAACAAACACCACAGTTCTCAGCTGCACCCTGTTGAGACACAATTTAATTCTGTCAGGACTTAGGCACCAGACTGACACACACACAGAGCTGTGTTCTAAAAATTCAGGATTTGTGTCTCTTTCATTACCTGATACTTCTGAATTATGAATATATTCTGCCCCTGTTAGATTTTCCTAATCTGTAAGATTGGTGTAAAAATGTTGGTGTTAATGGGTGTGTTTCGTAATTAAAAACGAGCGTCGCTGCTTGTCTTAAAGGAGTTCATTTGGCCCTTTTGACAGAAGCAAGCCCTTGGCTCTAAGCAGCAGCAAATTAAGCTGCTGTTGTTTTGGTTTTTGTTTGGGGTTTTTTCCTCCCCCCCCCTCCATTAGCAATCATTCTGCTGCACACAGTACGTGATAAATCAACTGAAGGAGATTTAGAGTTGCCATAACATGACATTACCTATCAGCTCGTCAAGCCTGTGTTGACTCTGTGCCTTTTAGACTGTATATTTCTTCAAAGTCTAGTGCCAGTTACTTAGTCAGCTCTAACTAATTTAAGACTGGAAGGGAAACTTTACTGGAGTGCTGTTTGGGATCTGCTTTTTAATCCTGGTCTGTTTAATGTTTGCCTCCTGACATTCTGGGCCAGACATCATTTTAATGGTATGTGTGGTGATAAAGCCAATAAACTGTCAAGATGATTGATAATCTAAGCATTATAGCAATATGACTTTCCTGTTCTCCTCTGTGCTTTAGATGATGGTTTCCAAATTGAATTCTTACAGTGTGCCGTGTGCTTGTTGGAGAGTCTCTGACCAAACGCTAATGCAAGCTTTTAGATTTGTGTTATGATTGGAAGGACATTGTTGGGAAATGTTAAGTGGGAATTCTACCGTTGGAATAGACTCGGTCTCTAAATTTTCTAAATTCCGTTATTTTTATGGCCACCTGGGATGAATCTTAAAATTTAATGTGGCCGATTTTTTTATTTGCCTAGTCTTTCAACTGGAGATAACACAGCACAGTGTAGTATGTGCAAGGCTTATGGGTTCCCTTAAGCAAAGTCAGTGGCCATTTTTCATCGTCTTAATTGAAAGTCATTGATCAGACCCGCTCATTTTTTATTTTGGGGAGCTTGGAGGCAATTGATTTGGATTATTTTTGCATGATGCCTAAAATTAATGGTTTTCATTTTGTACTTTTGTGCTGGCCCCTGCACAGTGACAGGACCAGGACAAAAGAATTATGGATATTTGTGTTTTGAAACCGCTCTGTGTGTGCCTTTTTTTTGTGTAAGTTTGCCGTTTTTCTGGTAGTATCTATTTATTTATCTTTAAACCTGCACTGGCCGAAGACATTTTACACAGGTAATCCTCTTTAACGTGCACCAGTTGATAAATTCTACATACTTCCAGTGATCCCTTGTGGAGAGAGGTCAAAGCCTCTTGACATTTTTACTTAAACTGTGTAAAACTCTTCTTATTTTTTTTTCCCCCCAGGTCAGTTCACTCTCTGGCCATTACAGCCAGACCCCAGATTCTGGGGATTCTACTAAAAAGTAGACCGTGGGCAAGTGAGTACTGGAATACTTCCGCTCCCTCTCCTTCATCCTCCCCAGCCCTCCAGTTTTGCTCTAAGTATCACCCTACTGGAAATTAATTTTTAGTGGTATTATATTGGTTATAAGGTTCTGATGAATTAGAAGAACAATCCTTTATTCAGTAGGTTTTCACCACAGGGTCAGCCTGAATGATTGGGATTAACCTGGTTTTATTGGGAACAATGAAACTGAGTAGCCATGTACAAATCGCTTTGCCCTCACTGGTGACTCACCCACTGCTCCCCATGTGTGTTGGCAGGTGGTGTCCTTCAGTTCTTGGCTCCTTGGCATAGAGCCCTGTTACGCTTCTATTCCAATGGGACTGCTGATAAACTTTGTAGGCATTAGGTGAGAGACTGAAGAAAGGCAGTAGGAGATCCCAGTACTCCTTTAAATGCCTCTGCCTCTTCTGTAAAGGCAGTAAGTTGACCAGAACCAGGTGTAAAGCTTTTTGTGGAACTAGATTACAGATGGTAGCTTGAAAGTTTTGTTAGTTCTGCAGTGAGGATACATCTCTTAGAGCAGTCAGAGCCGAGGAAAGAATCTGTCCCTATTTATAGCTCTAGGTTAGCGCTGGATGTTGAGAGCCACTCTCCAAAAGGAGCATTTTGTCTTGTTCCTTCAGCTTCTCTCCTCCTCCTCCAGCCAACCCATCTTTTTTTCACTGACAGTTAGCCAGTTCAAGTTGTGCTTCTTCATGTTGCCAGGATGATCTAGTGTGGTGTTGTGTTTGTAAAATCGCACGAAAGCACTCTGCTGGATGTAGGAGATAGACCAAAAATGACTCGGGGAGGCATTCCAGAGAATGGATTGGTAGAATTCTGGGGGGTTTATAGCATTTTCCTGTGAGTTAGAGGAAAGAAACTGCAGAATTTAATTCAAACTTAAGAACAGACCGGATGTATCGTGAATTTTTCAGTTGTGTTTTGCTCAGTCTTCAGGAGACATTTATCTGGGCTTTAGGGATCCTCCTCTGTAGGGTGTCTTGTTCTGCTTCTCTGCTTCTGGGAGCGCTTCCTTCTTACTCAAGGAAGAGCTGGTGTGTATCAGTCACGTTTGCTGACAATGGAGCCCTTCATCTTGGGGGGAGCTGCCATGCTCAAGCCTTGACTAGAGTAAAAAGAATATACTGCCAAAACTGGGGGCAGTGTTGACAGATATGACGGCCAGGTTAGATTTGATTGTGTACTCCTTGAACTGACGCTTCGCAGAACTTCCAGGTCAAATTCTAGTTGGGTAACCTGCTGAGAGAAGATGAATCTGAACTGGCCTTTTTCTCCTCAACCTAAAGACTCCCCAGTGCAACACTGCGCTGATTCTCATCCACGAGCGTTAAAGGTTAAAGCCTATTTTACTTTTCAAAAATTAGGGCTTGTGATTTGCAGAAACAACTAGCCAACTGTGAGCTAAGTACTGCTGCTTCCTAGTGCCTATAAAACTTTTCGTTAAAGCTGAATTTTTCCTGATGTGTTATGCCTTTGATAGGAAAGAAAACAGTCCGTAGTGGCGTGACTCGGTGACATCTGCTGTTTCTGTCGTAAGGACGTTAGAGTGATGGGGAGGCGATGCGTTTCTGATTATTTAATAGCTTTAAAATCTGTAGTTCTTTGGCCAAGACTGTCTGTTGTAATAAAGTGATTACTAGGCTCACTTAAAAAAGATGAATTATTACTGTAGCTGAGTTTGTGCTTTATATGATTTGAGAAGTGCAAGGGGTGCCTTGAGATTTTTGCGTAATGATGCACGATTTTATATGAAGCAGAAAACCGCGACACGGCGTATCCTTATGTCTCTTGAATGCCCCCTCCTTGAGTCTGTTTCGACTGCGGGTTTTTATCCTGCAGATGATAAAGACACTGTTTGGTGGTTATGTGATTTCAGCCATTTTGTCCTGGGAGAAACACTAGTAATATAGAAATAAAACACACACAAAACCAGGATGTCGGATGTAGGTTTTCCACAGCAAAGGCACTATTAATTTCATTAATAAAGGCATTATTAATTTCAGTACTGCGATGTAAACTTCCATTAGTTTTGTTTTCTGATGTTTGAACTGTTTCTTTTAGAGCTAGTTAAATTCCTGTACCTTGTGTAGGAAGTTAGTCCTGGCTTGGGTCTCTGATGTGTCAGAAAAAGGAGCAAGGAATAGCTTCATCTTGTTTTCTGAGCTTTTGGTTGCTGTTTGATTGCTAACGATGCTACTCAGCTCGCAAATTGAGCACGTGCTTTATGTGACCAGAAGCTCACATGTGATTCCAGCTAGCCGTGTGGATATGAGGGCTTGCAGAAAGCTGGTTTTCTGTACTTTTATTTTTCAAGAAGTAATGGACTGCTCGCAGTAAATTGTAAATAGCTGTAGCCAGTGTGATTTGGGAAGAATTTTCAAGTTCTTTATAGAGTGGGGATGAAGCTAGGCGAGTTGTGACGGCCACTCATTAAGACCTCACCAACTATCCAAAGTAGTGAAAAGTAGACATTTTTACCAGACATTTTCTAATTCTGTGTCTGATTTTCCATTAGATTTTAATGCTGTTATTGAGGCTGTTTGTTATCTTTTGATTGTTATGACTTGATAGATCCCCACTTAAATGTAGGCATGTTTTCCCTTAGACTACCTTTTCTTTCTTCTTTAGGTATTCCTTTACTGTTAGGTACTTTAGGTAGTTTTTCCTTACTTCATTTGTGGACTCAGTGTTGTCTACAGTTCAGAATCACCAAGGAGCTGCCTACATTGTGTTTCTGCAATGTTTTCTGAATGGTGTAGCGCAGCCCCCAAAATCGCTTGTTTTCAGAGCGTTGGCTTATTTTAAAGCTGTTAAGGAGCTCCAACATAACAAGAAGTTACAGAAATTGGTTTTAAATAGCGAAGAATCTGCTGATAGACTAAACATTTGGATTAGATTCTTGAAATCATATCCCCAGTAAAGACTCCATAGTGATCAGCTGCATAAAGCAAAAGGAGGAAAACTTGGTTATTTCGCCTTATCTTTTACAGTAAAAATTACAAACAAATGACTCTTGATCAGAAAGGGTACAAATAGTTGTAGAGAGTAGCTAAGGAAAGGTAAATCATTAATCAAATGAATTCAGCGAGAAGGAAATACTTTATAACAGTTGTTTTATGGAGTCTAGTTCTGGGCCCTGGGACAACCCAGGTTCTGCACTGTCCCTGTTCTTCTGGAGACCGGTAGCGTTGGGTTCAGATGATCTCTCCATGTTGGCTCTGCTGAGTTCTTTCACTGCTGCCTCTAGTCTTGTCTCTTCCAGGGTAAAGATGTGGTTAAATTGTTTGGGATGGTGCACAGTTTTAATTGAGAACGTGACAAAGTGAGAAAAGACTTACCTACTAGAGGAAGGAATTTGGAGAACACTTCCTGCACCCCTTTTCAAGTCAACCAGTTCATTGCTGGAAGTGGCAAATGTCAGGAGTGTGAAATTGGTCGGCGGAAAATGAGTTCCTGCTCTGTGACTGTGTATTTCTGCTGTAGTTTTCCTCCGTGCTCTTTGAAAATTACTGTTTGACTATTGATCTGCTAGTGCCTAATAGCTTAAAAACGTTGTGAATGCAATGTGAGACTTAGAAAACGATGCCCCGAAACCCAAAAGCATTAAATGCGTATCTGTTCTTCTCCCTGTGATTTAGTTCTGATTGAAACCTATAGTGCTGGTCATGTGAGTAAAAATTAGAGGATGGGGACTTGGGGTGCTTTTTATATGTCTGGGAAGGCATACAGGTTACACAAACATGATGAAGTCACCTATATTAAACGGCTTACTTTGCAAAATTGGTCACCAATTATTAAGTTAGACTATTTAGACTATTTTGACGTAAAAGAAAAGCTGGATGTACACAAAAACGCTTTGTTTTGCTCCACTGATCGATAGAACAAGTCTGTATAGTTTAAATTTAAAATTAAAAATAAACTTGTACCATAAACTGTAAAGTGTGGGGTTTTGTGTGTGTGTCAGTCAAAACAGTTTTTCAACAGAGCATGAAAATGGAAGACAGAGAGTCTGAATGGTTCTGCTTTAGCGTCACGCTGAAAGTTTTTTGTTTTATGTAAATAGAGATTGATGGAACATTTTACATACCGCGCAGGTTTTTGACAAAAAGTATTGATGGTTGCTTTCAGTAAGTGTTACTGCAGATGACAGAACATTGAATTTTGAGATGAATTACAGTAGAAACTCCCTCTTTGGGAATGTCATACATTTTATTTCATCTGTTGTTTTGAGAAAGAATGACTAAAGTCATAAATACTGCAGACTGATCTCTCCTTAACATCTTATGGATTTTGCATTAGTTTGCTTGCAGAAGTTATATTACAAATAATTAGGCGGATGCATGGATTTTGCTGAGATTTGTTTACTGTATTTTGTAGGTTTTTCAGTGTGAACTGTAAGAGACTAACCCTAAAGGAACAGACCTTTTTGTTTTTGATATTAGCTTAAACTTTCACAAGATCAAAATGCTTTGTCTGGTGTATTTGGAGAAAGAGTAAATTTAGAGGTGTGGGGTTTGAGTGGCATGAGACTCCTTTTTGCAAAGGCAAGTTCATCAACTTTACTGCACTCGAGTACTAAATTTTGAATGAATCCTTCCAAAAGCCGCTACGTCGCTTTTCCACAATGTTTTGTTCTGCTGTGGTGCCTAACTTTGCTGAAATCCATCTCCAAGCAGTAACAACAAACCAGTCCTACGAGCTGGCTGAATTGCTCGGACTGCAAATGCAAGTGTCATTTGGGCAGTGAAATGGGATGCTTCAGGTCAATGGGAACTGTAAGTGGTGCTTAGTAGAAAATGAATTCTGTTATAAACATACGTTTGCATTTTATATTTTAAATGTTTTCAAATTGTCTTGTGCTTAAAGTAGTTGTAGATTTAATAAAAGATCTAGTCTCTGCAAAGCTTGTGTTACTTCCAAATTCAGTGGAATTCACCCTCCCGCACCCCTGCTATCCCGTAGAAAGGCAGAAGGGAGGTTTCCAAGAACGTTGTGCACTGGAGGATGCAATATTAAGGCAATTTCAAGGAAGAACACAGTGTGAATGTGGTCTCCTCTGCAGGTTTCATGGCTGATAATGACAGCTTGAAAGGGAAGACTAGATGTCTTCTCAGAAGAGTGATGGCTTTAACATAGATCAGCTTCTGGGCATGTTTTTCAAGCCTTTTAAAGAGTAGTCTCTTTTCTGAATAATAAAAGAGCAATAGTGACATTTTAATGATGAATGTATGTGTAAAAGGGAATATAGCCAAAAGGATATTGTCACCCTAAAAACAAGGAGTATGAAGAAAGTGACAAACCAGAGATCAACAATAAGTCGTAGCTTCTTCTAAATTGCCTGCGTGTCTGTATGAGCATTCCAAGACTGTATCTCAGTGCTTACAAAAAAATCAGTGCTTTCTGGCCTGCAACTCGGTTAATTACTGAGAAGAGAGTTGAGTTTTTCTGTATTACTTTTATCCAGTTTTCCTGTTCTTACAGGTTTACATTTAGTTTGCAAATCCCTTTGCAAACTGCGTGGATATGAGTTGTATTTCATGTATTAACTGTTTTCTTGCATCATTTAATGGCTTCTTTTGCCAACCTGATGATAACTTGGCTTGGATCTGTGTCCTCAGCTGGACTGAGGAACGTGGTGTTGTACCCTGGCTATTAGGCTCGTTAAAGGGCTGAGCTCACTGCTTCTCTGAAACCCCCGGCGTGGCTTTCTGTATTTGCACAGTGAAAACCAGTCAGGTAGATCCTAGCGAATAGGCATCTTTTTGCCTATGGAGTGAACTGATTAAATACACAGAAGAGTCATTGTGGAATTTGTCTTTTACATTGGACTGAAGCTTGTCAGTCACTGTCTTGAAGGTAAGTCACTAGCTTACCTTTCTGTTTGGTTTATAGATCCCCCATTGACTTCTTGATGGCTTCATTTTCCCTGCAGGTTGCTGACCTGAGCTAGAATACATGGAAACTTCTCCCTAGCTGCTCTGTTCAAGGACTGTCGTTGTTTCTGCTGCATCAATGTCTAGCAGCTGGGCCTGAAGCCCATTTCTTTCCCACACGTAGAGAAAAGCTTTCCTGGCTCCTTCACCTTTCTCCACAAGGAAACCTCCTGGCAGGTTGCACCAGGCTGTTGCGTGGCAGGCAAGCCTTAAAAAAAAAGGAGTTTACTAGTGTCTACATAGTCAGCCTTAATTGGAGGAGGGACATCGATAATCTTTTATAGAGAGAGTTATCCTCTACTGGTGTAAGGCTTAAGGAAGAAAAAAAGGGCTTTTCTCTCTTTTGTAAGTGTCCTTAAAAATTGCCGGTGTAGGATAGTCAACTCCAGGACAGGATTTAAACAGATGCTTAAGGGGACCTTAACCCACGGAGTCATGCTGTCCTGCCACCAAAACCTTACCTTCTAACGCCTGAGTAAATAGATTCTCATGACAGAGTAATTCATTTCCATCACGAGAGCATCAGCTTTAAATGACAGCTCGCAGAGACCCCGTGGTTGTTCGAGCCGGATCCACAGCCCAGATGCCTTGGATGCAAACTCGTGAAGGGAAGATTAATCTATCTGTCATCCTCTGCTTTGGCAGTTGTTGTAAATCTGATTTAGCCCTAAGCAGAAATAGGGGGACCTTTGAATTTATAAGGGTGATACTAAGAAAACCTAACCTAGACTCTGAGCCCTGAAGAAACAAAATGTACTTATGGTCAGTGAGTTCTTAAGCAATCTTCAGGCCCAAAAAAATGATGATGGGCAGCGTGGGCAAGGCTCACTTGCCACAGGCAAGGGCTGTGTGGTTGCACTAGTGTGGTATGCCCACTGGAATGCTCTCCTGCAAACAGAAGCAGCAGCAAGGCTCTGTGTTTATTGATCGATGGCAGCAGAAAACCTGCATGCACTTAGTTCTTGGGGTTATTTTGAAAAAATACGTTGGCACTGTGTTTCGAGCTTTGCCCTTTCTGATTTTGCACTTTCTTTGGGTGGGTTATTATTTTGTCTGTTTGGTTTTTGAATTCATAAAGCTGTCATACTGTTTTATCGTAGAGTGATGCAGTGCAGAGTTTTAAACGTCTGTGGCAGTACGTCCGTAAAATCGAAATGAAGACTCCAGTGGTCGTGACCAGGAGGGACTGTTGCCTTGTGACACGAGTGTTCGCTTGTGGGAACAGAACGGGTGGTTAAAGCTGGGAAAAGGTTTGCTTGTTAGTGTAGCTCCACTGCTACCTTGTGCGCTGTGTGAACTGGGCTGCGGTGTGCGTCTTGCCTTCTTTCCTATCACAGAATCATAGAATCATCATGGCTGGAAAGGACCTCCAGGGTCATCGAGTCCAACCTTTATCCTATTACCTAGCTGCTAGACCATATCCCTAAGCGTCACGTCCACTTGTTCCTTAAACACATCCAGGGACGGTGACACCACCACCTCCCTGGGCAATCCATTCCAGTATCTAACC
>JAOXOE010000632.1:8604113-8623055 GCA_028565055.1 Phoeniculus purpureus | reverse complement strand
GACCAAGTCACACAGGAACTCGTCCAGGCAGGTCTTGAATATCTCCAGTGAAGGAGACTCCACAACCACCCTGGGCATTTCTGCGCTTACCCTGGGAGTGTGTAAAACGGCCGCTGTTGCAGCAGGACGGTGTTTCAACAGTGTCTTGTGCAACTCGGAATGGAAGAATGCCTTTGTGGCAAAGAGTTTACAGTCTAAGCAATAGTGCTCTAAATAACTCCTAATTAAATGAAGCTTTACATTCCATCGTATTGTGGTGCGATCAGAGGCATTCACGGTGGTGTGCAAAGATGTCAGTCTGTTCATACCTAACGCTGAATACGTTCTGTGTTGGAGTACAAAGCAGAAAACTGTGTTTTGTCTAAGTTTTACGCTGGCTGGTCACCAAAATAGTAAAGATAGCTGACCTCAAAAGAACCCTCTCACCTACTAGTAGTTGTTTTTCTTGGTTTTTGTCTTAGGCTTGATTTAGCAGGATACAAGGGTTAGCGTTAGAGTCGGTCATGCCAACCCCTGTTTGAGTAGACGGTTTATCTGAGAAGGTCGTAGTAAGGAGTTTATAGGCCTGTAGTAGCAGACTTGTTCTTATTGTGAGCAGGCATCTTCTGTACAATATTCTCCTGGTTTCTGTTTTATTGTGGTGCAAGGAATGGAATTTGATAAACGTTGCATAGCTGTGTTCTAGAATTGCTTGTGAAATAGCGAGGATGGAACATTGTTGTTTGTATAGGTGTAGTAATTGCACAAATTGCAAGTCTAGTATTATAAAAACCTGGCTTAGAGTGTTCCATTTTGCTTTAAGTAGTAGTTTTGCTTTCCTTGATTGTTTTTGCCTGTAACGCAGTGTCTGAAGCGTATCTCAGACATCTCATTTTAATGGCAGTGAACAGAGCAAAGGCATTTTGAAACTAGCGAGGTGAATGGTCTGGTTTGCCATTCAAGAGGGAACTAGTCTAGGGACACAAAACAAACCAGTAGCAGGCGTTACAGCTGGTAGGTGCTGCTACCTGTGAAGAAGAAGTTGCATAAATTGACTGGGTGCAAAATTAGATCCTAGAAGACACTGTAAGAATTAGACCCTAGAAAATACTTGGGTTTGTATTTCTGTGACACACTCCATGTCACTGTAGCAGTTGACTTCAACATACAAACCTTTCTCCAATTGTCACAAAATACCACATTTAAAGAAGTTTTTAACAACCTTTGGACAGATCAAAGTAGATCTTTGTTCTGCAGTGCTAAATTATTTCAATGAAGCATGGCTTCATGTGTTTCATGGGACAGGATTGTTTTCAAAAGCAAATTAATTCTTCTACAAGACAATATACACCAGGCAACTCTATCAGGCAAATATATTTGCGTGGAAGAAATCTTCCTCCTGGGTAATTAAAAGAAAAAAGAGGGCACAATATTTCTAGACTTTTTCCTTTACTTTTAAAGGCACAGTAGGGAGGCATGGGAAATGTATTTTCATCGAGGGTTGTAGGAGGAATACATACTGTTTGTTTAAGGGATCAGGTATTGAGAAATGGCAGGGTGAAAAGTTTGACCTGAACTGCCAGATCTGATCTGTAAGGGAGTAATTGAGTTGCCATGTGGTTTTTTTCTCCTCAGTTTAAATCAAGTTTTGCTATTGCCCATTTAAATGTCAGACTGGTAGCAAAACATGACAACTTCAGGGTGCAACCTTGCTTTTGATCAGGATTTACATGCAAATAATTTTTTGCCTTGAGCTGTCAACTCCAGTTTTGACACCGTGAGGGGAGGTGCCCCATTTCTTGTAGTCTTCGCTTCACGAGCCATGGGGATGGTGGTCAGTGCTGTTAGTTCATGTGTGGAAGAAATTTGACCTACTAATATGATGGTTAAACTTCTTATACCGATCTGTGGTTTTTCTTCTACCCTTTCCCCGTCAGTCGGCTGTTACAGCTGGGCTTCAAATAGCCTTTTTGCTTAGAAGAAAATCTTACAATAATCCTGAGCCAGAAATAAACTGGGGAATTGGGGTAGAGGGTCACCAGCGTACTGGGGAATGAGTTTAAGCTGCAAAACGGCACAAAGGCTGCTGACAGTCCACATTTTCCTGGGCTTTACACAAAATCTTTGGTATGTTTAAAGAATCTTCTCCTTGCATGACTAAACCTATTGATGGTTTAGAGAAAAAGCTTTCTTAGAAGGCTTAAGACTGAACTTTCTATCTAACTTTATTGAAAAGGTGTTAAATTTTTTTACTTAGCAGAATTGGAGAAAAATTACAGAGGGGCCCTTGAGCTATGGGTAAGTCATGTGAATGAGCAGTAGGTCTTCTTTTTGTGGCCGTGTCTGGTAAAACTCGTGTGTGATACACCGTTTAGATTAGTCGAATTCCCGTTTAAGCTTTGTATCTGGAGCTAATCGTTCAAGAAGATCCCACACTGCAAAGTAAACTAATAAATCCAACCTGTAGTTTAATAGTTAAGTGTTTCTAAAAGTAAAACCAGCTTCAGAAATAGACTTGTGAGACTTGATAAAAATAGCACAAAATTGCTGTTATACCAACCTAAACAAATGGTGCAAGAACTTACATCTTGCAAATGATGCTGCAGTTCAGCTTCCTGGTTGGACGATATTTGATTTGTACTCTTTGTAGAGTAGGGGCATCAAGCACGTAGCGAGGTGGCACATAGTGTCGTGGTTGACGGTCTACATGTGAAAGTGTAATTTCTAATGCAAAGGTTTTGAGGGAGATCCAACTTTATCTGTCTTGGACCTTATGTTGAAGACAAAAATGTGAATATGCTGATACATGCCGTGAAATCTTAATTGAAGTGTTAATGGCACCTTGAAGTGACACACGTGAGAAACTTCCAAGAACCAACAACGGGAAACCCCCTTTTCTTACTGTTTCGACACGGAGGACACTGGGAACTTGACAAGTCCAAGTGTCTTGGGCCAGGGGAATAATTGATATCAGGCTGCCTGTGTCCAAGATCCTTTAGCAGTAATTGCAAGCAGGATCTGACTCTCTGATCTCACCAGTGGTATTCACGAGGCCAAAACGACCAGCCTTTGACAGATTGCTTTCCTACGGTAATGAGTTAGGCATGTTCCCTTTCTCACATGAGGCCACACATCCCTCCCGCTGCAGAAAATGCAGAGTCGAAAAGGAGTCGCTTCTTTTTCCTTTAACAGAGCACCGTTACGAGGACTCTCTTCTGTTGTATAAGCCCAGTAGTGCCAAGGGACTAAACGTACGCGGTTGTAAACCAGAGCTGTTACTTCAGAATACCACGATGTAACGTTTCACTGTTTCCATAGGATTTAAAATGTTCTGAAAATAATGTGTGGGGCTTTTTCCTTCTCTTGGCTCTTCAAAGAGACCCCAAATGCTGTGTTTTATGTTTAATTGCTTTTTCATCTCTCCTTGAATTTTATAAACTAACTGCTGACTTCTGCTCAGATTTATGTATTGGATGAATCCAGGTCCCTAGAGGGGGCTTAGGACGATTATTTATTCTGCGTAGGTTGAAATGAGACCCCAGATTTTATTTGAGTTTTTTTAACTCTCCCACTGTGTTTGGTCTCTGCTATATTTTGAAACTTTTATGTGTTGTTTGGTTTCCCCCTTTTTTTCCCCCACCCCAAAATGTCATTTTTCCTGTAAACGACGATTGGAAGCAGTTCTGGATTATTTTTAGTGACATGATTTTACTAATTCTGATATAAGGACCCCTGTGTGCTGCTCCACGGTGGTCTGTGTTCTCTGACAGAGTTAAAAGCCTGGCAGCTCCACCCTGTAGCTGTCTAAACAGGGTTTCTCACCAGGCGCTAACATCAAAAGAACTACAGCAAGCCAAGGCTGGGGGAAATTGTAACCACAATATTAAGTTTATAAAAACAGAGCATCTACTACTATAGTGACTGGCACTCTCCTTAATGCATACAAACCTCTAATAAGGTTAAGGTATATTCCCAGAAGTGGATAGTTTTATAACTTTGAGCTGCAAATGAAAAGTGCTAAGAATGTGGGGTTCTTAACTGAGCGAGTAAATCGTGTGCACATGGCAGATTACTTACAGTGACCGCATGGCATCTAGTCGGTTACTCCATGGTACTTTGATATTAAAAAAACTCTTAAGGGTGGACTTAAATTCCTTAGCAAGGGTAAGAAAATTGGAAGACAGACTCAGGTGGTTGGTGCTTATTAACCCACAACATCTGTGGGAGACTGCAGACAAATTCAGGCGGTCTGTCCACAGATGCCATTGGGACCAGTGAAGAAGTTCTTGCACAGAACTGTGATGACCTGAGGGACTCCATCGTGTGGCTTTGTTGCAGGATGTGAAGAGCTAACTTTATACATTTAGTTGCACAAGCAATGGAGGGACAAGTATTTGTTTTGTTTCGTTCAAGTCCCTTGTCTTCCTCAAGCTGGGCTGACCACACATCTTTTGTAATTGCAGAGAATAACTTCAAAGTGATGAACGGAAAACTTCAATCTGTAAACATACTGCTTGTCGATGAGCAAGCAAGGATTTTTCTTTGCAAGTGTGTAGCTTTAAAATAGATTTCCACTGTATACCTGATGGGTCAAGCTCCTATAAACTTTAGGGATCTTATGAGCACTTTTAGAGCATATTCCTATTACCTTGACTTGCTTTGATGTAGTAAATAAATCTTTATTTGGAATAAGGTGAAAAAATACAGAACAAAACCTAAGTTTTGGGGTCAAGCCCAAATCATTAAAATGAGAAAAACAGAGGGGGAGAGTAGAGCTTGGCACTGGTTTTGCAATAACAATTTATCTGCACCTTGAGCCCATCCTTTGGACAGACCTTTGTTTGAACTGCAGCTGGCTTGGTTTATGTATGACCTGCTGGGAGCTGAGATTGTAATGAAAAGCAGTTATTCTTTCAAATTACTCAGGAGAAGAAGTGCCTGTTTTATCAAGTGCTCTTCTTAATTTGGCACATGGTAAGACTTTTTAATATTTATTTTTTCTCCATTAATCACGCTATTTTATAAGGAGTCTAAACACAGACATGAAATACTGTATGTTTTCCTTAAAGCGTTCTGAGGACAAATGTTTCTCTAGAGATAGGCTGTCAGAATCCCTTACAATTAATGACGTTATTTGTTGAGGTTTCTCATGTCCGTGTTGCCATATTATGAACTTTTCAGAATTCTTCTTGGATCAGGACTGAGCTTCATGATTTTGTGGACTAGCCGGTGATAGGTTTGCAGGACCAAAAAGACTGAGGATAGAACAACAGTGTAACAAAACTTGCAGGCCTTCCATTGCTTAGAAGAAATCTAAGATGACAGTTGACGTATGAAGTGTGGTTCACTTAGAGTTATCCTGGTTTTCGTTATTTAGGATATAACCCTGCTTTTTGTTCATGCAAAATGCTACTGTCCTGCTCAATCCAAACAGCTAAAGATTAAATAGTACTAAGCTAAAGATTAAATAATGGTTTGGGGAAAACCTGAAGATAATAATGGAATCATAGAATGATCTGGGTGGGAAGAGAGAGATCGTCAAAGATCATCCAGTTCCAACCCCCTTGCCGTGGGCAGGGTTATGTCTCAGTAGACCAGGTTGCCCAAGCCCCATCCAACCCGGTCTTGGACATTTGCAGAGAGAGGTCATCCCTGAGCAGCTTGTTTGAGTGCTTCACCCCCGTAGTGAGGAATTTCTTCCGAAGATCCAATCTAAATCTACTGTCTTTTAGCTTGAAACCATCCCCACTTTGTCCTGATGAAAAATTAAATGATGTCTTTGGTGTGTCTAGCACCAAGTAGCAGAACTCAGATGCTCCAGCAAAACGGGAGTGCTAAATTAAGATGAATTCACGCATATACATGTTTCCACTTTTCCTGAGACAGCTGAAGGAAGTGCTTCTGTTGCTTAGGCAGGAATGGCCCACCCTTTGAAGTCATATGCCTGTGAATCCTCTAAGGCTTTGTGCATAGGACGTGAATTCTAATAGCAGATTTCTAGTAATCTTAAACCGTTAGTGGAGTTTGTTATAAACAGATGTGTTGATTTATGCCGAGGTTGTGGTAAGAATCAGGACTTACTTTTGGGGCGAATTCGGACCAGTATTGAGCCAGTACATTTTTCATGCATGGCAGTAGCCAAGTGATGCTAGTGCTGAATCTTGGGTTAAGTTCCTTGGCATTATTTCAGTTTCCGTTATTCTTGCAATTGATGTTTACGAATCTAGGTAAGGTCTAGTTCACCCTTTTAAGATACTAAAAAACCCAAACGTGATGACAAATACTGATGATATTTTCAGTTCTTTTAAAAGACATCTTTTATCAAATGCACTTTGATTGTCCTTCTGTTTAGGTACTTTCTACACGGGAAGGCTGGAGAACAAGAGTGAGAAAGGTAAATGGTTTGAGGAAGACAGAGGAAGTTTCTTTCAGGGACCAGGTATTGCTTGGAAGGCAAGGGAAGGGAAGTGTAGTAAGTGGTTTTTCCTGATGTCATTAAAGGACAGTGCTGACAATACTCTCTTTCCTCACTGTCTCTAATACTTTTGTCCTCAAAGACAGCACTGCTCTGCTTCCTGTGCGATTGTGCGTCTTCTCTCATTGCTGTAGACCACAAATAGAGCAGTTTTTTCATCACAACCCCTTACCACAGAAGGAAGAAATGGAATCTGCTGCTGACCAAGACATGAGAAAAGTTGTATTATTGTTCCCTTTTAGTCGTGTGGGAGCTGGGAGTGTTTTGCTTCTATTAGGGATGCTCCTGCAGTTTTCTTAAGTTTTATTCCTGCGAATTTCCGTTGCTCAGCATCTAATAAAAATGACATAATTTGAGCAAAATTTAGGTGGGATTTCGGGGATTACTTATCTCTTGAATCATCGTTCTCGTTGAAGTAACTGAGTCTACAACTGGTTTTTCCTATCCCGTAGTTCTCAGTGAAATGAACAGCGGGCTCTGAAGGCTCGCTTCGTTGTTTCATGGTTTGAGTTGGATTTTCTTGTTTTAAGGCTTTCCCATTATGAGAATGCTGTATTTTCATTTTCTTACAGTCTTCTCTCTTACTGAGAAGACAGAAGCACTTGCTTAGGGGATACGCAGTCTGATTTCAATAGAAAGACTTCCCCGTCTGTGCCCCGGGAAGGGGAAGCGGAGCAGTGGGCGCCTGCGATCGTGGCAGCGTGATTGTTATGGTACGTTTTGCACCGGTTCGTGGAGGGACACTTGCCTAAATTGCTTTCTGCTTCTTGTGGCAGTCTTTGATCCTGGTGACAGTTTGACTGCATTAGTGGGAGTGCGTTGGTTAATCCTTTGCTTAAGTTGTTCTTTTTGGCACAGCCAGGGGCCTTCCCAAAGAGAACCTGTCAGCGTAGGCTAAATCCTAATCAAACGAGCCTGCTGCTGTAGCCTGAAGAGCTCCTTTGGGGACTAGATAATTTTTGTTTTGTTTGATTTTGGTGTACTCTGAGAATTTAAGCACGTGTAGAAACTCTGTCTAGTCTAAAGGCTTTCGTCCTCTTTAAAGGCATTGGTTCAAGGATACCTTTCGGATGCTCTAAATGGTCCACATACTCTTTGCTACCACGTGCTGGTTTTGGTATGGAGGACTGGATGCATTCAGTCCCTTTAGTTGCTTGGTATTGAACAATACATCTGAGTTTCTAGTTTTCTAAGGTCAAAAACCGCCGAAGACAGAAATCTTTCACGTGTATTTGATGTTGTATTTGAGAAGTCTGGTCACACGTGGGTGGCTGGGTTTCTAAGCCAACCCCCTTTTTTTCACTGCAAGCAACTGGAAAAGGAAAGTATTGTACAAATCAGGAAAGATCTAGGTTACTTCTAAAGCTGAGCCTGACTCTAATGAACTGCCACCTATAAAGCCTACTTTTTGCATTTTGAGTAAGCTTAATTTAATTACACAAGACTTAAAGTAGCAATCAGTAACCTTGATTGCCTAGCATAAAATCAATGTGTGTACAGTCATCTACTTTTGCAAAGTAAATTCAAATAACAAATGATCAGGAGGGTGTTTTATTTCTCTAAAATAAAAGTGTTGATATTATTGATTATTAGTAGAGATGCAGTCAGAGCCGTTCTTTCAAAATTGAAGTGGTTCAGTTTCTTTGCAGAATGCTGCTTAAAAAGTGCTTGTTAATGTGTAAGTGAAGGGAAACCTAAGATACATTTCTCCCCCTTGTCAGTTTGGCAATCAACTGTAATAAAAGCTGATGTAAAATTTTCGTGCACTTCAAGGCATTCTTTAATGTCTTTATGCTACTTGAAACCCTTTCCATTTTAATTTCACTTAACAAGCATATTGGGGTAGTCTTTGTGCAGATAAAACAAGCTTAAATAAAGTTGTTAGAAGTGCCTCTAAGTAAATTGATTGCATATTCCTTTTACCCTACTTCTCCCTTCCCCTTGACAGGATTGAACTGAATATTATTATATAGTTCATGCTAAACTGTTCTATGATTCATATCAACCTAATTATTGCCAGCTCAGCCAAAACAATTTTACTGTGACAATTTTGTGTGGTTTGACTGTACAATGGTATTATGGCAAACGTGGGGTGCTTGAACTGAGATCTAAATGTAGTTCTTCTTTCTAAATAACATTTCTTCCAACTGAGCCCATTTCGCCCTTGGGTCCATGTGCTTTGTTTAGATTTGGTGAATACCTTAGGACTGATGAGCTTCCATGCTATTTAGTTCCTCCTAAATTGGGAATAAAACTCTTAAACAGCCTCCAAACCTAACTAAATGGTAAGCTTTTTGGCATATAAACAGCGATAATGATGATTGCTTGATCGGGATTATCTAAACTAATAGAGGGCAAAGCAATGGAAGTCTAATCCTAATCTCTGTCTGAGGTTCTGATCCTGAAGGGAATTGTTGATGAAAAGGCAGTTGGCATTTTGTGGTCCAGAAAGGATTTGGGTTTGCCTGTATGTAGCTGTTCAGATTGGGAATACGCTGTGAACACACTTCTAAAGTGTTTAGCAACACTCATTTATTTGAGAGCCTTTGCCATGAACCATATTGCAGAGAATGTTTTACAATGGTAACTTCAGCGCTAATACCATGAATGCTATTTCACAGAATCACAGAATCACGGAATCATCATGGCTGGAAAGGACCTCCAGGGTCATTGAGTCCAACCTTTATCCTGTTATCTAACCACTAGACCAGATCCCTAAGCGTCGCGTCCACTCGTTCCTTAAACACCTCCAGGGATGGTGACACCACCACCTCCCTGGGCAATCCATTCCAGTACCTAACCACCATCTCAGTAAAGAACTTCTTTCTAACATCCAATCTAATCCCCCCACGATGCAAATTAAGGCCATGGCAGAGTTTAAATGCACTGAGCATGGCCTCCCCCCATGCTCCTTAAAGCAATGGGAAGAGATAACTAATTAAAGGGGTGCTGAATCAGGCTGGCCTCAGATTAGTTGGAAAACCCTCCCCTGAACATTTGTACATGACTGAAGACAGGGGAATCAGACCTCAGGTGACCATAATGTCGGAGCACAGAGTCTTTGCACCTGCCCAGTGCTGCACTGGCAAAGTTCAAGTGACAAAAAAAACAAGAAGAGAGGTTCAATAAAGGACCAGATGAATGCAGGACCTTCAATAAACTTGAACTTTCAGTTCTTCATGTGTTTCATACCTGATAATATTCCACTGTTTGTACAAATTAGTCTGATCCCATCAATCACATCCTATGCACTGTAGTAGAAGACAGAGAAAACAGAGAAACCCCCCCCCCCGCAGAAAGTGACCTCAGGCTTGACCTAGCATTTAACAAATGTAGCCTCTACTGATCTGTTTGAAGCAAGAATGAGGATCTTCGGGCATTTTTTTCTGGACTGACCAGTCAGCATCACTAATGCACTGTCCAGAAGCAATGCGCAGCTATTGTCCTTGGATACATAACCTGACCAATGTGGCAATCGCATGCTACCAAGCGACAAAGAAGGCACTGGTATTTGATTTAGGGGAAAATCAAGTAAGCACTTATTGCTTGGCCCCCAGCAACATGTAAACACGAAATCTTTTTCCTAGCTGCACAGTTTTCTAAGAGCAACAAAACCTGTCCCCAGTGACAGAGGATGCAGAGTTGGGCTTCACATCGCACTGCATGACCCAGCTGTGCTCATGCTAGCAGACAACACATTTTTCCCCACTCAGCACTGCTGCAGCATTATGTGATCAGAAAAACTGCTCTTCTCACTGTGCCTGTGAAACTTGCATAAACACCATTGGCACAGGGGTGCAATTGTACACAGCAAATCCCTGCTCCGCAGAAAGATGTCATTTTGCTGCAGTTAATGCCAATGCATCCCCTAAAGATCGTGATAAAACCAGGAATACTGAGAATTCTTTCTCGGGGCTCGCCTTTTTTAAAGATACTCTTTATTTCCCCTCCTCTCAACCAGGCATAACAATGACAAGACGTTTCTCATCTGGATTAATGAGGAGGACCACACCAGGGTGATCTCCATGGAGAAGGGCGGCAACATGAAACGAGTGTTTGAAAGGTTTTGCCGTGGTTTAAAAGAGGTAGTGTCTCAAAGAGTTTATTACTCCTGCTTGTTTACTGTGGGGCTGTTGTCAGCACTGTGTTTCACACTGAACTGACATCTCCGGGAGCAACAAAATGAAGTAACACCAGTCCACATGGCAATCCAGCTAACACAGTTCATGAAGGAAATGTGGGCAAATTGCTAGCTGAGTTGTAGGGGAAAATAAACAAAATGTCTTTGTGGCTTTTCCATTAAAAACTTAAGCACAGGCTGGCCAAACATATATCCTTTTTTCTAGAATATTTAGATAGATGTGCCTGAGGTCTGTAGGAATTCATAAATCAAGCACTTTATCTGTATTGCTTGATTTGCTTGAATTAAGGGTTTATTTAGTCCAGCCTTCTGGTTCTCATCCCTAAGCAGGGTGGGAGAGTAGACGCTGGTGAAGGTGGTGCACAGGACTTGGGACTGCCCTGGCTCACTGCCACTTTTGGAGAGATATGGGGGTTTGTGATTGAAATGCTAAGATTGATAGTCGGGGCTCCAGGATTTTATTCTTGTCTAGCTATTCACATGAGGGCTGAAAAAGCCCTAATGGTACAGAGAGTGGGTTAAACCAGTTTTGTCTACACTATCTATTTCTGATTGTGAAAATAGGGCATGCATAGGGAAGCTGGGTGTTTGTAGCAGGTTTGGGAACACAGGAAAACAAAAGAACCTAGTGGAAGTTTCTTTGGCTTTGGGGTTTTTAACTGGGACCTGTTCCCAAGGTATATCCATGAGACTAATCAATGCACAGGATGGTGGCCCAGGTGATATGGCTTACTGATGCTGTTCTCAGCTTTGCCTCTGCTTAGCTCATGTTAAACAGAAGTGGACTGTGGGAAATGGTCAGATGGGTTTGTGAACTGCAACCAGAGCAGGTGTCTCAGGCTGGAAATCATGTTTAGCTTCCTCACTAAACTGGTTCTGGTGTCCTGGAACAATAAAGAAGTATGTTGGGAGAATCCATTCTGTGTCCTTCTGCAGAATGGAGGTATTCACAGAATCACAGTATTGTTAGAGTTGGAAGGGACCTCTAGGGTCCCTTCACTTGTATTCGCAGTGTGTGTGAGCTAGTTTATGTATCTGATTGTCCTGTGGCGGAGAACAGAACGGAATTAAATTGTACTTGGATCACAGAAGTCCAGGATATGTAGGTGAGTGAACAAAAAGTAGATTCAAAAGTTCACAGACCCCTGTGATTTTTCTGCAGAAAATTATTTCACTTTCTTTTCTAATCTGATTGAAGTTCTACTAATGAAAAGTATTATGTAAAAACTATGTTTACTCCTTATAATGGAAAATTGGGTTTTAATACTAGGCATTTAGAATTCAAATGTCCTCCCCTGAAAGTCACGGTATCACATGGAAAATTACACAAAACCAAGCTTCAGCTCCTTTTGCCTCTTTCACAGTGTCTGAGCCCTTTGGGTTTGTGAATTGCAACCCTGCTCCAAAATACCAAGGTTAGAAACACAGCAAAAGCTACCGTTCTTATGAGAAGAAATGGGTTAATGGGCTAAGGCTACACCAAACCACCATGACAGGCAGCTTTGTGATAAAGTGACAAAAAGTCTGCAAGCTAGTGGTTGTGTGAAAACTGTGAAGAAATCTGTGTAATACTCACTGAGAATCTTGGTACTTGATGAATGCAAACATGTACATCAGATCCAAACCAGGCTGTACTCACATAGAAATGTACGCAACTCCACTAGTTTTAGTGAAGTTCATCACCGATACAGATTCTTCATGAAAAGAATCTCAGCTATGAGCAGACGTCTTAAACGAAGATACTTATATAATGCCCTTTTCTTTTTGCTCCCCCCCACCCCCCCCATCATAGGTGGAAAGATTAATTAAAGAACGAGGCTGGGAATTCATGTGGAACGAGCGTCTCGGATATGTTCTGACCTGTCCTTCTAACCTGGGAACTGGTTTACGTGCTGGAGTTCATGTTAAGCTGCCCAGGCTTAGCAAGGTATGTAAGTCATTTAAAAGGCCGGTAACATAAGTCAGCTCTCCTGAATTATACAGGAACGCATGAAAAATGACAGTTTACAGCGACTGCACGTTAGCATGACATGTGACAAGGTCCCAGATAATGCACAACTAATTGAACACACTGTTATTCCACAAATTATTGTATTCATTATGGAAATTAATCTGCTCAGCAAGACAGGCTGTAATCCAACGGCTGAGAAAACTATCCATCTCTGCCTGTCTTTCTGGAGATGCTATTAAGTCAAGGTTTAATTGCAGCATTGCAGCAATTCAGCGCAATATGCAGGGTGAAAGGCAATTTGCTCAAGCCCATTTCTTCTGATAGGATCCCAGGTTCCCAAAAATCCTGGAAAACCTGCGTCTACAAAAGCGTGGCACTGGTGGAGTGGACACGGCAGCTGTGGCAGATGTGTACGATATATCCAACCTGGATCGTATGGGTCGCTCAGAGGTAAACTGTTCCCTTTTTGTTTCTCTTTTTTTCCCCCCTTGCTTTTTAGCTCAGATCTGATATGAGTTGGTTTCCCTCTGGATAGGTTCACTCTGATCTCAGTGGAGCCACATTTCTTAGTCCTGATGAACCTGGTCCAGTGGAAATGCTTACTCACAGAAAAATTACTAACATGTATGAACTGTTTGGCACATATTCCTGTTATGGCAATGGAGAAAGCCAACCCTGAACAACTTCCACAGATGTGACTTGCTTGCACCCTGGGCTGAGAGATTCTGTTGAGAGCACACAGGGGCTGGAAAGGTTTGGCTTTAGTAACAGAAATCCCTCTAGATTATATTTCCCAGCATCACCACACAAATTCTTAGACTTGCCTGCCTTCTGGAGTGCCTAGCTGTGAAACAGTTGCCTGGTGGTCCCTGCACTAGTGCTGGGCATGAGATATGTTTAGCACTCACTGAACTAGCTACTATGCATTGATCAAGTCCTAAGTCACTCTGGCAACCAGGCACTGAAATCAAGACTGGTTTAGGATGTTGTATTCCTTTTAGTATTCAGAATCATGTCCTTTCTCCACAGTTAGGCAGCAGAACAAGGCCTGTCCTTTCACTCCAGAGCAATGGAGGAAGAGGATCTGATGTCATCCTGCATTGTCTGGTGTGGCACTGAGAGAAGATGCAGGATGCAGGCTAGGTTTAAATCAGGGCAAGGATGTAATTGTCAGCTCTGAGCCCTACCTGCTGAGCTGCTGCCAACCCACGAGATGGGTTTGTCTCGGACATTACTTGGTCTAGGTGATCTTGCTGTGGCAGGGGGATTGGACTAGATGATCTTTCCAGGTCCCTTCCAATCCCTAATGATTCCATGATGTGTTTTGAAGCTGTTTCACTTTGAGTATTTGTTGAGCCAGAGAGTGAAAAGGTCTGTATAGCCTGATGGTACTGCTGTGTTCTTGGCAGACTTGGGTCCCAGATCTCATTTCAGTTTCATATTTAAATATCTTATAAGGTATTTATTATTTGCTCATAAGAGCAAATTTACTGGGAGAAACAGCCAAAGAGCTGCACTTTCCTCCCACTGCATGAAACAAACCCTTAGAAGTCACAGGACAAATCCAGGGCCATAGAAAACCATAAGCTCTGTGGTACCATTGCAGCTTCTCTTTCCTCACTCAGACCAGAGCGGTGTTCACCCTTGGATCTAGACCAAAATAAGTAAGAGTGAAAAACTCTTAAACTGCAGTATTTACAGGAAGAGTATGTGACAAAGGCATTTATTAATATCTGAGTCATCATCATGGTGTTCTACACTGAAATATCACAAATAATCAAAAGAATTACATGGTATGATTAATTAATACGAGTTTTACTGACAGATGTTGTAAGCCAACAAAGTTCTTCTTATGTGAAAACTTCCGCTGAAGTCAGTGATGCCTTGCACAGCAAGGATTCAAAAGATCAATCCAATACATCGGATACAATCCCTGCCTTGAAGATTTTTAAATCTAAGACAAGACAAACTCATGGGCATAGAAATATTTCATTATAGACTTTTTTTTTCAGTGCATAATAAAATAAATTCTATTATGAGGTAAATGGGTTTGCAGAACTGAATTAAGTTCCCAAAGGTGCAAGATGAAATTGTTTGTATTTTTGCTTTGTTTCAGTTACTGGTCAATGCAAATTTAATATGAAATTTGTTTTCTCCTGGAGGCTGCAAAGTCAGACCTCTGATTTCCCAACACAGCTGGTCTGTGCAAGACAACAAAATAAACTGTTAAGCTACTGAAACGCTTTATAAAGAAAAGAAATCCCTTGAAAATCAGTGGCTGTCACAATAAAGAGACAATGGGATTTAGTCTTTGCATTCAGTTTTAACAAGCCAGTCATTACAGGTTGCTAATGAACCATTTCATCAAGATTAAGAAAAATAAGTGCTACTGCTTTCTGGCTAACAGTACCAAAGGGCCTGCGGTCCTCACATGTTACTGCCTGTAGAGAAAGCCTGCTGGAAGCAAGGCACCTTCTATTCTTTAGATATTCTGATAAAAGACAGCAGACACCACTACCCCCTGCCATATAGAATTTCAAATGTTGTTACTGCTCTAAGCCTGGAGCTAATCCCACCCCCCTGTCAGTGTAAATCAAAAGCTGCAAACAAAGGGCTGATGGATGGTGTAGAGACAGAATGAGTGCCTCTGCTTCAGAGATGTGGGTCCTGGGTTTCATAAAGCCATCACAGTTGGCAGGATGAGTAAGACATCTTGCACCGCAGCTGACCAGTCGTTGTGGCAGGGTTTATGGTCTTCCAGGTGAACATGTGGTCCTGAGCCATGTTTGTGAAGAAGTACAAGACTGGTCTGGTGCTTCCTCAGGCACATCAAAAGGCTGTGGCCAAACAGATAATCCTGCCATCTGCCCCACCCCAGCTATGTGACTGACTCCTCCCATCTGAGAAGACACAGCAAAAGGCATTTGCTGCTTCAGTGAGAATTACCCAGGGGTGCTAGGCACTCAGCATTGCTGTTGTGGTTTCTTCATCCTCGTATATTGAGTGTGGAGAACAGAACAGACAGGTACCCCTTGCTGTGCCAGGCAAACACCTGGAGATGATTCTGCACCCTCATGGTGGTCATATTGAAACAGTTCTCCCAACTCATGCCTAAACACTTTGTATAAAGACTTTTGTTTGTTGGCTTTGTTCCTACAAGAATACAAGTAAGAAATTGGTAGACATAAATTTACGGGCATAATTGACAATTTCTATTGCTTGTCATCCAACTCAGGGCAAACAGGAGAAGGGAACTGCTATGGGGTTCCACCGAACCAGCGTGACCCACACTCATTGTGGCACAAGGTGTTTTATCTCTATGCTGTGACCTTTCCTACTCATAGCTTACTTGCTGTCCTGGCAGCAAAAGCCAGTTTTCCTTTCCTCTACTAACAGCATCACCTAAAGCTTCTATTACAACTGTTTTCTTCTTCTAGGTGGAGCTAGTCCAGATTGTCATCGATGGGGTCAATTTTCTAGTTGACTGTGAGAAGAAACTGGAAAGAGGTCAAGACATCAGAGTGCCACCACCACTGCCTCAGTTTGGCAGGAAGTGATCTTGCTGCTGATGGTGGCTGCCACTCTAACAGAAATGCTCCTCTTTATATCTCTGTATAAATAGCTTGTGTAATAAAACACTATCTGATAACCTGGTGTCCTTATGCAGCACAGCTTTACTAGGATGCACCCCATACAAATACCTTGGCACCATCTTCTGTGGGGACTGCTTCCCTTTCTTTCTTGTATGGTGATAGGCAAAGTACCCCCTCAGTAATGCAAACAGCACAAATGTCTAACTCTACCCTGTATTTGCACTCATGGCCACGCTTACAGAGTCTCCTGTGAGCACCCTACTCTCACTGACAGGCACACTTCCTTGCCATGACTGTTGAGGCAGCCAAGCTCTGCCAGCCTGAGGGACAGGTGCTACAAAGTGCTCATTGCTTTTCCAGCAAACATTGGACATCCTGGTGAGGTCAATGGTTAATGTGTAGGCAGCTGCCTGTGTCTTCAGTCTTTGAAGTTTATTCCCAGGACTTGTCATCAGGAACACAGTGGTGTATCTGCATAGGAACAGTTGTCTCCTTTCTCTCTGGGACGGGTCTGCACACAAACTTATTTACCATGTCACCACAAACCTGCACAGTTTTTCACTCTTGGAGAACTCACCAAGTCACTTCACAGTTGTTTCCCTCCGCCTTTCAGCCTGAAAGAAGGTTGTAGTGAGGCAGGCACTGGCCTCTCTTCCCTAGTGACGAGCAATAGAACAACAGGAAACAGGGTCAAGTTGCATTAGAGGAGGTTCAGATTGCTTATTAGTAAAAACTTCTTCACAGAAAGAGTGGTGAGCCCTTGGAACAGGCTGCCCAGGCAGGTGGTAGAGGTATCATCCCTGGAAGAGTTAAAAAAATTGGTCAACATTGTGTTTTTGGAGATGGTTTAGTGGTTAAAGGCTGTAGGGTGGATGGTTGGACTTGATGACCTTGAAGGTCCTTTCTAACATTGATGATTCTGTGATTATTTCTAGCCCATGGTCCTAGGCTGCAGCAAACTAGCCCAAAAATCTGTGGGTAAATCAGTTTGCTCATTCTGCATCCAACACAAATCTGCAGAGTATGGCCTGCCCCAGTCTTCTCCTACAGCTGTCAGGTTCCAGGTAACAGAGATCAGCCTCCACCTGTCATGCATCAAAATACTTAGGGCACAGTGTCATCCTGAGTAAGATTGTCTCTGTGCCCACCGTTATTCCATGTGGTGAGCAGCTTGGTGAAAAGGAAAACATGCAGAAGGTAACAGTCTCACTGCTCCTTTTTAGCATATTGAAACATGTGCAGTGTTTTGCAGCAACCATGTTCAGAACACCAGAAACTAAAGAACAAAAATTCAAAACATGCTCTGATGGACATAGAATCATTAGGGATTGCAAGGGACCTCGAAAGATCATCCAATCCCCCTGTCACAGCAGGATCACCTAGACCAAGGCGCACAGGAACATGTCCAGGCAGGTTTTAAACATCCCCGAAAAACGAGACTTCACAACTCCACTGGGCAGCCAGTTCCAGTGCTCTGTCGCCCTCACTATGAAGAAGTTCCTTCTAGTATTTATATGGAACCTCCTATGTTCCAGCTTAAACCCATTGCCCTTTGTCCTATCACTAGAAGACATTGAGAAGAGCCTGGCTCCATCCTCCTGACACCTGCCCCTCACAGATTTATGAACATTAATGAGGTCACCCCTCAGTCTCGTCTTCTTCAAGCTAAAGAGACCCAGGTCCCTCCAGCCTTTCCTCATAAGGCAGGTGGTTTACTTCCTTCATTATCCTCGTTGCTCTACACTGGACACCCTCCAGCGGCTCTGTGTCCTTCTTAAAATGAGGGGCCCAGATTACCAGGCAGGGGGTGACAACTAGCACATGCTGTGTTGCTGCTGAGCTGGGAGCAGTATCAGCAGAAAACATTTCAGTTCTGTGTGTACAGGAAAAGGATACTGCTAAGGCACCCATTGCTAAGGAAGACATCAGCATTTCTAGGTGATGCAGCCAAGTAGTGTCCAAAGCGGCACTTTGGAGCCCACAGCAGCACCTCAAGCAATGCCAGTTTAGTTTACAAAAGTCATGGACTGTAAGCACACAAAAATGTTGAGAAAATACATTTTAGCCTTATTTTATTCCCATGCATAGAAGCTCCCCTAACAAAGCACCCTTCAGCAGAAACCTCTCAGATGACAACCACTGCCAGCCTGGTGCTAACCCCCCTCAGGGAGGTTTTTCAGTGAGTCATATGTGAAAAGCTGTGACTGGACAGTGAAGCCATAACCAGATAAGGACTTTAAAAACCATAACTGGAAGCTAATTGAGAGCTAGACAGTGAATTAGCAGCTTTTGGAAATCATTGGCATGGAGAATTTGTTTCTTGCTTGGTGTGAGAGCTGTTGCCTATAAAGTAGGTTGGATCTTCTATGTGATTGCTGTCTCTTCCTATTCTATGCTGGGCACACTCTAACATTTTGCTACCAGCTTTTAAATGGTAGTTAATTATAGTAATACTGGGGGAGGGAAAGAGAATTTGGATGATTTCACATAGAAGGCAAACAAGTAAACTGGGAAGACCGCATGGAGCAGCGACAGAGCCAGTGCCTGGTCCCTGAATGCCATTTATTGAGGTTTTTGCCTGATTTGGAGGGCCCTTTAAACAGGCCCTTTAAACCTCCCTTGGGGGAGGTAAGAGGGAGCCAATAGGGGTCAGAATCTCTTGCATGAAAAGCCAAAAAGCAACATGATGGGGGCCCAGTCTCTTGAGCTTGGAGAAAAGGAGACTAAGGGGTGACCTCATTAATGTTTATAAATATGTGAGGGGTGGGTGTCAGGAGGATGGAGCCAGGCTCTTCTCAATGTC
>JAOXOE010000632.1:8587401-8598232 GCA_028565055.1 Phoeniculus purpureus | reverse complement strand
CAGCAGGATGGAGCCAGGCTCTGCTCAGTGTCGTCTGGTGATAGGACAAAGGGAAATGGGTGCATAGGAGGTTCCATATAAATATGAGAAGGAACTTCTCCCCAGTGAGGGTGATGGAGCACTGGAAAGGGCTGCCCCGGGTGGGGGTGGGTTGTGGAATCTCCTTCTCTGGAGACATTTAAAACCCGCCTGGACATGTTCCTGTGCAACGTGGTCTAGGTGATCCTTCTGTGGCAGGGGCATTGGACTAGATGATCTTTTGAGGTCCCTTCCGATCCCTAATGATTCTATGATTCTATAATTAGGCTGATGGTTGGACTCGATGTTCAAGGTCTTTTCCAGCCTAAACAGTTGTATGATTCTACGTAGGCATCTATTTCTATGCCTCCATGAGAAGTCTTGAACAGCACGCTTAAAATTCCTTTCGTACAATTTTGCACCGTTAGGACAGTCTGCAGGAACAGAAAAGTGTTTTGTGACTTCACAGGAAACATCAGTGATGTTGCTGGTTTTCTTGAGAAGTAACCTGTTAGAAAAAGTTTTTACTGAATATTGATTTTTAATTCAAACACTTTCTAAGTGCTAGGAACTTCTCGCATGGGTTATGTTGGTTTTTTTTAAGTTGTGAAATGATATTCTCTTCCAACCCCTCTTCTTCTTCTCTTAAGGAAACATCAGGCAACTTTTAAATGTCCGTGTGAGTGGTGAGAGAGTGCAAGGATGTGCTGCTATGTAGGATTTTTTTAGACTATATTGATTGTTCCTGCTTTCTGCATTTGCCATCCCAGGAAAGATGCGTGGAAAAGCGTGAGTTTTCAGTGTCTTAGGTTAAGCAGCAAATGTAGACAGCACGAGATGGCTACAAATGTGAATAACCCTCATATTCTGCATTACAGTGTGTACTGATCATCAGCTTGCTGTATGTGTGCAGAGTTACTCGGACAGTTAACATTTCCAGTAACACCTGATGTAAAAGGAACGAAAGCCATTTCTTTCAGGTGTCTCGCTGGCTGAATTTATACAGATTCTGCACGTATTATTAATTGCTCTTGTCTTCTAGCAGCTTAGCAGAAAGTTCAAACTATGATTGCAAGCTGCTAGACACCTTCATTTTTAAGGAAAATACCACAACTTTTCCCTAATCAGAGGATTAATTAATGATTTTTTTTTTTTTCCACATTTAAAGGCAGCTGAGTTGGTTCTTGCAATAGCATCTCCTCTGGTACTTGGGGAGGTAGTCTCGTGGGGAGTTCTCAGATGTCTTTAAAACAGCATAATTTTAAACATCAGTTTTTTCATTTTTGTGGTCTTGTAAGGTTTCAAAACTCTCAATATTGACCCAGTTCAGAAAGGCCTTTTCAGAATTCTCTTTAGATTGCTTTGTATTTGTTAGCATCACATTCTGTGCCTTTTTTCTTGCTTAATACCGCTTGTGGAAGCACCGAACACTTAGCGTTTTAACTAACTTCCATGGGGCTTTCCACTAGGGCTGGACAACAGTGTGGAGGTTGAAGACCCTTCCTGGTTTCTGAAATTGCAATTTTGCTTTTTTAACAACTCAGCAAGAAAATAAAACAAAACCGCTTCGCAAAGTAAAGCAAAAAAAGCCAACCCTCTTGAACTTCTACCAGCCCGAGTGGCACTGACTAACAGCTCCAGTGTAATGGATGCATGACAACATTGCAATCGGGGATATTGTTTAAATACCGTAAAGAGCCTTGCTCATTTACTCTGTCTGAGCGCTGTAGAGAAAAATGGTGTGGTAATCCTGCCGTAGCAGGTGGTGCTACTTTCATATCAGTATAAAATGAAATTCTGTGGATGGCTTTTTTTTTTCCCTTGCTCACTCTTTTTAATCTTTAAATAAGACGATTGGTAGCCTGTTGGCAAGAAAATGGGTCCTGAATTTTTATTCAAAGTTATACAAGGATGATAGTTGGAATTTTTGGCAGGAGGCAAGCCATTGCTTTTCAGAAAATGCTGTCAGGGGAAGCTTTTTCTGAGTTACCTGCTGGGTCCAAGCTCTTTTATGTTGTTGTTGTGACAGGTAGATTTATAAGGCTTGAAATTTGTACAAATCAGTTGTCATTCAGTGCAAGCTGTCAATGTGTCAAGCTGTCATGCCTGCTGTGAGGGGATGCCTGAGGGGGTGCACAAGGGGGCAACCATGGAGAAAGGAAATGAGTTCAAACAGACCTGAAATGGAGCTCACTTCTCTGAGTTTTCTGCCCCTGTAGAGCTGGCATTGATTTTTCTTGATGTTGAGCAACAGCAAACCTTAAATGACATGTTGTTAGCAATCTGAAGTTGCTGTTTATTGTCTTTTAAATGGCAGGAAATCATGCAGAAGAGAATATATTGTGTGTTTTTGAGTTGTGCATGTTTAGCAGCATCCTGTTCGTGTAGCTTTCTTGGCCTGGCTGGTTTCAACTGGGAGAACTGCTGCTGCTGAACCAATGAACACAACTTTTACGCAGTGTTTTGCAGACACGATGTGAAAGAAAGTATTGCAGTCTTCTTTCTCAGGACCAAAGGTCATTAGCGAGCTTGAAGTTAAAACGGGAGAGTAGCAGAGGTGTTTAAGCAGCAGATATGGGTGTTTGATGCGATTATTGGACGTAACAATATATTTAGGTTGGCTTATTGACTATAATCTCTAGTTCTTGGACTTGGTAAGAAGATGCTTAATGTTACCTCACAGGCAGGATGAATTATTAAATTCAAGCCACCCCACGCCACCAGACGACTGCTGAGCAGTACCAATTTATTAATTTTGGCAGCCTCAATCATTTCTAGAGGAAACCAGCACAAAGTCTTAATCACTCCACGATCTGTAGAGCTCCTACACGTGAAGTGTTTTCATTTGATCCACACGGCACACTGACTTTGACTGTCAGCGGTGATCGTAAAGTCTTACATAGCACAACTCCTGTTGTGTCACTACTTTTCAGGGTGGCGATATCAACGTGTGTTAATGCTAGCCTGCTGAATGTCATTACAGGCTCCATCTCTTGAACGAGCGAGCAGTTCACGTGTGTGACCTGGCCTCCCTCCAGACCTCCAGACTTTGTGTTCTCTCCACATCTGGACAGGCTGTGTTGGCTTTAATTAGTCATAAGATTTTTGGCCCATTCAGCTGATTCTTCATCCATCAGGCAGTATTGGGAGAAGAAAAAAATACTGGCTAGGGATGGAAACTGGGAAGGTGACATTTGAGCAACAGTCAGCATCTAGAGGTAAAAAAATTAATCAAAGATTTCCATATAGCTGTTACCAGCTGGCATTCATGGCCTCTGAGCCGTTGAGCTAAAAAGTCTACAGAGAGGCGCGTGGTACAGCCGAGTTTGTCTTGTAAAAGCGCAGCTGTCCAAAACATGACAGCTACAGCATTAGCAGGGCCATTAAGAGGTGTAGAACATTTCCAGGGAAATGATTTGAAAAATGACAATGCTGGCTCCTGTGTGATATTAATTATACCCTGTGCTCGTGGCAAATAAGCTAAAATAGTTGGCAAGAAAGACAAAATGAGGTGTCTTGTTTCTGATAGTCATTTTGATCAGTCGTAGTACAAACTAGTATAGCCTTTTAAAGAAACAATAGCACTAATGGACAAGCATCATTTCTGGATTAGTTCTTTTTGAGCCCTTCAAAACGAAAAGGCAAAGCTGTAGCTTGTAGGAAAAGGTAATGCATAAACCCTGAAAGATTAAATATTGATGACAGCGTTGCATCTTGTATCTGGAATGTGTGTCAGATAATTCTTCCTGTACACCTCCTAAAAGGCTTCTAAAGAACAGCATAAAGTCCACAGTGTGAAACAGTCACCCATGAAAGTAGAGGAGTTTAGTAGGGCACAAATTGTGAGTTTGTAAGTTGAACTTATAGTGAAGACAGACATCCTAACAGGGCTTGAAAAGTGCTGAAATGTGATGAAAAACTACGTTGCCTGAACCAAGACTGAGAACCAGGTAGAGGCTGTGATTGTGATGGTCTTCTAGGAAGCACTGCTTTGTTTCTGATGAAACACATGTATTTGTGTGCCCTGACTGTGTACTCGTGGATGCAAAAACTTACGCAGCCCAAAATTCAGGCTAATTAGTAGGGTCTTTGGAATAGTAATGATTACTTTTTATGGCTATTGTTTTGCTTCTTAATTTCTTTGAAGGCATGCATGCTCCTTTTAAAAGAGGAAATACAGCCTTGACTGCCTTGGCTTCACCTGGGAATGCTGTTTAAGGTTTTGTTTCTGCATTGGTAATGCTGCGTCTGCTGATGGCTGCTCATGCTGTTAGGCTCACGCCGATGTCCAAACATGATGCCAGCTCCACCAAGCAGTTGATGAGGTTTCTGTGCTTCCTGGAGTATCCATGGTCTGCCCCCTTTCCTGGAAAACGTCTGTAGCAAGACATTAGAGAGGAGAGTACCCTCGCAGAGGAGACTACCTGTTCAGAATAACACCATGGTCTGAAGTATCACAGCGTCCCAGTACATTAGGGATTGGAAGGGACAGTGCGTGTAGACTGCGTTGATCTTGCTCTTCTGTTTGCTCTCTTGCATTAGTGCCGTGGCGTGGTTGAGCACAATGCTGTAACTAAAAACTTGTTTATGAGTAGCTTTGGTTTTCTGCTGGATCGCTTTCCCTAAATCATTTTGGTATACCAGTGGCTGAGCAGGAACTTTAAGCATTTCTGTTACTGCCAGCAGTCTTTCTGTAAAGCTTGCTGACTTGCTTGGGTGGTGCGTGGAGATCAGCCAACTCTCCCTTGTCAAACACTTGTGCTTTATGCTGGGAGTAGCTAATGCTGTTCGTTGTTTGTTCCAAGGAAGGATGAGCCCAGCGTGACTGTGCCCTACTCCTGGTATTCTACTATCAAGCTTACTCAGCAGAAATAAAGACTATCTAAACTCATTTCTTTGTCTACCTCTGTTGGCATCTGCATTTACAATGGAAAACCTTCTGGTGTTAACGTAGACCTGAAAAGGGAAGACATGTGTTGCAGAGAAGTATCTGATGACATTGACATAAAATTTTAATGCTTTCAAGCTTTCTTGAACGGATAAAGCTAAATTTAAATGTTGACTCTGTTTCAGAGGTTAGAATAATTTCTTCCTGGGACAGGGTTCACTGTGCTGCCACACTGCACTTCTTCCTCTCCTGTGAGATTCACTGCTGCCACTCAACATGTGAGCTTTAGGTGGTCCACAGCTCTGATCCTGCTAAATTAATCTCATAAGGAGGTTTATAATAAATTCCAGTTTGCAAGTCCCTTGTCATAAATGGAAACACAAGTGTAATGATGATAAACTAAACATGGCTGATAATTCTGTGTACCAGAAGAGATTTTCCTTCTGTGTAGCAGATTCTATTGAATAATGTTGAGTTTATGTAAATAAGTACTGCCTTTCTCCCTCAGGATAATGGAACTTTAAAACTTCAGAACTGCATCAGGACAGGGCTTCAACACCCTGTGGAGACAGAGACCCAGGATCATTCCTGAATTCGTTTTTTCTATGCCTGTGCATGAAAAGAACCCCAATTTGCTGGCTTGCCCCAGGAAAACTATTCAATAGGCTTTTCTCTAACACTGGTGAGCAATGCTTTTTTCCTTGGTCTGTGGATCAAATACATCACACTGCTCCCTGCACTGATCCTGTAGTTAAATTACCCTATATAAACAACTCTTTGTTATTCCTGCCTGTGAAAAATGTTGTGTTCTTTTGGTAAAGAAGAAAATAGACCTGGAAATAGGAGGTCACAAGCAGGTCAAAGTGTTTAGCTGAAAGGCTGGCAGAGTTTCAAGCAGTGAAGTTTTGAGATCTAAGACTGAGATTTAGTTGAGATGGAGGTTAGGTTTTGGGTTGGTTTTTTTTTTTTAAAGTGTCTGGTCACAAGATTAAGGGGGGTAAAATCTACTGAGGTCAACGGAGACTGTTTGAAGAGATGTTTAAATGTTTTGGCTCTGTTAACTGCTAATCCTTTCCTGAGTGCACTGAACATGAAAAATAATACATAGTGTTAAACCACCAAGTGCAGAGAAAATGTCTTAAAATTACAGTGTGTAGCAAATTAGAGTCTACTTGCTATTTCCTTTTTGCAGAGCTGAAGCAGACTGTTTTTCTTTTACCTTGTTTACCTTGAAAACATGCCTGTGGTGTTTCTGTTAACCTCCTTGAACTCCTGTGATTTCATTCATGTGATTTGTTATTGAATGACCTTTCCAGGATTTTACAAAACATGACCTTTTCTTGTCAAACATTCAAAGGTTTGTAGAGAAAGGCTGTCGTGGGGACAATACTTGTTTTGCTAATTGTAACTAATGCTTCCAAACGTCCTGGAAAATACAAATTCATATTTCTGCAGCCGTTGGTATGTTTTGGTTTCGTTTAGTAGCGATGACTATTAAAAAAAATAAGTGATTTCTGAATAAGACTTGGAAGTTCTGTGTTAGTCCGATATACAACGGCGATCACGACGTAAGTTTGTTCATTTGTTCTGAGGCTTACTGAAGGCAAAGAGCATTCACCTGTCTCATAAAGCTTTGTTGAGAAAATCACCAGTTTTGCGTGTTCGAGGAATAATTGATGAGGAAGTATTAGAAGTGCCAGGAGGAAGTCCTAAATTGTAGCCACTGCGAGGAAAGCTAAAAGGGAGGTTGAACTGTAGAGTCAAACTCTTGTCTAACACATAGCCAGAAATCTGTATTAATTTTATTAAACCTGATCATTAAACAACAACAACAAAAAAAGTAATTTAAAATGACTACTCTTTTGAATGAAGGAAGTGGCTAGATATGAGGTTACTGCGAAAAGACTTTATGAAAGTAAGCAATAAATGTGAAGGAAACCCGCAAATATTTAATTTTCAGAAGTTTATCTCAGGTTTATGATTTTATTGCTTGCACTTGTTTTGCAGATATGAATTTTGTGAAATGTAAGGCTAAATGTATATTGAGCTGATATCAGAGGTTAGGATAGGTTTCTTAATCTGAATTTAGGCTTTTAGAAATTTAATAAGAAAGACTAACACCAGGTGAAACGCAGGGAATTAAAAAGGATCTTTTTACCGCATATTGGTCCTTTCACTGAAACATGGGTTGGTTTGTGGCATGTGCATCATTTTGTAATAACACTGAAGGAAAGTATTTGTAAATGGTAGCTGATGAGATTTTTTTTTTTTGAGGTTTGGTTGTCTGGTAATGGGGAGTCTGATTTTCTCTTAGAACTTCACTTGGTAGAATAGAAGCTACTCCTTTTCGATGGAAAAAGTTTTCTCTTCCCAGCTCTCTCCATCTTTGGCTCACAGTTGAATTGCTTTGATTCTCTTTTCTTTGGTTTTGGTTTTTTTCCCCCCTTTCTTCTCTGTTGACATAAGGCACAGTATTGCTCTGAATTACCAGTACACAAAGTGAGGTGTGGTGTCAATGACATGCAATTAAGTCCCTTGTGTAGCCCTGACATTTAGAGCTTATGTTATGCTGGCTCCTTTGGTCTGTGAAGAGCAGGAAATGGTCAGCAAGCAACACAGCAAAACTGAAACATGAAGATCATTTGTAGAGAGGCTTGTAGGGAAGCCTTTAAAAAACTTGCTGATTTGCCTTAAACAAAGCAATGTAGTAACATAAGCACTGGTGCTGTTCAGTTTTATTGGAAGTGCAGTAAATACGTCTTTCTGTTGGCATATGTCCTACACCTTTCCAATCCAAGGAAGATGCAGGTGGCATGACTTGTATAGATACCTGTTTCTCTCTCATATAGAAATACAGTAAAAACAAGATGGTGTTGTATCTGCTGCATTCAAGATGTCTGGACTCGTGTCTTTCTGGTTGATGGATGTTTTGTCTTGCCCTGTGCTTTAAGGACTTGAAGAGACATGTTGCTCTACTTCAGTGACTGTTAGGGTGCTGTCTCCAGGGCAATGTGGAAACCTAGAGTGATGCCTTTGGATTTTGCACAATTGCAAGAGGCCGTCTCATCCTCCTTTGTGAGACGTGAAAAAAGAAAGAGAAAACATCAAACCCACCACACTACCGTGAATTGACAGCAGTGCAGAAGCTGTAGTTCCTGTCTATGCAGCTGGAGAGCTGATGAAGAACTAACCAAGGACAGTACCCGTGTTTGCAAGAAGTGAATCAGTTACCAAATATGTCCAAGGGGAATTTGGACTCCTGTGAGTCACAAGATTTACCTGCTCAGGCTTTGGTGGTTGTGTTTTTTGATGCCTGGAATTCAGAAGTCCGTGTTTGAAATCTGTGTAATTTGCAATCAGGCCATTCTCGTTTTCTCAATTTAAAACTTAGATTTCAAAAATATTTCATGTACAAGCTTATTTCTGAGACATTATAGCCAGTTCTTTCTGGGGAGTTCTGTCTCACTCGTTTGTTATTGTAGCCCATGAAACTTTAATTAGTCCCCTGGACTACTGTCACTGTGCAGCCCCCACCCTACCAGTAGTATCCTCTCTGCTTGTTGCTTTTACATTGCTGCTTGACACACTACTTCTGTTTGGGGATCTGTTACACTTAGTTTCTGCATCCATTGAGTGAATGTCAGCGTTGCTTTCATGGGATCTGATGTAGCACGATGGGGTGTGTATTCTGCTTCTTTTGAGAGGACGACTTTTTGCAACTTGGCATTTTCCATACTAGTCTATCTGCTTGTGTTTTTTTCCTGGCAACTGATCCAAGCCAGATGTGAGACTCTTCTGCCTTCTACTCTTACTTTTCAAAAACCAGAGCTCTTTCCAGCAGTGCAGAGATGGCTCTGTGCTGTCTTCGATTGGAATAGTGATGCATCCGTGGAGACTCAGAGAAGCTACATTACTCTATTTAGAGAAGAAGAAACCTTTGGATTACAGCAAGCTGTGGACTAGGAGAGGAAAGAGACCTATGCTCCTTTTCCTTCTCTTCCTTCACTACCAATACTGAAACACATGTTAGGTTTGCACTGCTCCAGGTCAGCAACAGAAGACTGGATGAAGCTCTTTTTCTGGCCTGTGGACCACAGTAATGATGGAATCATGGTGATGATGAAAGACTGAGTATGGACAACCTTTGTTCTGGCTAGCTGTCTTTTCTTTCTGTAATTGAAATTCTGTTAGGCTCAGAAGGTAATTGATAGTGACAAAAGCAACTATATTTCAGCTCACAGAGTTCATTATAGTTTGGCCTGTGTAGCATCCAAGTTTTTAGTCTTCCACACAACTAACCCCATCTGCAAAGTTTATTATTGGAGGATGCTCTGTTTGTCTAAAAGCTCAAAATCAAAGGTAAAAGTTTCTACAAATATTGATCCTCTTCAGTTTGTTTCTGTGGTGTCATTGACCATTTAGCATAAACGAATGTATGAAATAAATTCAAACTAGTATTACTTTGAAAAATGATAGGAATGATCAATGGTGCAGGGTCGAGTTGAAGACCTGTGGCTTTCCCCATGTGTCAGTACTGGGTCCAGTCTTGTCCAACATATTCATCTGTTGCCTGGATGAGTGGACAGAGTGAATCTTCAGTGAGCTTGCTGGAGATACAGAGCTGGGAGCAGTGGCTGGCATGCCAGAGGGCTGTGCTGCAATCCAGTATGACCCAGACAGGCTGGAGAATTAGGTGGAGAGGAACGTAATGAGGTTCAACAAGAGTAAGTGTAGGATCCTGCACCTGGGGAGGAACAACCCCATGCATCAATATAAATTAGGGGTAGACTTGTTGGAGGGTGGCCCTGAAGAGGAAGATCTTGGAGTGCTAGTGGAAGATAAACAGACCATGAGTTGACAGTGTGCCCTTGTTGCCAAGATGGCCAACGGTATTCTGGGCTGCATTAAGTGTTTGGCTAGTAGATGTACAGAGGTCATCTTCTCCCTCTATTCTACTGTGGTGAGGCCGCATCTGGAGTACGGTGTCAAATTCTGGTCTTCCCGGTTCAAGGAGACAGGGAATTACTGGAGAGAGTCCAGCAGAGGGCAGTGAAGATGACTGGGGTCCTGAAACATCTCTCATGAGGAAAGGTTGAGAGAGCTGGGGCTGTTTAGCCTGGAGACTGAAAGGAGATCTGATCCACACATACAGATATCTGAATGGTGGCTGTAGGGAGGATTGTGACAGACTGTTTTCAGCTGTGCCCAGGGGCAGGACAAGGAGCAGTGGGCACAGGCAAGGAACACAAGAGGCTTAATTTAGATATAAGGGAAAAGTTCTTTGCAGTGTGAGCCACAAAGCCCTGGCACAGGCTGCCCACAGTGGCTTTGGACTCTCCTTCTCTGGAGGTGTTCAAAACCCACCCACCAGTGTAATGTGCTCTAGGCAGCCCTGCTTTAGTGGGGGGTGGGACTAGATGGTCTCTAGAGTTCCTTTCCACCTCCAATGATTGTGTGAAATTTATAGTTTCAAAAACGTTTCCGACTTTTAAAATAAGTCTTTAGAAGGTTTGAAATGGAAGTGGTTTTCAGTCTTTTTACAAGACTCTTCTCGAGAGCTAAGCAATTTATTGTAAAGAACCATAAGAAACACTGGGAATGAGGAAAGTTGGTAATTCTGTAAACCACGTACCTCTTAATCCTTGTCCTCTACAACGTTTGATCTTCCATAAATCAGCCCAGGACATTAGTGTGTGAACCATGTTGTCTGATAGGTTATTCCAATGACACTGAAGGTGTTTGTGATGGATACTTTGAGTTCAACTACATGCTAGTCTAGCTTTGTGTAGAAAAGAACCATATGCCGTAGCGCTTCATAGCAAGCGCTATTTGGAATCAAAGTTTACACAGGTTCCACATCAACCTAAGAAGGAACTTCTTCACAGTGAGGGTGACGGAGCACTGGAACAGGCTGCCCAGGGTGGT
>JAOXOE010000632.1:8572631-8585797 GCA_028565055.1 Phoeniculus purpureus | reverse complement strand
TGAGCTCTGTGGTAACGGGTTGGACTTGATGATCTGTGAGGTCTCTTCCAACCTTGGTAATTCTGTGATTCTGTGATGTGGTTAGCCAAGGATTTGTGGTTGCTAGCCAGCTCAGTCTTAACTCTGGCCTGGCTGTAGGCTTTTTAATCTGTCAATGGCAATGCTCAGGATCCCCTTTGCCAGGCTGGTTGTTACCAGGTGAATCAAAATTGTATTCTGAGGAGGGAGATTCTGTAATGTTGTTGTTTATGCAGAATAATAGTTAAAATTTTACATCTGAAATACTAAACACTGTAAATCACATCATTAGAAAAAACGTTACGTGATTTAATACAGCATTTTTCTATTTATCTGCGTGACAGCTCATGGTTTCTTTTTTCCTCCTAGCTTTAGGATAAGGGTTCTTCAACTTTGTAATTTTAAAACATTTTCTCCTACACATGTCATTGTTCTTTTTAATAGGATCTGCCAGAACAACTCTGAGCAAAAGCTTTGCATTTTCACATTATTATCTCATTGTCTATTGCTAGTGTTATAGCCTTACTGTGACTTCCTAACTAATCAGCTATTTCAACTTTCATTCCATAAGCTTTATGTCTGAGTGTAATTAAATGAGCATTAAGTCCTTTTTTTACTAGCAAAGCCTGAAAGTTCTGATATTACAGTAATAAGTGTGAAGTGAATTTTGAATGGCATTTATATCCTTTCATGGGCTCTAAATGTTTGATTTGCATAACTAGTTAAAATGATATCAGAGCACCATATTGATTTAATTCCATCTCAGAAAACTGTTAATTAATAATGATAATAAATGTGTCAGTCCTTTATTATGTGCTTTGAATTGGTGATGATGTCTATATTAATACTACTTCAGTAATAGACCTCTGCTGGCTATTGTTGGCAAAGCTTTGATGGCTTGAATAACTAGCAATCAGAATTTATAAAATTTATTACAGATCAGATTTTAAAAGAACAGTCATTTTATCACACGTATAATTTTATTAACAGCTACTGCTTAACATTTTATTTAAATAAATCACTAAGAACAGAAACTGGGAATGCTTTTGGACAAAGAAGAGGTTTTTAATTCCTTCAACTTTTTTTGTCCTTGCAGGTTAGGTTTTAATGAGTGAACGTGTCTCCTTCACGTAAGAGAAATAACTGAAATATACGTGGTTCTGTCAGTTTTCCTTGACATTTCAAGCGGAATATCTTAAAAAACCCCATAGGTATCCCTAGAGGTGTTCTGTGCAAAGAGATGCTTGGTCAGCAGAGGCTTTCTTTTTGTTGCTGACATTTTGCTCTGATTTTTTCCCCTCTTGTGTTGTGATGCGTGTTACTTTGACTCCTTATTTCAGAATGAGATCAGATTATCCTTTCTTTGGTCTTTGCTGTTACTGTTCAATGTTAAAACACAGTTGGTTCAAGGTCTTGCCCCTTTTGGAGTCCTTTATTCGTGCTGCATAAGACTGGATTTTGGTTCCTTTTATGGTGTTAACTGTCCCAATGTTCAACACCAAACTACCTTATGGTAGTAAAGCGAAAAGCAATCCCTGAGCTTTTGGCTGCTGTACTTTGCTTTTCAGAAGCAGAAATACTGATGAAACTCACTTTGGAGACATTGGAGATGGGGTTTGGTGAAGACCCTTAGTGTATGTCTTGGGTCAACTCTTCTCTTTTGGTGTTTTTTTAATTAAAAAAGGTAACCTCTCTCAATTGTCTTGAGTTCTTGGGCTGTAGATTTTTTATAAATATATTAGTTTGTACTAAAACCTGTGTAATCTGAAAGGATTTAGGCTAAAAGTGAGAGAAGCAATTCAGCTGCTGTGAAAACAGTGTCAGCAGTACCCAATCCAAGACTCAGTGCTCTGATTGCAATCTTAGTAAGACGAATGTAATTCTTGTGTATCTGAAATGTCTGATTTCTTTCAATGCTTTTGAAAAATCAGGTGTTTAATGACCTTTTTATGTAGAGAGCTACAGCTGAATGTTACGAGCAGCCCTATTGATGAAAAAGTAGGAAGTGACAAAATAACGGAACCTTTCGAGCGCCAACATTCCTCTCAGTTAGGCTTCACAGACTGTTGTACGGGCAGGGGTGGTCTTACTCTGATCTGATCAGCCATCACGTGAAAACGGTTGCACAGCACCAAATGTGATCTTCAACATTCTGTCGAGAAGAAATCAAAGGTCCTGTAAGGAAAACCAAACCTGGATGTTAGAGTTAACGCCAGATTTCTGGAGGCTTAACGTTTTGTTTGCACAACTTTAAAGCAAAATTACCTTTTTGGTTTGGGTTTTGGTTTTTGTTTCATTACAGGGGTAGTTTGTGGCTATGAAGAAAAGGAGAGGTTTTTGTATTGAAGCTTTGAATGTAGCCAGTGAAATTATTTGTGCTTCCAGAAGACCACCGCGGGAAGCGCGTTGCTTTCTGATCGCTTAAAAAGGGAGCAGCGTTTAGAAACGTGGTGATCTGGTTTTGCATGACGATAAACTAAAGCTCTTAGTCGGGCTTCAGAGGGGTATTTCACCAGCGCTGTAGTGTGTGCTGATGACTGAAAGGCAAACGCTGAATCTCTTCTCAGAAGGATGAGCAGCGAAACGCAGTTTGAATGGTGAGCGCTCTGCCCACCGTTAGTAAAGTGCTTACTGATAAACCAGATTCTAGAAATTACCCAGCTACAGTCTCCTACACCGTTTCAAATATTGAGATGCTGACAGACAGCTGAGTGAATCTTAGTGGGATACTTTTAAGAAGCTCAGATCTGTTCCTCGGCGCTCGAGGAAGGTGATGTATGGCCAGCTTTGTCAGATCACATTAATTCACTGTGTAGCCACTGCTGAGTTCAAGTTTCTCGCTCCTCAAAGAATTGGAATTTGGTCTACTTCCACTAAATGCTTTGTGCACCTCATTTTCATGGGGTTGAAAATTTTAATTGAATTCTTTCTCTGAAAGCCTTCCTCAAAAGGTTGTTCAGCCTTTGAAGCTGGAAGAGAAACTGTGGAAGTGTAAGAATAGAGGCAAAATGTTGTGTTAGATCTCTTTTGTCAGTGGTTGCCCTTTTAAGTATTTCCTTCAGTTCCTGACAAGATGATGCATTTTGAGATGAATAGCCATCAGTTACATTTAACAACGCCTTTTCTCTTTCTGTAGTGCTTTTATAAATTGCAGTGATCTTAAGCAGCCTAATTAGGGTTCCACCTAATTTATACAGACGATTTATACAAATCCTGACTAATATTAAAGAATTCATCTTTATTTGTTTGAGGCAATGTCAGGCAGATACCACTGCAGTAGCCTTTTAAAATAAGATGCAAAGAATGCTGTTGGAAGAATTGAAGAATTCCAATTCCAGAAAAAATAGAAGCTTCATAAAGGTGTGATAGAAGAGTCAAACTGCCCCCATGCTGGAGTTAATGCAGAACTTAGGAGTTAAAATATCTTTGTGTTTGTTTGGTTGGTTGTTTTTTTTTTAGCGGATTTTGGTTTTCTGGGGGTTTTTTGTTGGGTTCGGTTACAGTGTTGGTAGTAGACAAGCATCAGGAGTCATGATTTTTTTGGATAACGGATTTTGGGTTGTTTACTTCTTCCACAAAATGTTAACAACCAACCTCATGACCAGTTGATCCAGGCTGGGCAAGGCAGCACAACTAGACAGTGCTTTGCATGGTAAATGGTAATAATAATATGCGTGCTAAAAAAGAGCTGCATAAAACCCACCACCCTCCCCCACCTCCAGGTTGTCATCTGTCCCCCTCTGATTTTATGTGCACATTGAAATGTATTTATGGTTTTCTCCACTGCCATAAATCAGATGTAGGTGACAATATATCCAAATAACCTCTTTGATGCATGGTTTTTGTTAATAATTATGTGCTGCTAATAATTAACAGGTGTGTGAAAAAATGAATTAGTAATGAGAAGAGAGTTTGTAAGCCGTCTGTTATCATCCCTTGACAAATGCAAGCAAGGGCATAAACTGAATGCTAAGGCCCTTGATTAGAGTTTAATGGGATTTGGTAAGTTAACCCCTTTTGTCGCATAATGATGCCGTGCTTTTATTATGGGACGTTTGTTGTCTGATAGTAACAACATGGGGGTTTTTTTTGGTTTAACCCAGCCTTCCTAAACAGAAAATCTTAAGTCCCAGAGTTAGTGGCTTAAGATTTTGAGCTCTGTTTTCCAAGTAACTTGGTAGTTTAAAAAATTCTGCACAGTGATTGCTTACTGGCTACTGAAACAGTTTAATGGGCTTTTCCTCAAATTATGGATCCTGTCTTAGATACACCCTGAATTTCAATCCTCCAGACAATGAAACCTTGCAACTGTTCACTAAAGAGACTTGCGCTGAGAAAGCACAAGGTTCCCAGCTGGCAGCTTTGGTCTCTCCTACGCGTTGAGAACCATGCCAGGAGGTGTAGTCTCTTGGTTCTGATGTGGCCTTCTAAGAATGATCAGAAGATTCTTGTTTCCAAGCATTGCTGGCATGGTCTAGCTGAACTCCTTTTAATCCGTCGCTGTTTGTGGATAAAGTCGAATCGTTGCAATTTTGGTCTCTAAAATGAAAAAAAAAAACCTGTTCTTTCTCTCAGATGATTTTGTCAAGCCTTTGCATTGTTTTGCCTCATCTGCTCTTCTGTTTTACAAACAATTATTTTATGATCATAGAATCATTAGGGATTGGAAGGGTCTTAGTTTGCTTTTTTTTGAAGGTTCTTATCTTTCTGTTCTACTGGTTTCAGTGTTCAAAAGGTCTCTTTGGCTGTATGCGGTGTATGGGTGTCAATAAGTGTTCGACTTCAGTACTAGAAGTCAAGATATTAAATTTATCTTGAAGGAATATCTTAAAAATATTATAGTGTCCTCAGGACAGCTGGCTGGCTTGAAAAGGTATTATACACTTAACCTAGAAAGACACCTGGAGCTGCAAAGCTGGGTGGCTGCAGGCGTTTCTGCTCAACCTTAACAATGCGGTCACTTGTGTGTTGAGTGGTAGTAAAAAGAAGAGTTACCACATTGTTGCTGCTATTCCTGCATTTGCTGGCAGCAATAGGTATGTAAAGCATTGGGGATGTGACTTGCGATGAAACGAAGAAAACCTTAGAGGACTGTGAAACTGGGACGTGAACATTGAGATCTGAAGTCTGCCAAAACTTGGTTTGGAACTTGGTTTTGAGACGTGGTTGTGGGAGAGTCCTGTCAGTTTTCTGTGTAGTAGCTTTGTGTTGACTCAACAGCATATTTCAGGAGGAATCTGGTGTGAAATACCTTCTATTAAGCTCTTCAGAAGACAGTGGCACTGATCAATTTTTTCAGTGTTTCACCAGTAGATTCCCCGGTTTCCTTCATTAACACTCTTGCAGAAGGTCGCCTGTGATTTTGAAGACAAATATTAGTGTGTTCTAATCAATGCTTGCTCATGGCATGTCAGTCAGTGGCTTATTTCTGTTTGTTCTAACAATGGTGCTGCCTATTTAGGTACTAGACATTATCAGACAAGGTGGACATCACACCTGGTGGTACTGACTGCAGTGCTTGAAAACCTGTGGCAAGAGCTTTTTTGCAATGGGGACAGCCTTGCTAGCTAATGAAGCTTACAGGACTAGCACTGGGCACCCATCCTGACCTAGTGTCTTGTAGTTCCTTGTGTAGCATTAAAGTTTTGTTCTGTGAGATGATGCATTACCATTCCACTTTTTTTTTTGGAGTAGATGGCTTTTCTGAAAAGTGTTTCTAAATGCTCTGAAGATACGTGAGGATTTCTCCTTTGTCATGTGAAGGCTGAACCTGAATCAGTTGTACGGTCATGTTAGTTAATAGAAGGGAGTTCCAAGCTGCTTAGATTGAAACTAGTGCCTGATCTGTGTTCCTTTTTTGGAGTATGGTTTTCTGTGATCTCCTTGGGAAAGAGAGACATTCTGTGATCTTCCCAGGCCGAGAGACATTAACGTTGCACTAGACTGCACTGCAGTGACTGTTGGAAACAGGCACTTGGTCTTTTTTTCAGTCGAGTGGTATGATCTTCTGAAAGTGCTAACAGCCTGTCCTGACCTTCACTAGAGCCTTCACGAGCACACTGCCCGTTAGGAAATTGGCTCAAGCTCCGTAATGGCTTGTTGCATAGCCAGCCTTAGTTTGGTGCATCTACCTGCAAATAAGGATGGCAGCAAGGTGACGGGTACTGTCAGCAGGTCTGCGAGGTGATCAAGTTTTATCATTTAGAAATGGCCAAGTTGCCCGAGGAATTGTATGTTGTTAATCTCTTTGGGTGACTCTGAGTTCCCTGTGGGAATTTCCAGTGCAGATAATGAACAAAACCTGCTCAAACCTACCTGAGATCAGCACCAAAGGACCTGCTCACAATCGCAGTTTGCTCTGTGCTTGTATAATACACATAGTGAGTGGCTGCTCTCCAGCCTTTTATTACCACCGCGTTTGCACGGTGAACTAAAATATCCTTCCCTTTATCTTCAATTCTTCACTTCCCTTTTTTATAAGCAACTTCCTGAAGGGGAGCCTTGCATTTGTTAACTAGCGCTCAGTGACTGGTGCGTCAGCTCAGCTGTGCAACATGCCAACACTAACTGCTCCTAAATAACATCTATTTGCATAGTGCATTGAGAGCTGTGAACTCTCCTCTCATTAAGTGTGTGAGAACTCTCGCTCAACCAGAAACACTAAAAATTGAGCTGCGCTCCTGTGGGCTTTTTCTACTGTGAGCCTTTCCAATGTATTACACCGCTGCGACGCTTTCTGGGGTGACTGATGCGACGGCGTTGCAGTGAGGCAGAGGAACGGTCTAAATGAACTGCATGCTTTGGTTTCCCATTTAAACTGTTTCATGTGCTCTGCCACCTTGCCCTGTCCTGTTACACGTTTCTGGATGCACGAATGCTTCCGGTGGCATTTCAACAATAACCAGTTAATAGCGGAGTGAGGAGGAAATGAGGAGTCGATTGAAAACACCCCGTTGCCAAACTCAGCACTCTTGAACTTCAGTTTCACAGTTCTTTGTGCGAATTTATGTGGTGATGTCCGGCAATATTTTATTGCAAGTTATGTTTTGTAATACTTGAGCAATATATAACTGTGATCAATGTGGTGACCTCAGGGAAATTGCTTATGTAATTACAGAAAGTTTACAGTAGTGAGACAAGGAATGGGGGAAAATACATCACTGTAAAGTATAAATATGTTTAAATTACATTTAGGATTTGGAATAGTTCCTTGCTTGTGTTTTACAGAGCAATCTGTGATTTAAATCAGGTTTAGTTGTGTGGGTTTTTTTTTAAATTGGGCATTATAAATCAAGAGTAGTTGCTGCATATAGCACACAAGAGGATTTCTTATACATTTTAATGTTGCATAAGTAAGAAATACCAGTGGTTCAGCAGTAAAATTGCAAATGTAAGCAAAAGTGAAGATTTTTCTAAATTTAACTAGGTTGCATTTGTTTAGTAAACTCCAGCTATAATTTACTGGTTTATTGCATTTGCTGTTGAGAACTTGGTAGCTTGAAAAGGGGGGGTGGGAATAAAGGAAGCAGCCATGGTGTAATTGTTCTGGAACTGAGGGGAGTAGCTGGAAGAGGGAAAAATACTAAACAATCTGCATACAGTAAGTTAGAGAGAATAAATCTTGGCAAGATAATACACTCCTGCAGCAGTGTTTGTTTGAGACTTCGAGCTACTTGCTAGCTACATGCTAGCTGCTAGCTACGTGCACTCTCTGTTTGTGGGCTAGGATAATTCCTGATAAAAACATCAAGCTCAAGACGTTGTCATTGTGCGCTGCTCAGACTTTCTGGAGGCGTGAAAGGGGAAGCTTTTCTTATTAGTGAGTTTTGATATACGAATAATAGACTGTAAGACAGGCGTGCTTTAAAACACAGCGCGTGCATTCGATTCTGAAATGAGGAGGTTTAAAACTTTATTTGAATTTGCTCTGGAGTTCTGCCCGTACATACTTTTATCTCTGGCTGGATTTCTGTATCTCTCAGTCTGTTAATATAAAAGCTGGCTTAGTTTAACTGTGGTTTGAAAGAAGTGAATGCTGGGATTGTGCTGGGTGATGTTGATTAATAGGTGTGTGAGGGTGAAAGACTCCAGGGCCAAGCAGTAGGTCCATCTTGGTGGCATCTGATGTTGATTGGCTTTGTCCTGCGCGGCTGCGCTGGAAAAGCGGACATTAAGATTAAGTGATGCTGTCGTGTTGAGGAGCGCTGCACTGCATCATTCTGGGAAGAGACAGCTGTGGTGGTTAATCCTTCATCACCAAGGGAGTGCTGCCAGCAGAAAGATATACAGCCAAAGATAACCCTCCATAACTTGTGCTAAAGATCAGAAAACTTTGAATTCACATCCATCTGTTTGGTCTGGGGTGAAGATGAAAGATAGGCAGAATAGGAAATAAAAAAAACTCCAGTGGGATTAATCTTAGACACAGTATGCAGCAAGTTGTAAAAAGGCAGGAGCTAATTTTTCACCTGTGTCTTAAAATAACTGGATCATCCAGGATCCAGAAACTTAATTTTATTTCAATTTTTGTAATGTTCGTACTCATAACGTTCATTTAGTATGTGCAGCACATCTTTCCTGGAGGCAGTTCAAAGATGCTGGGGTTCATAGTGTAAGGTTTAGAAACGACAACTGTCTGCTAATGCTGCGCTTCTAAGTAACTGATGCCTGGGAATAGGTGACAATGGAGCTTTTAGCATAGTCTGTGATGGAGAACTTTGTTATTTACTTTTATACTCAGCAAGTCAGTTCCAGATTATTATACATCAGATGAGAATATGTTCTGTCTGAAATGCTTGAGAACAGAAGCAGCTATATTGTTATGCGTAATTTATTCATACACAGTAAGTACCATCACAAAGACTAGCTCCAGTTGTCATCTTTGGGAATTAATTGATACGAAAGAGTGAGATAGCCAAGAGGAAAAAACATATTGCTTTAGAGGGCGTCTTCTAAGCAATAACCAAATTAATAAAGTGCGCTTCAATGGCAGTCATTAGTGATACTAATTTGATACGGTTGTCCATTATTTTAATGTAGACTATCACTTTAACACGTGTTTCCAACCTTAAAGTAGTATTCAAAACTACGGTGGAGAAAAGGGGGAAATGCACTACTTGTTATTATTGTCATGGTGATAGTTACTGCTGCGAGGAAAGTGGGTTATTTCTTTAAGCAGATTGGTGGTTGGGTGGAGGTGAAAATGATGGAAGAATCTCCCTGTTGCAGCCTTGTTGCACAGAGGAGTAGAACATCAGCAATGGGCAGGAGCAGCGGTTGCTGAGCCTGGTCTTGTGTCTACTTCTGCTTTAGCCGGTGTTTGGCAATGGGTGGTTCACTGACCCTTAAGTTGTATATTTAATGTCTGCATACCATAGATTGCTTACAGAAACAACTGAAATGGAAGTTATTCCGTTGGCATAAAGGATTAGTTTTTGTGTCTAAGGTCCTTTCACTAAATCTCTCCACAAAACTACAGGCACTTAGACTTATTGTTCCAGCAATGCTATTTTCTTTTCTAGTGAAGCTGCAGGAAAGCCTTCTAGTCTTTATGCCTAAGCACTTTTAATACCTGGGAGAGATCATCTTCCCTAACTCATAATGAAATGGATTTTCTGCTCAGCAAGTCAGGTCCTTCTATTGTAGACTTGTGGATGCGTGGGACAGAGTAAATACATTATCTTCTTGTTAATTTTGATTGCAAACTGCCTAAGCTTGATTTATTTATTTGTTTGGGGTTTTTTATATACAGCTATGGGTTGGGGAAGGTGATCTTTGTTCTTCTAAGGTCCATTTTTAGTCTTCCTCTGACTTTAAATGTGGTAGTGGCTTAACGTTGCCTTTTAAAAGTGCTGGCGGTGTAGAGGTTAAGAGGAGTGAACAATTCTTTGCGTGCTTGTATATTTGTTCAAATCCACGTGTTAAATAGAACACAAGTTGAAGTGAGCACGCTTGTTCACGACGAAAGCTAAAATGCCAACAATTGGAAAGGAATGGGTTAATACATTTGAACAATGAATGATATCGTAGGTTTGTAAGAACTGGGTTTGTTCTTTTTTCTCATACACGTTTGTGTTGTTTGACCTGGCCACCGAAGCAAACAGCTGTTTAAGGTGTAGAAAATGGATCACAATGTGCAATTTCTTGAATGATATGATGTCACCAGACCTAATAGTACTGTAAAACAGAAGCTGTGAGCCCCGCTTTAAAAAAAATACAGACTGTTTTAAATGAGAACTGAGCGTTTGCTGCTGTCCGTGTGCAAAACCGAAGGGCATTCAGATGTGTTTCAATGAAGCTGTAAGTTCCTGTCCAAACTGGTAAAGACTAATGGTGATTGCTTAGCTTCTGCTGCTGCATATACCCCAGCATATTTAAGAATGGTTCAGCTGATGGATTGGATAAAGATTTGGGATGCAGGCCCTTTGACTTAAAAGCTTCTTAAGTAGTAAAAGGGAAAAGTTTGAGCTTCCTTTTTAAAAGGAAAAACATGTTGCAGGAAGGATATTCCATCCTCCCTGCAACGTGGACCGAAAGGAAAAAGCTAACATGTATTTGTTGTACCAGCATATTTTCACACTGCTGGACAGTGCGTGTTTACATCTGGTTCTGATGCAGCTGTCAGAGTATAACTGATGAGCATCATCACTTAAATTGTAAGAGAAAATGTCTTGGTGTAGAGGAACATGATAAAGTGCTGTACACCAGGCACTATGGACGTATGTGGTCAACATTTGCTTCTTCTCCTCCTCCTCAGCCTTCCTTTGCTGCCCTTGCCAGCATCTCCAGAAGTCATCAGGAGTGGTTCAGCCCAGCCTCCAGCCTTCTAATCCCACTTTGGTAGTTGTCAGATCATATGAAATGTCAAAATTCATGTGGCCTTCATGAAGAGATATATTTAGTACAGCTGCTGCATACCTACGTTGTACCTCTGACATTGACATATTAGTTATGCTGTCTTTTGCAATCTGATATCTTTAAATTTGCCACCTTGTTAAGTTTTGATTAATGTGATTCCATTTCAGTGAAGTAATTGGCTTGGCCTGTTGTAGAAAATAATCAGCCTTTCTACGGAACAAATGCTAGAACATGCTAATGAGGGAGTGAGTTCGTTAAATTGATGGCGTAGAGTGACAGTTATTAATGATTGTTATGATAAACAGACGAGTGCGAATTGGGACGAGTTGGGCAAAAGTGACAGTTTAAAAATAACGCATATTGGAAAGTACTAACGAAGTAATATACTGTTAGGAAAACAATCATGCAAGTTGTCAAGGGAAGAAGTGTAATTATACAGCTGCACAAGCTGCCTGGGAGGACAGGGACCTGGCTGATAATGGACACATTTTTTGTTGGCAAGGGGAAAATATGTTATGGCAGAGAGGAGTACAGACTGATAAATTAATTGGCCTTTCTCATTGTTCCAAGAGCAAACCTGGCCAGCAATAACCAAGTAGATTAGGTAAATAAATGAAGTGACCAGCTCTTTCTCTGCATCTGACCCATTCCCTGCCCTTTCTTTTAAACTCACCTAGGCGTGAACCGCCAAATCCAGCTGTTTGTGTAAATAGAGCTTTCTGGAAATACTTACAGCTTTTTAAAATGAGATGCTTTGTAGTCTGGAATTTTGTTTTAAGATGAAAGTGAATGATAAGCCATCAACCTTTTGCAAAGCAAGATGGAGGATGCAAGCAAACTTATTTTTAGGCTAACCTTCATCTTCTTCAAAGGCAAATTTGTGCAGAGCTGACCATCTGAAAGCCTGCAAGAGAAAAAGAAGATTGTCATTGCTGGTGGAGATATGGTGTGACTTCTGCTTATTGTTGCCTAAGTTTGGTGCTAAATGGCTTGAGGTTTTTGGCTGTCAGAGAGGCAGCTCTGCGTCTGACAGCAGTGTTGTACAGAATTCATCTGTCAGATTGCCTGTGTGAAGGAGCAGAGGATAAATGTGGACTATTATCCTGATAAGTATAAGGACATGCAAAGTACGTAGACCATTGTAAAAAGAAAGAAGTAAAGCAGGCATGAGAAAAATTTGATAATGTCAATTATATGCCAATTTCTTACGAAGATTTGTCATTAATAGGAATAGTAAGTAGCACGTTGTGGATCACTTCACTTTGTGACTGTGGGGATGTATTCAGGCAGGTGTGGAGTTGAGTGGTCAGTGTGGTTCTAGTTCTTTATTTGCTTGTTTATACTGCTGTGCATTTAAATGCTACCTTTCCTCCATGGAAACGTGAACAAATTACCACGATCTCCACAAAGACAGAGGAAGTGATTTTGGAGAAGTTGGCTAAGAGAAAGCACTGTCATCACCATAAAATTCCAGCTGCTCAGGACACACCAATGAATAGAAGATGGAGAAGAGTTTACATTTTATATGACAAGCTGCAGCCACATCAGCACTGAACGGTGCCTGTAAAATGCTTACGTAGCCATTTCGCAAGATGTTTTACTAGATTCAGCTTGGTCATCTTGTTGCATGGTCTCCAATAATCATGTTACCCGTTCCCTGTGACAGCCCTCAAAGCCATGATCTGTTCATTAATCTTGCTCTAGCTTTCTAGTTTTCTCTCATAACTACTACTTTGCATAATCTTGGACTAGTGAGCACTGATTTATCGGATGCAATCATCTAATCAAAATGAGCAAGGATAGCCATCCTCTTTATTCAACAGTTAAGTCTAAGCCTTTCTTCTTAGTTTGTTCGGGTGAAATCCCACCAGTCCTTGGATTTCACTGTTGGGGAAAGGAGAAAAAGAATAAAGTGCAGTTTCTGCAGAACTTGCGATTTTTCCTAGTAGTGTCACAGATTCGATGCGTGTCAGGAATAGCTTCAGAAACTGCTAATTAGTAACTTTGTGCAATTATTTTATATAGATTCTATCATAGTGGCCTTCGTAGTTCCATTCAGAACATGCAAATCAGTGACGAAAATGCCTGTTTAGAAACAAAAATGTAGTCATTCCAAAATCTCTTTGTCACACAGAACAACAGGCATTGCATTGTACGCTGTCTTGCACTTCTCCAGATGATGAAGTTTGCTTTGCCGTCTTAGAATCATAGAACCATTAGGGATTGGAAGGGACCTCGAAGGATCATCTAGTCCAATCCCCCTGCCACAGCAGGATCACCTAGACCAAGTC
>JAOXOE010000632.1:8531856-8548003 GCA_028565055.1 Phoeniculus purpureus | reverse complement strand
GCTCAACCTGTCCCCTGTGGCAGCCATCTCTCCCCTTCACTTCCGTACCCCACCGACCTCCACCCCCCTGCCCTATGCACGCTACTGTGTGCAGGAGGGAAAAGAAACATCCCCACAGCCGAGACGAATTAACTCCTTGTATGCTGAAAAAGCGTTTGATGCAGGAATGCCATAAGCAAACACGATTTCACCAAATCCAGAACAATGCTCTCCCTGGGAAGAAGGTTTGCTTTATAAAAAAAATAACAATTTTTGAGGAATTTATATTAGCTATGAAGCCTTATCTGTTTTACTTCATAGGAATAAAGGTAGGTATTTCACCAGTTGCTAGGGTCAGTGGTCGTATCAGTAAATACTAGGATTTGATCAGTGTTTTCTTTGTGGTTCTTGAATTGAGAGCTATCCATGGTCCAGAAAAATTATATCGCTTGTTTAGCTCTGTCTAAAAGCAATAATAAGGCTATTCAGATATTATCTGTAACTTCATTTTGTGTTGAGCAGTATTCGTAATGCTGTCATAAACTATAGTAAAACACTGTTTCCTAGGCTTTACTGATAGGATAAATATTCCCTAGGAACACACAAGCAGAACATGCAGATTGTTTAGCATGGCTTAAATGCACCTATTTGGAACATAACCATGTTAATATTACATCTTTCGGGTTTGGCAGGAGCCTTAAGAGTGTAGTATTTCAACACTGGTTTTATAGAAACTTGCTGCATAACTGGATGGGATTAATAATGGATGAGATATATCACACTTAGCACAGTATTAAATTCTAGCAGTAGAAGGATGCAAACCAGTTCATAACCTTACAAGAAAATTCTGTGCTACAGAAACCTTGATAATATTGTACAATCAAATTAACAATGAATAAATGTTGAAGTCTTTTCTTTCTGTCAGAAGTAGTACTTGTGGAGACTCCTGTCAGTCATGTGTACTTTCCTGAGCAGGTCACTGTAAAGATCCTAACGTAAAAAGATGTAGTGGGATTTTCTGTGATTCTGTGATTTTGGCTGCAAAAGGCATTAAAGTTTTAAGGACCTTAATAATGATAGGAAATTTTGCATGTTTCATTTCTTGTGTGAGTAGCTTGAGAGCAGAGACGTGTATGTAAGAGTGTAGGAGTACCTTGGTTCAGAATATCTCTGTTTATCAAAATTATGTGAAATTAATGACTGGAATAAATATCATTCTTAGCCAGTAGGCAGTTGGTTCAGTATAGACCTTTTAATCCAGATGTGACAGAAAGAGGAAGCAAGACCCCAGGGATGTACCTTCCAAGGCTACAGCTCTTACCATAAAGGACATCTGGGATCTATCAGTCAATAGCTTTTCTTATACTTTTACACTGCTTTACTGGAGAATTCTGTCACCATTTATAAGTTGGGTGAATACTGTCAGTTCCCACCTTCTTTCATTCAAAGGGTTACCAGCATCACTTCTTAGGAACCTTATGACCTTCTAAGGTGTTTGGTGATAGATTGGGAAGGTATGGCTCTCATCTCTCTGTAGAAGCTAATAGGTCTTCTGTCACTTCCAGTTTGAACAACTGGGGCATCAGAAACTGCTACTTTATGTTTCCCCTCTGGAAAACCATACGAAACTGAATGAGACTCTTTCAAGCTGCAGTGGAATGAATTTTGAAATTTAAAACACCTACTTTTCTCTGAATACAAAGTTTATAACAAAAGACTTTGCTTTCACCAATCAGACTGTCATACTTCAGGGACAAGGGTGAAAGACGTTAAAAAATATGGTTATTTTAGTTCCTGCATCACAATAAAGCTTCATGTTAGACTTTTTTTTTGAAAACAGAAGGGAGCAAACATAATCACAGTGAATATCATATTTACCTCTATGCTGCATGTGCAAATGTGGATAGCTTGAATACTTGTAGCAACACAAAAAGACAGGCATTTTTGTAGCCCTGTAGGGACAAAGGCTTTCCTCTGGCCTTTGAAAACTGTCCTTGTGTGGCTGGCCAAGGTAAGGTCAAGATGTGTCATTTTGGAGATTGAAACTGAGACGAAATGAACCAACCACTTGTGCGAGAAACTGAGTGTCCAGAAGACTAATGTACATGTTTATTCAATTCATTTGTTATCCATAACAAAATGTGTTTGGTTTTGAAGAGCAGATCTGCCACTGTGGAGTGAAAAAGTAGTGTAGACAATATAATGGTTCTCAAAAATTGTATTTCTTGGAGATTGTTTTGTGTTCTAGATTTCCAAACTGGAACTGTGTGATGGGGACAACAAAGTAAAGTAGATCTCAAAATACAGGAACCTCATGTAAGATGCCCGAAGGGATTTGTTAGGGTTTCCTTTTTGAAGTAGGAATCTGAGAAGAAAAGTGTGCTGTCAAAGTTTTATATTAGGAGGGAAAAAAAGTAGATTGGAGTAAGAGTTTTCATTCTTTGCCTTTACTCCTTGATCAAAATGTGGACCAGGCTAGTAAATGCTTGAAATATTACTGTTAAAGGCTGCTCTGAATTTTTATTAGTCATTATGATATATTTGTTTTAACTTCGAAGAGTGCATAAATTAAAAAGAGATGGTGCCTCAGAGAAATGTTTACAATAAATGCCAAATGACTAAGCTGGCCTCTTGCTATTTGAAGTGTTTGTTCTGAGGCAAGGTTATAAAGTATATTGATGAGGAAATGAAGGGAAAAGAAAACACGATTCTTGATGTCTTTACAGGTGTAAGGGTTGCTTCCAAGGTTGTTGTTCTTGTTAGGACTATATTTGCAGATTCCCATCAAGCTCAAGTTTTAGGAGACACTGTATGTGCTAAAACCATACCTGTCTCAGATCGATGCATAATTTGAATGACAGCTGAAATCTGGGGGAAGTAACACTGTTTTCACTGTATCTGGAGAAATTCAGGCAGTTATAGGGTTTCCCAGTATTTTGAAATGCTGCCTGACTTATGTTGCCAAACTGCATCTCACCAGTCAAAGATTAATTCATAGAATTATAGAATCATAGAATCATAACGGATTGGAAGTGACCTCAAAAGATCATCTAGTCCAATCCGCCTGCAACAACAGGATCACCTAGACCAAGTCACACAGGAACTCGTCCAGGCGGGTCTTGAATATCTCCAGTGAAGGAGACTCCACAGCCACCCTGGGCAGCCTGTTCCAGTGCATCAATTCACTTTTCTTATGAACAGTAAAAGAAACCTGAAGAAGTTAGAGTTTTTATCTTTGTTTTTGTGAATTCAAAATAGATCTGAATTTCACTGAGAGGCAATGTTTATAAATACATCTTTCTACGTGTACGCATGTGTATATGCAGCACCGATTTTACTTGACTCTGCACTTCAAACGCTTATATTTTAAGGATTTAAACTACTTGGAAAAGGAAAAGGAGATTAAATAAATTGTGTCACTCTTTCTGTTGGACCTCCATATTGTGATTGTTGCAACCTAATGAAGTCAATTAACTTCTTAGAATAGCTTTGCTTACCATCATTTATACCTATCCACCTGGTCTTGCCCTAAAATTGCTGGTTTATTTTTAAAGCTGAAGTTGCTTAGCAGGGGATGATCTGGAAATACTGTTCAGAGGCATTTATGTGCCCTTTTTTTAATGTTAGTTGCTTTAGTTCTGTAACCAGTAAATGTTGATCTGAAACCTCACTAACAATTGATTGACATTCATACTTTATCTTTGAACTAGATCTAAAACGTAATTAATGACATCTTTACACTCCATCGTATCTCCCTTCCAGTTACGTTTAGTATTGCATTGTATTTTTAAATGTAATAGTTTTTATGCCTTAAATTTTATATTAGATTTTTCCCTTTTTTTTTTGGCACGTTAGGCTAATCACTTAATCCTGGCGGATTGGACTAGATGATCTTTTGAGGTCCCTTCCAATCCGTTACGATTCTATGATTCTATGATTCTATGAATCCTACACTCAAAATAACATATACTTAGCTAGCCAGACCTAAAACTGGTTCAGACTTGCCGCACTTCTGAGATCATTCCTGTACATATATAATGATACCAATAAACATAAATAAATCCTCAGACACTTTTGCTAGAGGCTAAAGAGGAATTTACTTGAAAGCATTTCTATAGTCTATATTTTTCGTGCCAGATCTAAAATCGTTTGTGTTTGCTATTTGGTTTGTATAAAGAGAGTCCCTTAGCCCTCCGTGATGTGCCTTCTTTTTCCCTGACAGCTAAGAGTGTTAAGACAAATCCTGGGTCGAGGATATTAATTTAACAGAGTGAGGTCAGAAGCTGGGACTAGAATTTAACTGGATACTCATAGTGATAGGCTTTTTTGAAATGTCTGTCCAAATAGGACTATTTGTTTAGATTTTGCAAGAGTGCAAAAATAAGAAGAAATACAGGCTGTTAGCAGAAAGAGGGCTGTGATGATTATGAGCTGCAATTACTTTTAGTGTAAATCAAAAGAAGGGAAGAAGTTCTTAATAGATTCTCTGTGTTGCAGACCTACTCTGTTGCTTGTATTCCGTATCCGAATGGTAGATATCTTGCCCTATTTCAAGTCATGGTATGCTTCTATTTCCCACTAACTAATGCTTCTGTCTCCCATTTTGAGGTTTTGGTATCTTGATGCATTCCAGACGTATTTGCAGTTGGTCTTGACAACTGTAGTTGGTAGGACTCAGATGAATATCTTGGTTTATTTGCAGTCTCAGAAATACCTGCAAGCTCTTTGGGTAGAGGTAGTTGCCTCAGCTTAACTTGGCAAAATTTAACGTAACGTGGTGTGAGTCACAGAGGTTGCTATACCTTTGGCAGTGTGTGACTTGACAGCTTTACCCCTCCTCACTCAAATACAAAGCTGAGATTGCCTTTGCTCTTCAGGAATATTCTTAGCCACAACCAGTGTGGCACAGTAGCTCACTGTCAAATATGCCAAGGACTTTTGGACATCTCAACTTCTTCTATACAACAACAGCTTTCCCCCTCTTATTGCATTTGTACACTTGTTGGAGTTTTTTGATGCATCACAGACCTTTTGTTCTTGCGTTGGCTTAAGAGTTCTTGTGAAGTGGCAGCTTTTCTTCAGCTCTTTGTTTTATAGGTACTTTATTCTCAGCAGCCTGCAAATAAAGTAAGTCTGTAGAGTCAAACAGCTGCTAATTCTGAAGGCTGTAGGAGTCATAGTGACAAATTATGACAAAGCACTTCTAAAGTAGTGAAGGTGGATCAGCAACATAGGATTGAGCGCCGAGTCCGTGCTGCTAATTGTCCTGGATATCTGCTTTTGGACATAACGTCGGAGATGCGTTCTGAATGGCGTTCTACAGCCTGGTGCAGAGGAGGAAGGCCAAGGTGAACGACACAAGGAAATTGGCATGCAGTATCTTACTAGTCACACTTCTGCCTAACCAAGTATTGTTCAGAACATGCAAAGTTGTTCCAAAAATAAATATTCAGAGATGGGAAATAGACGTATGCGCAGCTTTGTGTCGCAGTTAAAACTAGTGCTGGTCTAAAGGAATGTTATTGTCCACTTGGAAATCTTCTCCCTCACCTATTCTAGCACTTAAATTCTGTTAGTTCTCTTGGATCAGTATAACTTGACTGGAAGTATTCATTAGGTTAACCATAGCATGTTTTCTATTAGCTTACTGCAGTAGCGTATTCTCTACGCTACTCCGAACCAAGGTTATCCGGCAAAAGTCTGATCCTGTGTCTTTTGAGCACAGGATGCACAGCTGATGACTGTGGTGCGTTTGGAGTGTGCTGTAAAACCAGGAACAGTTGTAGGAATGCATTTCATTTTGGTCCAAGGAACTGGATGACTGCTTGAGAGCCTTCCTGGCTCCTTGTTTCTCTATTTTCTATCCTGTGCCTTCTAATACATTTTTTGGTGGTATTGTCATGGTTTGATATATTATTTCTATTTTGAGCTTTGTGGCTGTTTTTCATGAGTATATTAGTAATGTGAATTAGATCTAAATGGAATACATGGGATTTATCAACAGAAACCAAGGACTAAAGAAATACAGAGACCAGTAATACCTGCTACTTTAGCTAGGTACTTTTCCCTTTGTAATGAGATTTCTCCACAATTCAATGCATGACATTCAGGCCATTAGTGTAAATAAAGCAACCTCACGTGCATCAGTGCTTCCGTAGTTTAAAAGAAACCAAACCAGTGGCTTCAGGTTCTGTACCTTAATGATCATTACAATCTTGTTGGGCAAAATATGTGGACTGACGGAACGACACCTTATTGCTCATAGCTAGGAAAAACGTGGCACTGAAATAAGTAAACACAATACCCATTGGAGCGACAGCGTTACGTTACAGTACTTACTGCATTCTGTCTTATATTTAAGTGGAAAACCTACAGTCTGGCGCCAAAGGCAGGACCTCTAAAGATGTAAAACAAAAGAAATGCTTGACTTACTGTGAAGTACAACTAAGCAACTTAACTGACACTGATGTCAGTGGGGGTAAAACAATTAGTTTTCAGAATCTTCCCATTATTTCAAATTATTGCATGAAGTGTTGGCTAATTATGGTAATTTAGAACAAGTGGGTGGATTATGTTTTCTGTGTTTTTTGATTCCCCAGTGGCTTTATTCTCCTTTCAGAGAAAAATGCTTTCAATTTTCTGTGACTTTAGAAGTCCATTTTTGTTGTTGCTTTGTCTTTGTTGGCTGCTCTGCTGGCCCTGCATGACAGAACCTGCTTCCCCCAGCTGATGCTGGGACACCTTACTTTTTCAGGAGCTGTATTTCTTCCTCTCATTAAGATTGGAAGGGCTTTTTCTATGTTACCTTTCCAGTTAAAAAAACCCAGCAACATGACAACAGGTAAAATTCTGAGTTTCTCTAGCAAGTCCACTAAGGTGGAAGTAAATTAGGCTTTCCAGACTGTTCTAAGGCTGCGTCTCTGATGGTGTCCTTTGTCTTCAAATGGTGTTTTTCATGACGAGAGAAAATTTTCTGGGAGTTTGTAAGGCAAATGCAACACGCAGCAGAGATCTGACTTTCAAGGTCTGGGGTTTTTTTGTTGTTGCATTTTGTTTGTGTTGCTGTTTGGAAGGCTGCGTTGAAACGGAATGTCTGCAGTGTGTGCAGAAAAAAAGAAAGGGAAAGAAAAAGTCAAAGTGAGCCAAGCTGAATTAAGTGCTCCGTTTACACTGTGCATTTACATTGCAGCTGCGATTTCAAAAGCTTACTGTTGCTGCATTGGGCTAGCATTTCATATGCTTGACTCTTCTGCTGTTAATAGTACCCTCCATCTTAGCTTCCAGTGTGTCAAAGAGATTGTTTCTATTGTGTCTTCGTATGAGTCATGGTTCCACTCTTGCACTTTATATAGGCTACACCACAGCACGCTGCTTTAGTGCAAAACGTGTCATCCCAGAAATAATTTTCGTGCCAGTAAGAAGTTTTTCTCCTAAACTATTCATGGGCTCGGATATAAATGTCTTTTAAATTAATTGGAAAGTATTGTGTTTGGTTGTTTGTTTTTAATACAAAGACAGGTTTTTATCACAGTATATATCATTGTAAAGGTGAATGCGGTCGTAATTTCCTTCTGTAAGTTACAGTTAGAGATCTCTTGTGATTGCTCTTTCTTTATAGATTTGAATTATCTGCCATTCTGCTGGTCTAGCTATTTCCATATGAATATCTAAAGTCATTAGAATAATATCCAAAGCATAGACTACTGCATTATTGTGCTGTTTAATAAGTGCCTCGGCTGCTTCTCGCAGCAGTGCTATAGACTGGTTTTCTATTTTTGCAGATCACTGCCATTGTTTGCTGAGTGCCCATGTGGGAGCACTTTTTGTGATCTAGTGCTTGTGCTTGTATAATACTGACTCAGAAAAACAGCCCGCTTAGAGAGAAACATTAATTAGGTGCAAAGAAGGCATTATTCTATGCTTTGGAGGTGGGGGGGAAGTACAGCAAATAAATTATCTCCTATTTGTTCAATGTTTTATGGTTGTCAGCTGTCTGTTGCTGAAGAACCCCAATGGAGTTAAATGCTTGTGACACCTTGCCCAGTCAAGGTATAGTAAAAGCCTGTTACGGAACTCACTTTGTGACAGCCTGTGCTAGTTTATATTAGCTTAACCAATCAGGTTTTTTCTGTGCTTGGCAAAATTTGTTAAATTAATTCAGTTGCAATTAGCAGATTTATGGGAAAGTACCCTGTTATCCTTTAATTAGAGAGCATAAAACTACAAACTGAATCTGCTGGTTCTATTTGTGTAATAGGCAATCTATCTACGACAAGGTTTGATCGATGGAGTCGTATGATGCCCTTGCCTTGTTTTATATTGGCTGTCAGCTTTTAACTGGGACTGAAGTATCTGGGTAACAAAAATTGATATAATGACTTAATGCGCCTTATTCTCTTTGAGCTACATCAGTTTAGAGCACTTCTGAGAGAAAAATGTCTGGAAAATATCAGGGAGTCATTTATCAACCTGTTTTCATTAGCATACTGCCTAGCACTGGCAAGGATTTGAATAAAAAAAAAAAGCAGGATGGTACAATTTATTTCAGGTCTCATATTTCTTGGATGAAAGGAGACTTGTAATAAATGGAAAATACAGAAATGTGCACGTCTTGCTGATTTTTCCTAAATAAAAACCGTGCGAAAACATACCTTCGGTTTGATTGATAATAACACAGGAAGCATATGTGTACAAAGATAATCAGCAAATTAGCGACAATATCCTCCCATAGTACATGTTGTTAATTTATTTGAGGTATACTGCAAAATAAACCCCATGTCTCGTATGCTTACGTAGGAAAATTTGTGTGTGGGACTAGCAGGGAGGTGTCACTGTAGAGGGCTTTACAAAAGTGTAAGATCTGATCTTCTCAAAGATAAAGCTGTTAAGGTATTAAAGAACCGGCTGAAGGTGGAGTGAAATAGGTGCAAATCAAAACGTTTGCACAATGGGCAAAATGTATGCACTGGGCCATTTGTCCTACCAACTCTATGATGGTAACCGGAAGAGGTAATAATAACTGAAAAGCAGTTGTGTGCAAGTAAGTCCTTTTTTGCATGAAATTTTTATGCATCAGTCAGACTGCATACAGTGTGTCTAATGTATAAAATAAATTGGTGCATAAATCAGATTACGAGCAGCATGTAGGCAAGTCTGCATTTGCACACAGAAATCAAATCCAGGCAAGAGAAATTCCCACTTTAACCTTTACTGTGAGGATTTATCAGGTGCATGTTTAATTTTGTACCAATAAAAATAAAATAAAATATAGCATGACTTTCTCCCTGATGAAACTGGGATGCAACACAATAGAGAAAAGCCCTGAAAAATAAAGGATTTGTGGACATGCACGGTGTTATCTTGTGGCCCTTTCTATAGCTTCTAATTATGTCAAGGATTAGGAATGCCAATCAATAGAGAGTGATTTATGATTGGTATAAGCAATTGCACATGGCTTCACATTGATCAGTATGTAGATTTCCTGACATAAGAAGTTATTATCTATGACAGATACTTGTCTAACAGCTAGCTGAATTGCACATTTTTTCTTCGCTGTTATCAAACTACCACCAAATATAGACCATAACTTTGTTGCTCTTTGCATGTGAAAATAAAGCTATGATGAACAGTGGGTGTCAGCATATAGGTTGTCTGACAGTAACCACTATTTATTGATGCAACTTGTGCCTGCTATAAGATGACAATATCACCTAGTGTTGCCATGACACTGAAAATGAGTGTTGAGTCCATGATATTTTCTACAACTCAGTAGAAAATCTATTAAATCTAAGTTATCTATTGCTTGTCGCCCTGTAAACTGTCTCCAGGAGTGCAGTGCTGGTGCTCTAGTAAAGGAGACTTTGTGCTATACAAAGTGAACTCCTTTTTACTCCCCAGCACTTATATATATATATATATAAATAAAACATTCTGGTTAAAAAAGGTGATCAAAAAGCTGTAGTATTTTTATGGACTTTTACTTTCCAAGACTTTTCGATTACAACTAAAACTTGTCTGTTGTCCAGTTAGTGAAACGCTCAGTGGAGTTGGCACACGTTTCAGTGTCAGTGAATGTTAAGCAACACTTGTAAAGGTACCTTACTGCATAGTGCCTGATTTATGCTGATCCTTTGACTTACATACCTGTTGAAGATCTCCTTAATGAACCATGAGATCTCTGAATAGGAGGGGCACAGCATTCAGTGTAACAAAACCCTGTGCTTGACTGGTATTGTAGAGGCACTTACTTAACACTAGGTTTCTGTACTTCAGCTGTCTCCTGTTCTCTGCTCTACAATAACTCCAAACAAAGGACTGTTTTGGTTTTTATCTACATGAAGCTATTGTGCGGGAGAATATCTGGCTCTCTTTTGCAGTTAAGTTTGAACCTGCCCAGTAATTCCATTTTCTTCTAAAAATACATAGCATCCTTAACAAGAAACTAAACATCTATGGATGCCTCCCACCATTAAGTCTGTGTGATACTTATGTTTGGTTTTGAGTGAACAATGCAAACCCTGGCACAGCTGTAGGAACAAGACTGGTGATATACTATGGAAGAAGACCCCGGAGAAACAACAGGTCTGCTTTGGACTGTAATAGATGGGGTTCTAGTCTTTCTCTGCAGTCTCTCTCCCATCCCTTCTGTTTGGGAATAAGAATGGGGAACTCCCTGAAAAACAGAACTGTGGGAAAAGCCAGTGTATCATACATAGTACTTAAAATTCTCAATCTAAGCTTTAAAGAATCACGGAATCATCATGGCTGGAAAGGACCTCCAGGGTCATCGAGTCCAACCTTTGTCCTAGTATCTAGCTGCTAGACCAGATCCCTAACCTTCGCGTCCACTCGTTCCTTAAACACATCCAGGGACGGTGACACCACCACCTCCCTGGGCAACCCATTCCAGCATCTAAATCCATTCCAGTGTCTTTAGAATTCTTCAAATCCAGTTTCATGTACATTTTCAGACATTTTATATGTTGAATACTGACTTAGATTTGCTGATTATTTTCTTTGATTTTTTGAAGGGTTGTTACAGCTTTAAAGACATTTTACCCAACTTAGCTCCCCCACCATGTTTTAATCAAATTTATAGTTCCTTGTATGATGACGTAAAGAAATAACTGTAGCATTGAATGTAAAATTCTAGTAGTTTTCTATCCAATTGCACTGCTACATAAAGAATTTTTCCCTCTCTAAATACATGATTTCCATTAAATAAGCAGATGCTTCATGTGTTTTATCACATTCCTGTGGTTTTTTAATTTTAAAACTCAGCTTATTACAACTTTCTTGACAACGCGACAGTAAATACAAGAAATGAGGACTTTCTGGACACGTCAGAATAATTAGAATTAGAATCCCAGCTTTTGCCTACTTGGTATTTTCACACATGTACAACTAATTAAACAACAGAGACTAATTCTGGCCTTTAATTTACAGCAAAAGATATTCCTGGGCATATTCTGAGAGGAAGTCAGCGTAATGTGCTTTGTATGTCATCTGGTACATAAATGTTCACCTACACGTTGTGCAGAACAGAGTGAGTTCCAGTTTCATTAGAATAATTTCCTGTAGCAAAATGCTTTCAACAACCCACACCCAAACAAAAAGACACCCTGAAACTAAAAATCAACCAGACGACTGCATGCCAAAAGCTTTTTTGAAATTACTTGTAGGGGCCACTCCGTGTCCTTATCCTGTCAGCTTTTTAGTGGTTTTTTTTAAACTCCAGTTACAAGAACTACAGACCACAGGTTTTTATCCTGACTGGCAGTGTCTGAATGGTGGGCTTAGTACGGAGGACTGTGTACCTAAAATTCATGTAATTTTGGATGAAGGTTATGGAGTGCATTAAGATGGGACAGAATTCAAGAGATGCATAGAACAATTGCTCTTTGGATTTAATGAAGCACTTCTTATCTGAACTTTTCCAAGTGCTGTTTTAGAATGATGGATTAAGCTTTCAGACTGAACCTACCAGAGTTCTTGCTCTTTAGAGCAGGTCTATTTTAGGCTGAAACATCTGGAAAAAAATACCCTTTCAAATAATCAAAGAATAGATTTGATTTTGGAATTAATAAAATGAACTGGGTTTATTCGTTCTCAACGGTATACAAGCTGGGAACAAAGAAAAGCTTTTGCTAGTGTAAGCTTAGGTACCTGGGGTGAAGTCAGCACGCTGTCATTGTTTTCCCTTTTCAAATGAAGTTACTGTTGATCTTCAAAACACAAATAACTCAAGAACAGCTTTAAATTCTGACTCTTTATTCTAGTCAAGATGCTTTCCTGCTTCTCTTGCAAATGGAAGAGAACACCTTCTCTGACCTCTTTTCACCACCCCACCCCTCAGTAAACACTTACCTCCCATGTTTTTCTCAGATGAAATCGTCCTCCTTGCTGAAGGATGTATGGGCTGGATATGGCACCGTGTGCGGCTGTGCTTGTCATGATCAAGGTCTGGGGAGTGTCCAGTGTATGAATACTCCGTTTGGGTGCCTACTGTCTGAACCAATGTAGAGAAGTGTTTTGGTTTTGGGGTTTTTTCTAGAACACTTGCGTTTGGTCAAGTTTCTAGAAACAACTGTCCTAACCTGAGAAGTACCTGTAATTTAAAAAGAAATGTGAACAGAACCATTTCTGTTGGCACATGTAAAAGCATTCACTACATTTTCAACTTTGGATATTCACTCTTTTTGTGTTTTTATGGCTTGACTTGATGTTGACATCTCAACAACTGAAGACCATAGGAGAGCTGGGAATTCTCTCTGTGAATACAGAATTGCTATGTAACTTAGATAAAGGTAGATTTTATTTTCAGTGATGAAGCAAAATACTCTAGTAATTTAGCCTGTCAATAGCAGCTAGTACAGGTGATCAGCGTGAATTCAAAAGCCGTAACCACAGTTCACAGAATCACAGAACACTAGGGATTGGAAGGGACCTTGACAGATCATCTAGTCCAATCCCCTAATCTGACTCCCCCCTTCCTGATTCATCAAAATCTGCCTCCAAGTTTTCCACTGCAAAGAATAATGACTGTGGTTGTATTAAGTCATAGGTTCATAGAATCATTAGGGATCGGGACCCTGAAAGATCATCCAGTCCATCAGTTCTTTGTACTGAATTAGTTTTTTAAGAAAAGAGAAGGAGCATAATTTATTACTTTGCAGGCCCTTCAAATATATTTAAAAAGAATCGTGTGAGTGCACTGAGAGTGCAATGGAAGAGACTGTTAAGTCCTCTTAGAGTGAAGAGTGACAAGAGGACTGGGAGAGCAGATAATGAGATAGAGCTGATTTAAAGGGCAGTGCTGACTTGAAGAGCATCTCAACACTTCTTACATGTGAGAAAATATTAGAATAGAAAATTTGGAACAAGAAAGTCACATAACATTGAATGTAGATACTAGGTGCATAGAGTTTGTCTTTGTATTGGCACTGCTTTGAATGCTTTCGATTAATAAATGTATTTTTAGTTAAGCAGATTCCCAGGACATACAATGCTATTTTACTGTGAAATGAGTTTGCATTAAAACACTTAAAAAGACATCCAAACCGAAACTGTTTTTATCTATTGAGACTTCTCACTTGTTAACGTCTAGATACGCAAGCTGTGTAGTAGACATTGCAAAACTTCGAGGAGTTTTGATAAAGCATGTGATGAATGGCATAGATGAGTTTTCAGTGCTGTGGTACTCAAAAAGCAGTGTGCACTATTGAAACTCTGAAATAAATACCAGTGGTTTGGGACTCAGATTTTCCCACTTTTTTGTCAGACATCAGCTGCACAAATGTCTTTCTGGAAAATACATCCACGCATACACACACGCACGTTCATGACGGATAAACTTGCTTGGTTTGAGTGTAAAACAATTTTTCGTTAGGTGACCTTTACATTATATTGTGCTGGGATTTAAATAAATAATTTTGTCAAATCAAAGTAGTTCCTTGTGTCTTCTCTTTATCATTTAAGCAGTTCTGTAAGCCATCAGGAAATAGTGGATTTTCATATGTTATACTCTTACGAAAAATACCGTAAATTCACTTAACTAATATCAAAATATGTATTTCTTTATTGTGATTAGTGCTTAGTCTTATTTTGAAAAGTGTTGAAACAGCAGGATAACATATAGTGTTACTGTAATTAGTGACTTAATGCCTTTTCTGCATTCACGTTGTAAAACAACAGTGTCCCAGGTGTGAGAAGGTTAAAATGAGAAGTACCCAGTAGTTATGAAGCAGCAATAATGAGTTTCCTTCTACTTACCATGGATTTGTGTGATATACAACTTGCAATTAAGCATGGCTTGGTGATTCAGTGATTAATGTATATATGACTCCTAAAGGAGCAGCACAGGCCTCCCGTCACATCCTTCATGATGTTTACAGCTGGGTACCTATTAACAGGAAGATGGAAAGGGCCATTTACAATTCAGTAACCTTTATGACAGTGAACTCTTTAATCAGCATTTTATTTCCTTTGTAACACTTTAGTCATCTACAAATGTCAGAATAAAATAGGGCTATGAAATATTTAGGATCAGCATGTGGAAATTGACTTCCTTGATTTAAGCTGCTGTGTCTTTTCATTTTGTTGTTTTGGGAGCTTTTACTTTTATTGAAAGACAATTTATAACTAAATGCTCCCAATAGTGACTGGCATTAGGGCTGGAGAAATTACAGAAACCTGCGTTCTTGCTCCGTAAAATGTCGGCGGTGGCTGTGTGGTGTAATAATTTATTAAAATAAAAACTCTAGCAGTGGGGTTCGCTTTTTGGAGTACTGTTTGACTACAAATACAGCACACTCAGCGAGTTTGTGACAGAATATCCCGATGTACTCACAGGAGTAATTAAAGGATATCCTAGACCAATTCGTCATTTATGTGTACCCGTGTGCATGAAGTTTTCATAGTGTTCTATTGTTTTCTTAAAATGCATCCAGGACTCTCCACCCCCCACAATAATTGTCTTGCGCTTTGTGAGATGACGGTCGTCGCTCTGTAGCATCAGGAGGAGTTGTCCTTGCCTCGGCAAACTTCTGTGTCAATACCAATCCTAGCCGAGTTGTTTAGTTGGTACATGGGCATACAGTTTGTGTATAGGCTAGAAATTGGGATTTATCAAAGTCTTTAATTCCCGATGTCTAGAATGTGCCAAGTCAATATATGTCTCAAGCTTTTTCCAATTGGTAAATTAACAATTATAGGATTGGCAAGCTGGAAGCAGCTTCCCCTGTCCTCAAGGGGAGAGCTTCATCCTCTTAGGGATATAGAGAACTTTTAACCTAGTTCTGAAACCCTGCAGTAATGCTGCTTGGCCTTGCAGTGTTAAAGCCTAGCATGGTTTTAGTTCAGTTGCCTGCTGATGTGTTGTAAAATACCCAGGTGACTGGAACTGTACTTCTGGGGTTATTTGTAATTTCATACAACATCTGCAGATCGGTAACGATGAAGGTAAATTCCCACTTTGCAGGTGTTAATGGAGTTCAATGCATTTGGGAGATGGAGGTTTCATCTGCTGCGCTGTGAGCAGGAGCTCTGTCCTGGCCAAAGTTCCCTCTTTTATCTCCCTATAGGTACTGCATTGTTGTTCACTTTTAATAAAAGAACAGAAAAAGCCTTCTTAAAGACATAAAAGATCTGAAAACCCTAACGGGACAGTGTTGGGCACAGTTTTGAGTCTAGACCTTTTCTTGCTAGCAGGTTTGGCCAGTTGTGTGGAAGTGGAGCATGCCACTGTCCAGAGATATGATTGTCTGATGGCATTTTTGTATTAACAATAAGTTTTTCCTATTTGTCATTAAACATAATTGCATAATGCTCTCTTGCCTTGCTTAAATCTCCCTTTTTTGGTGTCTTGATACAACTACAGTATAGGGCTTGAATTCTGCTCATAAACCTGTTGTTCTGCTTGTTCCTAGGGCCTAGCACTGATTTTTTTTTAAATCATTGCTATTCATATGAGCTGTCATCTACATTATTTAAACATAAGTATGGCAGTATCTAGGGGTTAGAAACGATACAGAGAAGACTTATACCCAGTGTTTGACAGAAGGCCATTCTGGATGCATGTTCTTAAAACAAAAAGGACAAGGGGAAATGGCCTCAAGTTGCGTCAGGGGAGGTTTAGATTGGATGTTAGGAAGAAGTTCTTTACTGAGAG
>JAOXOE010000632.1:8495918-8523288 GCA_028565055.1 Phoeniculus purpureus | reverse complement strand
GGTGAGAGCCTGGAATGGGTTGCCCAGGGAGGTGGTTGAGGCCCCGTCCCTGGAGGTGTTTAAGGCCAGGCTGGATGTTAACCATACGTACTACAGCTGTGTGCAGCCATGATAGGTGTCCTTTATGCCTGGTGGGGAGCGCCCCCGTGGTACAGTACACAATAACGTTAGTTTATTTTGCTTGATAACTTTTCTGGTAAGTACCAGGATTACCAGTCATTTACACAGAAAATCCAAGTGTGATTCCAGGCTTGTCCTTCTTAGGGCAGGTGTGTTTTTAAGGTTCTACCTGGATTATTTCACTGAGATGGATTTTGTCATGATGTCTCTAGTGCACTCTGTAATAGTGTCAGTGGTTTCTAGGTTGCATGAATGCGTATCGTACCTCTGATATTTGAAGCAGATTTTTGGCATCTGTCACGTTTTGCTTTATTTTTCTCTACCTCTGTTTTTTCATAGATACAAGGATGTGATTTTAATTAGTGCTGTTGTTGGGAAGCACTAAGTAGAGCATGTTGGCCTTGTGTTTATGTTCAGTCATCTTTTTTGTAGTCATCCCATTTTGGTGTCAGCATTAGCTGGTAAAGCTGAACAGCACAAGCTGATCTTTATGTTATGCTCGTCAGAGGAGACACCAAGAGCAATGTCCACTTCCTTTAAAAAACGAAAGATCATTTGGCACTTTCAGAATAAGGATTGAAATGCCTTGTTTACGTCACAGAAGGCTTTTGAGTACATTTTAATAAACTTTTCTTGAGTGGAATTGTTATCCTTGTGGAATACTAATGTAGTGATGCGTTGTGGTCAGTCGTAAGCAAGGTGAAAAGACAGTTTTATTTATTCTCGTCTATACCATCATGTAGAATCTGTCAGGCACTGGTAGTCACTAAAGTTTTGGGCATCTTCAAAATAGGCTTCTCAATGTAGAATGGAATAAATGTAATGCAGCTGGTGTTTGACTGCCTCTTTGACAAACCTGTAGCCATTTTGTGGGTAAACTCAGTAATTCCTCACCATCTAGTTCTCAGATTTAAAAAGGTAAAATAACACTTTGCTATTCTACTGTGGAACTTAATGATGGCCAGCCACTTGGTTAACTCCTGCAAATCTTCCCTTGTAGTTAAAGGCGTAGTCTCAGACCCGGTCTTCTGGTTGTGAAAGGGGTGGGGGAAAAAAAAAGAGTGCTTGTACTTGACTTCCAGAGCAGTGATAATTTTCATATTGTAGAAATTTTTATCATCTTGTTGACTTAAACCAAAAAACCCTCTTCAGACGCTGCACATAAGTAAGAGACAAATGACTCCCTTTTAACTGGAATTTTTACATGTATTGTGTATCCAGTCTGGTAGCCTCCAGTGCTTGCCTTGATTTTTATAAACATTAATGTCAGTAACGTATTTCCTCCACATAAAAAGAAACCAAATCTGTTTATAATAAATCTTAGTGTGGTATGTGTGCTATCATTTCCTTCATTTGACCTTGGTGGAGCAGGCTGATGGGGCAGTGAAAAGTATGATATGAAAAATGAGTGAACAGAGCAAGGTGAGCAGTGAATCAGTCTTGTGTGTGATTAGCTGTGAAAATCTCACAAACATGACTCTGAGTCACTTTTCTTCATTCTTTCTCGCTTGTTTCTCTCAAAGGTGTTTCTTTTCTGTAAATATTAGTCATTTGGAAGTTAACTAACAGAACAGAGCCTCTGCTTTAATCCTAGTTATGCTGTAATGGTTTCAGGTGAAGAGAACAGCAGTAAGAGCAGTGTGTCTGAAGGTTCACTACAGAAAATCATGGTTTGTTTAAATTTGTATAGATCTGTTGCAAAACACTAGTGGTAGTCATTGCATCACGTTTAGAGGCACGAATGTGACACTGATTTCAACGTGGTACTGCAAATCTGCAATTACAACTGTAGATTCAGTGACTCATCATTGAGATCTTATTTTTCGTGTCAAATACTGTAATAATAGAATTCCATTACAGTAAAACATTCAAAGTGTTCATACAGGCTGTGCAAATCTTGCAGGTCTTTCACTTTATTAGAGATGCATTTTATTTTCTTAGCTTGTCCTCTTGTCTTTTTTTTTTCCTTGCTTGGTGTGTGAATGGTCATGATCAGTTTTTCAAACCAGAACAGAGTTGACTTTAAATTTGGGTGTCGTCTTGTCTGTAGAGAAACTGTAAACCTTCAGAGCTGACTAAATAAGTCTGTCTGGGTTGGCAAATACACTCTAGTCTCTGCTATTGGGTGGGATATTGCAGCAGTTGCAAACTGATACCATGGCTGAACAATGCTGAGAAATGCTTGGGAATTACTCCTTGTGTAAAGCCCATGTGATGTGTTTTTGTATGTGTAGATAAATTTTCATCTTATTTTGGTTTTGTATGAAGAAATTAATCTTCTCTGTGGATTTTAGGCACTGAGGTCACTTTTGTACAAGATCATGTTGACTGCTTAACTGATGCAGGTGCAATTACTTTTTGTCTGAGGACTGGTAGCTCTAATGCTGCCCTAATGAGTATCTCTTGAGCAAACACCTGTAGGTGGTGTTTGTGATTGTTACAGGGGAGGGGATCACTGTGGCTTTTCTTCATTAGTTCTGGAGCAGGTATTGGAGACCCCCTGAGCAAATGCTTGCTTAAAGGTGCTTTCTTCTTGGGTTTGGGATTCTTAAGGGATCTCAGTTGCTTGCTTTTGGAGACATGATGTAGCAGGACCAGGCAGGCATATGAAAAGGATTTTATTTACAGCTATTTAAAAGCAGAATGCTTATTCCTCTGGATGTTGTAGGTATGTTTGTTGGGTTATTTTTTCTTTCCAGGAAGTTCATTGTCTAGATGAATTCTATTTGTGAAATTTTGAAATTGTCTCCCAGTTAGAAATTAGCTCCAATTTAGAAAAAGTGAATCTTCTGAATGGATGTCTGTTCCAGTATCTGTGTTTGTAAACTTCACTGGCTTGTTTATCAGGTTGTGTGAGTGTTTGGCCTCACCTTGAATGATAAAATCACCCTGATGAAGGTGCTAGTGTCATTCAGATGTATATTATCCCCATTAGGGAACTGGTTATAGGGCAATGTAAGGAATGTTTACAGCATTTTGAAGTGTGGTAAGGCCAAAAGCACCTCTATTTCCATACATTTTTGACCATGGTGGTCCGTACCAAACCCAAATGTTTGCCTTTGGTCAAAAGAACCGAGACAAACTGTCATGGAGATGGTCATTTTGTAAAGGGCATTGTAAGGTGTAAATGATAACTGATTTGATTTTGTAACACTTGGTGACTAACTTTTGAACCCATTTATTGAATAGGAGTATTTTAGCTTCCAGTATCTGTGGATTGTATCCACAATCATATACTTCTAAGAAGAAGTCCTGCAAGAGGCTTGAATGCTGTAAGGGACATGTGGTTTTATCCATATCCTTTTATTTCCTAAGCATTGAGAAGTCGCTAATAGAACTCTTTACCACTGAGGTTTCTCAATACATAGAACTGATTTGGAGACCCAAGTGTTTTATTCTGATAGCTGTTCTTCTGTATAATATCTTCCTTGTTTGGGTAGTAATGTGTGTCCTTTTTCCAATTGAAAACCAACTTATTTTGGGTGGTGTTTCAGTCAGCATGAATACATTTTTAATATTGGCTTGGATTTCAGCCTGATGCATCACCTCATTAGCAGCTCCTGTTTGAGAAAGTATTGAAAGATCTGTCTTGGAGGGCATTTTTCAGCCATTAACCTGCATTATTGGCAGTCTCAAACAGATCTATAAGTGAAGGTATTTATAAATAGTACTATGACTGAAATATAACAGTTCTTCTGGCACAACTCAATCTTGCTAGTGGATATAAATTGCTGTTTTCTGGTAACTCAAGTAGGTGGAAGTGTGTTTGAAAACATAAGTGTGTTTTCACTAAGGCCATATACTAAACTAAAGCCCTTTTCCTTCTGTCTTATCTTTTCTCCCCAACCTCCCAGCTCTCCTCCTACCTAAAATCCTGCCTGTCCCTTGCAAAGGCTTTTTGTTGTCTCTGCTAATGAGCTGATGCTATCAAATTAATCTTCTTTTTTTTTTTAAGAGATTCAGGATCTTTTCTCCTGAGGTGAAGTATCAGGGCTTTCAGACTGTATTTTTCTTGTAAAATATAACCTAGATCCTTTATGATGAAATAGGCACTTTAGAGGCACCTGGGCTTATCTTTCAGTTTTTCTGCTCAGCTCTGTTAATGCACAAAGGTCTTTTTCTAGGTGACATATCATGTTGTATTCCAAAGTACACTTTCTTTTAATTTACAACTTAATTTTCAACCTAATTCAGAAGATTGATACTATAATGCTATTTGCAGAAGTATTGAAATGTCAGTAAGTTTTATTGTAGTAATAAAGAGAATTCCATATATCACATACTCTATAGGGATCCTTGCTTTTTGCATAGATCTTCATAGCAACAACCAGTGGCTAAATGCTGGCAATCATTAATTTTTAAAGAAGACATGGTTATGATGAGTTGAGAAATTAAGACCATAGTGAAGAATGAACTTTAATTTTTGACACTTTTTGTTAGAGTCTAAGAGGAGACAGAGGTAGATTGGGGGAGGGCTGGAGGGGAGGAAGGAAAAAAAATGGCCCAAATCCCAGGTTCCTAATACTTAAAATGCTGTCTGCTCGTAAAAGATTTCAGTCAGGGAGAGGCCATCTTCGAGCTTCTCTTAACAAATGGGTATCAGTGGTCCATGAAATAATCAATGTCGATAATCCATCCTTGGGTCTGCCAATATGTTAATGGCTCAGCCGCATCGTTATTGCTACAAGGCCATAAATCATTTCTATACCAGAACGCTTAGCAGTAGAGGACTCAAACCCCTAGCCTGGAATAAAAAGCTGTCTCTTAACAATTAATGTCCAAACATTCTGCAGCTTTGTGCCTTGATTGTTTTCAGATGCTAAAAAAGTAAGTAAGACAGATTGTAAATCAATAAAACAATAAGACAAAGTGTTTTAATAATAGAAAGACTCAAAGTAAATCATAGTTCTGTGTTTATTATTGCTTTGGAGGCTATAAATAAATAGTACCAACTGGTAAAGGTTTAGTTAACAAGGGAAAATAAGCCTGATATTGATGTTTGGGGCATATGTTACGTTACATTTTCACTCTAGAAGGTGAGGGAGGTGGGGATTGCTTTATTATTTCTGTTTTTAAAATGGGAGGAAAAGAGCTAAGAAACGACTGGATCTTTGAATTGCTGTCCAGTAGGATGAAGGTCTTTTCTACTCTGCTTGACAATACATCAGTGACCTGGCTCCGCATCTGGAGGACTCCAGAACGTAGTTACTCGAATGAATGACTGTGCTGAGCTGCTGCCAATTGCAAGGGGGTCTTGTTTAGCAAACAGACTTGGATCAGACTGATCTGACTTAGGTTAGTTTCTGTCAATTTAGTTTGTTATTAAAGGCAGTGTAAAATGCGATGGTAAGTCATTAACTCTCTATTGTATAGACACAGCTTATTTGTGTTGATTATAGTCTCTGGTTCTTCAGTTGTGCGCTAAGCTGTGTGGTGGTGGGGTGGTAACTGGTGAATAAACAGCAGCCCAAGTGTGAACCTTTCTGTGTGGAGTGAGATAGTGTGCCCTCCTCTCTGATTCCGCTCAACTGATGCGTTGAGACAAGGCATTATATGTGCCCTTTCTGTTCCAATCATTAATACCGTTTCATTTGCTCATTTTTATTAATGAAAGTAAAACAACATAGGGTCACCTGTAAACATAGGAGCTGTCACAGATATGCTAGGTTTATGTAGTATAACATTAATGAGCATCTATCAGGTGGTGAACCATTTCCAGTTCCATGTAAAAGTAGTGTTTATAAACGAGCTCTTAATGAGCTCAATAGATATTTTTCCAGTTTTGATCTGTTCAGGCCCCAGCATCTAATTACAGACTACAATGTTAATTCCATGCGTGTCTGTAATCGCCATCTCTTCGAGATAGGATAAGAATCACTAAAGAACCGTGCGTTTAGTTTGAGTATTGAAAGGAGCCTGACTTGTAAACCCCGTTATAAGGTCTTAGGATTATCTTTGTCCGTACTATTTATGTAATTTTTATTTGCATACTTATTTGCAAGCAATGATACCTCATCTGAAGAAAAGGTCTTGAAGGTAGCATTTTTTGTGTCGATGTTGATCCAACCAGCCCTGTGTGCTGGATTTACGTAACACGGTGTTTAGGCTAGGTCAGAGCTAGTTAATCGCCTTGCCCCTCTCCCCAACTTTCCTTAGGAGAATACAGGGAAGGCAGCTAATAACAGTGGAAATGAGAAGTGAATTTGTGGGTTTATTTATTTATTTTTAGAGCAGTGACTTTTCCAGCATTAAGCGGTTTGATACGGTCATAGTTTATTTTGGTGCTCAGGATGTAAGGGCAGGAAGGAGCCAGAGAGCAGCGGTTCAGTATAGACAAAAAGACAATTAAATCTGATGTGTCTCTTAACAGAAGTGGCAACAGCAGCCAGGATGGAAGTAATTTATTCAAAAATTGTCCAAATGCATAAATGGCACTGATGTATGGTATGGTAGTGGAGCAGTGGAAAATGTGATAGTTATTTCCGTTGTGTGAATTACTCAGGCAGGATGCCTTTGTGAAGTAAGGGGGTTTGTTTAATGTTCTGACAACAATTTAGATCCTGTTATGGTTATTGCAGTGTAATGCAGTAGTAAAAATTGAACATGACACACCAGCAATTTATTATTTGTGTGTTTTTTAACCTTGAGTATCGGATTGTTTGTCCAAGCATATCCTTTGATTTGCTGTGAAATTTATTGTTGATAAAAACAATCAGATTTCCATTAGAAGCAAAAATTTCATTTTTTGCCATGAACCATAAATTCAGAAAAAATTTGAGCTCAGCTGCAGGACTTATGACAGGTAGGCTTATGACATTATATGGTAATTCAGCATGAAAGAATAATTGTGACACTCTACTTGGTGCTGGAGTATAATCGTGCTGTGAGGTTCTATTCACTGAAAGGCCAAATTATCTTCAACTACATTAGTCTGACAACCTATAATGCTTTGCAGAGGCAATTTGTAGATGTTTCACAGAATGCCAGCAAACATGGCTTACCATTATGTTACCCATTAACAAATTCGTGTAGAAGAGGGGAAAAAAAAGAAGTAACTTCTCTATTTTCTTAACTGCTTTTGAGCTCTGGCATACGATAGATATCTGTTGGGTAACAGCAGTGTGTGCTTTGCTGCTTGGTGTTGGCTTTTACACCTACAAGAGGCACCATAGCACGGATTAATGTTTTTGAAAGGCACTTTTTTGGTATTTCTTTCACATGTGAATGGCAATGCCCTAAATTCTATGGAAAAAATAATGTGGAACCCACCTGAAGGTAAAAAAGCGTAGCGTCTTTTTTCCATAAAAATTAAGCAATGGCGAACGACGTGGGAGATATTGCTGTGTTACAGCTTAGAGAGACTTAGAGCATGAGTGTGATTTTTCTCTCTTGGTCAAATGAGCATTGAGGCTGTTAGAACATGGCATGGCCTTGACTGCTATGTGTTCAAATGATCCCTCCTGAGCTTCTGAGCAGCTGTAGAAGGGCACCTTTTGTCTCTCTGAGGATGGAGGTTTTGTTACCTTTGGAGTCACACTGCCTCCTAACTTCTCAGTGAAGCTGATTTCAGTCTGAAGGCGATCAGAACGTGCAAGCAATGCTCATATGTCACTGTAACACACAGTTGTGTCAGGACAAAGATCAGTTTAAGGTCCAGTACGTGACTTTTATGCCATTGCAAAAGTGGAGTGTCCATTTCTAGACTGAAGTGCTGAAAAATGCCTGTGCACCATTTATATTAAGTAGTATTTGAGAATGCTTAGGACTTGTCTTGCAGTAGGGAGGATTTCCCCCATACATGGGCTGTGTGTGTGATGTTGATGTACCTGACTAGCCTACAGCCTGACTCGTTTGGCTCCTTTACTGGTGAGCACAATGGTCACTCTGTATCTTAGACACCCTTATCAATACAATGCAATACTTTCTGTCCATTTTGTCCCTAAAACACAATGAATTGGCTTGGCAAAGCTGTCTTTAAAACTACGTAAAGGAGCCTTTTTTGGTTAAACACTAATGAATTCTCTCTTGGCATCTCCTATTTGCCCTCTTATGGTTGGCTAATGTCATGTCCTAGAGGCATTCAAAATGTTTTGCTTGTTTCACTAGTAAAAGTAGCTGGGATTAGTTTTTTTCTTTTTGGTGGCAAAATGAAGAGAAAAACCCCCAAAGCTCTTGCTGCAGAAGAGTACCTAACTGATGCTTAAACTTAGACGAGATGGAAGGGTTTTGTTGGTACTTTGTATTGCTGAGGTTAACCTAATTGTAAAATACCAACTGTCTGTGCGAGCTGCTCTGGAGAAATATTGGCTGAAGTTCACAAGCTGATTTTTGCTCTTTGTCATCCTCAAAGTCAAGTGCAACAATACATCTACATCCAGCACTTGGAGATGTGGAAACTGATTTAACAGCATTTGTGACTGAGGACTGGAATCTATGAATTCAAAGTGAATTCTGTGAACTGCTCGTAATTAAGCTACTAGAAGAGTTTAGCCGTTGAGCTTAGTGCTGACAAAATTGTATGTCTTACGTTGCCTAACAGACCTCACGGATGCTGATCTCCTCAGCATCTTCTGTGAAGCATTCATCCTGGAAAACAACGGAAGAGACTGATGAGTCTTCTGCTTTGATTTTCAGCAGATAGTCATGTGCTAGGTGACAGAGTGTTTTCCTCTTGCCTGCAGTGAATAGCTTAGAGCTTTAGGCACCGCAGTACCCAAAGGGAAGGGTTTGAGTGACTGCACAGGGAATGTGGATTGTTATCATTCCAGTCACAGGGCGCTGCATGAAATCACAGGCTCTGTGCTTTTCAGTACTGCTACTTGAACGTAGTAGCCACTGTTACTCCTACGTTGCTTTTATGGTAGATACGATAACGTTTTATTGGATATTGGTGGTTCCCTTGGTGTGTGGTGTTCTGGGGCTTTTAAGTGCTAAGCCTTAAATCTTCTAGTCAAAAGTATGTTGTATTAGGAAATCTTTCAGAAAAGTGGGGCTTGGTAGGCAGAGCAGCCCGTATATGAAGTGGTCAGTTTTGCAAAGACTAATTGAAATCATCTCTTCCAACCAAAGAGATTCTGTGATTCTGTGAAATAGTAAAAAAACCAAAAGGCAGTATTCTGGGCTGCTCCAGTCTTTACTATTACAGGATCATAGTATCACAGTATTACCAGGGTTGGAAGGGACCTAATAGATCATCAAGTCCAACCCCCACCACACAGCATCCTGACGACAATCCAGTAGTTGCAAGAAAAGATAAACCAGACGTGATTGAATACTGTGTTGTACAAAAACTTGCTGATTGAGGCACGTGAGTAATTTTTTTTCTCTCCTTAGGAAGAAAAGACACAGCTTCCTTCCTAAGACAGGTAATATCTGTTGTTTTTCCTTGCTCAAGGGAATCCATGACTCCGTAAAATGGGCTTGTTTACATCATCACAGGCATAACACTCCCCTGTGTTGATTCTGATGCTCACGAGAAATGTGTAGAGCATCAGATCTGAGGCTGTACCCAAACCCACCAGGGAACCCAGGATTTGTGCACCTCCAGTGAGAGCTTTGCTGCCCTTCTGCTCAGGACAAGGTCTCTTCATTGCAGTATCTGCTCTGTTATGAAAGACTCTGAGGTCTTTGGTACCGAGTGGATAGTATTTCTTGTCTGGGATGTGATGCAGAATTAACCAAAATACAGGTGGCAGCAGTCTTACAGGTATTTTTTAAGGCTCCCTGTTTAAAATGGAACGATATGAAATATAAGAGTTTATTTACCCAGCAAAAACTACTTAGCCTCCACTTTGTAGTATTTCTTTTTGGTTTCAGCATGCAGAGTACGTGTGAGTTATCAAATTTTGTCTGTATGTTGGGTCCATAGAAAAGGAACTCTGCTAAAAGAGGAGGAATTGGCCCCAAGCTAGGGGAAGTTACTTTTAATCGGCAATACTCGAAGGAAAGAATGGAGCATCGGGGAGGAGGAACATTGAATAGTTTTATAATGGAAAAAGGCTTTTACAGAGGAAAAAAATAAGATCTCAAGTAACAACATTATTTTGCAGGCTCTAGAGTCCCAGTTGTGTAGTTAAGGGCATGCGGCAGCATTAATGTTTACGCATAATGCTTTCCAAGTTATTTAGGCTGAACTGCCACCGACTTACTTAACATTTATAGGTCAACCACCTGCAGAAAGGGCATGTAGGTAGATTATTGTTGACTTTATGATTATGGAAGGTAGATAATCAGTGAGCATGCTGGGAAATAACTTGTCATGCCTGGATAGTTCCAGCACCAGGCCCTACAATTTTTTACAGGCACAAACAAGGCAACAGACTAATTTCTTATGACTAAGGCTCTTGCTGAGAGGGAAGGTGGCATGTGGTGGGGATAACAGACTTTAAAAGGAGGGGGTGCTTGGGGGTGGCTACGAGATTTGAGAGCTGCATTACCGGTGCAAAATCAAATAATTTAATCATCCCTTGCCAAACATACTGTAGCATTTGCAGTGAGGTGGTTGACTCCACAAGGTGCGTGTTAGGAGAACAGAGCAGGCAGATTCTGGCTGCTGAGTGCCGTGCAGGTGTTCACAAGGCTCTTGTGATGAGGTACCTGTTCTTGGCTATTGTGACACAAATATTTTTCTCCTTCATCATTTTTTTTTCCTAATTTTGTAGCAAAGTATTTTAAGACTAATCGTTTCCCTGCTCTACTCCTGTTTTTTTTTCCCCTGTTACTTGTCTCCACAGAGGTACATGTACTCCCTTGTGTGCTAATTGACAACTCTTACCTTTTAAAGTTCACAGTAAAAGTCATAGACTCGAATACATAATGAATCAGTTTGCCTAATACGGCTTGGGCCCTTGGGTTGTAGCGCAGGCATCATCGCTATTATTCCCATAGCTGTCTTGATTCTGATGTTTCTCTTATGAGACCTGGAAAAAAACCAGGGTGATTTATTTAAGAACAGAGCTCCCAGTTGAAGTCTAGAACATCTGAGTTCAGTCCTGTATTCTGGACCTGTGTGGGATTTCTCTTTCACAGATGCTCGTATCTAGAAACCGTCAGTTAGTGTTGGGCATCAGTTCTAACGTCGTATCATAGTATCATAGTATTACCAGGGTTGGAAGGGACCTAATAGATCATCCAGTCCAACCCCCACCACACAGCTCAATGCTAGACCATGGCACCAAGTGCCATGTCCAATCCTGCCTTGAACTGCTCCAGGGACGGCGACTCCACCACCTCCCTGGGCAGGCCATTCCAGTGGCCAATGACTCTCTCAGTGAAGAACTTTCTCCTCACCTCAAGCCTAAATTTCCCCTGGCGCAGCTTGAGTCTGTGTCCTCTTGTCCTGGTGCTTTCTACCCGAGAGAAGAGAGCATCCCTCAATTGTTCCCCACTTTCCAGAGAATTGTGTGTTACCCCCACAGAAACACAGCGCAAGCACAAAATAAATGCGTTTCAAGAGTTTTCTGCTTCAGCCATATTTGAAGTCTTGATGTAGTCATCTTTTCCTCTCTTCAGCTGCGTTCACGCACAGTATTTTGCGCAAACATCAGCGTGCTGTTGAAAGTAGTGTAGACTTCTACAGCAAAACACTTTGTCAGGAAGAGAAGAAATATTTAAAAAGGACTGGAGGGATCTATTAGCGTTTCAAAGAATGAAAAACAACTGGGACATAGACTTTACTTTTCACAGTTCATTTCTTTCCTGTTTAATTGCACTGACTTGAAAAAAAGATCCTCGGACGGGTAGTGCAAAGCAGTAAAACTAAATGAATCCCTCAAAACTCTAACATGTTCCAGCCAATAGTATCATATTGTGATGTGTGATGTAGTCATTGTGAATTCTTTAAACAACACATTTTTTTTACAAAATTTTAATTTTTTTAATAAAATTTTAATTCTTCTGTCTGGAAATGAATGCAGAGAGTCCTCAGTAATAATGAAGTCTGCGTGGAACTTTCAAGTTTGAAGCTGCAAAAAGCAAAATAAATGGCTTGATTAGATGTAAAATGATTGACGTGAAAGATGGAGAACATCTTGACGGTCATGAGATTGCTAACTGTGGAAGTTGACCATGACTGGAAGTTTAACTGAACAATTTTGAATAGAATAATGGTAAGACCACTAAATGCAACTCTTGATAGGATATTTTGATCAGCAAGTGCCTTAAATTACAGTTCCAAAATGAGTGTTATTCTACATTAGAATTTTGCTTTTCTCTAAGAAAAGAGCCAGGTTCTCGTAAGCAGCAATAAGAGTATCTTAGGACCTGAGTCCTGTCCTATAGTGGTGTTGCTATGTAACGTTTTTGGTTTGCTAACCAGCTGCATACATCTTACACTTGTGGTGTTCAAGCTTTTTTTATCTTTTTGTTTTTTCTTTTCCAAATGTGAAGACATGCAAAATGTCTAATTTCTTATTTTTTAGATGTTTCTAAAAAATTATTAGACCTTTTTTAGACGTTTATTTATTTAAAATAAAAAATCTAAAAAATTATTAGACGTATTTTTAGACGTTTCTCGCTTGTTATAGTTAAAACTAGTTGTGTTTGAATTGGAAGTGTATGGAAAAATTTTGATTTGGGTACTCCTTTGTTAACTAAATCTAGATTGAAATGCTGGTTAAGTAAAAATAAAGGTGGATGTCAGCATGCTGTTTGTGAAGAAAAAACCAACCTCTGAAAAATACTGTTACCTGTAGTGGTGAGCTGCATTCAGTGACTTTTAGTCACTGTTTCTTCAAACCATATTAGTGGGTCTCACCATTTCAGATTTGGTTTGTTAGTGAAATGGAAGAGAGAAATTAGCCTGCTTTTCCAGTTTCCATTGATTCATTCTCAAGTTTGAACTGCTCATTGATCAGAAAGTGCTCAATAGAACTATTTAGATCATGTCAACTAGAAGAAAGGATTTTTATCATTGTATAATAGTCTATCAAAAGCTGTTTTGGCTTTCTAACAAGTTCTACTTCTGGGTGCTAAGCTGAACGTTTCCACCACTTTACTTGTGTCACAGAGTCACACAGAATCACAGGTCAGTGGGTGTTGGATTCCTCTGGGAATCGTTTAGTCTAACACTGCTGCTCAGGCAGGTTCACTGATATCCGGTTGTACTGGGACATGTCCAGCCAAGTTTGAAAGTCTCCAGAGAAGGAGACTCCACAGCCTCTCTGGGCATCTTGTTCTAGTGCTTTGTCACCCTCAAAGAACTTTTTTTCCTTATGTTTACATGGAACTTCCTGCGTTCTTTACATTTTAAACAACGTTTCTTAAAAAAGGAAAGCGAAAGCAGGTAAAATAAGAATTATTATTTTTTTGCTGGGGGGAAGAGGACAGTTGGTGATTTCTCCTCATTTTCAATGTACTCTGATGTGACTTCCACGTCACAAGCTAGCATTCTTGCAGCAGAGCACATTGGTGTTTCTGTTGATGGCCTTTCCAATACCTCTTCGCAGATTTACATTAGTGGGATGTAGTAGCCCTGGGAATAACTACGCTGCAGGAGCAGGGTTATTTGTACAGCAAACAGAAGTGTGAGGCTAGTCATTCCCAAAACACATATTTGTACTGATTTTATTTCAAGTACTTAGAAGCAACTAGTTCAAGTTGTTGGCTACTGCTTTTTTATTATTTTTATAACAAAGACCATATCCTCATGTGCTTAAACTGGTCAGCTGGGCTACCCAAGGGTACGGTGCCTACCTACTGGTTTTTTTTAACTTTTGTTTGTACTTCCTGTCTTAGATACAAATGACAACTTTTGTGCTTATTTTTGGTTTTCTTTTGGTCAGATAAAATGTTGATTTGTGAGTTGGCTGAGAGGGGAAACAAAAGCCAAGCCTAAAATACTGTTCTCTCTGTTCATGCTAATCCATAGCTTTAACTGTTATTTCTGAGGGAGTGTTTTATTTTCAGTGACAGCTTGTTACTTATGGTAGCTGCTGCAAGCTTCTGAAGTAATCTGATAACGTCAGATTGTGAAGGGAAGCTATAGGCTTTGCCTTGAATGACTTGCTATAAATCAGGTTCATAGCTGGTGTGTATAAGGATGCTTGGGTTGATACTGATAGAAATACAAATCAACATACGGTAACCCAGTTAAGAGCCAGAAATTCTGCATTAAGCATATTTGGCTCATATTTTTAAATGAAACTGATCAGGCAGGTTTGTATATCAAAACTTCAAAATTGGGGATGATGCACCGACTTAAAGGCCAAGAAAGAAAGAAGTAGTGTATATAAAGAAGAGAGTTAACACTGGTGAACAGAGAGGTTTGAATGTTCAGGCAAGAGAAACCCGTAAGAAGTAACAGGAAAAGTTACCTGGATAGCTCACATCAACAGTCAAGTGAAGTGACAGCCAAGAAGTGAGTTCAAGTCACCAGTCCAACAGTGTGTTGTGGCTTCCATGGAGACAAGTGTCTGTGTGGAATAAAAATTTCACTGGCTTTCGCAGCTTTCGTATGCACAGCCAGCCATAAAGTCAGTGACGTGGATTTTGGTGCATTTATTTATGCACGTCATGATGAGGCTAAAGAGAGTGTCTTCAGGAGCAAATGACGATTAGCCATGCAGTGCACACAAAGGTTGTGTTGTAGTGCTAACATAAATAAACTCATGGTACTATTTTACTGGCAGTAGTTGCACTACCAGTCTGACATCTGTAACAGCCAAAGTGAAAGCCAACAAGCCCTGCAAGTGTAATGAGGAATTAGGATCTGGAATCCTGTTTTTTCCATATCTGTCGTAGGATCAAGGTGTTCTTATACCTTCAACTTACAGTGTGGAAAAAGGTGTTTTGGTCTGCAAAGACATGTAATTTATCTGAGAGAAGCAGGCTGTTTGATAGGCGTTCTCTCTAGAGACTGGACTCAAAAGTCCATATTGTTGAAGGAGTTTGTTGAGAAGCAGAAGCTGCCTTCGCAGTTCACTGATTCTGTGTTTATTAACACTGCCCACTGGAGGAAAAGGGTTTGGTGATAGCCCTTCATTACATTTCATAGTTGGCTCTGCTTAACTAAAAAAAATGTGTTATTCCTTGTTGCTGTTGCAGGCACCTCCCATTCAGCTGGCATAGCTGAGACTTTGTGTGAGGTTTTTTTCAAGGCTACCAAAATCTCAGACCACAGTGGAGCCATCCTGTAACTTGTTCTCCCCTTTCTCCTCATGCCCGATCTCTTGCTTTCTGTCTTAAGCTTTTACTTCCCCTCTTTGCCACATACTTGCTGTTGTGTCCAGATACGTAGTAATGTAGTGTTTCCTTCAAGTATGACCCTCAACGCTCATCAGAAGGAGTAGCAAGTTACCGCAGAAGAATTTTGTACATATCTTGATGGAAATCAATGAACAAATCCTTTTTTGCCTGAAAATAAATGAAAATCATAATGCCATAATTTGTCAAAGATAGTAGTAGTTGGTAATTAACAACACACCTGGTTACAAGAGATATAAACCACTAAAATAAATTGCTTCCTGGCTAACAGGTAGAAAGCGTTGCTGGCACTGACAAACTCTGAAAGGATGGAGAAGTCCCCTGTGAGAAGATGAGTTTGTGGTACAGATAGGATTTCTGTGTTAAGGGATACAGATTATGGGGGAAGACTGAAACTGCATTAACTGAAACCAATTAACTGTAACAAAGGCAGAGGGAGAGCGTTGCCCAACTTACAGCTCCTTCCCTAGTAATCAGATGTCTGTTGCTGTGCTGTAACCAGCACGTGGCCGTACACATCAGCTTTCTGGCTCCTGTTTGCCCCACCACCAACACGACCACAGGTTCCTAGTGAGGCCATCAGTGTGGGGTAGGGAGGATGTATCTTGCTAAGGTATCAGTGAGGGAATCAAGCGTTTACCCTACAGAAATGCCACCCCTCTTCTACCACTGTTTTTCTGTTAGCTGGGTACTGGGTGTCACAGAAATATATGAAATACGTAAGCTGTATGGAAATGTCGTGAACTTTGAATTTATCTGAGCATCACAACATGGTATTTTGACTAGGATTTATATTCCTTGCTTTGCCTTTAAAAACAGACCCCCACCAACCAACCAACCCCACAAAAAACTAAATGGCAGATTCTTTTCTGCATGTCTGAGTCGTCTTTCCAGAGGTGACTCCCACATTCTGCATGCACGACGCAGACGAAACTGTGGTGGTTGTTCTGTGGTTGCTTTGTGTGTGCACCGTGCATACAAAGGTGTCTATGGCTTTTCGACTCGTATTGCTTGTGTAAAATACAGTAAGGTGAGTTGTTTGAATATGAGCATTGCCACTGTCGTCCTGGAGCTGGTGTAAAAAATAACCCTGTGTGTAAAGATGGTGCGAAAAACTGTTCGAGTTTGCAGTTCCAGCTCTGGTTAGAACAGCAGGCAGGACTATAAGCTTTAATTTATGTTGTGCTTTGGACATTTTTCAGAAACTATTTACCCATTACCTCTTAGGTCAGTGGCCTAATAATGCAACAAAGCACTTTTTGAAATTGCAGATAATTTTCAGTGCTCAGATCTCTGTGTAGTATTGATGGGTAGGGAAGCTGATTAGGATCTTGGGAATTGTGCTTGATGGGAACAATCTGGAAGGAGTGAAAAATTATTAAACACACACAGCGGGAGTTGTAGGATTTACCATTGTCGTGCGGTGCTATTAATTCTCATTGCATCGTACAGCAGCTTGATTGCACACTGTGAATACTATTTATTGGAGAGCGGGCACAATTTTGCTGCAGTTGTTGTAATGTAATACTAAATGCTAATTAGGCCTCTAACAATAATTAGAACCTCTTGCTAGACTTAGAAATAGAAACACGCAATTGAATTTGCAGAAACAAAGACCTCTAAGCTACGCCAGGAACAACATCTAGAGCAGCAGTATCAACTCTGTGAAGTTGGGGGGTTTTTGTTTCTGTGGGGGGTTGTTGGTTGGTTGGTTGATTGTTTTTTCTCCCTGGTTTCTACATTTCATTTGCAGGATTCCAAACGTGTGCTTTGATGATGATGTGCTCATTATGTTCTCAATAAGGTTGTTTTCTTATTGAAAGAGTAGGAAAAGCAAATAAGTATTAGCAGGACAACTGTAGATAAACTTTACGTGAGAAGTGGTTAGGAGAAGGAGGTGGTTGGATAGTTTGTGTTACTAAGGATAACGCGCTATTTCTTTTGACTGTTTTGAAATGAGACGAGGAAATAACAAAAGCTCCCCCACCCCCCCAAACTTATACAGCCAGTTTTTGGCTGAATTAAACTTTAAATTATGTTCAAATGTAATTATAAAGATGAGTTCTTTAATATTTTAGTGCTTGATAATAAAAACTCTCTTTACCTTTTGGAGGTAAGTGCAGTTTTTATTTGTAGTGAATGTTTTGTTGGTATCAGTCGCGTGCCGGGATGTCTACAAATGCAACTGACAGGGGAAGTGCATGGAGCGTACATTTTGATCTTGTTTGGTGACAGTTTTGTTGTTATTAGATAACCATGTGTTTGTGGCCTTTCGCCCACATCACTGCTATAAAAGAATCAAGTGGGGTTTTTTAAAATCTAAATCAAAATTTTATGGCACATCTGTATTGAGAAGATGCTCAGATTCCTGGTTCGATGTCAATACTGAATCTCACGTCCAGTGCTACTTGCATGCACCAGTGCCCAGCTGTACTGTAAGTAATTCACTGTCCAGTAGTTCTAACACTTTTGTGGCAGCTGTTAAACTTCCTTCACTTCCTTGGTTAAGATTTCATCGCAATATATAGCTGAAAATGGCCCCTGTGCTTTTAACTGTCATTGTTATGTTAATCTTCCCTAGACAGCCACCCTTGTGAATTTATCTGGTGCCACGGATCGTGCTAAAGGGGCTTTCCTGTGAAGTAACTTTCTGGTCAAACAGTTTGGGTTCCTTTAGTGGGGTTTAACAAGTCAAAATGAAGCTTCCCAAAACTTTTGAACACTTGAGTGAAAGAAAACCTGTTGCTTAATATTTTCAATGACGTGCCGTCATGAATTCGAGAGCACGTTTTTACCCTGTAATTTGCCCTCGCACCCGAGCCATGTACTAGTATTGCACAGGGCAAGTTAGTTGTGGGTTTTGTTGTTGATTTTCTTAAATCCAGCCCTAACATCATTGATCTAAAGAAATACTGAGTGGTTTGTACTTCGTCACGATGAACGTTTTGAGTTATGATTGTTGATCTGTAAAGTTTTGGCCCCCCCCTTCAAGTTAATGAACGATATTGTGCAACTTGTGATAATGTTTACAGAAATTTGAATTTCACTTGCTGAGGTTTTCTCATGTGTGCTTTCTTTTTTACGTCTTACACTCTTTTCAGTGGACTGCGTTTCTCTTTAAGGCTTCAGCAGTCATCTGGAAAAGATTTAACTGGAGCAGGACAAGATTATTCTGTTTAATTTTCCATTAGCAATTTTCCTTGCACAAGTCAATGTCACCTGCAAAAACGTTTGCTGAGGTATGACACCTCGCTGATTTGTGAGATTTGCTCTTCTTCCCAAACACTGACCATTACCTTCCCATTCTATTACGGGTGTATTCATGCTCTGGAGGCAATCGGGGTCGATCCCGTGTAGCTGACATGTTATGTGTTCTTCTTGTAGTGTCACAGGTAGCCCACTGTATGGACTGTGACAAACTGCTGCTGCGTGACCTGGGAGTCTTGGGTCAAAGTGAGAGAAATTGGTGTTGTACCAAGATGCATGTTAATACATATATTATTTATCTGGGCATTAGTGAATGCTATTGTTGTCTCAGCAAAAATCAAGGTCCAGGCCATGGCCTTGGGGCTTTCAGAGACTCACTTTATCATGTGTTGTGATTTTTTTTTTTTATGAATAATTAAAAACTTAAATTACTTGCTGTGTTCTAAATTCATATGCTGGGTAAAATAGCTACATGAAAATTAATTTTCTGTTCTGTGAGACTGACAGGAAATCAATTAATCTTGATGTATTATTTTATGCAGAACAGGGTGCGGGAACCAGCAGAGAGAATGGCTACAGCTGTTCTTGTTGGTCGGGCCATACATTATTGTTGGCGGGTTTGACAGCTTCTGAAGGAAATGGCTGAAGGGTATCAGGCAGGTGAATCAACTGTAAAAATTTATTGGAGGATACAAACTGTTTCCAGGGGAATGATATAAAACTCACACTTGAGAACTGAAGTATTGAATGTTTTTGTGACTGAAGCAGCTTGTTGTCAATATTTATAGCTTTTCTCTTTGTTACACGTCCTATTTGTTTGATTAACTAGTCAGATGTTATTGTCTGTTTGCAATTTATTTGTTGTGCCTTCTGTAGCATCTTTGATACGTAAAGACTTACCGCTAGGTAAGTGAAGCAGCTCGTGCAGTGCAAGATGCTAATTAAAATCACAGAGCTGTTTACGGGGTGCTACAAGTTTTATAACTCACTAGGTAGGTCGGTAACTTTGGTTTACCAGTTTCACAGTTAAGCTGAAACTTCTCAATGTGTTAAGTGCTGTGGGGTAGACAGGTCTGCTTTTAAACAATTAGAGATTTTAATCAATAGCTATCTTAACAGCAAATCATTCCAGAGAGTCCATAAAGCCTTCCATAAACCCATACAGAACACAGATGTCTTCAAAATACAATGGAATACCTTGAATCTTTTTAGAATGAGCTTCAGATTGCTTCCCAATGTAGCTGTGACCTTTATAAATAACAACAGGGAGAAAGGCTGAAGCAGCCACTAACAAGCTGTGTATTAAGTGTTGGTCACCATCTGGATGTGCAAGGTCCAAAGTCCTAGAGCAAAGCTGAGTCTTTTAGCAGCTCTGTGTAGTAACTCTTAACTGTTTGAGAAAGAGCCTGAGTCACCCTGCCATCTCTCGTTGGATTGGGAGCAGCCTACTCTTCATTGTCCTCAAAGTGCAGGAGGTCAACGCTGTTGATCAGTATGGCTGCAGCACTGGAGGGTCTGTAGAATGGGATCTCTGTCCAACTTTTAGGTGTGGGAAAGACAGGCTGGCTCCCACTTGCCCCTGTAGAAACTTCCTCCCCAGTGCTCTGAAATAGGCTTGTGTAATTATGCTTAAAATGACATGTGATGGCACATCTGGACTTACACACTGAAACCTAAGTTCTCCTGATGGAGAAAGGAATAAGAGGTGGCAATATTGATAAAACGTGTAAATAACCTGTAGGAGACGAGATTATTTCCCATGAGGAGGAAGTTCTTCACCGTGAGGGTGGTGAGAGCCAGGAATGGGTTGCCCAGGGAGGTGGTTGAGGCCCCGTCCCTGGAGGTGTTTAAGGCCAGGCTGGATGAGGCTCTGGCCAGCCTGATCTGCGGTGGGATGTCCCTGCCCATGGCAGGGGGATTGGACTAGATGATCTTTCGAGGTCCCTTCCAGTCCCTGATGATTCTATGGTTCTGTGATCTCCTTCTGAAGTGGAGAAGGATATTTTTGCTTCTACAAGTGAGAGCACTTGGTGTTTGCAGTTACTAGCAAGAATCAGTATGCAGAATGGCTCTCGCTTAGGCTTGCTTCTATGGAGACCAAGGTCAATGCTAAACCATAATGTTATGCTGGGTTGTGGTGACTCAAGCGCAGGATTTGGCACTTGGCCTTGTTGAACCTCATACAACTGGCCTTGACCTATTGATCCAGCCTGTCTAAATCTACCCTCAAGCAGATCAACATTCCCACCAAATTTGGTGCTATCTGCACTCAATCCCCTCGTCCAAACAATCTGTAAATACAATTGGTCCCGATACTGAGCCCTGATGAGCACCAGTTGTGACCAGTCACCAACTGGATTTAACTCCGTTGACCACCACTCTTTGGGTCCAACCGTCCAGCTGGTGTTTAACACATCTGAGCCTTTCCGACCCATGGGCAGCCAGGTTTTCCACAAGAATACTGTGGGAAACAGTGTCAAAATTTTTACTGAAATCCAGGAATACAACATCCACAACCTTTCCATCCACTAATCATGTCATCTTGTTACAGAAGGAGATCACAGTTCCTGCCTTCCATGTACTCGTATTGATGGCTCTATTGCCAGACTATCCTGTAAATGGTGCTAAACAGTACTCAAAATTATCTGCTCCATAGCCTTCTCTGGCTCCAAGGTCAGATTCACAGGTCTGTAGTTCCCTGAATCCTCCTTCCAACCCTTCTTGTAGATGTAAGTCATATTTGTTAATGTCCAATCCTGGTGCTGGCCTCTTCTCACAAATTACTAACGATAGGATGAAGGGAAATGGACTCAAGTTGCATAAGGGGAGGTTTAGATTGAGTATTAGTTCTTTACTGGGAGAGTGGTTGGGCGTTGGGACAGGCTGCCTGGAGAGGTGGTGGAGTCACCATCCGTGGAGGTATTTAAAAAATTACTAGATAGAGCATTTGAGGCCATGGTCTAAGGGTTAGGGAGATGTTGGAATGAGGACTGGACTTGATGATCCTGAAAGTCCTTTCCAGCCATGAAGAATCTCTGATTCTCTGGGTCATCTCCAGTTAGTCAGGGCTGCTGATAGTTGATGGGTGATGGTTTACTAAGCACATCTGCCAGCTCCTTCAGCACTCTTGGGTTTAACAAATCTGGCTCCATAGACTTGTTTATGTCTAAAAGTTGTGTAGCAGGTCATGAGCCATCTCCTCTTGGATTACGCATGCCTCATTCTGCTCCCCATCCCTGTGTCCCAGCTCAAGGCTCTGGGGTACCTAAGGACCAAATAGTCCTATGGTTAAAGACTGGACCAAAGAAGACACTAAGTACCTCAGCTTTTTCCTCATCCTTTGTAACTATGTTTCCCCCAGCATCCATAAAGAATGAATATTTTCTCTGGTCCTCCTTTTGCTCTTAACATATTTATAGAAACATTTTTTGTTGTCTTTCACAGGAGTCATCATGTTGAGTTCTAGTTGAGCTTTGACCCTTCTAATTTTCTCCCTGAATAGCTTTTCTATGTCTTTGTAGTCTTTATGAGCTGGCTTCCCTATCTTCCAAAGACCGTAGACTCTCTTTTTCTTCCTGAGTTGCAACCAAATCAACCTATCCAGCCATGCCGGTCTTCTTCCCAGGTGCCTAGACTTTTGGGACACAGGAGTAGCCTGCTCCTGCACCCTTACGACTTCCTTCTTGAAGCATTTCCAGTCTTTCTGGACACATTTGTCATTCAGGACTGTCTCCAAGAGACTCTGTCTACCAGTCTCCTGAACACGTCAAAATCTGTCTCCTAGAAGTCCAAGGTGTCAGTCCTGCTGACCCCCACTCCTTAACTTCCTCAAGAATCAAAAAATTCATCATTTCATATTGCTATGGCCAAGCTGGCCTTCAGCCATTACTTCCTCCACAAATCCACCTCGGTTCAGGAGGGAAGCGTCCCTTGTTGGCTTCCTCACCAGCTGCATCGGAAAGCTCTCTTCCAAGCACTCTAGAAATTCCTGGGACTGCTCCTTCTCTGCAGTATTTCCAACAGAAAACTGGGAAGCTGAAGTCCACCATGAGAACAAGATGTTGTGATAATAAAACCTCTCCCAACTGCTTATAGAGTATTTCGTCTCCTTCTACTTTCTGATTGGACAGCCTGTAACGAACTTTCACCACAAAATCTGACTTTCCCCTTTATTCTTACGCATGAACCCTATCATCACCATCAGTAAGTTTTAAACACTCATCTCTCTCCCTAATACAGAGGGCCACCCCACTGCCTTTCCTCCCTTGCCTGTCCCTCCTGTAAGGATGGCAGCCATAGACTGCAGCTCTCCCATTGTGCAAGTCATGCTACCACACCTCTGTAATGACAGCTGTGCCTATGCTAAGGATCAAAATATTGGGAGGAGGAGAAGCAGCTTTAAAAAGTTTAAATTATTCTAAAGATCAATATAAGTTTGGAATAAACCTCACAGGTTTACTTTAAGGTGAACTTTACGTATCCTTCTTGAATGAAAAAGCTATAAAGAAAACTGAAGTATAAAGTAATTGTTAGTGAAAGCTGGCCGGCAGGACTGCCTGAGAACACGAACGTTTGTTGGTCCAACTTTCACAGATGTTAAACATTTGGTGATGTTACTTGGGGCTGCTTGAACCGCATTAAAGTCTGGCCACTAGAGTGTTGAAGCAGTTGGGCGCTATAATAAAATAGACATAAAAAGAAATTGTGAGACATTAGGTGTTGTTTGGTGATGACATTTAGGAAATGACAACTTTTCCATACATTGTGTTCACATCTACGTCAGTTGTTTAGGTATTTAAAGTAAAAGCAGTGTGTGTATATATAGAGAAGTTTGTAATGTATAGTTCTCACAGGTGCACATAATTTAGCACTACGTCAAATATGACAAATTATTGTCGAGTTACAATATAGCCTTAATAAGAGCACATCTGTTCTCCCTATACAGTATAAAGGATGCCTGATTTAAAGTGTTGTCTTACTGATACTGTGGTGTTGTTTAAATATTTAACAGGCTCTTAGACACCAATTATAAAAAAAATACACAGTCGCATATAAAAATGAAGAATCTTAATTGCAGGAGTGTTTTTGGTGCTGTTAAATCTGCTTAACCCATCAGGAAAAGTTCTTGTATCCTTTAAGTGTTGTCGTTTGTGTGATCATCTATTGTTTATGTCTGTGCAGAGAAAGAGAAACCTGGCTTATCACAGGAACTCGGACACACTTGGGGCAAAAACCTGTTAGTGTGTTAGTACGGCTGTGCCCAGAGAAAAACAGATACAGCTTTGTCAAAGCCAGACAAAACAACGAGCAATCGTTTTGGCATCAAATAATTCCCAGTTTGCCAGGCCAACATGCTGAAGGAAAAAAAGGTAATGCAATAAATGTTTTACAACAAGTTTTACAGTTGTGCTTGGGATGAGAAGTAGAAATCGCTATACCTGAGTCAACCTCTAGGCAAATGTAAGTGGAGCAAACACTTTCATTGGAACTGATCAGAATGTCAGGAAAGCATCCTGGCACCTTAGGTTTTTTTTAAACTTCAACTCAGAATGTTCTGGTGCAGTATCACATTTATAAATGAACACAGAAGTACTGAGTCTGGTGTTGCTGATCAAGATCTCAAGAAGAATGTAATTCTGTGTTTTCACACATTTATTTTATTACCTTTTTTCCTCAGCATTTACCTGTTGGCCTGGCAAACTGGGAATTATTTGATGGCAAAATGATTGCCAGTTGTTTTATCTGGTTTGGACAAAGCTTTATCTGTTTTCCTCTGGGCACAGCCATACTGTACAGTGTTAAGTACTACGAAGAAGCCAGTGTTTGTTCAGGTGATAAATGCACCTTGGTGTGATAGTGGGAGGATTTCTTCAGCAGAATGGGGCCGTACAGGTATTGGTTTTTACTTTGTTCATTGATAAACTTTGCATTTGTATCATACCAATGGTTGTGGTAAAGTTAAATTGGCTTGACTGGTGTCTATCTTTTACCACTTCAGTTATAACCATTTAGTTCTAAATGAGTTAGATTTTCCTTAGTCCTGATCCTAATTTGGCTTTAGTTGATTACCACTTGTGTATTAGCGAACCAATTTAAGTAGCAACTGTGAAGGGGTGTCTAAGCACAAATTACACCTGAAAACTTCTTTCAATTATATTTGAATGTTGATTTACTTACGTCTGGGTAGAAATACATATGAAACTGAAAGGAAAATGTGTTGGTTCTTTACATGTGTGTAGTATTAGTTCCTACGAAACATCACACTGTGGATGAAGCCAAGTCCATGTGAGGTATCTCTCTGACAGTGGCAACAAATTGGTATTTAGACAAGATTGGCCATTTAGTCTTGTAGCTCCCCAGCATCCTTACATTAAGGATGTTAGGGAATGTTGTAGAATTCCAGTTTGTATTTGCTGGTACCATCTACATTCACACCTCCTGCAGCAGAAAGTTCTAGAATTTCACTAGTCAATTTTTAAAGGGTAATTTGACTCATTTTAAATTGATGACCTACCAGTTTCTCTGAATATCTCAGAAGTTCTAGTGTTGTGGGATTTGATGCGTAACTGTTCTGCCTTCAGCTTGTTTTCGTAGCCTAAAACAGTGATGGGCTGATACATGGAGAGATGGGGCCATTTGAGTTGTGCTGACAAATCTGTGTCTCTCTCTCTCTTTGGTCTCTCACACACTTGTTCTACTTGCACTGTTTCCCATGTTGTTTATGATTGCAAGTTATCTATAAATAATGCTCTCTTAAGGCAAGTCATCTTTAGAAACTATTAAAACACCCCATGGTAGAAGAGAATCAAAACTGTAATTCAACCCGTGCTAAGGCAAACCTAGAATACCCCTTTAATACGTTGTCTCTCATTTCAGCTTGGGAGTTCAAGTCCTGTGTAGTGCATGTACTGGATGACTTTTCTGTTCTCAGCTCAAGCTTACTGCACTCACTGGAACCTACTGGCCTAAAATACAAGTACGTTGATGCAGGAAATGGAATTTGGGTTTATAAGGAAAACAGTCCATTTGCAGTTCGACACAAGTGAAACATGGCTGGGTTATATTTTTTCAATGGCATTCCTAAGAAGTATTTTTCTTAATGAAAAGAGAAAATACTTCTCACATTATTTAGGAAGTTGTTAAAACTATGTCAACAGTCAAATCTTTGGGGCATTACTAGCTGCCACAATCAAGTGCTGCTCTAGTAACATCACTGTAAATTGCTGAAGAGCCTAAATGGCAGGGAATATAAATTTTCAATAATTACATATTCAACATATATTTTCAATATATTATGTTATTTTAGAAATTATCAAAGGAAACGATGAACTTGCATGTGCTACTGATTTACAGCTTTTCTAATATCTTGAGAAACAGTAGTTTTTTAGAAAAACACTTCCTAAATGTAGTTAATATTTTTCAAACAATTACTATCTCATTTTCTTGCATGTTTCTCTTAAGATTATCACTGCACATAAAACACTGCTTGCTTCTCTCTCAGGGGCATGGTATCTCGTAAGTGCATGCCCTTCATGCTTTATTACACAATTTAGTTTTTCATGTCTTTCATTTATTAGCAGTAAAATGACTCTGGAAAAAATAACTCAATTGGGAGACTAAAATCACAATTAAGATTAAAATTATAGTTGAGTTTTCCTGGTTCAGTAAAATGGATTTAGTGACGGTATTGGGTGTGGTTTGAATACTCAGAGGAAGCTTCTCTGTTTCTTCTTATGCATTACAAACTTCAGACTTGCTAGCAAAGATAGATTTGGTTTTTGGTAATGGTTTTTGGACTCCTCAGTTAGGTTGTGATCTTAGAAAAATCTTTCCTGTGTGAGATCAGATGATACGTTCTGTAACTGCTCCACAAAACTTTTCACCAGATAACATATCCACTTAAATGGTCTTTCTAAGTTAATAGTTTGGAGGATTTGATATATAAATTTAAATCAGTGCTTCAGTGTTTTGATTGTGTATCTGCTTTGTATACCAGTGTATACCCCCATCAGATATACTTCTCTCTTACAAGAGCCTTGCTGTGCTTATGGTAGGCAGCCTGACTTCTCAAATTTAAAAAGCAGGATTTTTAGTGAGAAAACCATATTAAAATTTGTTTAAAACATTTGTGGAAAACAAAAGAGCACAGACTCAAACGCATACCAAGTAAAATTAGCTAAAAGTAAATTGTAGTTGATTGATGATGTCTGCCCCTCACCCCTAACTGAAAGTTGATGTAAGCAATTGTAGATTCTTTCATTAGTCACTAATGTAAAAGCATTTCAATATAATTATTCTGATTTTTCTTACACTTGTTTTTTCCAGCTAAACTCATCTTAATCCCAGTGTTTATTCATGTTAGATGTATTTCATCATGTGAAAAACATTCTGTATCTTACTATGACTGAACAACTATGAGACGTGGTCATAACTACTAATACAGTAGCTTATTTTTTAAGAGACACAAAAGAACGAAACACAAGTAAAGCTTTAACTACCTTAATTATATTGAAGTTTTTAATTCTTTTTCATGTTGGAGTGAGACTAATGTCCTAAAATACTGGTTTATAAACCCTGTGTGCAGTAAGACTTTGCAAGTGTAGTTTCCGTATGTAGTTATCGCCTAGGGGTGTGGTCTGTGTGTGACAGTTTATTTTATTACAAGAATGTCCTATTAGTGATAAAACCTACGTGTTATTGACATGCAAAAATACAGTAAAAGCAGTTTGGCGTATCCTCGTTCTTAGTTCCTGACACCTGACTGCATCACAGAATCACAGAACATCAGGGATTGGAAGGGACCTTGAAAGATCATCCAGTCCAATCCCCCTGCCAGAGCAGG
>JAOXOE010000632.1:8454581-8477230 GCA_028565055.1 Phoeniculus purpureus | reverse complement strand
TGATCACTCATCCCTCTTTTATAACCTTGTGCCCGCCCCTCCCAGGATGGGTCACTGGAAGAATTCTCTTAAAGTGAACCATTTTTCTTCATGAAAGCACAACTTTATACACAATCTGAAAATTCTGATAGTTTTCAGACCATAATGGAGACTGAGGTGAGACCTTATCACTCTCTATAAATCCTTGAAAGGAGGTTGTAGCAAGGTGGGGGTTTAATAGAATGGTTTAGGTTGGAAGGGATTTCAGAGATCATCTAATTCCAACCCTGATGCCCTAGGCAGGGACACTTCTCACTAAACCATGTTGCCTAGGGGTCTGTCTGTTTTTCCAAGTAGCAAGTGATAGGACAAGAGGAAATTGCCTCAGGTTGTGCCAGAGGAAGTTTAGGTTGGTATTAGGAGAAATTTCCTCACTGAAAGGGTGGTAAAGCATTGGGACAGGTTGCCCAGGGAAGTGTTAGGGTCACCATTCCTGGAAGTATTTAGAAGACATGGCTTTGTGGTGACCTGGCAGTGTTGGGTCAACAGGTGGACTTGGTGGTCTTAAAGATCTCTTCTGACTGAAAAAATTCTGTGATTCTGTGATCGATGCCATATCAGGAGATATTTCTGTGTGTAGATGTGTCTGTGTTCTCATCCATGTAGTTCTTTTATTCCTTGAAAATAGTACATTTATTGAAATAATAGGGAAGAGTTTTCAGAACAAGCCAACCTGATTGTTAGTTAAGTATCATAGCTTATACAGTACTACAACTGACTACTTCATTTTTTAGCAGATGAATTCTAAGCAATAAACTGTAGCACCTCATCAAAACTCCTCTGATTTTAAAGCAGTTCCTGGCCTCACAATCTGTTCACTTCAATCAGTAATTCATCTTATGGCTTCTTATAAACTGTTTAAAGTGAGGTTGAAAGCCAACTGATAAGCTTTCTTTCATTCAGCCCAGCAAAGGTTGGGTTGAGTGTTTACTGGAAGTTGGTAAACTCATCTTAAGAGATTGCTTTCTAGCCAAAAAAACCCAAAGGTTTGCACAGATGTGTAGAAGTGAAGTATTTATTATCAAATAATGCTGTCCCAAAGGATCATTCTTTGGTTTTTAAACTGTGGTTGCTCTCTTTGGCAACTGTTGTGAAACATGCCTTTGCATTGATAAAATGTTTTTCAGCAGGTCTCACAGAGGAGTAGAGGACACTATATGAACAGCCAGTTTCTCTCATATTGTGTAGACAAGTTTTTAGACAAAATTATGAGCATCTGAGAAACTAAATAAAACTAAAGCACGTTCACTTTGAATTTGAGTTTGAGTTGAAGATTAATAAGTGCTGAGTTACCTAATTCTTTATGTGATGTCTTTAGTTTTGATTTCCACAGACATAAACCAAAAGGCAACAGGAACACTAATAAAGAGCACTGTGGACTTGCTTCATGAAGACTAACTAGAGCCCACCGCCAAATCTTGGCAATGGGTGACTTTTCTCTCTAAAGCCTAGTTTGTAAAACCTGTCTCACTTTAGTAATTGAGTTTATAACACAATTCTGCAAAAAGGTATTGGAGAAGGTAAAATGAAGTGTCTGGAAGTGAAAGTTTGGGGAAGAGGAGGAAGAGATTCAGGAGCAGTTTTACCAACAAAAATATTATACCCTATAGTTATTTAGGGAGCACCCTATTGTACCCTGAATTCTGGGAGCTTTTGGTGCCATGCTGATGATCTGGTTTCTGCAGCAGATGCTCTTGCAAATCCTTTGATCTATGTATGGCCTCACTTTTTCTTTTTGTGTATTAAGCTTTTGTATAAACGTGGCAATTTAAATGTGTGTTGTTAAAAATAAGGTCCGTGTTACTAATCGTTAAAGTACTACTTGGGGACTTGTAGATGTAACCTACCATTTAGTGAGGGGGGGAAAAAAAATCACTGGTTTTAAAATCCATGACAATGGATTACATGACATACACTGTTCTGGGCTGGTGTTCAAAGAACACAGATGTTTCTTCCTACATGATGCAGCTGGGATGCTTTCTTCTAATTTGCTTGTTTGGCGTTTGAATTTTCTCTCCCTTCTTGGAACATTTCTCACCCAAGGGTTTGAACAAGATGACTTAAACTCTTTGAACGTCCAGGACTGCCAGCTAACCAGAATATCTTTCTAGCCTGTTAGTATTTTGGAGGCAACTGTAATGAAGTAGGAAAAAGACCTCTGCACGAACAAAAAATGATAGCTGTGCATTACAAAAGAGACTTTCAAGTCTTGGTCAAGGTTTGTGAGAGCGCCCGAGGGTGAGCGCATAAATAAGCCACGTTAAGGAAAAATCTTGCCTTTATTTACTTGACAGTAGATAGTTCTTTGAGATTACGTTTTGTCCGAAGCTTCAATCCTGAGTTGCCCTTTTTGGGTTCATATGGTAGTTGTGTTGGCCAGTGTAATGTCATCTAGGAAAGGCCACACCCGTGAGGGGTGGCCACATTTTGTATATGACAGGATCTCCTGAATGCTGACTTTGCAAAAGAACAATTCTAATGATTTTTTGTTTTTCCCCCTGGCTATGGAGTGCTATTGCTGCTTGGTGGCATTCTCTCCTCTGCTAGCATATCCAGGATGAAACACTTCATCTGACACTGAACTCCAAATTTCTCACATATCAATTTGTTGTGAGGTGGAAGGTTAATCTTTTATTCAATGCTAGAACTTCCAAACAAAGAAAGGCAGGAGAAAACCCACTCTGTTAGTTCTGTCTACAGGAGTTTTCTATCACTTGTGGCTTCATTTTATATCCTCCTGGTTAAAGATACCGTAAGAAACACACTGATATGTAAAGAGCACTTACAGATAAATGAATGTAGAAATGGCAGCTTCTTGCTCAGAAGATACACCCGCTCTTTGTGTCATGAATGTACCTCTCTTATGGCTTTAGTGGGAAGATGATGTGGCCGCTTCCAACTTCTGTGGAGTTCAGAAATATGCAAGAGCATGAACATGAACACGAGTCTAAGCTAAATTGTAAGTTGTTTTATATGTGAGCTGATGTGGAAACAGGAGAGAATTGAGCTTGACTCTTTCATATTCTGGGTTCACTTTGCACGGTTGTCAAGTATGGAGAAACAGATCTGGTCATTAGCAAACAGTTGAGAAGCATGGAATGCCATAGGGCCACTTCGTGATTGCTTCTCAGAAGACATTTGTACTTTGAGAGCAAGATTTCCTGGAGTAACCAGAGGTGAGTATCTCATAACATCTAACTTTTAAAAGACAATTTCCTCTAAAGTCCAAAGGGAAATACAACAATTTGCGGCAATTTTGAAACTCTTTGCTAGGCTGGTTTTGTTCTGATTCACCTTCCCTGTCCTGTCAGCACTGTAGTTCTTTCTTGTTTACAGTTTCGTGTCCAACCACTTCAAGTAATGACGGTACAGAGCCTACGATTACTTCACAGCTGTCAGCTCATAGATCAGGCTTTGTGTTGTTTGCCATTGAAATCCTTTGTCTCTCAATGCCAATTAAAACATTTAGTAGAATGAGTTCAGAGTAAATGGAATTGGCTTCCTTTGGACACTCCTTCAGTGTTCAGAACCGTGTGAAGCTGTGACTTTAGGCTCTTTCTTTTTGCTTGAAAATGGATGTGCAAGTGGTATTCTAGCATCAGTTTATTTCTGGTGCAGTGTTTGGTAGGAATAGAATTTTCTTTTTTTTAGAGAGCTTTATGTCTTCCTTGAACTCCAACTGGCAATTGTATGCATTGAAAACAAGTAGAAGGCAAGACTATGGGTTTTAAAACCAAGGATGAGGGGAGGGGGCATCCTGTACACATAACCATGTTCGCGCATGCATACATATTTGATATGGACAGGCAGTCATATTTTCTTCTACATAGATCAATCACTGTCTTTCAATTCTGTCTTGTCTGGCATCTGCTGACCCATGCTTTAATTCTGTCAGGTCAGAGATATACAGGCCTTTGTAGTGTGCTTGTACTTCATGTCGTGTCCCAGTGTTGTTGTACATCTTGTTTCAGAGATATTTTGCTGTAATGTTCTGTGACCTTTTCCATTGAGTGAAGCAGTTGGAGAGCCACTCAGTGAGAGAAAATTGAGCTGTTTTATTTCTCCCCAAGGAGCCTCATGTTTCCTTTCCACCATTCATTTGAAAGCTATCATTTTCTTGATTTTATAGCTGAAAAACACCATTGATTCACTGGATGCTAGATGCTAAGAGACTCCTATTGACATCCCTATTGACAGTTTTCAGTATATTCTGTGTCTAATTATCACTCTTGGCTAAATGATACACCTTGTGGACTTGAGAGATGGAGTCAATAGCTCTCAGTGTATTGTTCTAGCAGCACCTATTGAGGTTGATGTCAAAGCACTGTGATTTATGCAATCAGAAGGAAAATTTCTTTTGCTGTACTGCATAATTAAATGAAGTACAGAGTGACTGGTGACAAAATCTAGTCTGCCAAAGTCATCAGCAAATGAGAAAAGATCTCTACAGTAAATGGCTGAGACATTGAAGAATTTCTTTTGGCATCTTGCATTTTTCAATTTTTGAGCATTCGATTTTTCTTCCTGGTATGTCAGGGAGGGTTTTTTTTCCTTCCATCTCTTCCATTAGATAGCATTAAAAACTAAGCATATTAATTTATGTCTTCTTTCATGAAGTTATGCTGCTAATGCTATTATAGATGGGACTACTTCTACAGTTTGCATTACCACTTTTAAATAAAGAGCCTAATTATGTGGCTTGCACACCGAGACAAGGAAGGAAAGTAGTTGCTCTTGGATTTGGGAAGGTGAAACTCTTAGCATTTTGTTTGCATCTAGTTGTTGGTCATTAATGTTTGCAGATCCTAATCTTATTTACTCTGATACGGTCTTTAGGGTTGCCCTGAATTGTTAGCTGTGTTACCTCTTGGAGAGAGAATGTGAAGCAACTGTACATTGAAAGGTGCTCCTTTTGCACACGTGCAGCTTTGTGTATAATCTAGGTATTGTTGTATTCAAGTGTGTGTTCTGTGGATCGATACACTGAAATCTTAAGAACAGAGTTTTTCCAGAAATAGTGTAAATAATGTGGCTCAACATTATGAACTGCCTTAAAATATCTACTTCCTGTGGGGTGTTTTTTTTTTTTTGGCTTGGTTGAATTTTTAATAGTATTTTGGCCAGTGGAAGAATTTTGTGAAGCAAGTCTTTATTTGCATGGTATTTTATACATCAGTGGTTACTAGAACTGGCTTGAAGCAGGAAGAGTCCTTTTGTGTCAACAACAAAATTGCCAATCCCAGAAATAATTGTTGACTGCACTTTTTTCTTTTAGCCTTTACTAAGCAATTTCTTGTGCTCCTACAGGACTGTGAAGCATCTCATTCAAGGCTTTGCTAGTGAATATGAAAGCATAGCTGGCATTTCTCCTGTTGTCACTGTTGTGTGTTTCACTAGTATTCACAGTGGAAGAAGGAGTCTGAAGGCTGATATGTGACTGGACCAAGAAATCACAAGGCATTTCTGGAACTGCCCAGAGATGTGCTGCAGTGCTGGCTCTAGTCAGGTTCTGACCCCTCCTTCCCAGTACTGCAATTACGAATTATCTCCAAGGAATAGGTGTGTAAATGGTGGCAGGAGAAGCTTAAAACAGCATTAGCTTAATGTATACTTGCGTGCTTTTCAGTCCTTTCAAATTTTACTTTCATTATCAGAATAGAAGACTTGAGTGAAGTATGCCAACAAAATGTTCTGGAAATACTCTGCCTAAAGTTATTAGGAACTCAGAGATGAGCACGTCCAATTATAAACTGTGAAGAGCAGTGTGGACAAAAGATCTGAGGACTGATGCTTTTTTTTCCTCCTTTTTTATTTTTCATTTTCTTCCTATCAAGCATGTGAATTCATGCTACATTATGTGGTGCCAGATCAAGCTGCTGCTTGGTTCCGTGTGTTTTCTGTGTGTTTTTAACTGGATTAAGGTAAATATTTGCATCCAAAATGCCTTATGCTCTTACAGCATTCGTTTTTGTTAATGCATACAGCTACGTTTTGTAATACTGCTGATTCATTGCCAACAGATATGTTGATGAATTTATTCATTTGGAGAATTTATTCATTTGCACAATTTAGTCTTTCTCAGCACATCTGAGTCCTGATGAGTTGAAACGGCGTTTCGATGCTACAGTTGATATCCACTGACTTCAGAGCTTTGTACCTGTTGATGCTTGATTCTTTACCATTAGTATCACAAAGTAAATATTAGCTGTATTAAATCCCCTTTAAGACAAGATACAGACAGTGAGAAGCAGAATGCAGTCACAATTTGGTATTGGTTTATTAGGGCAAAGCAGAAATAATGTTCTTTCTACAGTCTTTATTTGTGATTTAATTTCTGCAGGGTATTTTATTTTTTTTTTTGCTTTAAAAACAAAATCCAATTCACAACTTCAAGCTGAAGAATCCTGCAGCTGTCATTATTATACAAACAAGCTTGTGGAAAAACAGTGCAAGGCTGAACTAGCAGCAAGCATATGGAGTGTTCGTTTTGGAGCAGTACATGGGAAAGAATGCAAGGCTGCATTTTCCCTCTGGGATTGTCAAGAAAGGTAGAGCCCTCCGAGAGAGAATCCAAAAGCACAGCAGATCAAAGTGTGTTTGTGACTAGAATGCCCTAGGGTTAGTGCAGTGTGAGGTGTAGCTTGGCAAATCACCATGCTTACAAACAAAAGAGTGCACTGTATTCAAATCTTCCTCCAAGCGTTTCAGCATTTCAAAATGACAAATTATTGTTTTTGTTATTTCTGCATTTGGAATTGTTTATGCATTTCAAATGATCTGTAAAGTGAATTGTGCGCACTCAACAAACTTCTTTAAAGTAGGCGGGTTGGAAAAAGCAATGCAGTCACATTAAATGCCAGCTAGTCTGCTCTTCATTTGGGTAGACAAACAGTAGCCTAAAAAATGGCAGTGGATTAAATTGATATAATGACAAGAATTCGTAGAGTATCGTGTCGACAGGAAGAGGAATAACGCCGTGTCTTTGAACTACTGTAACGCACTTTGATGTTATACGTGGAAAATCTAATACACCTGTATTTGTGTGGATTCCAAACAGGCTCACAATGTGGTAAATACAGTTTTTACAACCTGCTGTTTAATTTTAAAGAGCGATCTATTTCATCTAGGCAACATTTCATAAAGTAAGTGTAAAGCCTCGTTTGCTTGTTTGAATTGAAACCTACTGAAGATTTCACAATATCTCCTTGCTAATATCTGTATTGAACAGAAAGATTAACGGAATGTATGATGACTGGAGGACTTTAAATTATTCATTTGATGAAGGCATGCTCTTCTGCGAAGAGAGAAAGCCCACTTTTTCTATATTGAAAATGTTGTCACATTTTAAAAATGATAGCAATTTTTGGCCTAAGGAAATAGTATTGGAAAATAAACCACAAAATTTTACAATGCATTACATCTAGGAACTTAGTTGGCCAAGTGTGATGCTGAATTAACAGTGTTTTGTTAATTCTTGTCTCAGAATCAGTTAATTTTTTAGAGAGGCCTTTTCCTCTTGAAATTTTCCCAAATACGTAACTGTTAGGATTGGATTGTAATACCTTCATCTTTGCTCCTACCTAATTTCACAAGTGGTTTCACTTGCCATCAGCAGATGCTAAGTGGAGGATAAGATATCGTGGTCTGAGGTTATTCGCATTACAGTCCCAGTTCAGGCCATAAAGTTGGTCGTGGCTTAAGACCTTGACTCTCCACACCTATGGGGTTTATTTTTGTTTGCCTTTGGTTTTTGGTTTTTGCTTTTAAAGACTACGGTTGTTGTAGTCTTTAATTAAACCAGCAACAGGTCCTTTCCATAAGGTGTTAAAAAAAAAAATTGATATGATACCAGATACCTTCAGTATTGGTAAGAACACCTAGATTGATAAAATCCAATGTAGCATGGGAGACCACTGTACCCTTCATGTGCTCTACAGTTAGAGGAAACACTTCATTAATGAAAAGCAAATGTATTTTGTGGTAGGTTTTTACTACAGAGTTACTAATTATATTAATTTTAATGAGAGTATTTGGGAGAGTATTTGGGAGAGTATTTGGGAGAGTATTTGGGAGAGTATTTGGGAGAGTATTTCCTATTAAAATAGGAAATAGTAAGATAGATTAATGTTAGGAGTTACTATGCCAGCTCTTACTATGTCAACTCTTACTCTGTCCTTGTTTCGCTCAACAGACTATAGTGTGATCTCCATATCTGAAACTTACAGCCATATTTGCTAGCATAGTTGCCATCTTGAAAAGTCCAGCTGAGCAGAATGGTGTGGCCTCACTTGGTGCCCCGTGGCATAAATTAACTCTTGTAAGTGTTGTCATTTCAATGACAATGAATGTACGTTCTATTAGATAGTGATACGAATACTTTTGTGAAGTCACTGATTTCTTTATTCTTGAGGCAGAAGGTAAATCATGAGAATTTAATCTATATCAGAACCACGGCTACCCAGTGTAGCAGTGTTCCTGCCTTGTGTTTTTCTTATGTCTGTTAGGTCCTTCTCACTGTCCTTGTGAGAAGATAACCATCAGGAAAATGAAGAGCAGATACTTGTGCATTTCTAACAAGCTTTCAAGCACAAAGCCTACTTACATTTCCTGATGGTTTGTGTGGTGGATTTTTGTTGAGTTTTGTTTGCTTTTTTACCTGTGTGCATGGGCATTTGTAACATAGATAGAATCCCTTCTGAGCCTTCCCTTCTCCAGGTTGAGCAGTCCTAGATCTGTCTCATCTTTGTTGTGCTTATGGGACTTACAGCAGCATATCCACGTATCTCTCAGAACTGAACCCAGCACTCCATATGTGGCCTCACTACTGCTGAGCAAAGGGAAGGATCATCTCACTCAACTTGCTGTCAACATACCTAATGTAGCTCAGGATTCTATGGGGCTATTGCTGGCTCACGTTTATCTCGTTGTCCACCAGGTCCTTCTCTGCAGAGCTGCTTTGCAGTAGGTCTGCCTGTTCAGTGTAATTAGCAAGATGTTGCAGTAATAAGAATCATAGAATCATTTTGATTTGAAGAGACCTTTAAGATCAAGTCTTAACACGGGACTGCCAGGTCACCACTTAAATCCCGTCCCTTGGCGCTACATCTCTGTGCCTTTTAAATACATCCACCACCTTCCTGGGTAGCCTATTCCAATGTACGATAACCATGTCAGTGAATAAATTCTTCTACCATCCAGTCTAAACCTCTTCTGGCACAGCTTGAGACTCTCTGTGAGGAAAAACTTCTGTGGTTTTGATAGTGTAGATTGGCTCAGTCCAACTCATTAAAACTAATGACTAGTGGTTTCATTTCTGACATTCACGTTGTGTTTAGCTTGATGCTTATATACCAAAGCCATTATTTACCAGTGATGAAGCAAGACTAAGATGACTGTTCCCATCTTCTGTCCTTACTGCAGTTATGTTGTTTATGAGCTGTACTCTAAAACCTCTTTCTCTCGCTCTCTCCATGTATTACATAGGTCCTTTTTTTTTAAACCCTGGTTGTTTTACTGATCAAGTTTTAGATTGTGATTTTACAAAAACACCTTGAGCTGCTGCAGAAGAGAGACTAACCTGTTGCAAGACACTGAACAACTGGGGAGCAGGGAAGTTGGAAGAAGTGGTATTATAAAAGCTAATGCTAGTCTGTCGTTTCATCATTTTACTACATCATTTAAATGATGCAACAGCACACTGGTCATTCAGTTTCATCATTCCTTGCACAGTGGTAGCAAGGGATTGCTGGCACTTTACCTATAGATACTGGGGATTTTTAAAGAGCTGCTGTTCTTTTAAACCATGGTCTGAAGTATCCTTTGTGAAAGACTTCTGGAACCACATTGTATTGCATGAGTTTGTGTGTAGGACTAGATTATTTTCTTCATGGATTTCCCTGCTTCCTCTGAGAGCCTTCTATTATTTCCAGTAGTGAGAATGTGTACCTTTTTATGTACACGTTTGTCTGTCACCTTTTTGTGATGGTGGTTGCCACTTGTGCATATCTGGCACTTGCTTTGGATTACGTGGTGAGGGATAGAGAATTAAGGCACATCACAAGCCCAAACTTTAATTGGTGTATTCCTGGGAGTTACTGCTTTGGCAAAAGTCAGATAAAGAAATAGGGGTTGTAGCAATTTGCAGCACCCTGAAATGACTGCAAGTGTTTGATTTCCTCAGTAGCTCTAGGTCAGTAAAGTCAGAGTATTTGTATTGTTGTATGGATTCATGCTTGCTCATCATTCTGGTCAAAACTGGAATATCTATCATCATGTATGATTTTACTGTAACATCGTTAAATACTGTGTGCTATTGAGAGTGGGAAGGACCACTGTTGGCCAAGGGTTTATAAACCTGTATAATGTTTAGCCTAGCAGCAGTAACTCAGTGGTGGGTTGGCTTGTCATCAGGGTGAATATCCTGGCATGTTTAGGTGAACAGAGTACTACCATTTACATGGAGTCTTGAATGTAGCAACCCACTAGCCAGTCTTCTGCTCCATTTGAGACAATTCAACCCACTTAACAGAGACCCCATTGTGCAGGCAATCTGCTGGTTTTTTACGAGCAAAAGTGTTAGCTGCTTCAGTTTTAAGGCTTTTGTCTAATATTTTCCTTGATTAAAGTAAGCATGGTTCCTACACTGCTGTTTCTCACACTTCAGGCTTCAGACAACTTGTTGTCTTATGCATCTGGCAACTTGTACAATCCTGGCTCTATTGCTTTGCTGCCTACTGCTTCTACAGATGTCTAGTGCTCTTGCTGCAAAAAGGAGTCTAGGTATCTGTAGTAACAGTTGGGAATGAGGAGGAGCTGCCAGCCTGCTTGCCTGTACTGTTAGACGCTGATGTTATACCAAGCAGAAATGGAAGTAGAAGCCACCAACAGGTTACCTAAAAATGGCTGAATAATTCCACAAATTAACTTACCTTGATAAGTAATATTGCAGACATTGGAGGGAGGTGTCAGAAACCTGATTTAACATCTTTTACCCCATTTTGTGTGGAATTTCTATTATATGATCTCCAGAGTTCACTTACGATCTTGATTATTTTGTGACTTGTGACAAGGAAATGTGTCCAAAATATTCTTTATATGACCATAGCTATCTATTGTGGAAATAGTCTGGGAGGTCCTAGGATGTTTTTAACGAGCAGCTTTTTATGACTCAGAAATTAAGAGCTAATTGCTAATTACTGATACGCCTTCTATCTAAAAAGTCCCAGTGCTTAATTACATTTAATGAAATAAACCATGCTGTCTCTTTGGGATTAGACACTTAAAATGCTTTAAATTTCAAATTGAAATGTTTGTACAGGTTTGGCAGAGCAGCAATAGCAACTTTTTTTTTTTCTTCTCAGTAATTCTTCTTTTCCAACTTTTGGAGACAATCCTATTCAGAAAGCCACCGCCCTTAACAAAGTAGTCATATTTTGACTGAAGAGAGATTACCAACTGAGAAAATGTACCATTTTGACAGAACAAGATCAAAATGCTTTGAATTTTGGAAATCATTTTTCTCCTGCTATTGAGTACTGTTATAAAAGAGGAACAGTTGTCATTCTGAAAGCGATGTTCTGTACATGGTGAGGATTTGCAATTAGCACATTTTAAGACTTGTGTGAGATGCTGCTTAAAAATGGGACATTACAAGGTGGAATTGTGTCGAGGTACTTTCCAGTGTATTTCTGAGAAAAGTCATTGCATGGCAGGGCATGTTGCGTGCCTGTCTGCAGGCAGTGATTCTTGTTTTACCATTCCTGTTACAGCAAACCTTTCATAACTATTGAAGACTTGCACGTAGAGAGTATTGCGGATCGTATAGTGGCCGTGTTGTACGTCGTGTGACGTATCCGTGGCAAAACTCATTCGTAGTACAGACATGGAATAGCAGGCAGAAAATAAGTATTCAGCACTTGCTTTTCTAAATGGTAATTGCACAAACTAGGCATATGTCTGAGGGTAAAGAGTCAGAGTCCTACCAAAGTGGTGGCAGATGGACAAAGGCAAAAAGTTAAGGATGTGCCAGAGAATAAATTAGCATTACACAATGACAAATCTGTAGCTGGTTGTAAGCTGACTGACTGCGGGTCCTGAATAAGCTTGCCGTAGTCAGCTCCTGCAAACAGCTCTGGACCCAACTTATTTAATGCACAAAAAAGTACTCTGCAGACCCTGATGGGGAAATTCTGTATTTTAGCCTCTAGACAACATTAAGAATGATCACAGAGGACTTAATTATGCAGCCCATCCTCACACTGATGTGTGCTTCTTAGCACAGATCTCCTGGGCTTCAGTGGGATTATTTCTGTGAGTAGTCCAACAAATAGTGATTTCAGTGCTTCGTTAAGTGTCCAGGTATGAAAGTGCTTTCTGTTACAGATGATATTTCTCAACTGAAAAACGTTACAAGCATTATCATTTATTCTAAGAGCATTATCTAAGTATAAATGAGATTATATAACTTGTTGTCATTTGCACACTAAGTTTGATTATTCGAGAAAGAAATGATTTGCAGTATTTACACCAAAGGCTTAAGACATTGAGTACTTTAAAATGTCATTGTTTGCATAATAACGACGGGATTCATCCTAAAGGGAACTGTTTCTTACCTTTACTTTCATTTGCTGGTCTCCGACAAGTCACCTTTGAGCAGATACTAGGAGTTGGTTGATGTACACAACACAAGCTTTTACTTCCAGATTAGGTCTTTAAAAAGCATTCTGCATTTACGAATGCATCTTATACATTACATTCCACAGTGGCAGAAGTAAGGAATGTAATTTCGTTTTCCCAATACACAATATTTAGCAAAAACAACTGAGTACTGTAAACACAACTTGGACTGCAAGTCTGACATAGAACCATATGGCACTGTCAAGTTAAAAAATACCTTTCCCTTAATGATGCCTTGTTTTTCCGTTTGGTTTCTAAGAGCTGGTTTTGGCTGAGCTGGAGAAGACAGTAGCTCTATAGGCTATCCATCTAATGGTCTTCCGTTGGTAATATAGTGGCTTAGACTGCCTGGTTGGTGTTGAAGCATGAGGAGCTTTCTTGCGATTTCTGCTAGGATGCCTAGCTGCAGCTGAGCAGCTCCACTGAGGAGCAGCTGTTGTGTGTAATCTTTGCCCCAGAAAAGACAGCTTAGCAGCGTGCGAGCGCAGACTCTCGTACGCCTGTTTGCCAAGATTCATTCTAAGCAGCAATGACTTACTAAGGAAGTTTCTAATGCAAGTAGAACGTGGCCTATCAAGCTGAAGATCATGAGATAAAAGCAGAGCAGAGTGGAATTGTTATATTGTGGTTTAGTCGTCCAAAACGAGCTAGTCTTACATTTGCATGGCACAGTTGTTCTTCCTTGTATACGCACCTTAGCAGGCCGAGGGGATTCCATCGTCTCAACTGTTGGTCTTGAGTATTTGGAAAGAAATACATCTGTGTGTGTGTTTTTTCAAATGTTGGCAACTTATATGCCTAAACCCACAAGAGTTTGAGAGAGTAACCCAGCCCTGCCTTGTTTAGTTGGGGTGTTTTCTTTTTATCTCCTCTGATGTTGATTATCCTGTTTTGAATCCGAGTACAAAGAAAGAGCTTTTGTCTTTGGTATTCTTTAATTTTGATCCCGCTGTTGTTTCCCTGTGAAAGAAGAAAGAAGTCTGAAGTCATGAGTGTGCTCGTAGATTCAGGGTAGTTGGGATTCCAGATCTTCACCTTAGAAATTTGCTCTCTTTCCCTCCCACTGTTTGTGTGCTTTGCTTCTAGCAATTTCATATCCTAGTGTTGGCTCTGAAGTCCTGGTGTTCTCATGTTGCACAAGTCACACCCAGGAGTTAAAAGGCAAATACAAAGAAATAAAAAGAGCTGCTTCTAGAACTAAACAAAGACTGCTTGAAATGTTCTGGACACTGAAGTGCATGTCATCTTGCTGTCCGTTGTTGGTTTTGCTCGTATGCGAAGACTCTGGAAGAGTGCAAGGAGATTTTTCCTGCTCTAAGAATGTTAATGTGCAATTTAGAACTCAAAACCAGAAGATCTCTTACTGGTGGCTCTCTGCTCTCGCCCTACTGGACAGATTGCTAATGAGGGTTGGGGGTTTTTTTTGTACTCTTTGTTTATGTTGCAGAAGAAAATAAATTTTTGACAGGTTTAAAAAAACCCCCAAAGCCAAACCACCGAGGTACTACTCTAGGGACGAGTTGTCTGTTGCATGTTTATATGCTCAGGGCTGTGGTGGTTTCACAGTAGGCCAAGCTCATTATACAGGCATCTCTATGCATATTTCTGTCCACACCTGACAGTTTGCTCATTCTTTAAACCTGTTGAACCGTATTTCTCCATGCCAGGAGATCTTTCTTCCTTTAATCTTTTTCCTTGCATATTTTTCCCTTAGCAGTCTGGTAGTTCCATGGACCTTTGCTGCCCCTTGAGCCAAGGGCTTAGTTCTTTGTGCAGCATGCGTTCCTTCTAGTGCCAGTACACCCTGCCCCCATGGCGTACTCTTTTGGTTCTGTGTCTTTTTGTGCCTTATTTTAGTCAGCCCAAAGAGTTTCTCAAGTTTTGGGACTGGCTGAATGAGAGCCAAGAACATTTGTTAGAGCAGAGCCTCCAGAAAGGACGGTGTCTTTGAAGCATTCGTTAGCAGTAGTGTTTGCTGTGTGTATAGCTTCTTTTATCTTGGAATCCAAAGTACGTTACAGATATTAATACAGTGATACAATATCTATTCGGAGCAGGTGATAACATGTGTCCTCCTGACTTCCTTTTGTCCTTTGATTTTTCTTAACTCATTATGATGTATGAGAGTGAAGGCTACGTGTGGTGCTGTGAGCAAATAAGATGAGTTAATCTTTCTCCTCTGAGAATTTCGACTAGAATAAATACTTAGGGTGAATAACAAAGAGGTATTTAATAAAAAATTGAGTCTGTTGTAGACTAAGATGGGACTTACAATTTGTAAAAGGAAAAGAAAACTTTACCACCTTGTCTAAAGTGTGTGTTTACCTTGAAGTCAAAGTATGAGAAAATTATGATTGCTCAAGTTTTTATTATGAAGAAAAGCCTATAAAAAGCCTTTTGTGCTAAAGCTCTCTAAAGGGAGCGTCTTGTACTTTTGCCATACATACTCAGAAAATGGATGTTGCATTGTGGAAGTTTAAGTGTTGTATCCCAGAAATGATCCTAGAGCAAAGCTGTGCAATCTAATGCTACACACGGTGCAGCAGTAGCACTACAAATGTAAACTGTTACTAATATACTGGAATGGATTGCCCGGGGAGGTGGTGGTGTCACCGTCCATGGAGGTGTTTAAGGAACGAGTGGACGCGGCTCTTAGGGATATGGTCTAGCAGTTAGATACTAGGACAAAGGTTGGACTCGATGACCCTGGAGGTCCTTTCCAGCCATGGTGATTCTGTGATTCTGTAACAGATGATGCCATCTTTCGTGTAATGCAGTAATGAAAGCATTTACTACCTGTGTTGGATTAATAATACGAAAAACTTCTAGAAATTAGAAAATGGTATCAGAAGAAATTACTTTCTTGTGTTCCAGTTGTTTTCTCAAATCTATCTAAACTTGCTTTAAAACTTCAAACTAAGAAAATGGCTTTTTTTATAAGAGACGGACCAACAATGGCAAAATGTCTCAGCTAAACGTCATTCTTTGTAATTTACTTATTGCCAGATAATTGCGTTTCTCGCTGAAGTACTGAGCACCGATCATGTCTCTTGCTCAGTTAAGACAATGACAGGTGTGTGGTCTGTCTGATTTTGTCAGGATACGCAATGCTGACATGTCCCATTTAAGAGATGTGAACTCAGGTCTGTCTAAAGTAGAGGCTGGTTCTAGTGCACACAATATTTATTCTTTATGTGCCAACCTTTTATCAGTCACTGTGAAATATTTCAGTGTGTCAGTCTAGATTAATGTGGATTAATCTGCAATGCAACTAGGTGAAAACTAAGTTTCTCTGTTACTAGCAAGCACAACATTATTGAAGAATTTCTGGAAAGACCCAATAGTGTAGTCAGCATGTTAGGTGTTTAGAATTTCCTATGTCTTTTGGGTCTCTGCTGAAAGAGAGTATCACTTTTGAGAGGGTTCTTGCTGGACCTTTTAAAATAATTTTTACAGTACTGTATAACTTGAAAGTATTATTTGATTTTGATTTAAATATATCTTTTTAAGATTAACTTGAGTTACTTTGTTTCCAGAGAACACGAGAAGTTAACTAAGTTTCTCATCCAAGAATGTGGCATGACAATCAATGAAAATATTGATGCCATTTAATAGACTTGTATGAACAGTTAGTGATTCAAGTTGACATTATTTTGCTGCTTCATCTTCTCTTGTCAAGTGCTGAAGGCTGTTAGGACCGTCCTGCCAAATGTTGCGCTTAGACCAGGCAAGTGTGGAGTTACGGAAAAATAACACCTAGGTTTAGGGTGTGATAGTAGGATTACTTTTATGGATGATTTTTTTTATGGCTGTGTATCAGCAGTATAATTAGGGGAATTAAGAATATGTTAATCTTAGACTAACCCAGATAAGACCTAGTACCCTTGTGTGGCACAGTTGTTCTTCTTTATCTTGCCCTAGTTTGCTATTATATTTTTCTTCAGTTCAACTAGATAGACCCCTTGTAGTATGGGGTTTTTTTAGTGTTGATGCTGGCTGTCAGATAGGTTTGGGGAACAGTACTGGGTAGGGTAGCATCCTACTGCAGATCATTTTTGGCCTTTAAAATAAATTCATTGTATTACCTGGGCCACATCTGTTTTGCTGTCCCTTGCCACACTGACCTCTGGGATTTTTTCAGATGTGATTTGGAATTCTGACATGCAGTCCATCTGGAAATGTGGTCATATCCCTTGCATATTACGCTAGACTTTATAGAATAGGAAGCAAAACATGTGCGTAGAAAAGGCATCTCTGTCATATTCTCAGATTTCTTTGGCTTTTGTCTTTGCACAGACATTTTGGTTGTCAGATGTGAGATGTCTCTTATTTTTTCCCGTATGTATCCTACTTTTCTTGCACATATGTTGGGCCCTGCTAAGTTCTAAGGTCAGTTGTCTCCAAGATCTTTACATTGTCCTCTCTCATTTTTTATGTCCTCTTTACTTAGCTGGTCCCCATTCTCCTGTGTATCTACATGTCTGTCCTCTCATTCCAGCACCTTAGTTGGGACAGTATTACTTAGAGAACTGAGTAATCTTAGAAGCAGCTGTGATTGTGCAATTGCAGTATACTGAAGCTATACTAGAAAATTCTATTCAAGTCACACAGGACAGTCTTAATCTGACACTTCCTAAATAAAAAGTGCTTTTCTTAAAGACATGCATTTGTAGTTTCAGCATTTCTTCAGATCATGAGCTTAAGAAGGATGATGTTGAATGCTAACTGGAAACCCCTCTTGCTAGATGATATTCTTTCTGTGCTTTTGCTTTCCTAACCTGATCCCTTCTCTGACTACTTCTCTGTACTTCTCCCAGGTCATCTGTCCTTGCTTCCATTCTCTGTAGGCTTTGTTTTCACCCCTAAATGTGTCAAGGAGCTCCTTAACCCTTTTGCTTCCTTGAGCAAGTAAATGAAGTACCATCCCCCATAGTCCACAGGTATTGTTGTGCAGTGGAAAAGCGTAGACTCGACCTGCAAAAGAGAAGGAAACTGTGCCGTGTTCTTGCAGATAGGACAAACGGTGCTGTTCAGATCCTTTGAACTGCTGTATCACTTAGATTTTATTTGTGATGCTTTTCACAATTTTCATGAAATGTACCACACTTTGGGGCCATTGAGCAGAAATAGAATTTATGTAACACGAAAAGAGGTGTTTTTCTGCCAGTGTGCAGGTTTTAGCCTGGATTTGTTGTAAAGCTAAAAGACAATTTAACATTTGGGATGGGGACAGAAGGGGGATTACCTGAGGGATACTGTTGTAGAGGAGAGTGTAATTTTACTGTCAAATACACTTGGACTTATTTTTGTCAGAGTAATTTGGTGTAATCCGTGGGTTATTTGAGCTCTGATTTTCTCAAAAGTACAGTGATGTGTTTCTCGAGACCTATTGCACAGTTTGAGTTAATGTATGTCTTGGACTGTACCTGCCTTGCACATTCTGTAGCCTCCCTTGCCAGTCATAGAAGGGCACATTTGTGGGCTTGCTGAGACCACTCAAAGTAGACCATGACTCTAATTCTGATGGGAATGAGTGCTCACAGCATTCCCTGCTGTTCTGCACAGATAAAAGCACTGCCACCCTTCTACTTCTCTTGTTTACACAAGTGTGGAATTGTACTTGTTGCTTTCAGTATTATTCTTTTCCCTCTCACCTCTTCTTTTATCTGTCAGGTGGTTAATGATGTCTGTAGATTTATTTCTAGAAATCTAATGAACTGTCTGTACTCTATATTCCATATTTGTTCACGAGAACGAGCATGATGACTACGTATCCACGTAGTACAAAATACACGTATCCAATTTACTATCACTCTACTTTTAAACTACTAAAAGGTTCCCCCCACTTGGAGATATGCTTAGTGCCTTAATCACGCTGTCATTTAAATAAGGACATCGTTTAAATTATTGTGGTTCTATGAAATCCCATTATTTTGTACATTTTATGTATGTTATAACCATATTTTTAAATATCTATTGCAAATATGTGTTACAATTCTAGTAAAAAATGACTTTTTGTGTTTCTGTAATGATCCCCTTGAGGTTACTTTTGCATAAATTCTTTCTTCTATTTTCAGATGCAGATCTGTTTTACAGTGGATAGAAAAGCATTTGCAGCAGAAACTGTAAATTTTTTTTAATATTAAAAACATCCTCTGTGAGACCTAATTTCTAAAATATGATGATCAGAGGTACTTTCAGAGGAACTAGTAATTTGTATATAATATTATAATTACAAATTCCTTTCAATAAAAAATACACGTAGCTGCTAACAGTTCTTTTTCAGTGTTCACTGTAGGTATCTGAAGAGGAAGGAATATGTTCTATGTAGCTTATAAATTCATCATGGACAATTTTATGTCAAGTGTAGTAATGGATTCCTTGAGTATTTACACCTCAGAAGAGCCTGGACAGGTATTTGCTGCAATTTCTTTTACATCCTGGTTTTATGTTTTACTTTTGACTTTCTTATAAGGTTCTTTCTTTTTATATAATCATGCCATGGGCAAAGAGACCTGTCCGTAGATCAGGTTGCCCAGGGCCCCATCCAGCCTGGCTTTGAACACTTCCAGGGATGGAATATCCACAGCTTCCCTGAGCAACTTCTTCCTGTGCCTCACCACTCTCATATTGAGGAATTTCTTCATAAGATCTAATCCAAATCTGTCCTACTGCAGCTTGAAACCACCCCCCTTGTGCTATCGCTAGATGCCCTAGCAAAAAGTCCCTTGCTAGCTTTCCTGTAGGCGTCTTTCAGGTACTGGAAGACTGCTACAAGATCCCCTCTAGGCTGAGCAGCACCAATTCCCTCCACCCCATAGGGAAGGTGATCCAGCCCTCCTCTGGGTCTGCTCTATCAGGTCCATGTGCTTCCTGTATCGAGGGCTTCAGAGCTGGACACAGGACTCCAGGTGAGGCATTACCAGATTGGAGTAGAGTGGCAGAATCGCCTCTCACTGTGATCGGGAGAGTACGGGATACAGTTTCTTAAAACTTGTCTCTTAAAATAAATAGAGTATTTTTATGGGGTTTAGTAAGAAATTGTTGGTGTTACTACATGTGTTGGTTGGCTTTCAAAGTTTCATAGGTTTTTTTAAATAGTTGCAATATTTGAGAAGTTCTACACGTTTAATTCTGGATCCTGCTGTTCACTGAGTTATTACTTCGTATTGAATTGTCATGCCTTTTTTTTTTTGGCCTGGACGTAGTGATTTTAGGATTTGGCTTTTATTAACAGGCAGTTTTTCTGGTGGAAACTAATGAGATTTGTGAGTTGTTTTAAATGGTGAAAGATAACTTCTGCTGATTTTCTACAGATTAAATTTTCTGAGGATTTTGTTTATATCAGGTTTGATTCTTGATCGTTGATTCCTTGCTAATATTCTGTATGGTTCATTTTTCTAATTGATAAAAACCTCGTGGATTTGACATGTGTTGCTATTCGTAGTTGAGTTCATTCTTAGAATGGCATTTGCAGCACACATGGTTTTCTGGGAAACATTTTCTTTTTAATAAATATTGGTGTGCTTTAGAGTGGGACAGATGGAAGGCAGATCTCCACTGTGATGCATTGCTGGCCTGGTACCAAAAGATGTCTCATGTCAAGGCATTGTGTACCTCGTAGAATCAGTCCGTTAGCTGATCTTCGTGAGATATAATACATCACTTTCACCAGAAGATGGAACTACCTCTGTTGGTGTGGGATAGAATGTTTTTATGATATGTAGTTGAAACGCTGCTGCAAAGTGTTTTGAAAACGCTGAACATCTGCATGCACCGTTTAGATCTGTGTGTGTGAACCTGTATGAAAAGCCTGTGGTGTTCTATTTTCTAGTAAAGTTACCAGAGGGGTAAAAGAAAAATTTGCTGGACCTATTCTTCACATAGCTTTTTACTTCTAACAAATGGAAAGTACGTAGAGCAGTTGTCATTTGTTAAAGTGTAGCAGAAAGTGCGAAACAGGCCAGTGGATGCTTCATCAAGAACGCTCATTCAGAATGATGAATGTGGCTAAACACACATTTGTTCGTAAAACTTGCAGAGTGGATGAGCATCATTAAGCATGAGGAATAGGTGCAGCACGCTGAGAAGAGAGTGCAGCAAACAGATGTTGTGAATTTTCGTAGACATCCTTCATCCACCAGTCCATCATTAATATGGTTGAAGGTGATCTTTTCTTTTTATTTAATAAGCATAAACAAAGCGTGTGCGCAAGAATATTACTGAGCATGCTTTTTCCAGAGGGTGTGAGGATTAGATAGAGGGCTACTGAAACACAGATAGATCTGCGTGCTGTTTATGCATAGTGATACCATACCAGCCTTGTGAGTTTGCACACATGGTTTGGCATGGCTACTGTCTTCTTTCTTTGAGTCCTTTGACAAGCTCTGCAGTATAAAGGTCTGAATATGTAAAGGATGCCTGAAAATCCATTTGGTCTGTGAAATTAACCTTTCCGACGGTTTAAATGCTAATGCTGATTTGTTGCTTCTGCATGTGTGTGAGAGAATGCCATCATTCATTGTTGTCTTTCCAGGTATTTTTTACGTTTTCAGTCATGGATGTTAACTGCAGTGTAAATCTCTGCATCAGATTTGAAATCCTAATATCCAGAAGATTTTGTGGAGTGCATTTGTTCTCTCTTTGTTGATCTCTTTTAAAGTTCTGATCTTTCTCATACTTCTGCAATGATAAGCTGTTAGATTAAGATACCTTTCATGTCTAGGTTTACAAGTACTTACCAATCCTTCATGATGGAAAAGCTGCTTTCTTAGTGGTCAGCTGTATTTATAAAAGGCTTAAGTTAGCCAAGTCTTTTTATGCAATGTTTAATGCTAGTAGTCATTTGTGTAAAAATTAATGCAGCCTTTCAAAGCAACATTTGTGCTCTTATAAACAAAATAGTGCTTAAAGGTTTCCCCTTGCACTTGCATGAGCGAGGCTTTCCCCTTACTTTTGAAGTTCCTGGAATTTTACTAAGTGAACACAACGAGTGTGTTCAAACGCAAAAATTAGCCTGTGTGAATTTATGAAAATACATAAAATTGTTTACAGGACTACAGCTTAAGTGACTGTTTCAGGAAGATGACCTTGAAAGAAGGGCAGGAGAGATCAAAAATGCAGTAAAACCATTGATTTTGAGGTATCATAACCATGAGAAGTGGTACAGTTGTCAGTCACGCGTTGCTCCGTGTAAAGGCTCACTTGCACTCTGTAGACATTTCCCAGAACAGAAATGATCCTCTTTAATGTATTTTGCACAGCAAATTAATACTAAGTCAAGCAATCCTAATTATCTCTCCATGGAGTAGGAAAACAGTCACTTGGTAGCACTGCTTTTTCTAATTTATTAATCTCTGTTTTTAAAAATTATTAATTATAGTTTTCTTGTTAAGGTTTTCATGGCTTTCTAGGTCTTAGTGAAGATGTTGCATAGAAATAGTACTATGGAGTGTTATGCCTACCGTGTACAGTATCTCTCGTTAGGGAGAAACCGAACAATCTTTCATATCTTTTCAGAGTTTAATACAAATAGGTGATTTGTACCAGAGGCAAGGTCTTTAGCAAGGAATCTTAAGAGCCCTTTTCAGACCTGCAGAGTTTTGAATTTTGCTATATCAAACCTATACAGCCACTTTCACTTCTTTCTCCCCACTCCCGCTTTTCTCCCCATTTTATTTTGCAAACTTTCACAGAATCATGGAACGTTAAGGGTTGGAAGGGTCCTCGGAAGATCATCTAGTCCAATCCCCTTGCAAGAGCAGGATTGCGTAGACCAAGTCTTTAGTTGTTTCCAGGCACATCAAGGACAGGAGGGTCATTAGGGACAGTCAGCATGGCTTTACAAAAGGAAAGTCCTGCTTGACCAACCTGATAGCCTTTTATGAGGGCATAACCAGGTGGATGGATGATGGCAGAGCAGTGGATGTGATATA
>JAOXOE010000632.1:8430533-8454481 GCA_028565055.1 Phoeniculus purpureus | reverse complement strand
CCTGTGTGACTTAGTCTAGGTGATCCTGCTGTTGCAGGCGGATTGGACTAGATGATCTTTCGAGGTCCCTTCCAATCTGTAATGGTTCTATGATTCTATAATTTGTCTTTTTCAAGCTACCACAGACATTGATTTTTTTTCCCATTACTTAGATATGAAAATACTGTCATGGATTCTTTTGAGCTTGTAAATTTTTATTATTACGGAGATAAGCTGGTGTTCTTATTACTATTACGCATTTCTGTGCTTTGATTTCATGTAGCTATTCTTACCCGTCAGATTAGGATCAGCGTGAAGTTGGGGCTGAAGAATGAACCCAATAGGCTAAGTACAGGCAGTAACGATGTGCTGAAGGTAGCGGATTCTTTTGCTGAGTGGTTAGACACAAGATTGTCTTTTATCCTGTGTACCATTTCAGGAGACCTAAGTAAAGAAGGGTTTTGAAGTTAAAAGGCAGGAGGCAGTAATTCATTTAGGATACCATCGATATGCTTGCTCGCTCAAACTAAATGTCTTGAAGGAGCTGAATGGCTCAGATTGGTCAGTTTGCTTTAACTAGGTTTCAAGTGTTGTTTGTTCTGATATTTTGCAAATAGTTTATCCCATCATTCACCAGTGAGTGTCCAGTTGTGAGGGCCAGTTCTGCTTAGACATTCCTGTGATTCCCCTGCCTGGAACTATATTTTCACAAGGTCTCCTTTGAAAACATACATTCATATGAATTAGGTCCTAAATATATAAATATAGGAATGTGTTTTTGTAAAAGGAGTTTTAAACATTGCGTTAATCCGTTCTGCTGTGCTGCCTCTTGTGCTTTTCCAAAAGCATCTAGCAAGTCACCTCAGTTTTACCTCTTGGAATTTCCTTTTGAAATTCTTCTGATACGTAGTGCATACAAGATCGTTGTGATAGTGCATTATTTTCTTTTACTTCCCCACTTTTCATTTTTTCCTGTTTCAGAGGTGGACTTTTAAGGTTTTTATTCCACATTAAATATTTCTCTGTGTGTTCTGAAACTGTAAATTCATAAACCATAATCTGATGAGCAGTGTGACCTTACATAGTCCTTACAGTTTGCTCCTATGCTTACACTGACTACAGTGTAAACATAATCAGTTAATTCTTAATATAGTTGTGGCTGAATGGTGGACCAGATCACAGACCAATTAAAAATCAAAAGACAAAGACTAATTTCTCTGGTGCTGCTTTTTGTGAAACTCCACAGGTGATTTTCCCAATTGAAGGTTTATTGTGGAGGCAAAAATAAACAGCTGAGGCAGAAGGTACTGGGCAAGACTTCATCAAATTACATTGTTGACCTCTTAGGTAGAACTGTTGAAATACTTGGTGTGCTAAATTGTCTAATATTAATGGTATAAACTTGTGGAATAGTCATTTGTCTGTTATAGATGTTCCAAAGGAGACAGTATTCAGTGTGAAATTCCCATAAAGGCTTAAAAAACACCTACTTTTGTTCAACAATAAGTTCCCAGTTTCAGTGTAAATCAGGCATAGCTCTTACATGTTGTGACTCTCTACCTCAGTCAGTCCATCATTTTATCTGCTAAACGATGTGGAAAAATATGCTGGGTGGACAGTAAGCAAAAATGTTTTGAGGATGCATCTTGATGTGCTGATCCATTCAATTTTATGGTATCTGTAATCATTGTAGTTTGTTCTTTGTTGGGAAACGTGCAGTAGAATCCTTATAACCTGAGAAACCTGTGGGGAAGTGAAGTTGATAATGTGGGCAATTATTTTAATGTTAGGCAGGGCCCACATGAGTAGTTTCAGTTAGAATTTATTAGTAACGTATGAATGCTTCTATGTCCATGTCAAATAAGGATGTTTTCTAAGATACTGCATTCTGTGTTACCCCAATTTACTCTTACAATGTTTGTCCTAATATTTGTTTTGTATTCCTTGTTTGGAATTTAAATGTACAGTTAGATTAATTTTTATGTGCTTTAGGATTTGCGGTACAGAGGGAAGAATACAGATCTTGAATGCCATCAACGTTAATGCCAAACTACCACACTGAAACAGTTACCCAATACATTTAATGGACTGAAATAACATATAAATAAGAGCTCTTTGAATACTCTGAGGTGTAAGTACACCTGTCAGGTCTAAATCCTTTTCCTTATAGATTAGCGATTCCCCCAGTAACCTGAACCTTTATCAGTAGTGTGCAAATTTGCAAAGAAGTGATTGGATCAGTAGCCTGTGTAGGTTGACACCAGTGTGAATGTTGGATGCTAGTCCCAACATTTCAGATACAAAACGGGGCAGGGGGGTGTGTGTGTGTGCATGCATGGAGTTAATCTTCCTCTGTTGGAGTGTTGTGTATGTTCCAGCAGCTTTCCCTTTAGTCAAAGGGGTGAGTGCTGGTGCATGTGCACGTACCAATACTAAACTTAGGGGTACTGTATGCAAACTGTGGTGGTAGTGGATCATGTGTTTCCAAACCTAAAGAAAATGCAGGAGAGTTTAAATTCTTAAAAGTAGAGCTGTTGTTTTTGCACAGTATGGAAGACACCAGAACTTTCTATACAGATTTTAAAAATCTTTATTAATAGGCAAATGATGTTACTGGCTGACTTGTGAAGAGGTAAGAGAGGACAGTTATATTAACTAACAGTGGCTATGAAGTGCTGCATAAATGCAGGTGAGATAATTACTGTTTACCATAATTTGAAAGGTTTTCTTATTGTTAAAAGAAATCAAGGATATGCACTATTTCTCTTTCAAAATCACTGTTGGGATATGTGGAGGACAGGCTATCACTATTATGTTAAATTGTGCTACCTACAACACAAGCTTCTGTCTTTGCTAAAGCTGCCAGTTTTTATAAACAACTGAAGACAGAAAGGGTTTACTAAGAATAATGTTGAAGCCCAGAAGAATCCTGCAGCCTATAAATCTTAATAGAGGTTCTAAGATTCCAATGGTCTGTCTGTGTCTGTTTTACCCAACCTCACTCCATCTTGGCTCCCCTGTGATGACTGCAATTTTCTTGAAACAGAAGCATAGTGACTTGAATTTACTCATGGCACTATTTGCCTACAAACAGGAATACATGCATATAACCCATGCAAATCAATAAAAGCATGTCAAGACCCCTTAGATCACAGTACTCTGCTAAAATGCAATTTATCATGCTGCAAATGAGAGTAAGAGACTAGGTAACAAATAGTGTCTGATCATTTAACTAGCACCTGTTGTCATGAATTTGAAAACTGCATTTTTCATTTGACGTACAGTAAATTGCATTTTCATATATATTGAATGGAAGGGGAGACTTGGGAATGTAGATATGCAGGAGTTTTTGAACAATGGAAGTTGTGCAGCTATTTTCTTGTCGAGGTCATATCAGAATTTGTTCTGGTTTTAGGAATCCAAAGTGTTTGTAGCTACTGAAACTGTAAAAGATGAAGTTCCAGTGTGCACTTATATATTGCTAAATGTATAATTACTAAAATGTGTGTTTTTTAAAAAAAAGTAGATCAGACAGCAGTTTATTTTAAGACTGTGCCAAATTGGGTAAAGCATTTATTTTTTGTTCTGCTCTAGACATTCTTCCCCACTGCTCTCCTTTCTTTGAAGACTTTTCTAGTGGCTTATTTTTTAATGTTTTGTATTTAATTGAGGGCTATATGATTAATTGCAAACAATAATTTAAGATGTGTTTATATAAGGGAGACACTTACAGAATTTGGAGATTATATTAGTGTGCAAAGGTAAAAGACGGATTAGTCTTGAAACAAATCCTGTTCCAGAATACCTAGAAAATGTGTTAGCTAGTGTAAAATGTGTTGGCTAGTATAAATCCCGTTCCAGAATACCTGGAAAATGTGTTAGCTTGTTGATTCTGCGCAGATGAATACAGTTATGCTTTGTGGTGGATACTTTACATCGTTATGACATGGTCCTGGAGACAGGGAAATTATGTGTGGCAGTTCTAGAGTGATAAAGAAACTTCTCCTGGATGAAGATCTTTGCAAATCCTTATGGATTTTGCTGCCACCACTGAAGGCAACTAATTTTTGGAGCATTTTCCTGACAGATCTGTTTTAATGATGCGTAGTTCACTTCTTTAGTGGACGTATTCGTGCAGGTGTTGCAAGTTTTGTTCAACACAGAAAATACTATCTCTTCATTTTACTCAGTACCTAAACCATTTCTTATACCTTTGTCTTGAGTTTTTATTCTATCTGCACTAAGGAATCTAGTTTCTTTGAAAACTAGTGTAGGGTTTAGGTTTTTTTAGATGCACATTAAGTAGGTCTGCTTGAAGGTTTCACTCAGGAGTTTCATAAATTATGAATTCCCTTTTTATATTGTCTGTCCAAGTGAGAGATTCAGGAGACTACACTTGTTCAATATTTGTGGCAGATTCATTAAACTTCTTTCAAGTAGTAAGCATGTGATGCAAATGCTACTAAGATCCAGATCTTTCAGTGGCCTGAGATTTTTACATTACTACTAGTAGTCACTGTATTATCTAATTGCTATAAATTTAAAGGTGGCGGGGTTTTTTTCATTCATTCTGAGTGTTGGCTATAGAAATGGGTTTTTGAAATATCTGATAAGTTTTATATGTCATAGACCACTTAAGAATTTGATAGATAAGTTGAAAATACAAAGACAAAAACTAGTCAAACAACAAAGCAAAAGGAAGTGTCTAATCTTCTGGAAGGAGAACTGTGTAGACAAGAATATTCTCATAATAGTATGTTTTAAGGACTTGGTATGCGCTAATCAGACCATGGAGGGGGGGGAAGGTATCTTTACAGAATTCATTGATGTAATACAGCTGTTTTTGCAAAAATGCATTCCTTAGTAAAAAATATTGTTTCCTTGCTGATATGGGTGCAGAAAATTAGGAGGTTTTAGTGTACAGGCAGTTTATAGTAACAGAAGTAAAAGGGACAGAATTTGGTGAGCTGGGTGTACTACCTACTTAAAAAAATGTTTTTAATGCTTATTAACAGCAAAGAAAATGCAAACAGTTTAAAGAGGAACTGGTTTGCACTGAGCTTGATTTTACTAGCAATTAAATTGTGATACAGTGCAGAAAACTATGCCAAGTCATGGGTTTTATTTCAGATCATTAGCATGTTGTATTTATGTGAACAAAACTCTGATGAACACTAACCTGAATGGCTGTTTAGTCATTGCAATCGGCTTGTAATTACTGTTTGGCAACCATAGTACCAGTTTCATCCAATAAATTTGGTAGCCTTATATAACTATTTTTCTGATTATTTCCTTTTAGATTCGCCCTTTGGTGTCATGTGGTAGTCTAGTTATCCAGCTTTTACTTTTCTAATTTTAGTGTCGCAGTGGGTCAGCCTATGGACAAACGTACTTGGGCATCACCCTTTGCACACAGTAGGACATAGATGCGTGTTTAAAACAAATCCCACAGTTACAATAGCATAAAGGCACTCCAGAAATGAACAATTTGTTAAAAAATTACTTTAAAAATAATGTAAAACTTAAAATACATGGCTTTTAACTGGATTACTTCTTTAAGTGGCAATCTTTAAGAAGAGGAGAGTAATTAAAGTGCCTGTAGATGGCCTATTTTGAAATACCCCATTGATACTGTGTTGGGTTTTGTTGAAGGTGGGTGGTGTTTCTTTGGTTTTAACATTCAACAGCACTTCTGTTCAGAAGATACGGAAGACCCCTCTGATGCTCCAGTTAAACCCGTTCATACCTCAGGAAGGTACATGCACAGTACAGAAAGCTGTGCCTGCAGGGGCATTTTCAATTGGGGGTTTATTTGAGCTGCCACCATTGCCACCCATGTGGTTTCTCTGGGGGCAGTTTGGTCCAGGGGAGGCTGGGAGGTCTATTAAGAGAGTGGGCTGTTAGGCTGTCTGCTGTGAGAGGGCCTCAGGAAGGTGAGGCACTGGGAGAGAGACTTGGAGGTACCTCATGGGCCAGTGGGGCCGTAGGTGAGAAGGTGGTGGTAGATTCTCCTCCAGGCTGGGGGCAGTAAGCACACGGGGACGGCGGCAGCTCAGGGATGTTTCGTGTTCCTTTATTCAAAGAAGGGAAGAAAGTATTAATGTATTCCGAAGGCTCATTGTTTCCCATCTTTTGATACTGTATAACTTCTCCAGTGAAGTGATCCTGCTGTGTCGGGGGATTGGACTAGATGATCTTTCGGGGTCCCTTCCAATCCCTAATGACTCTATGATTCCATGGTGCTACGACATACAGCTGCACGTGGGAGGACAGTAGTAGCAGGGGTGAAAAAAACTGACTGGTCCACTCCTGTGTGGGATCAAAAGGTGATGCCCTGGGGATACTGGAGGTGTGAAGAAGCCTTGGAAATCTTTGATTTAGCACATTCAAACTTCAGGTTTATTTAAGGAAGAATGGATGGTATTTGCAGGAAGCCTGCCGTGGGTGGAGGCTCCAAGGAGTTGTTGTTTTCTGTATTTAGATTGAGTGTTTTATTTCTTTACCCCACCTGTGCTTAACATTTAACGCTGGAATAAACCAGAGCAGAGGCTATTAACCTGTTAGCAGAAAGTCTAAAATTATCTCTTGGTATATGGCAGTGCTGTTCTGGTAAGTTCTTCACCTGAGTTTTAGAAAGGTCGTGCAGCTATACCAACAGATCAAAATGCGTTTTGGAGCAGTTTGCACAATATGGGGTGTATGCAAACCCCCAGGAAATCGGAGGATAAATGCATGTCAAAGTGCAAAGGTATAAAAATATTGAAAGGAGATTTCTGTGCTCTGTGCACCATGTGTGAAATAGGCAACTAATTTTCTTTCTTTTTCCCTTATGGGAGGATTATTTTTTTTTTCAGATGATTTAATGTGAATCAGTATATTATTACTTGCTGCTGAAACTCCATTTTTTGTATGTTTAAGTTTCAGTCTTATCTGTTTTCTTTTGTGTAGAATCCATTCGAATGGTTTTAAGATGAGAAATATGCCACCTAGGATTGTTTTGGTGTAAAGATTTCCGTCTTCAGATGGATAGAGAGAATTTTTTTTAATGAAGCATCTTTGAATTGCTTGCAGTGGGAATGGAAAACACGCAGTTAAAATATTTTGATATGGGAGGTCAGATGGAAAATGTTTCGTTTTATAGTTTCAGTGTTTCATATCTATTTTATCCATGCAGTCTGCCCCATTTTAAAACTTCAGTAAAAAGTAGTAGTTCTCGCAAGTAGCCCCCATGCCATTAATTTGTAATGCTGAGAAAATGCTGTTACTTTGCCAGCTGCGCTTTTTTTTTAGTGTGGAAGGCCCCAAACTATTCTTGATACTTGTTCTGAAGATAAATTAGTGGCTTCTAAATAATGCAGTGAACCCTAATTCTCTTTGATTAGCAGTGAGTTAGATGATAGCGACCCATTGAAATTGGTCATCAGCATAAATAATGAGTGAATGAACTGATAAAATGCAAAGTCACCGGCCATCATAAATCAAATGAAATCCACTTTCTCTGGAAGTCACTGAAATTAGAAGTCCATGCTCCTATTAATTATTTTGCCTTCTGAAGACGACAGTGTTATAAATCAGCCTTGAAAGGCACTTCACTTAGGAAGCTGAAAGACTAAGACTGCCTGCAAATTGTTTTGTATACGCACCTAATTGTTTCTTAAGTAACCCACCTTTTGTGGTGTGACTGCTGAAAAGCAGAAAGTACACCCAAAAGTGCAGATTAATGGAAGGAACAGGTATTGCTCGAAGAAAATTATTTGGTCAGAACAATAGCTGTGCTACACGTTGGTCAGTCTGAACCTACTGGTTTTGTTAGGCAGGGTTACTGCAGTCCATTTGGACTTGAGGCGACTCTCATTTATTAGCTAGATATAATTATGTGGCAATAAGATACTTGGAAATAAACTAGTCTGGAGCAAGAATGGCACATGAAGTAGTTTAGTTCAAAACTGCTGCGTGCATTTGTCTAAACAACATCCTGCCAGTATTTGGAAAGGCAGGTAAATAGTTCCTGCAGAGAACGTGTAGATATTTCTGTAGTCGTTCACATCTGTCTATGTCTATATATTTATTTGTGAATATATTTATATATTTATTTGTGAATATATTTATATATGAAGCTTTTTTTTTTGGAAGTCCATGCTTTCCCCTAAGCGATTGAACAGTCCTTGCACAATGTCCAAATACTTACTTTGTTGTGCTGGAACTGCCTTGTGTATCAACATAGGTCTTAATTCATACCACCAGTTATTTAATTGCAGACAAGCAGACAGTCTTGGAATTGAAGAGAAGGTGAAAAACCTTCCTTGGAAAATGTGGAACAATTACATTAGTGTCTAAGGATGTTAGTTTTTATAGTTACAGATTTTCATGTCTTCTCTCATCTGAACTGATTCTAGACGTTGAGGTGAAATGGGAAACACAATAGGTAGGTAAGAAAGATTGAAAGGAAAAGGTTAAAAAACCCAACAAAACACTATACAACAGGAGAAAAAAAGGGAGAAGAGTGTGTGTGTGTATTTAAGAAAATACATAAAAATCATGTATATAAAGGTATAGCTTAGTAAAAGATTAGACTAGGTACTGGGCTCTTACTTCATTACCTCATTACCTCTTAACTGATTTTATGTCAATATGTGGTCTGTGAGCTAGAGAACCAATTATGGTGAGAGCAAGCCGTGTAACTGTGTATTCTATGGGACTTCTGCCTCTTTTCACAAAAGATGTGACTTCAGCTCATTTTCTACTACGGCATCATAAGACACACAGTGATAACTTACGCCTGTACAACTCTCTCCTCACCTATATGTATTATCTGTGAAGGACTGGTTGAGAACTAGAGTTGAACATTTTCCTGGTTTGCCACAAATATTTTGGCGCTCCTGGAATCTGCAAATCTTTAAAGTATTCTACACTCCCCTATTCTGACTGTATTTATTTACACGAACACCTGTCTGATACACCGTGTTTTCTGTTCCATGTCAGATTCAATGGTAAAATTCATTTGCGGTAAGCACAGCGGATCTTTCAGTTACAAATAGACCTCGTAACTAGATGGATTCTTGTGTGGTTTTTAGCTGTTTGTGTGCACTGAGAAACTAAATACAAGGCAATGAAAGTGGAGTTTGCACTTCTCCTGAAAATTAGACTTTCTCGTGTGATTTTTGCACATTGATTACATTTCATAGATGCCGCTAATAAATACTTCTGGTTAGTCAGTACAACTTAGAATGCTAAAATATTCGTCATTCCAGGAACTTGCTTGTGGTACTTGGGCTCTGGCTGTTGGTCAGGTGTGCACCAAAGCCGGTCTGTCACTCCGATTTCTTAGATTGACAGGGGAGAGGAAAATAAACAAGGGGCTAGTGGGTAAAGACAACAAGTCTGACAAAGCAAAAGCAAAGGTTGTGCATGGAAGCAAAGGCAAGTAATAAAGACTATTGTTTACCTTCCGTCAGCAGGCAAGGTTCAGCTACTTTCCTGGGAAGCAGGGCTTCAATGCGTGTAGCAGTCTTTGAGATGTCTTCCAATCCCTAATGATTCTATGATTCTATAATGTGCTCCTCCTCCTTCTTTCTCTTTACTTGTATATCTGAGCTAATGTCATATGGTATGGAATATCCCTTTGGTCAGTTTGGGTCAGCCTGTTCTTCAGCCTACTGCTGGAAAAGGTTAAAAGAACCTCAGCAGTAGCCAAAGCACTGGTGTATTATCAACAACCTTCTAGCTTCCACTACAAAACGCAGCACCAGGAGAGATGTTACAAGGAGAATCAACTCCATCTCAGCCAAACCTGGTACAGTCTTCGTAATGCATCCCAAGGTACCACTGGCCTTTGTGGCCACAAAGGCACATTGCCAACTCAAATGCTTATATTCAAGATGTTGTATGGTGGTGCTTTAGTTTCTGGTACCTTATATGTTGTACACTTGTTGAGACATACCTTCAATACCATGGATCAGCTGTAAAACTCTGCATTTCTACTTAGTCAAGTAGATGGTTTCCAGCATCTCCACCTCTGAAAACTGCAAGATGTTAAAGCATGTAGATACAGTTGTTGGAAATAGCATTACCAGTAAATCACTAGCACAAAGAAAGTAATACTCTCTTCCCAAATATTTTGAGCCACATGAGCTGTAGAGTCTAAATAAGTATTTCTTTCTGAGTTAAAAATATGAAGGACAAAAACCTGCATTAAGCCACCAAATTTTTCAAAGGACTACCATCCCCTCTTATGGAAAACAAAATGAAATAAATTGAGTGAAACACAGTGAAACGCAGTTGGTAGCAAGCATAGCAAAACCTGACACAACCACTTAAAAACATTATTGTATACAGTGTTTGCTTAAGTGTGTTACGCAGTGCTAAATGAAAGAGCAGTGCTTTTGGAGTCTGGAAAAGTGAAGATGTAGATAATTTATCAATTTGTCTTCAAACTCTGCCAGTGGCCAAGGCTGTCTCTGAGAGTTTAGCTTTCAGTTTTATCATCCACTGTGTTTCTATGGTGATTATTTATAATCTAGTGATGATGAAAGGCTATTACAGCAGAAAAAGGTTCTTTGCTGAGAAAATGCAAGCAACTGTATATGAGCAATTACTGTGATAATTGAGGTACTTATTTTTAAAATAAACTTAAGTTACAGTAGATTTGCTTGGACAAAGGTATTTGATTTATATGTCAGTATTAATTAGCAGTGGATGAGTGTAGGGAGCAGTCCAGTAACTGGATGAAAATGTCAGTCTCAAAGCATCACTGTAGATACCTCTTTCACATCTTTCCTGAAGTGTTTTGATGTCAGAACTTATTTTTGCATGTTGGTATAATTATTTGTAAGTGCAATGGCCTGCTATGAAGGAGATTTTCCTTTAGCTAGATTGCTCTACAGAATCACAGAATGACTGAGGCTGGAAAAGACCTCTAAGATTAGCAAGCCCAGCCTATGACCTAACATCACCACATCAGCTAGACCACGGCACTAAGTGCCATGTCCAGTGTTTTCTTAAACACCTCCAGGGATGGGAACTCCACCACCTCCCTGGGCAGTTCAGTCCAATGTTTGATCACCCTTTCGATGAGGAAGTGCTTCCTAACACCCAACCTAAACCTCCCCTGGCACAGCTTCAGGCCCTGCCCTCTTGTCCTATCCTTAGTTGCCCGGGAGAAGAGCCCAACCCGCACTTGTGTATAACTTCCCTTCAACTTGTTAAAGAGTGATAAGGTCCCTCCTGAGAGCACCCTGAGGCTCCTCTGAACAACCCCAGCTCCCTCAGCCTCTCCTCATCAGATTTGCCCGCTAGTCCCTTTGCCAGCCTCCTTGCTCTTCTTGGACCTGCTCCAGGCTGCCTGGGGCCCCATCTGACCTGTCCTTGAGCACTTTCAGGGACAGGTCATCTGCAATTTCTCTGTGCAACCTGTTCCAGTGCCTCACCACCCTCATAGTGAGGAATTTCTTCCTAAAATGTAATCTACATGTCCACTCTTTTAGCTTGAAACCGTTCCCCATTGCCCTATCACTAGAGTGTCTAGCAAAAAGTCCCTCTCCAGTTTCCTTACAGGCCCCCTTCAGAGACTGGAAAGCTGCTATAAGATTCCCTCTGTAGCCTTCTCTTCTCCAGGCTGAGTGGTATCTTTATGAAAAGTACATAACCTTGATGATCACTTGGTTTAGGTGATCCTGCTGTTGCAGGCGGATTGGACTAGATGATCTTTCGAGGTCCCTTCCAATCCGTAATGATTCTATGATTCTATAATGGAAGTGTCCATTTTAAGAACTGCTGTGCAAGACAAGTAGAAAGGTTTTTTCTTCCACCTGTGTTACACTAAGTGGTATGGGGAAGCCAAAGGGAAAATACTGACCTGCATTCTTCATGCGTCATCTGTTCTAATGCAGTGTTGTGCCTTCTAACAGAATGTCTGAGACCTGTTTTGAACGTGGCACATGGTAAGGCAGTGCGAAAGGCTGAGCAAAAATCTAGCCCTGAGACTTAGAGCAGGTCTTGATTAGTGTGTTTTGTAATGTCTTGTAATATTGTAGCTTGTTTATGATTTATGTGCTTCATTAATCCTTAAAATGCTAACAGAACTCGATAGAGATTGAATCGGGGACGGAATGGGCATTTGTTGAGTTCTGCACTATGTTCTGTTTGTTGTTGTAGCTCTCGTACATACCCACATACCACTTGATGTTTTCAGAACGGGAGCTAAAGTAGATGTAGTGTTTCAGTACAGGAAATTTACCTGTGTAACCAGAAATACTTGATATGAGTTCTCAGATGACATTAAGAAAGTATGTGCTGTCATGAATTGCTTTGCAAAGAAAATACTCATTGGTACAATATTACCCATCTGCCTTAGTAAATATTCTCTCAACCAGTATCTCCAAATTGTCCATTCAAGGGACTGAACTTGGTTTTACTTTATATGCTAATCAATAACGTCTTTTGACGTGTTGTTTTATGGGGGAAAAGCTAACGTGTGCTCTTTACAGTTGGGTGAAAACGGAAGTAAACGTAACGTGAAACTTTGAGTGATGAAGTGAAGAAGGGGTTAAGTTTCATATAATTTTTTTATTTTATCTTTGGTTTAAAAAAATCCCCAAAAATAAAACACCCTGCATGTAAATATTTTTATGGATGCTAGGCATAAATATAGCTCTGTCCTACCATATTGATTTATTAGATTCTCTGACATTTTAGTTGTGGTCGTTATGTTATATTTATGAGATGAATGTTGGATTCCCTCATTATGTTATCCTCATTTATTTTACATACTTTTTATGGTTGGTTGTGCTCAGCTTTACATTTAAAGCTTTATTGCAGCTTTTACTGTTGGGGGGAGGGGAAAGCAAGCAGTTATTGATCAGAATTTACATGTTTATTGTTGTAATAATGATTTGTTTAATCTCTTCCTACATCCAAATATGAGGGTCAGGAAGTCTCTTCTTCTGGAAGAAGTTTTTCCTTAGGAAGCCAGTGGTGCCTGGACTACTCTATGATTCTATGACTTCTCTTGGGGAGAATGGTGAATACTTCCCAATACTCATGTGGAAATGTTAATGCACCTTATATAAAAAGATGCAAGTAATTTCAATAATGTCATGTTTTATTTACATTTATTTACATGTTTTATTTACACTTGAGATCAGGCGATGGTAATGTTAGAAATTACCGTCATAGGCTCTCTTTCATTTAATCATCGTGTGACCACTTTAAGCTTTCCTTGGTTTGGTTTGATGGCACAGTGTAGTAGTCCTCTGTGTCCTTTTTTTATACAACAAGGGATATGGGGCCCTGAGACTTGACAAATATGGCTGCAAATGGCATAACCTTCATAAGAAGCTTTGGGCAAACCTGAAATAGAAGTGTACTGAACATTTCTCTGCCCTTCTGAAGTGTGCTGGGAAAGGGGAACCACCAGAGTGGTAACATCCTTCTGAAAACTGATGCTCAAGTGTCTTGAGTAGAGTGAAGTAGTACAGTGGTGGCAGTGGAACCTGCAGCACATCTGAGAACGTCTGTCATTGGTTCACTAATGAAATATGTTGAATTCTGTACAGCATGTTGGTACCTGGCCTGCAGATTATAAACGCCTACTTTTGACAGTGTAAAAAATGGATGTGACTATTAAGTAGATACGGTTATGTAAAGCAGGCTTGCTACTGTAGTACTCTTACTCTGCATTTGATAGCATAATTAAAATCTGGCAGTGATCCTAAGAAATAATTTCTTTTATAATCTATACCTTCTTTTTGATTTTCTAGGAATAATTTATTTGGAATTGCAGTGTGCTGTATGAATTCATCATTGTTTTTTGAGACTGAGTGTAGCGAGCAAATGATTTCTAATAAAGAGTTCCAGGTTGCTGTTCATAATTAAGTTTAGTAGTGTATATAATTCACTATACTACAATTTCCAGTGACAGCCACGTAAATTAGATATCATCACAAGGGTTCTGAAGATTTATATTGTTATAAGGCTACACTGTAGCCTTTCCCCATAAGCTAAGAGTGTGTTTTCCTGGCATGTAGAAATTCCATAAAAGCCTGCATTCTGCCATCCAGCTTTTGAGCTGATGTGTGTCTGCTCTGTAGTCTGCAGAGGTGTTTTGCAGGTTTTCTGTACTTCTCGCACCAAACACATTTTGGGTAACGCTGAGTAAACTGGAGGGATACAAATTAGAGGGATTTATGTCTTGTAATACTCAGTATAAATTATTCTGACTAATACATCTTAATGTCATTCCTGTGTAAAAACTGTGTGCACAAGTACAGTGTGTACTCTGTAATGCTCTTATTGTGGAGTATTATTCAGCCCACAACTGTCCTCTGCTTCTTCTGGCATTTGATTTTCATTGGTGTAATTTCTGGCTTCTAAAAAAATGTGCATACTTCTGAAATACAAATTAGTTTTTTTCTAATTACTCATTATAATGTGCTATCATCAAAGGTTATTCACTGAAAAACTTAAGAAAAAGGCAATGAAAACTAATTTTGATTGCTAATGGAAATGTATTTTTAGTCTGAAACAGCTTCCATCAGCAATAATTGCTGTTATGCCTCTTGGGTGTTTTTTGGACTTATGAGTTTACATCCAACAGTTCTTTTTCATTTAGTAGTTAATCTTTTACCAAGCACCGCAAATTCCTACTTCTACCTAACATTGGGAGAGTCAAGAGAATATATTCATCTATCGATTTGTAAAAGTACAATATAGATACAGATAGATTTACTCTATTGCTGAAAGTTGGCGTGTCTATATGGCACATGAGCTAAGCATTTGCATTGTGGTACAACTGAGTTCTGACTGGCACTTGTAGATTTCAAAGCCATGAATTAGATCCAATCATGTAATTTATAAGGATTAATGCAAAGATGAGTAGGAATCCTTGTAGAAACTGATTTCTGTCCCTAACTCAATAGGATACATTTTTTTGGTAGAAAAGTAGAGGCATAGAGCTTCTATTAGTTTGGGAGTTTAGAAATTAACGTAAGGTACAAGCCATAGCAATAAATGAACAGTAAATTAGTCAAGCAAAATTTCACTGCTGAATTAGTTATCAAAAAATGAGGGTATTTTCATCCTGTAGTATTTTCTTGCACAGTTGTTATTCATATGTTTGTATAAACCATTGAGGCATGAATCCTGCCTTCCCTGCTGGAAAATAGTTCAGTTTGAAAAGGGGTTTGTATATGCCTTCTTCATCCAACTTCCAGCAAAACCTTGCCCATGTACTTAAGGTCTTGTGATTAAAGTTCTGGTCCTCTAATTAAGAGTGGAAATATGCAAGTAGTACTAATTTGGATGTCTGAATGTTTTTATTACCTTAAGTGTGTAGTTCTACAGAGTTTAAGAAATGGTTAAACGTAATCCTGTGTGCAGTTACTGAGAGAAGAAGCAGGCAGCAAATGTCAATAAATCTAGATCTGTTTGAAGCAAACGTCACTAAATCTTAGTCTTGACTGCTCTCTGGTAGTGTCAAGAGCTGCTCTGTAAGATGAATTTGAGGGGAGGATGAAAAAGGCACCATATTAAACCACAGCACTGATAAGTTTAGTTAAGAGGCAGAAGATGTGTCCTTGCAGTGACATTCAGTGGCCGATATTTGTTTCCCTTTAAATAATATGCTGTGCATCTATGAGAATGATGGCTTGGTGTTTGTGACATTGCATCTTCACCAAGGTTACTGGCTCCAGGACAGGCAGTCTCTCGTCTTTCTCTCTCACACCCTGTCAATAAATATCCACTTGTCTGAGGAAGTGAGATACAGATTTTACAGCTGACACCAGAGCATCTTCATTTCCAGAAGCAATGAGTTTCAACACATGTGAACATGAAGTAGGAAAAAACATAATTAAAGAGATATATCTTTGAAGTCATTGTCATAGGACATAGGAAAGCAGTTACTCCATCCAGACAACAAAATCTGAAGTCTGACAATGGAACAATATTTAGTCTTCAGGTAAACCAAAGATTTCTGTTGATGGTGTACTAAGCTTTAAGAACAGTATCATACATGCATTGTGATTTTCTGCTCTATTAATTCAGGGTGGGTGCAATCTAGTATTAGATAAACCTCTTTATTGGTCTGTTCTATGCAAACGTGTGACTTCCCCAGCTCTCAGCTAAAAAAGAGGGAGGAGATACTCCGTATACACAAAAGTATGCAAGCATAATAAACCATGAGCATTTAAAACTCGGATTTCCATTACAGATGGAGATATTTGAGTGAGAGGTTATGTAACAAAATGAACAAATCTCAGTCAATCAGAAAATATCTTAAATTTTCTAGTCTGTAGCCTAGTCTTTCTCTGAATAGTAAAGCAAATAATTCTGTGGGAATCATTTGTTTATGTATGGTTTATTTAATTTCTAATTCTAATTTGTATGATCTTAACATATGTGAATGACATTACTGTCTTGTCCATTCCTCAGACTGCATGCAGCAGTGAGAGTGCTGGTTCCCGAATGAGGTTTCTGGATGATCTGGGGGTTCCCTGAATGGGAAAGCTCGGGGGAGCCAAGAGGCAGCCGCTGAGGTTTGGGTACTCTTGCGGGAGAAGCCGGGTAAACACCGCAGGGGTTCCAGACCCAGACGTCTTTGAGGGAGGTCACGCTCAGACCGCACACAGCAGCGACAGCGCTAGCTGCTTCAGCTGCCAGGGGGCAAAAAAAGTAAAAAATTGTAAAAAAAAAAAAGGTAACAACACGGCAGCAGAGGAAGACCAGGCTACAGTCACCACTGCATATGAACGTGGGAACAGAGTTCTACCAACAAGACGAGGCAGTGCATGTGACAGGCTGCCAGGAATGTAACACTTGCTTGAGTTTTCCTGGCTATGTATGGTGCAAGCAGCTAGATTATCTGCTTGGTCGGGTGGCACATCTGTAAGATCTGGCTGAAAACCTACAAGTGGAAGCAGAAAGGCTCAGGAGAATTGGAGAGACTAAAATAGAGATAGACTGGTGGAGCCAGTCTGGAAAACAGCCACATAAGAGCCAGAAACAAGGAGCCCAAGTATCCTGCACCTCTCAGATGGAGGACAGAAGCCCAAGTAGAAGAGGTGAGTGGAGCGAAGTGAAGGGGCGTGGCAGAAGGCAAGGACTGCCCTTGCCTGCCTCGCCTTCTCAGTTGCCACTGAGTGATAGGTATCAGCCCCTACTGGAAGACAACCAGTTTAGTAAGGATATAGAGGACAGAGAACCCATACCAGAGGTCCTAGCAGGGTTGCATAAATTTGGGAGGTCTTCCAGTAGTATGACAACCTCCTCCAGAAAGAAGAAGAGAGGGGTCCTAGTCATTAAAAACTCGTTCCTGAAAGGGACTGAGGGCCCAATGTACAGAGCTGACCCTCATCACAAGGAAGTCTGCAGTCTACTTGGAGCCCAAATCAGGGATATCACTAGGATGCTCCCTGACCTGGTGAGATCAGCTGACTATTACTCACTGCTTATCTTCCAGACAGGTGGGGAGGAAGCTGTATTCTGTAGCCTGAAGGGAATGAAGAAAGACTACAAGGCCTTGGAACGTTTGGTAAAAGAGTCTGGGGCACAAATTGTATTTTCTTCATTACTTCCGTTTTGGGGTGAGGACACGGGCTGGAATAGAAGGACTCAGTCCATTAATGCCTGGCTATGAGACTGGTGTTACAGGCAGGGCTTTAGGTCCTTCAATCAAAGAACCTGGTTTTATAAGGCATTAGATCTGACAGGTCCGCATGGGAGAGGTTTATCTCAGAGGGGAAAAAGGGTTCTGGAGCAGGAATTGGCAGGGCTCATTCACAGGGCTTTAAACTAGATTTGAAGTGGGGTGGGATACTTGAAGGGTTGGCACCAGTGGGACAGAGCTCTGGTCTTATTAAAAACAAGGCAGCCTCTCACTGTCCTGGGGTAAAATCGGAGCTCTCTGCTCACTCCCTAAAATGCCTGTACACCCATGCACGCAGCATGGGGAATAAGCAGGAGGAGTTAGAAATCTGTGTCTAGTCAGGTGATTATGATCTGATGTCAGTTGCAGAGACATGGTGCAACAGCTTGTATGACTGGAATGTTCATGGATGGCTATGTCCTTTTCAGGAGAGACAGGTCAGCAAGGCAAGGTGGTGTAGTTGCTCTTTATGTGAGAGAGCAACTGGAATGTACTCAGTTCTATCCAGGGTCAGATGAAGAGAAAGTTGAGAGTTTGCGGTTCTTCTCCCCCTCTACTCTGCGCTAGTGAGACCACGTCTGGAGTATTCTGTCCAGTTCTGGGCTCCTCAGCTCAAGAAGGACGCATTGCTGCTGGAGGGAGTCCAGCATCATGGATGATAAAGAAAGTGGAACACCTCCCTTATGAGGAAAGGCTGAGGGAGCTGGGCCTCTTTAGCTTGGAGAAGAGGAAACTGAGGGGTGACCTCATTAATGTCTATAAACATGTGAAGGGTGGGTGTCAGGAGGATGGAGCCAGGCTCTTCTCAGTGTCATCTAGTGATAGGATACAGGGCAATGGGTGTAAGCTGGAACATAGAAAGTCCAATATAAATATCAGAAGGAACTCCTTCACAGTGAGGATGACAGAGCACTGGAACAGGCTGCCCAGGGGAGTTGTGGAGTCTCCTTCTCTGGAGAAGTTTAAAACCCGCCTACATATATTCCTGTGCAGTTTGGTGTAGAGGATCCTGCTGTGGCAGGGGGATTGGACTAGATGATCTTTTGAGGTCCCTTCCACTCCCTAATAATTCCATGATTCTATGATGTATTAGTTACAAAATCAGCATGTCCTGTAAACATTTGATTTTATGTCAGAAATTCTCAGAAATACTGAGCAGATGTTAAATAGTCTGTTAAAAATAAAGAAAAAAGAAGAAAGTAGTATTTCAACACTGACACTTCTGTGTAATAATATAAGCAGTGGATTCTGGAATCTTTAAGATTGTTACATATGTATACATACACACAAATATATTTACAATTGTTCATAAATACATAAAGCCTAGTATATTGCATTATACCTTTTACTGTATGTCTAATTAGAAATTAATGACTCTCTTTCCCCTTTTGCTGAGTATTATAGTATGAAATTGGAGAACTGGAAAACTTTACTGCAGATTAACCTCTAACACTTTTATACAGGTTTTATATATCACAAGGGATAATGATTATGATTTACTTCATCCTGTCATGGAATGTAATAATACAGAGTTGTCCAACGTTATAGAATTTAGGATCTTCAGGAATTTTCCTTATGCAATACAATTCTACAGTAGTATTCCACTAATTGTCTAAATTGCTTTATAAATCCAGTTAGTAAATGATACTTGGTGTTTATAAAGAAACTTTCATCACTGCAGGAGTTGAAATATCTTTTAAAGTACTATAAATAAATCTTGCTGTGAAGAGAATTACAGCCTAAATATATTTGTGAAGCATCACTTGTAGCTATGAACAAAACAATATACATCATCAGTTATTTAAAACATCATTTGCATATATAATGTGTAAAATAACCAAAAGGAAGCATCTATTAAAAGGTGTAAAACAAGATGTAATCTGGTTGAATTATAGATGGTTAAAATGAATTCTTACATAGCTAAGATGCTGAAACTGCCATTAAATAATTACCATATACAATTATAGAACATTAATTATTATCCAAAGTGAATGTTCATACTGTAGGCTAAATGGGCATTGAATTGTTATTTTTTAAAGCCAAAGTCTTAGAAATAAACAACATACATTTAGCAGCTGCAATTCTGTATAAATTATTTGTGCAAAATTTAAATACAAGCAGTTATAATTCTATGGTGCTTCATTGGATAACTCCCATGCACAGCTCAGTTAAAATAGAAATGTGAGCAACAAATATTAGAAAAAATAAAGTCATCCAAAGATTCAGATAATGTATGTAAATTATGAAGGCCTTCCAGCCTTGCAGGTTGGTGGATTCACACTTGAGACATAAAAAGCATTAAACCAATTCTAATTAAAGAAAGAAATATTCAGTGAAGACGTGCTGCAGAATACAGGTACCCCAAAGAACTTCTGGGTTCTTTGGAAGAGTTGAAGGCTCCTACAAGAAGGCTTCTACTTTTCCCAGAGACCAATATTGCAGTTTTAAAGGTTTAACATCAGCTGACTAGTTCACACATGTTAAGTACGCATTCAGGTCCTGCTTTTCTAAATCCTGGTAGTGGGATAATGTCTTCAGAGTATGATAGAAGGTCTTGTACTATTTTACTTACTCTGAAGTTGTTCTTTACATTGCGAAATGCTTTGGAAAATAATTGCAACTATATTGGCATAGCATCTACATCTGCCTGTCAGTTGTTAGCCTGTCACACTGGAACTACTTATTCCTGCTGCTCTTCTGAGCAGAACTGAAAAGTGTCAGTGCTATTTTGTTAGATGACAGCTAATTTATCAGCTCCAGAGCAGTTTGAGTCCACCGCTCTTCATTTTGAAAAGTTTAAAAGGTTCACACAACATTTGAACAACCTATCAATTTCCTCAATAATGTGCATCAAACAACCCCAACTCTCTCAGTCCTTCACTATAGTAGAGGTGTTCCATCTCTCTGCTCATTGCTGTGGCTTTCCTTGAACTCACTCCAACAGATTCATGTCCTGGTGCTGAATATTCCACAGCTGATTGCACATCTGACCAGAGCAGTGTAGAACAGCAGGATCACTTCCCTCAACCTACTGGCCATGTTTCCTTTGACGCAGCCCAGGAGACATTTGGCTTTCTGGACTGCAAGAAAATGTTGTTGGCTAATATGCAGCTTTTCATGGAGCTTGAAGTATTTTTGGAATTGGGCCAAAAAAATCAAAGAAAGGATTGAAATTGAAATAATATTTGGGTAACATTTGGAAGAAGCAGAGTAGTTGCTCATTTAGAGGGAGGGGATTATTCAACACGTATGTCCTTCTACCTAAATTGATAAAACAGGTTGTTCTTTAAAGAAAGAAAAAGGCTACTCAACTACATAATTTTAAAAGTAGTGACAGAAAGAACAATCCAGAAAAACACCAAAATACCTTGCTAAGTTTTCTGTTGTACATCAGCACAGTTGAAAATGAAGAGATTGTAACTATGGTGCTCTGGATTCTACATGTATTTCTGCTATACAGGCTGCCTAAACTCAGGTAAGAGTTACCAGATCACTGTCATTTATCCAAGTAATGTAAGTTTTACTACATATGATGGTGATCAAAAATATTTAATTCTTAAAATTTTAATCTGACAGGAAATAATCATATCTCAAGGCCCGTATTGTTCTGCTGATACAACCATTCATTTGATTTCTTTCACCTTACTGTCATAATATTTTCTGCTTCAGGCTCACAACATGAAAGAAATACGCAAAAAAGACTAGTGAAATATTTATGCATATCTTCCTTATTTTAATGCTTTTGAACTGAACTCTGATGTGCAATGTTTCTGCTAGAGGAGCTATAAAGTCAGTGAACTATCAAAGTAACAAGAGTGAAACTGTGGTTTCTTTAAGCTGACATTTCTTGCGGCTTATATTCTTTTCTTCAGGGTGCTACTTTTTAGTGTCATATCAGCTTTGCCTTCATGTTTCTGGAGTCACCTGAGGAACCTGTTTTGTGCTGAGAAGTCATGCTTCTTTCTCAATTCTACCAAGCTTTGTTCTGAGAAATGTGAAAATGCATCCTCAGTACAAAATAGTAGAGGCTAAATGAACTCCTTGGTCACAAACAGCCAACGCTTGTGTTAAGACTGAAAATATACCATGAAGAAACACCACCTGCTTGGACATTAGTGTGTTACATCTATAGAACGGATTGCAAATTTAATCCACATTTTTGCATAGGAAAGATCAGGAGCACTTAGGCACTTAAAATACATTATTGAATTGTTTTCTTTTCTGCTTTTCAGTTACATTAATCATTGTCATAGCGGAAGTGCTAGTGTGTAATTTTGACTTTGTCGTGCCAGAGCACGTTCAGAGCAGCCCATGCAGTGCCGTGTTTCAGAGTTGTGTCTACTGATAAGCAATGCTTACACGGCTACCAGGCTTCTTCTTTTTCTCATTCTCTCCACTGCAGCAAGTAGGCTGGAGGTGGGCAACAAGTTGGGAGAGGACACAACTGAGACAGATGACTCAAACTGACCAAAGGGATATTCCATAACATATAGTATTAGGCTTGAAGATGAAAACTCTGTGTAGAATTTCCAAGACAACCACTGCTAGGAGGCTGGCTGGGATTGATCTGCTGCAGGGGAGGTAGCGATTGATGCCTTTGAACCACTTGGAGGGTTTTTCCTGCATTTTTTTCCCCTTTCACCTGTTAAACTGTCTTTTACTCAATTCACACCTAAACCTCCCTGGTGCAGCTTCAGGCCCTGCTCTATCATCCTGGCACTGGTTGCTTAGGAGAAAGTCCTGACCCCCACCTGATTACAACCTCCTTTTCAGGTAGTTAAAGAGAAGGAGAAGGTCTGCTGTGAGTCTCCTCCAGGTTAAACAACCCCAGCTCCCTCAGCCTCTCCCCATCAGATTTACCCTCTAGCCCTTTCAACACCTTCGTTGCTCTCTTCTAGACCTGCTCCAGCCCTCAATCTCATTTTTGGAGTGAAGGTCCCAGAACTACCTCCCGTACTTGAGGTGAGGCCTCATCAGTACAGGGGGAGAATTACATCCCTAGTCCTGCTGACCACACTATTCTTGATACGAGTCACGATGCCATTTGCCTTCTGGGACACCTGAGCACATTGCTGGCTCATGTTCAGCTGCTTGTTAACCAGTACTCCCAGGTCTCTTTCTGCCAGGCTCTCTCCAGCCACTCTTCCCCCAGTCCGTAGCTGTCTGGGGTTATTGTGGCCACAGTGTAGGGCCCTGCATTTTGTCTTGTTAAACCTCATACCGTTGGCCTTGGCCAATTGACCCAGCCTGTCCAGATTTTTCTGCAGCATTTTCCCTCCCTCCAGCAGATTGACACTATTCCCCAAACTTGGTGTCATCTGCGAATTTACTAAGGGTAGACTCGATCCCCTCAACCAAGCCATGGGCTGCCAGCTGTTTCAGGAGGATGCTGTGGGAGACTCTGTTGAAGTCTTTGCTTAAGTCTAGATAGACCGTATCTACAGCCTTTCCTCCATCCACTTGATGGATCACCCAGTCATGGAAGGAGGTTAGATTGGTTAGGCAGGACCTTCCTTTCCTAAATCCATGCTGACTGTGCCTGATCCCATGGTTGCCTTGTACGTGCCACTAGATGGCACTCAAGATCATCCACTCCATAACCTTGCCAGGCAAGCTGACTATAACCCACTGCTGATCTTCCAGACAGGTGGGGAGGGCGCTGTATTCCATAGTCTGAGGGGAATGAAGAAAGACCTTAAGGCATTAGGGTGTTTGGTGAAAGCCTCTGAGGCATAAATTGTGTTCTCATCATTTCTTTGAGTTTGGGGTGAGGACACAGGCCAGAATAGAAGGACTCAGTCCATTAATGCCTAGCTACGAAACTGGTGTTACAGGCAGGGCTTTGGGTTCTCCAATAGTAACTGGTTTTATAAGGCACCAGACTTTACAAGTAGACGTGGCAGGGGTTTATGTCAGAGAGGAAAAAGAGTTGTGAGGCAGGAGTTGACAGGACTCATTCAGAGGACTTTAAACTAGATTTGAATGGGGGTGAGATAGTCGCTGGGTGAGCACCAGTGGGACAGAGCTCTGGTCTTAATGAAAACCAGGTGGCCTCTTGCTGTCCCAGGGTGAAATAGAAGCGCTTGCTTGCTCCGTGAAATGCCTGTACACCAATGCATGCAGCATGCAGAATAAGCAGGGGGAGTTAGAAATCTGTTTCCAGTCAGCTGATTGTCATCTGGTGGCAGTTACAGAGATCTGGTGGGACAGCTCGCATGACTGGAATGTGGTCATGGACGGCTATGTCCTTTTCAGGAGGGACAGCTCAACAAGGCAGGGTGGAGGAGTTGCTCTCTACATGAGAGAGCAACTGGATTGCATTGGGTTC
>JAOXOE010000632.1:8384058-8405769 GCA_028565055.1 Phoeniculus purpureus | reverse complement strand
AACAAGACCAAGTGTAAGGTCCTGCATCTGGGTTGAGGCAATCCTAAGCACAAATACAGGCTGGGCAGTGACTGGCTAGAGAGTAGTCCTGAGAAGAGGGACTTGGGAGTGCTTGTGAGCAAGAAGCTCAACATGAGCCGGCAGTGTGCACTTGCGGCTCAGAGGGCAAACCAGATCCTGGGTTGCATCAGGAGAAGTGTGGCCAGCAGGTGGAGGGAGGTGATTCTCTCCCTCTACCCCGCTCTGGTGAGACCCCACCTGGAGTACTGTGTCCAATTCTGGAGCCCTTATTACAAGAAGGATGTGGACATGCCGGAGTGAGTCCAGAGGAGGGCCACGAGGATGATCAGTGGGCTGGAGCACCTCTTGTTGCATTTCAAAATAACATTTTCCGGTCAGGACAGTTATATACCACTTTACTCAATCTATTGATCTATTTAGAGTACAAGTCTACATTTTATTCTCTGGTAAGCTTCTGTATTTACCAATTCTTAATCAATCCCTCCCACATTTTGCAGACCTTTACGCTGACTTCAGTAGGTCCTGAAATAAGTTATAAACAGCAGGGCTAGTGATTCCTCCTGTCTCCTACAATCTGGGCACTGATGCTCTACAGAACTTCTTCTCTGTGTCTAACTTTAATATTTTTGTTTTGTTTTGTCAGTATTGGTCTTCTTCTCCAGCTCTGCCAAGAATGGTTTACAAATTCTCAATCCATTTTAGATATATGTTTCGATTTAAAGATGAATCACAAAACCATGAAATGGCCAGGGTTGGAAGGGACCTTAAAGATCCAGTTCCAACACCCTCACATCTTCACTAGATCTGGTTACTCAGAGCTCCAGCCAACACGGCCTTCAACACTACCAGGGATGGGGCAGCCACAACTGCCTTGGGCAACCTGTTCCAGCATCTCACTCTCCTCAAAGAAAATAACTGGTTCATCATATCCAATCTCAATCCCTCCTCTTCAAGTCTGGAACCATTTCCTCTTGTCCTCTCGCTACACACCTATGTTAAAAGCCCTCCCCCAGCTTTCTTGTAGCCCTCTTCAGATACTGGAAAGCTACTATACTAGAAGGTCACCTGGGAGCCTCCTCTTCTCCAGGCTGAGAACTTGCTCAGCCTGTCCTAATAGGGGAGGTGCTCCAATTCTCTGATCTTTGGAGTTGCTCTCCTCTGGACACCTTCCAGGAGCTCTCTGTCCTCCCTCTGTTGGGGACTCCAGAACTGGACCCGGTATTCCAGGTGGGGTCTCACAAATGCAGAGCAGATGAATGCAGATAAACTTTAAGAGGCAAGTGTGTGGCTCCTCTTCCATGTAGAGCTTTCAGAGCTTTGAGGCACTTTCTTACTTAGCATCTGACAGTTGTCTAGGTGTTTTCCACAGCAAGTAACTTTTTGTAGAATACCTGGTTTTGGTTCATAAAGTATTTGTCTTCAGAAAAAGCAACAGGAAAAAAAAATAAAGAAAAAATCCCTGTACTATGTAAAGTAGCACTTGTAAGTCATCAAACTGTCTCCAAATAACTAAAGCATCAAACAATTATTCCTGCAAACAGCAAAATGAGGGTGGTCCCTCTTTCTGAACATAAAAGCCCGTGTCCATTGAACTGTCTTAGGTGCGGGTGCCTAAAAAGAAGCCTGTTTCATCTAGCTTAGAAAACAAACAAAATCCCTGAAGCATCTGGTACAGAGTATGGTTATTTCCAGTGCCAGTCACAGGGGTTTAGCTCTTGGGCGCTGTGGTGAACCATATGCATTGCTGGCAGTGTACCCAGCTTTGTTGTAGGCTGTGCCCTTCAAGAATCAAGATTAAACAAGCCTAAGAATAAAGACAAATATTTTCATTGGCAGATGACAGAGCATTAGGTTATTATTTTTTTTAAAAAGCAAGTAAACTGAAAAGTTAGTTGATTTCCCAGGGTAAAACAAAGACTTCTACCAAGTTTTAGTTACTTAGAGCCAACAACACCTTACAAATGCACCCTTGCCTACAACAGAATTTACACTTTCAATGTGCTAATATGGATATAAAGCATTCATTCAGGCCATCTACAGTGTGCGCCATGTAGCTGTGCTGTCACTTTCGTCTGTGGCAGGGATTAGCCTGGGACGCCTCCACAAGCGGAGCTGATCTCTCTCTCACGCAAAGCTCTGTGCAGCTTACTAGTAATACTTGAGCAAGCCACGTTTTACCCCTATTTATCACAGGGTAGTTCAGCCGGGAATGGCAGGTTTCAATAAGAATGAGTAATTTCCCTAGTACACAACACATACTGGAGATGCCCTTCAACAGTCTCAAAATAATCCTGTTTTCCTGGATCATGTCCACAGCCTGGGTGGCAACGGTAGATGCAGCCCAGTTGAAGAGGCTCAGTCAGATTCAAGGCATAAAGCAGGGACTAACAGGGGGATTCATGCTCAAAGCTTACTTCATTTTCAAATAAACTCGTAGCATTCTGGGGGTAACTATACCCTGATTCTATCATAGAATCATTCAGGTTGGAAAAGACCCTCGAGATCATAAAGTTCAACAAATAACCCTCCTCTACAAAGTTCTACTCCAAGCACTTGTGAAGCACTGCGCTCCCCACAACTCCTGAGGAGATGGATTTCAAAGCCAGGGCCTATCCTATGTGTCTGGAGCCTCTGCTACAGCAAGGGACTAGAAATAAACCCAGTGGAAAAATCCCTACCTTGGCAGGGGACTCTGCCAGCGACTCCCGGTCTCCCAGCACGGCCAAACAAACCGCTGATAACCCGCCGGAGCGGTGTGGCCCAGGCTCGGCGACCTGAGCTCCACTTAGGGAAAGGCAGTGGGGCCCTGCCTGCCCCACTCGCAGCACCCAGGCCATGACCGCGCTGACACCGCCCGGTCGGGCCCGTCGCGCCGCTGGGTGGGGGTCGTAGGGCGGAGGAACTGGCGCCCCTTGGCGGCGGAGGTGCTGCCACCTGCCTGAGCACGGGGCGGGCTGGGACGCTGCGGCAGCGCTGGCCGAAACCCCCGCAAACCGCAGTGCGGGGAGCACAAGCCCCTGAATCCCCACCCAGACCGCAGGGGAGTCGTGCGCGCGCCATTTTGTGCGGCGGAAGCGATGCACAAGCTGAGGGATCCCAAGGCCTGCCAGCAGGCTGAGGCAGGGCGGGGCCCTCGGAGGCCGCACTTAAAGGTAGAGAGGCCCCACAGAAAGTTCTAGACAGGCCTGAGCGATGGGCGGAGGCCAGTTGTGTGAGGTTTAACGTGGCCAAGTGCCAGGTCCCACACTTCAGTCACAACAATCCCCTGAGCCCTACAGGCTTGGGGAAGAGTGGAGGAGAACTGCTGGGTGGCAAAGGACCTGGTAGTGCTGTTTCACACCAGCTGAATGTGATCCAGCAGTGTGCCTGGGTGCCCAAGAAAACGAATGGCATTCTGGTGGCATATATGACTAATAGTGTGGCCAGGAGTGGAGAAGTGATTGCCCTTCTTTACTCAGTACTGGTGAGGCGGCACCTCAGTACAAGGACACTGAGCAGACCAACAAGGTTGGGAAAGAGTCTGGAGAACAAACCTCGCGAGGACTGGCTGAGGGAGATGGAGTTGGTTAATCTGAAGCAAAGGAGGTTGAGGTAAGACCTTATCAATCTCTATCACTACCGGAAAGAAGGTTTTAGAGAGGAATGGGTGTTGTTCTCTTCTCCCAAGTAACAAGTGAAAAAACAGCCATTGCAATGTCATTAAACATTGGAACAGGCTGCCTAGGGAGGTGGCTGAATCACATCCCTGGAAGTGTTTCAAAGTCCTGTAAATACGGTGCTTAATCACATGGTGCAGTTAGGTTAATAGTTGGACTTGATGATCTGAAAGAGCTTTTCCAGTCAAACTGATTGTGTGATTCACTACCTTGAGGATCCCTTCAGTGCTGCGCCACCATAGAACCCTCATGCATCCCATGCCTTCTTTCCTGTGCAAAACACATGGGTTTAGGTGAATTTTCACAAACGTAGCAGTTGGTAGCCTTCAAATAAGATGAACAAGCCTGTTAAGTAACTTAGTGGTGTGTCCTTTTTGTTGTAGTAGATCTGTTGTACTAAATGTTTGGGGGTTATCACCCTCCTACAGTCCACATGCAGTGTACATTACTCCTGTGTGGGGGTGTGTGTAGAAGTCCTGCTAGCCCAGCATGTCCCATGAATTACATTGGTAATTGTGACATGGATTACCTGTGACCTCAAATCACAGTGGATTTCCAGATTGCACCAAATATTTCTCATTTGACAAATAATCAAAAAGAGGGGGAAATTATTCTGTGATGCTGTTTGGAAATAACACTTAGACCCAAATATAATTATCTCTATCAAAAACAATATTGCATTTCCAAGCAAACAGGATAACTGAGATTTTAAATCATAGAATTGTTGAATTGCTAGGGTCAGAAGAGACCTTAAAGATCATCTAGTTCCAACCTTCCTGCATAGGCAGGGCCATCTTCTCTATATCAGGTTACTCAGGGCCCCATCTAGCCTGACCTTCCAACACTTCCAGGGATGGGGCAGCCACAACTTCTTGGGCAACCTGTTCCCAGCATCTCACCACCCTTACAGCAAATAATGGTTTCCTAATGTCTAACCTAAATATATTTGATTCAAGTAACTGTTCTATCTTCTAATAAATCACTTCAGAGAATAACAGAAATAACAACCTATTCATTTTAGCATCAAAATAGCCAGAAATGTATTTTAAAACAACTATTTTTGCTCTCTCAGGAAATGGCCTGCTTACCTTCTATTTTAAATGGTACTTTTATAGTGCCTGGTGGCCTGAATTCAGGATGGAGTTAATATATTTCTCCATGACGCAGGAGGCAGAACACGCTGAAACTTTATGAACCCAGAAGCTTATTCTCTATGATAAACAAAAACAAACTAGAAAAAAAATATTTCTAAGGACTCTGCAACTCACATGGCCTTTGCTGCCTGGCACACAGTCCTGGCACAGTGTACATCTTTGCAAGTGGTGTCTCCTTTACAGACCCTAAAACATAAAACCCTATGCCAGAGGCTTTTAGAGGCCACCCCCTTAATGTGCAGCTATCATGTTATGGCAGCATAAGATCCTCTATGAAAACAAAAATTTTATTATATTTTAGATTGCAAAAAAAGATTCTCTTGCTCCACAGCATGACAGTGTGGGCACCACCAGCAAGGAAATTCTTAGTGATGGTGCCTTTCTTTAGAAAGGTCACCAGTCACACTCAAGACTGAGAACTTGGAGTTGAGCAAAGGCAAAATGCTGGGGCGGGGGGAGGGTTGAATGCTAAGTGCTTTAAAGATAATTCCAGGGTTATCTCTGGAAAATATTAAAACAACTCGCATCGAGACTTTTCGTAATACAAGATACCAAGGTTACATTTGATGAATACCAACCCTAATGACAAATATAATCTCTGTAAATCTGAGCTCCATGACTCTTGGCAAGGTTATGAGCCAGTAGCTCAGAAGTCCTGTCACAGACTGTCAACATGCCTATAAGTTTCTGCAGGCACAAATAGATCTTTGAAATCATTCTGCTATGCTTCCCTTCAATATATAAAGTCATTAGTTTTGACTGCTTCATCACTAAGCTCTCTGTTATAGGCCATACCTGGCCTGCCCACCATGATGGGAGCTCAGAGCAGGTCTCCTGAGGTGGTATGTCTCTTCTTTGGTATTTAAGAGAACACTGAAGAGCAGAAGGCCATTAAAAGGCAGATTACATTGAATGAGGGCCATCTCCATGGATTACTAGATTTTTATGCCAAAAGGCATAATCAGGTCTAACCCTGTGACTAATACACGTGGTAATGAATTCATCCCCTCCCTAGATTCAAAATCTTTTTGGTCTGCTAAAAGGGGGTTAATGAAGATATGGGATGCTGGTGTCTTCCCGGTTCCTCATTTTTTTCTTTCTCTGAGGAGCCATTGCTGTTTCTTACCTGAATTAAGGAAGACAAAGAGATGCAGGATAAGGACAAATTATTTAGTAATTTATTCCATTTGTGGGGGCAAGACCATTGACCGCATATTGAGGTCACACAGCAGCTCTTTCTGATGGCATCACTGTCACTGTTCGGCGGGCTGGGCTGGGCTGGGACTCATTGGCTCAATTTGTAAGATGCTAAAGTACTGAAACGAAAGACAGGGAGTTTGCAAGGAAAAAGAAGAACCAGGAACTTGACTTGGAAAAGCACATTTAATAACAGAGACCCCATAACCCACGACATACCCCAATACCCAAAGGAAATCAGTGACATTATGAAAAGGAATGTGGGAGATGAAGAGTCCTTTCCAAAGTCCCAGCCCTGTAAATGCGTCTTCAGGGAATAAGTACCAAAATAGCCCTTTCAAGTGGCAACATGGTGACAATTCCCTCCACTCCCTAGCTTTTTTCCAGACAGTCCTTAAATCTCTATCCATGGGAGGGAGGGATTCCTGCAGCCAACACACCACCAAAACTTTTTCCAGTGCAGATGTCTCATGGCTTCTCTTTCAGAACTTTGGTGCCTTTGCCCTGCTGGGTCTGTTCCATGCTGGTTCTCTGTCAGCTTCAGACCACCTCCATTCACTGCTTCATTTCAACACAGTCTGAAATAAGGGCTGGTGCACATGGACCTCTATCCTCAAACAAAAGCAGGAGTTCCCAAAGAAAGAAACCCAAACCCCCTGAAGCAAACAAAAACCCAACACAAAAAACTTGCAAAACCACATTTCTCTGCCCAAATACATTGGTTCACAGGGTTGCTGATTTGGATGAGCCCAGGCAGGTTTCTGCCTAGAACTAGGGGGAGTTTTCTTCAGTTTTGTGTAAACTTCTCAGAAGCACCATTTTAGCTTCTCTCCACACTTACACTCTTAAATTACTAATTATTATTGTACTATCATCTATTCCTTTTACCATAGCACCCACAAACTCTCATAAGCTCTCACTGTACTAAGTACTGTACCATGTAAAAGTAAAGAGAAAAGCCCATTCCCCAAAGCCCTGAGGGACCAACAAATCTATCTGTAGTACAGGCGTTACAAACCAGGAGGTATCAATTAACAGGAAAACCAGCTTGATAATAGCATGGACTGGCAGTTGAGAGAGTCTAGTTGCTCTCAAGGAATTTGCATGAGAATCTTGGGGCATTTAGAGGTGGATGCCACGGTAACTTTAGATAGGTTTACAGGGAAAACCTCCAAAGCCTAATGCTGTGCAAGAAGCAGCCTGGAAAAGGCACATTCCAAGATGTTACCAGGTAACATCTTGGTATATGTGAGATGGTATATGTGAGAGCGTCTTAATGTGACAGCAGAGGCTTAAACCTGCTCTGCAGAGATAAGTGGGAGAAGCAATGTGGGAGGAGGTCGTAGTGGGAAGAGCAGGACACTGCACTGTACGTGTTGAAGAGTGGGGAAGCCATGTGTTAATGAGCAGGGATAAAGCTGTCAAAGACAAGAATGAGGAAACCAGTCTGTGCAGCAGAATTCATGATGGATATGATTCCTTTTGACAAGATTAGAGGGAAAAAGAACTCACTTTGAGATGTAGCATCTATCTCAAAAGGTAGAAAGAGCGAGCATACTACAGTGGAAAAAGTTGCACAGTGCTAGTGCTCAGCTCCAGAGATGCCAGAGTGATAGCACAGGCCTGCGTGATGTTGAACAAATTATATTGCTTGTTGTCTAGGAAAACTTTCTGGATACAAATGGAGAATCACATCTGAGTCTGAATATGAGGTGGGGGCTTAAGAGGTTGTGTTGAGAGCATAAGTGCTCTTTTAAGTGTTAAATGCTGATTTCTGAGTGAATAGGAAAAAAATATCAATATGTTTAAGTCTAGATCAGTGACATAAAGTGTAGCACCCTGGTAAAAGTGAGTGATTGAAAACAGAAACTCCAGCAAAGGTAATAAGAAGTAAAGACAACTGTTAACTTACGTTCAGTTGATGTAGCAGAAACTAAATGCAAAAACATTCTGTATCTTCCTTGACTTTAAACCTTCTTAGGCAAGAAAAATGAATAAAAGCTCAAGTCAGAACTGTCTGAGATATTTCAAATTACCAGCTTTTTTTGTCAATGTGAGGAAACCAAAGGCTTTCTCTATCATCTTTTTCAGGCATTTCACTGTTGAACTTAGGCAGATCTTAGTGCTAAGTTCAGATTTCAGTTGATGAGTGGTGGAAAACCGCATAGCCGAAAAGGACCAGGGGCATTGGTCAACAGCCGGCTGAGTCAGAGCCAGCAGTGTGCCCAGGTGGCCAAGAAGGCTTGTATCAGAAGTAGTGTGGCAAGCGGAAGTAGGGAAGTGATCGTCCCTCTGTACTTGGCACTCCTGAGGCCACACCTTGAATACTGGGTTCAGTTTTGGCCCCCTCAGTCCAAGGATATTGATGTTCTGGAGCAGGTCTAAAGAAGAGCAATGAACCTGGTAAAGGGTCTAGAGAACAAGTTCTGTGAGCAGTGGCTAAGCGAACTAGGGTTGTTTAGCCTAGAGAAAAGGAGGCTGATGGAGGAAACATCACTTTCTACAACTACGTGAGAGGAGATGGAGCGAGGTTCTTCTCCCAGGTAGCAAGTGACAGAGCAAAAGGAAGCGGCCTCAAGATACACCAGGGAAAGTTTAGTTTAGACATTTGGAAAAGCTTCTTCACTGAAAGGGTCATTGAACACTGGAACAGGCTGCCCAGGGCAGTGGTGGAGTCACTATCATTGGAGGGATTTAAAGCATGTGTCAATATAATGGTACAGGATATGATTTAGTGGTAACCTGGCAGTGCTGGGTCAGTGGTTGCACTTGATGATCTTGAAGGTCTGTTCCAAACAAAATGATTCTGTGATTCTGTGAAGAAGAGCCCGGTGCTGAGATGCATATTCCAGTTTTCACCACATTTCTGCTGCTGCTTTTCTATTGCCCAGGTAAATCAATTTAAAGTTTACCCTAGAAGAACATTACTAGTTTTAAGCAACATCAGTGAATTGACCTGATCTTCCCATGACTGAAAAAGTCACTGTAACTTGTGCAAGGGAGAGAGCAGGAATGAGGAGTTCTGGATGGGGTCAAGAGAGGAAATGAATGATGGCTCCTTGCCCAGGCAGCAGTTTTAGATCAGCTTAAGCCAGCCATGAAACAGCAGTACCAGAGAATCAAAGCTAGTGTCAAACTTAGAGGCTTTGTATGATTAGGAGGAGTCTCTAGGTCTCCTAGGCTTTGTGCATTTCTCTTCACTCTCCCAAGTTTCAGAGTAAAAAATAAAATAGTTATATAAAAGAACAGTGATTTGAAAACATCTCTTCCAAAATGTAATTTTTTTGTTGGGGAATCCTCCTCAAAACTTCTGCCACAGATTTTCTTTCACATTTTTCATTCATTTCAGCCCTTTAATTCCACAGAGACACATACATAGGTTACATTAATTGCATAGTGCAGAGAGTTGATGATTCAAAGGCTGTAGCAATTTTTTGCTTCTGCTGCATGTCCATATTTCCAGATTTAGGAAAAAACTATTTCAGTCTGAAGACTTGAGTTTGCATAATTTGGTTTGCTATCTTTTCAAAGTATCAAAAATCTATGGAGTTGTTTGTATCTTTTCTGTCTTCCTTTTTTTGTTTTTTTGTTTGTCATTGGTTTTGTCTCCCCATAAATTACCTAATACAGTGATCATGCCAAACCATACATTATGCAGTGAATGAAGGCTTGGCAGGATTATTGTTGTCAGTACAGTGTAAATACTCCATCAGCCATGTTCAAAAAACTCAAACCAGCAATTCCCAAATCCAATTGCATATTTTCTGTGAATGTTTAACAATTTAAATTTACTGACGGGCATATTTTCTGAGCTTCAAAAATGCAGGATTGAGCACACAGCAGTAGATTTTAGACAGTTTTCATTAGTTTATTAAAAACTAACTGCATATTCATCTGTTTAGGTAACATGAATAGAGTGGGATTTCTCATACTTAGTCATCAAAGAAAAGCAGCTGGTGTCTTAAATATCTGATAATGATACCTGTGACCTACAAGTGGAATTAAAAATGCATTGAGTATGTTGTCATTATGGGGAGTTTGGGGAGGGCACCCTAATCTGTTGCAGATAAATCTCAAGGAAACAAAGTTATGTTTGTTATTGTGAACTAAACATTTGTCTTGTGTAGCTTTTCTATTTTTATCTTTTTAATAGTGTAGCTTGTTTTACGTTGCATCCATAGATGCTAGTGAGGAAATGCATTGTCCTTAGAAACCTACTTCATCATCTTTGATTTGCTCACTAATATTAATTACTTCCCCTCGTCTTTTTCCCCTAATTTACTGCTAGATTTCTATTTTTACCTATTGGGATCTGCAGTATGTTGCACGTAGATTGCATTTTATATCAGCATGGTATATTTTATATCAAGACTGGGGGATTTTTTTAGCATTTCATATAAACTTGTCTAAACCCTATGAAGGTTTCATGAAAATCACAACATGATAAAAGACAGTGCTTACATTTATAAATAGGAAATCAGGTGGAGAAAAAGAGTTGAGAAAAGAGCTTCAATTACAGTAATTGCCTTGAAAATTGTGCAACAGAGCCATTTGTAATGAAACAATATCCTGAACAGCTCCATTCTGAGGACATAAGTGTACAGAGTATCTTTCCACTAAAGAAAGGTTTGCAGAAATCCCACTAATAGAGCAGAGAACTCTGCAGGATGCAATTGTGAAGAAAGAGGCAATAAAACAGAAGCACTAAAACAACTCAAACTTACATCAAAATGTATTAAAACTATTAATATATTCCTATAGTACAAGCAGTACTTTTCTGAATTCTGTGCAGATTCAGAACTAGTGAAGAGCAAAACAAAACAGGCAAGGTGGAACCTACAGTCCATGAGCTGAAGCCACTCCTGTTTTGCCTTTGCTGTTGTGACTTTTTCAGCAGTTCTGGCAATACAAAAGACTTGGTTAGAGATCTGTTCATAGCTTCTGCCCTGTTTTATTTGGGAACCTACAGTCCTTCACACTACTCATCACCAGAGGTCTATATTGATCCTTAAGGACCTTCTCATTCAGGAAAATTAACCTAAAGATGTGCTTAATCATTTTCCTGAAGAAAAGACAAAAAAAATTACTTGATATTTATAGTAGATTTTTGTGGAAGCAGCAATTGTTCTCAGAAGAAAAAAACCACCTTGATGCTTTATCCTTTTGAATATTAGAAGGCATGTGGTTAGCAGATAGAGAGAGGTTCTGCTACCCCTCTACTTTGCCCTGCTGAGGCCACATCTGGAATATTGTGCCCAGTTCTGGGCCCCTCATTTCTAGAAGGACACAGACCTACTTGAGAGAATCCACCACAGAGCCACAAAGATGATGAAGGAAGTGGAACATCTCTCTGATGTGAGACTTGGCCCATGCTGCTAGGCTAGGAAAATCTATCTATGCATTAGAATCAACTTAATGACCTAGAAATTAACATACGATAGGATATAGGATAGCTATGCCAGGATATAGAATGCTAAACAGTTTCTTTCTTGCTTGAAAAGAATAAAAGTGATGTAATAAAAATATCTCATGGGCCTCTGAGACTGTCATCACTATTATTCTTGATCCTTTCAAATGTGAGGAAAATTAAATCCTTGCAACAGCATATAAGGAATGCACTTCTTTTTATAAAGTGATTCTCATCTGTCAGACCTGAAAACTAACAAATCATCATATCCTGTCTGTGGCACCTGCTGCTAAATTTACCTCTTTTCTACTTACTTGTGAAGAATATTTCTAGAGGCCTACATTTTGTAGAGGTGATGTGCCAGAGGTTCTCTGACCACACTTTCATCTTCGTAATCGCTTTGTTTGCTTTGCTGGTTAGTTGTTTCTGAGTGCACTTGTTCAAAAGGATTTTGAAGCTGCTGATGTGTTGTGTTTAGTTCTTTTGAAATGCTGAAAACGGTGTCTTTATTATGTTTGGATTTTAGCTTACCTTTGTAACTGGTTCTAATTGTTTCATTTACCCATGCATCATGGGTTTAGCCTGAGACAAAATTAACCAAGTCATTTAGTTAATCTGCTAATGAGCCTAAACGAAGCATTTATAATTGCAGGCAAACCCAAAATGAACTCAGTTTTGGGGAGAAAACAAGACATGTTTAGATCACCCAACATAACTCCATCCCACAAAGACATACATAGATTAATCACATGTTCTCACATAACTGGGCTAAGCAGCTCTCTCCACTCCCTCAAGGGGAAGATTTCCAACATTGCTCCTTGTGAAAGAGTGGAGTCCATTCAGTCCATGCACATAGCCCTCTACTTAATGGTGGGAACCTGGAAGTGTAAACAAAACCCTGGGCAGGTCCTCCTCATTCCCACTAGCCCTTAGAGTCCACTGGTGTTTTTCAATCTTTTTCTCCTAGAATCAGTTGGTATCATGCCAGCCTGTAACTTTTTGCTGATGTGGCTGTTTCAGTTAAAGACAACCAGGTGCTGTATCCCTTCCCCTCCGCCCAGCGCTGGGATCTCTCCAGCCCCTGTTCGCTCAGGCCCAGAGGGGTCTCTGGATGTTTTCTCATCACCAGGTCAGCGATCGTTCTACAGGCATAGGTCTATGTGCTGATGGACGTGGATGAGAAAGATGTGCACAGGGAGTTATCTCCTGTTCTAGCACTGAATTTCTGACACCTTTTGCCCTCAACTGTGAGATTGTCTGCTCCCTCGGAGAAAATATCACTCCAAAAACTTGCTAGGCTTCTGTGTAATGAGCAACAGGGTGAGAAGGTGTGGCTCCCAACAGAGTAGTGGAGTCATCATCACTGGAGGTGTTCAGGGAGTGAGTAGATGTGGGACTTTGGGTTGTGGTCTAGTGGTCATAGAGGTGTTGGTTTGAGGATTGGACCTGATGGTCTTAGAGCTGCTTTTCAACCTTAATGATTCTATGATTCTGTCAGCAGGCATTTTAAAGTCCAGTTAAGTTCACTGTTCCTTGTGCTTCCAAGCCAATCCTCCATTTCCAGCATGCCAGTTCCTATAGACCCTAATGAGGGAGGAAGTCTCTCCATTTCACCAAATTATGGAATTCAGACAAAACCTTCCTTTTGCTCATCTTTGAAGGATCACTTTCTTGTCTCCATTCACCACATTCTCAGGGCACAATGGCTGCTGTGCCTAGCTCCAGCAACAGTGTGTGTCCTGTCCAGAAAAAAAGATGAAAGCCCAGTGAAGGAAGTGCCAGAAACCACAAACCGGAAGCTCTAAACCAGTCATTCCTGTTCACAGAGCCAAAAAAATTACCCAAATTGCCATATCAACTTCCCAGTGCCTCAGGCCAAGAAACCTGCTCACATTTCAAACTAGGACACCCTGGTTTTTTGAGGTGGAGAACAGAAAAACCATCTCTTCTCAAATTACCTGAAGATTATCCTGCAGTCAGCTGTCATTACATCAAAATGGTAATAAAGTAGCTTTTCCAGTGAAACTAAAATTGCAGCTGTGAGGTTAAAGTAGTCAGCTGCAACTGAAGAGTTCAGGGCTTGGCCAAGGGTTTACTGAGCAGCCTTGGGCAGGACCCTCAATGTTCTTGCACCTAAGTTTACCCTTTGTAAAATAGAAAGAATAGCCCATCTTGTCTTTCCTGCCTTTGCACATGACTGAGTTTTTAAGCAATCAGTATCAAGAGCTTGCAATAATTAGACAGGGAGGAACATAATTTGTTAACAAATTCAACACATTTATGTTTTAAGATTTAATGAGATCTACGCCCTATCTTTTCGGGGTCAGTAGGACTACTACCAAAGTATGAAGACATTGTGTTTTGCAATCAGGATGCTATTACATGGCCTTTTTGCTTCCATTTTAAATAAAGACTTAGAGCCAACTCCTGGCTTAACCAGCATGATAACGACAGAGATAGAAGGAAAAGGAACTTTATTTCCCTTTGTATCATGATATTCTGAATCCAGGCTGAAGGTTAGGTTTTGCCTACCTTTTTATGACACTGAAAATGATCCATGTTTATCTCTAAACGTCAGGTGCACTTTTCTTCAGCTGCCAGTTAGACTTAATTGTGTTGTTAAAGGATTTGGCAGTTTGCAACTATTAAAAACAGTTTGAAAGGGATCCTGCTGCCCTTGGCAGAGTTGGGCATTATAGCTGCATAACTATTTAAAACCTCTCTATTTTCCATGTCACATGAATTCAAGTATCATCTTTCAGAAGGATGTTCAACAACCTTCAATACAAGTATAGGGAGTATAGGATATAACAATATCCTGTTTTCTATTTTATACAATTGCTTACTCCAGTTTTGGTCACCACAGTATCAGAAGGCCATTGAGGTGCTGGAGTGAGGCCAGAGAAGGGCAATGAGGCTGGGAAGAGGGCTATAAAACAAGCCCTGTAAAGAGTGGCTGAGGGAACTGGGGTTATTTAGTTAAGAGAAGAGGAAGCTGAGAGGAGACCACCTTGCTCTCTACAGCTACCTCAAAGCAGGTTGTAGTCAGACTGGTGCTGGTCTCTTCTTCCAAATTACTAATGATAAGATGAGAGGAAATGGCCTCAAGTTGTGTCAGGGGAGGTTTAGATTGAATCTTAGGAAGAAGTTCTTTCCTGAGATTGGGGTTGGGCGCTAGAACAGGCTGCCCAGGGAGGTGGTGGAGTCCCCATCCCTGCAGGTATTTAAAAAACGAGTAACACTTGGGGGTATGGTGTAGGGGTTAGGGAGATGTCAGGATGAGGGCTGGCCTTGATGGTCCTGGAGGTCCTTTCCAACCCTGATGATTCTATGATTTCTTAAATTACTTGAATGTGAATAAAAGATATTAAGATCTGTATGTTGTGCCAATGAAAACCACAAATCATCACAAGACTGAAAATCAGAATGTTTGTGTATTCACACAAGCTTCAACATCTAAACATTACCTACATTAAGTCTTCCCAGATCTAAACTTTCTAAATCAAAAAGAAACAACTCAAGCTTTGCAGCATTTCTCTAATTAACATGCCAGGAGATCAAATCAATTTAATCTATTTTACTTTGAACAGAAAATTAATCCTGATTTGCAGACACCTCAGAAAAAAACCTCGAACAGTCATTTCTATTCTTAGCAGCAGAGGAGATTCTGAGCACCTCTGCAACTTAGGTTATCTGATACCTAGAGTTTCTGAGTAGTTTATAGGGGGTTGGGTGAATTCCTACATAAGTTGGCCATGGGCATGCAAGTATTTGCTCTATGATATAGTGACCTTCCTTTAGAGTGTCTAAAGTTTAAAAAAAGAGTGTTTTCTTTTTAATTGAGATGAAATTGTTCCATTGACTGATTTGAAAGAATGAGTTGTTGCTTGAAAAATATGCACTGGTTGCATTTGTGTTGTATTAAGTAAGACCTCATCCTTCTTGTAGTCATCGGTTGTAGAGCCCTTACAATGGAAAAGAGTTATTTGGATAAAATGCATGTGTTTCTCTGTGTTTCTCTGTGTACGCAATATAGAGATTTCTAAGAAAGAATAATTATGAAATATGCCTTACTTTCTAACATGTTAGTATATAGAGAGAGGTTTTCCTACCCCACTTCACGGCCCTGGTGAGGCCACATCTGGAATACTGTGTCCAGTTCTGGGTCTCTCAGTTCCAGAAGGACACAGAGCTGCTGGAAAGGGTCCAGTGCAGAGCCACAAAGATGATGAAGGGAGTGGAATATCGCCCTGATGAGGAAAGGCTTAGGCAGCTGGGTCACTTTAGCTTGGAAAAAAGGGTGACCCCATTAATGTTTGTAAATATGTGAAGGGTGAGTGTCAGGAGGATGGAGCCAGGCTCTTCTCAATGTCATCTAGTGATAAGACAAGGGGCAATGGGTGTAAGCTGGAACACAGGAAGTTCCATATGAATGTGAGAAGGAACTTCTTCACAGTGAGGGTGGTGGAGCACTGGAACAGGCTGCCCCAGGGGGTTGTGGAGTCTCCTTCTCTGGAGACGTTTAAAACCCACCTGGATATGTTCCTGGGTGACTTGGTCTAGGTGATCCTGCTGTGTCAGGGTGATTGGACTAGATGGTCTTTTGAGGTCCCTTCCAGTCCTTGATGTTCTGTGGTTCTGTGGTTCTGTGAATAGAGAAGGGCTGAATATGTATGAAACTTTCAGAGGTTTAAAGCAATTCCATGAAAGAGCTGAGACATTCTCCTCTAAATCTACCTAATAATTCATCTATCCTGTCTATAATGGTTTTGTATCATAAGGTGGAAATTACTTAAGAATAATTTAAAATGAAAAAGAAAGTGGTCTGTAGAATGTGTGCCTTGGAGTTGTGGGGTTTTTTTAGATAATGATAGAAGAACTGACCGGTGGTTCCTTGGCTGTTCACTTTAGATTACATCTAATATCCTCTGGGATGACTTTGATGGCGTATTGAAAACTTTGCTTTCCCTTTGAACCAATGAAAATTGTTTAAAGAACTGCTAAAATACTACACACTCTCCAAAAAAAAGAAATACCCCAAAATCAACAAAAAAATCCCCTAAGATATGATCCCATAAGAATGATCTCCTTTTAGTTCTCCTTTAGTTTTTATAGTTTTTATATATAATGTTTTTATGTGGTTATCCTAGGAAATAGCGAAACATTCTAAACATTGCTGACAAAGTGTATATTGCTTTAACAGGCTTCTTGGGAATCTGTGAGAGATGGATTTAGTGGAGGTACCACTGAGATCTATGTTGTTACACAACTGCTAACTAATCACCCTATGGAGACGAGTGTGTGCCCGCGTGTGTGTGTATATATCTATATCTCTATACCTATCTCTAACTGTTTTGTCTATTTATGAGTGTAGTGTAAATTAATATAAGATATGAAAACTACAAACGTAGTTGTTTTTTACAATGGCATGTTTTAGGCAAGTTTGCTAGAAAGTAGAGTATCAAGATGGATAACAGTGGAAGAGAAATGACCCTCTTAATTCTCCTTTATTATTAAATTGTGCTGTTTTTTCAGTGCTTGATGTCATTGTTCATTTTGTAGTAGAAAATGTATGTAATACACAGAACCCGTATCGACAAAGTGGAGGAGAACTGTTTAAAGCTGTCCTCAACTGCAGAGAGCACATGCAAACTCTCGAACTCTCTTCTTCCTTTACTGTGGGTAGTCGGATTTCCTAAAGGAAGTTTGGACACCAGGGAGAATAGCAAGGGTCTCTGGACTCAACCTTAATAATCTTCCCAGTGGAACTGAGGCACAACATCTAGTTCTGATCCTCCTCCTGGCCATCCAGTGATGGAGCATCCACCACTTCCCTGGGCAACCTGTTTCAGTGTCTCACCACCCTCGCAGGAAGATTTCCTTGGTTTTGCAAGATCTGACTGAAATATCATCATAGTGATAGCTTGAAAGAACTGATTGTGCATAATTGAATCAAAGTAACGTGAAAGGAGAAGAGGAATTTGTGCACATCAAGTTTGTATTCATTTCACTGAAGCTGGATGCCTGGACTAGGCTGCCCAGAGAGGTTAGAGTCTCTGTCTCTGGAGACATTCAAACCCTACCTGGACATGTTCTTGCTGTGCAGTCTCCTCTAAAGGATCCTGCTCTAGCAGTGGGTTCGGACTAGATGATCTCCAGAGGTCCCTTTCAACCTCTAACATTCTGTGATTCTATGACTCTGCATTACTGCTTTCATGTGGGTGTCAATGTAGTATGGGAAAACCGCTCAGAACAAACTGTTTTAAATCTAAATTCTGATAAAGCTACAATCCAATTAGCATTTCTAGACAGCAAATATTTTCATTCAGTGCTTTTGTTTGCAGTTATCAGACACTGCTTCCTTCAGCACAGACACTGCATCTATGCTGACATTATTGACTGGCTAGTTGTTGCTGAAATAATTTATTCTTGTCCTTGCCTCTTCACTTTAAATTAGTTCTGTGTGTCCACTAAAATGATCAGGGGAATGGAGCAGCTCTCATATGAGGACAGGCTGAGAGAGTTGGGGCTGTTCAGTCTGGAGACAAGAAGGCTCCAGGGGGACCTTCTTTGATCTTCTGGTGCCTGAGGGGAGCCTACATGAAGGCAGGGGAAGGTCTTTTCAAGAGGGTTTGCACAGATAGGACAAGGAGCAGTGGGTTCAGGCTGGGAAAAGAGAGATTTAAGCTGAGTATTAGAGAAAAGATCTTCACTGTGAGGGTGGTTGATCACTGGAATGGGCCCCATCCCTGCAGCAATTTAAGGTCAGGCTTGATGAGGCTCTGAGCAGCCTGACCTAGGCAGAGTTGTCCCTGTGCAGGGAGGTTGGACTAGATGACCTCTAGAGGTCCCTTCCAGCCTAGAACATTCTATGATTCTACATCTCTATGCTTTTAAAGAAGTGACAAAGTGAGTCTGAGAAGATTTTACCTGAGGGTGAGAGCTTAGATATGCCAAACACACTTACTTCTCTTTATTCTTATGGTCAAAAGAGTGACTTCACTGATGCAGCTTGAGCCTTGCTGAAGTGCTACTTGCCACTAACAGTTGTCTTTGCTACAAGGAAAAGCCGATCTACCAATTGCCAAGGGTAGGATTTAGAGGCAGTGATTTTACCCCACTACAACACGCCATTACAAGTTTTTCCTTTCACCTCCATCCTTATTTTCCAAGCGTTTTTGCAGCTTGATGAGCTTTTCATTTATACCTCTGTCTATTTGTATAGACTGATCTTTCTGTAGAGTAGGATGCAAGCCGCTGTGCGTAAAACCCTGTCTGGAAAGCGCCGTGCGCGTGGCAAGCACCGTGGCGTTTAGCACTGCGTGTGCCTCCTTACTGTACATCATTGCATCAGCCCTTATAAACAGAAAGCAGGCAGGGAAGCTAATTCTTCCCTCGGTTTTTAAGTGTGTCTGTCGAATTTGTTGTGAGGCTTACGTGGAAGATACTCCTTAAGAGAATATTACTCGTGTAGGGATTTTTCTTAGTCCAGAGAGAGAGACTCATTGTGGCATAGGACCAAGATGTAGGCCAAGTGGAAATACAGCAAAGTGATTTAATAGAAAAGGTAATTCCTATTCAAACTGGATGGTCCCTTATTCATTTCCTCGGATTATCATCAAATTTATGTCACCAGCACAGGAGCTTTATTGAGTTTCACAGATACATTCCTTTTGCTTTCATTGTCATTAGTTGGCACACTGACATTTTCATATGTGTCTCAGCTAATGCCTCAAAATTACTCCATCTACAAATGTAACAATTGAACAGATAATTTTAATAAGATTCAGCTTGACTTCAGTCTGCACTCCTTCCTTTCTTTATAGAATGCAAATTGTAACCTGTTTTTAAAGCCGTGCAATGCAGTGAACTTTAATGGGATTTGACAACATCATATTAAGCACAACAACTACGCATAATGTACCGAAAAATTGGACGTGAAATTGGAAACATAGCTGAGAACAAAGTAAATTTACATGGTTTGGTAGTTTGAATGTCTGATATCATATTCTCTCATGCAAGCTCCATAAAAAGCAAGGGATTTAACAATGGATATCAGCAGAAAGTGCTTTTAAAGTTAAAGCTGATGGATGGCTTGTCAAAAAAAATAATTGCATTGGTTGGAAAGTCGGGATGCGTGCTGAGGGGGAGAGAACAGGATATACAGAGAGGATGATGGGAAGTGACAGTGGTCTGTCAAGAAGCAGTGGCTGCCCAGAGAAGTGTGAAGCCAGAGCTATAAGGTGGCAGAGTAGAACAGGCTGTCAGAGCGGGAAAGTGGCTTTAATACCCTGAAAAGCAAAGGAATCCGCCTGTCAGCCTTGCTCAACCGTGCTGAAAGAGGAAAAGAACATGGCATAAAGTTAGAGACATTAAAGGGGAAAAAAAAAGAGAGGCCAACGAAAGCCGGTGAGGAGGGGTGGTGAGCTGTTATGTTTTTAAATAGACAAATGACACATTTCTAGGTGCAGCGGGAAAGCAAACTGCCTAAGAAATTTGGGACTGGTTAGACACTTCTTTGAAAAAGAAATACAAGATGATCAGCATCTATTCCTGGCATTTTTAAATGTACCACAGAGCCCTTGTGACCTCCGCTTCCCTTCCATCTTGTGCAACCGTACTGCCCTATCACTGCTATGAGAGGCAGAAATGGTTTTGTCGCGGAAGCAGTTTTGTCCCTGTACGCGCTGGAAGGACTTGGCATTTGGACCAAAATTAGTTGTCTGTTAATGGCCTCTTAACAATCAAATCAGTGTTCTTGACATATAGTCCTCTCTAAACATCTGTTAAAAATATTTTAAGGAGAAATTAGGGGAAAAAAGGGTAAAACAGAGAAATCTTTATGAGCATGATATGTGCTTGTCATAGAGTAACACATTAGAAGGCTCTGTCGCACACAGCAGCTGCATAAGAAAGGCATTAGCACAGTCCATACTACACCTTTTCAGTGTGTTGCCTTAACTTTTCTGAAGAAGTAGCGTCTGACAGAAAAATGCCAATAAAAAGCAAGTTCCAGCTTGTGCACGTGGACTTGTGCGTGCTGCGTGTTAAGGAAATTCCGGATTGTAACTGGATCTTGAAAAATGCCGAGCTAGGCGACAGCCACTAGGAAATACCGTTATGGGTAGGTTTCAGCATAGTTCAGGATTGATGCAGTTTATAACTGAGGTAGAAGTTATTCAGTGCAATTGTATTTTAGGGCATTGCTTCCCAGAATTTGTTCTGGATGCTGCTAAAACTGCGTTTGAAATAAAATGCAAGTTCGCAGTTCTCACGTGTAATAGAAAACAGAAGTTACAGCTTCTAATCCTAAGTGTTTCCAGATTTAGTCTTATGTCTCAGCTACAATCACAAGCTAATACAAATAACACTTGCCACTGCTTCAGTCCGTATGTGCTTTATGTTTATTTCTGTTGCAATGTGTTGAATGGAAGAATTAATTTTCCATCTACAAATACTTATTATTTAATTAATAGAAAACAATTATGTCTTCATTACAGTAGGGAGACTAAGAATACGCGTACTTGGTTGTTCTCACAGCATGCTCTTTCTGTTGGTCTGCATATCATGAGTTCAAAAAAGTATGATGTCCTGCAGCAGAAGGCCTCCAGCATTGTCTTATTAGCTCTTTATTGAAACAACAGCAGAAAATTGAGACTGTAGTAGCACAAAAGCAAAATCTAGAGTGTTGCTAGGCATTGTAAACATTTTGTAAAGTGTGTTGAAAGATTGCATTGTTTGCTTTTGAAAATCAACGTTTTAATTACTATTAGCTAGAAGTGTATTAAATGTTGAACATGTTTGCTCTGGGCGTCCATGACGGCCCTGGATCTTAACGGTTGCCGGTGCCGAACCTAAAGGGCATTTTGGTTTTGGTTTTTTTAATGGTTGTAATTTCAATAGTAATGAGAAAATCAAATAAGGATCTTCACTCCTCCCTTCTTACATTAGCCCTTAATAATCCATGCCTTTAATATCTACATATTGTGTCAGCTTCTAAATGGGAGATGATCTTGCAGATTGTATTTCATTATCCTGGCAATTTTCCTATAGTGTCTGTTGCTGGTGCATATAAATGCATTACAACACACAAGGTTTAAGCAAATGCATGAACGAGGAAGTTACCTACTTGGACAAAATGCAAAAAACCCCCCCAAAACCCAAAACAACATTCCTTCACAGTATTCTTTCTTTCCTTCCTTTCTTTCCTTCCTTTCTTTCCTTCCTTTCTTTCCTTCCTTTCTTTCCTTCCTTTCTTTCCTTCCTTTCTTTCCTT